>OZ018375.1:35770361-36970361 GCA_963969555.1 Polydrusus pterygomalis | reverse complement strand
GCTTACGACGAGAGGCACTCAGTGCTAAATTTTTATTTAAACACCAATTTTTTGAAACTAATCTTCTTCATAACATTTCTAGACTAAATACTTATGATTTAACTAATAAGTATTGGAATCATAAAAACTCTCCCCCTTTATGTGAAGCATTTAGAAACTTTAATGGAATCCTCAACCAAATTATGCCTTTATGTATAACAGATTATGAATACCATAGTGGCTTTCAAGAAGTTACACTGATAATCCCTTATTTCACTGATAGCAAGTTACTTAATAACCATATTTTAAAGGCAGAACTTATAAAACATAAAGATTGTATCTTTATATATACTGATGCGTCTAAAACAGATGAAGGCAATGGAGCAGCTATATATATACCCCAAATCAACAATGAATTTAAGTTTAAAGTTGAAAAAAATTGTAGTATTTTTACTACAGAGGCCTTAGCTATTTTTAAAGCACTTAATTTTGCTCTTGAATATGACAATCAATATTTTGTTATTCTGTCTGATTCTTTGTCCGTTCTAAAAGCATTAACCAATATTAAACCTTGGTCCTACAAAACTAATCCTTTATTATGGAACATTCGAAAACTATTACGATATATTACGTTAAGAAAAAAGCACATAACATTTATTTGGGTTAAAGCACACACTGGTATAACAGGTAACGAGTATGTGGATACTCTAGCAAAGGATAGTATTCGTAATGGAACACCCATTAGTTCTAGTCTCAACCTTAGCGAGGCAGATGCTCTTCTAAAATCAGAAATATTAGATAAATGAAACGTAAGATGGAAAACCTATTGTACCACATCTCGCACTAGATATTCACTTCTTATAAAAAACATTCCTAATAAGCACTGGCATAAGGAGATAATAGTTCCAAGACGGTTTATTACAACCATTATACGAAATTGGGCCATGCTTGTTATCCAGCTCACCTAAATAAAATAGGTATTTTCCCTTCGGACAAATGTGATTTGTGCAATGTCAGATGTGATTTGGACCATCTATTCTTGGAGTGTAAAAAGTATGAAAATGAAATTAATAGCCTCTTCAAGCAATTGATTCAAGAATGCAAAGTCGAGTGCCCTTTTAATATCCTATACCTTTTGTCACTAGGAAATATAAAAATATTTAATGTTCTTGTAACATATTTATATAAGGTCAATTTAAAATTGTAACTCTTAATTATTTAAAAAACAAACCTGCCCTATTTTTTCCTTATATTTATGTAAACCCCTTTTTTTTTAGTGGTCTTCATTCCCTGTGTGTTTTTAAATAAAGTCGCCCTGACAGACCCCAGTGGCGTGAAGCGTGTGTCCCTGTTTATATATTTCGTATAATAATGTTCTTATTTTTTGCGACTGGCTGCATGGCTAATTACCCAAACGCCAATTAAAAAAAAAAAAAAAAAAAAGGTTAATAATATGGAAACCTGTTTTGGCAACCTACCCGGTCCCGGTTTTGTCCAACTCTCCCCAACCTACCTAAGTCAGAGAAATAATTTCTACTTATTTTTCTTGAAACAGGAAAGGATACCTACCTAGATAATGCAAAATGCAAAAATTATATATTAAAAACCCAACCTTTACGAACAAACATTTTAAGAACAAAAATTTCACAAAACAACTTTTCGACAAAAACGGCGTTCAGATGGAATGAAACTTATTACTTATCGATGAAATCAACTAACGCGCAAGGCATACATTAATAATTATGATCCCTATAATGAAAAAGAATTAAAAAATTTTAACCTGTAAATTTTTGGTCAAATGAGTAGTAATTGCAGGTACTTACCGGCCACACAAAAGTAATTAAAATTCAATGAAAGTCAAAATAAACGGCACCATAACCACAAAATATTTTGATAACGTAATTAAATGCAACAAAAAGCACAAAAACGCAATTCATAACTCGGTGTTTGGGCTCATTACGGTCCGCTACAAATCTAGGGACATTATTATGTACCAATATCAGCTGATCGATGACAAATTTCTGCTGTTATCTGTTTTAAAACTAGTGTATTTGTGCCGTTTTCTTTAGGTAGGGCCATGGCACTGTAGCTCTACTACTACACAAGTAACTCATTTTGGTCTAAAAAATCAATTACATGAAACCGAACGAATCTTACGTACAACAACCGACACAGACGAAATATAATTCCGGAAAATAAATTATTTTAACAAACCACTTCTTTTCCGTAAAGTATTTCCCATTGGCATTCTCACCAACACATCCAGGCCAAAACGTTTAGCAAACACGGTAATGGGAGAAAGATTTATTAGCCACCAGGTAAAACTGCTACAAATTAGCGTCGCGTTAAGGATGATTTATTTCTGGAGAATGTTTTGTTGGAGTCGGGAGACATATGGAACGAAAAAGTTTTCTTGCGCCAATTGTTAAGTTTTAAGGGTATCCTCTACGTTTATGGAATTTTTATGGTAGTTGTTTTTACACTAAATATGTTTCATAATATGATAATTTCTATTTCTAAAACTTAAATATTATATAGGATTTAATATAGATACTTGTGATTGCATTGCAAATTATTTATGAAATAGATCTCAAATTACAAGAATTTTAAACGAATTTCTTTATAATGTTGCAAATCACATCGAAAGTATTAAAATGAGTACCTTGAGGATCTGTACTGGGACATTTATTATGGTAGTTTATTAGCTTCTGCTGATGATGCTGATGAAACAAATATATCAGAAAACAAAAATTATCTTCTGTATTGGATTTCATTAATAATTGAGAAATCGAAACTTAAATGACAGGAAAAACAATTTTTTTTATTGTTATAGCAACAGCCTTTTTAGGATATGTATTTTCTAATGTGTGTACAGGGTGTCCAGTTTTCGATGGTTTTACGGGGTGTCTCGGTTATTAGTAAAGATAAAAGGATACGGGTTTCGCAGCACACTTTTTTATGAAACAAAAGATGCCCTAATCAGAATTTTTCTAGTCCTCCTTGTTTTTGATAATTTTACATTTTGGGACACCCCCATATTTAGGTTATCCTGTAGCTTATCAAAGAGAAAATAAATGTTATTTATGTAGTTTTTTACGTAGAATCCAGTGACGCACTCAGATTTTTTCTACGTTCAATAGTTTCTGAGAAAAATACCAAACTTTTTTTTTTAAATGGGACACCCTATATATTTTTAAATAATATAATTCAGTTCATAACAATTAAGCTTCTCAAAAATATATTAATACCCTATTTTTATTTTTAATATTAAGCACGAAATTTACGTTTTATTAAAAAATATATAATTTTAGTTAGTAGGCCATGACGGGTATTGAAAAAAAGAAAAGAACACAGTCGGTTATGTCATATTAATAACTTATTTAGTTTCTGTCAGAATATTCAGGTTCTCTAAGTTGTTTTAAAATACCTATCTAATTAATAGTAAAGGATCAGTTTGTCCTAATTATGGCACAATATGTGAAATTTGAAAATAATGAAAAATACGACATGCTCGTTTGTTATGTTCATTGTAATGAAAATGCAGATGTAGCATTAGAAGAGTATTTCAATAGGTAAATTTACGCCTTTGTGTAGTATCTCTATGAAGATTTAGTAATTTTTTTAAATTACTTGTAGATATCCCGAAAGATGACAGCCGAATAAAAGAATTCTATTAAGGATGAAATCAAATTTAATTGAACACGGTTCATTTATTAAACCTCGTCCTAAAATCTACAACAAGAAAAACCGAGAGACTGATGAAATAAATGTTTTAGCTTCGATTGAAACAAATCCAACTAGTTCTTGCAGAATGGTTGAAGGTTCGGTCGGAGTAGTTAAATCAAGAGTTCAAACAATCCTAAAAAAACACAATTTCAAGCCATATAAATTTCACCTAGTACAAAACTTACATCCTGGTGATGCACAACGCCGTACAGAATTCTGTAATTGGTATTTACAAAATATTAACAGGGGAAATAATTTTGAAAAAACCGTTGTATGATCCGATGAAGCTCATTTTACCAGTGCTGGTATATTTAATCGACAAAATACGAGGTTTTGGTCTCAGGAAAATCAGCATCTAATATTTCCACTCGAACGGCAACGAAGGTTTGGCTTTAACGTTTCATGTTTTGTACTAGGAAGCAAAATAATGTATAATATATTTGAAGGCAGCCCTAATGCCAATAAATATTTGGAAATTCTGGAAAACGTTGTGCCGGAAATAATACAAGACGTGCCCTTAGCGGGTATTAATAACTTATATCTGCAACAAGATGGAGCACCCGCTCACAATGCGCTAATTATCAGGGCCTACTTAAATAATAATTTTCCAGGCCACTGGATTGGAACTAATGGACCTGTAAGATGGCCACTAAGGTCACCCGACTTATCGGTTTTGGATTTCTTCTTGTGGGGATACCTTGAAAATAAAATTTATTCTATTCAATACCAAACAATTGCAGAATTAAGAAATGCTACTGAAAGAGCATTTAGGGAGTTACGGACACGGCCTCTTATTATTTTAAATTCATTAAGGCGGATAAGAACTATGTGTGAAACATGTCTAAGGCATAATGGAGAACAATTTGAGCAATATTTATGAGAAAGTTCTATTAATATTCAGCTTCTCTTTGTAATGTTTTGCGTAGTAAAATACAACTCGATTTGTGCATTGTTATTATTTTTACTGAAATATTACTGCTAATTAGATTAAGGAGTCCAAAATATATTTTTCCTGCAGTAGTTATCATACCAGTAATCGTTTTTTTTTCAATACCCGTCATGGCCTACTAACTAAAATTATATATTTTTTAATAAAACGTAAATTTCGTGCTTAATATTAAAAATAAAAATAGGGTATTATATATTTTTGAGAAGCTTGTTATGAACTGAATTAAATTATTTAAAAATATATAGGGTGTCCCATTTAAAAAAAAAAGTTTGTTATTTTTCTCGGAAACTATTGAACGTAGAAAAAAGTACGAGTGAGTACGTCACTGGATTCTACGTAAAAAACTACAAAAATAACATTTGTTTTCTCTTTGATAAGCTACAGGGTAACCTAAATATGGGGGGTGTCCCAAAATGTAAAATTATCGAAAACATTCCGTATATCAAAAACAGTGCACAGTGCCGCGAAAACCGCATCCTTCTATCTTTACTAATAACCGAGATACCCCTTAAAACCATCGAAAACTGGACATCCTGTACTGTCTAATGTAATAAAGAATCATGGCTTAAAACTTAATAAAATCACAAGTTTACTTTTAATCGAACCAAAATCAAAAATAGTAATCAACGCTAATTTCAATAGAAATCTTGATATAATTTTTGATCATTTTTGACGTTTGTAAAAACTTTTTTGTAGACGTAAAATCTTATATAATTTTAAATTGTACTGAAAAACTGATACAAAATCAAGGCTTGTAAATTCTATTATTTTAAGTGGTTTAAACTATGGTGAGGTTATATATCATTAAAATAAAAATTATAAAAACAAACAAACGTTACAAATATAACAAAATAACGGTATAAAATTTTCGATTAGCCTTCAAAAATACGACCATATTACTCCAACCTATAGACAGTATAGTATTATAAAACTTAAATTAAGACGCAAAATAAATTGCTTTAATAATAATAATAATAATAATAATAATAATAATAATAATAATAATAATAAAGGCCTTTATTCAAAATTCTATGACCAATGTGTTACAATGTATGATGAGCGAGGTTCAGTTCGTTGTGTCTTTATTCAATCAAAATTCTAACTTTTTGTGACCACTGGTATGTTACTGTCATTATAACATATGGATTTACATATTTTTTGTACGTTCAGTACTAAAGCAAGTACCGTGCGAGCAAAAATTATTTGCATCAAAGAGGGCTTGGATTAAAAAACGTAGGGTTTGGTTTAGATCACAATGATATGGGGACGATATATCTAACCAAATCTAGGTTAACATTTTTGTCAAATTCATATTATGACATGATATGCCGAACTAAAGAGTAATAAAATAAGTAGACAAATACAAATTTATTTTTGTTGTTTACAAAATTAACAAAGTAAGAATATTATACGGAAAGAAAAATAAAAATAATTACATAAATTGCTAAAATTGGCCACCGCCATGCTCCAAGCATAAATTCACACGTCTTTTCATATTTTCGAAAGTGTTGACCAGCATCTCTGGAGAAATGTTACCACATTCTTGGCTAATCCTTTCTTGTAATTGTTCTAAATTTGCAACTGGTGTTTTAATAATAGTGTTCTTTAGATGAGGAAAAACGAAATAATCCATATCCGACATATTTTAATTAAACTAAAGATCTTTTATTACGTACACTTAAAGATGATTTTTACAAAGTTTTTTTTTAAAAAACACCCTAATTTTTCTTTTTCTCTTCATTTCCCACCCACAGTGGCTTCGCACTGGTCCTGGACTTTTCAGTATGCTGAAATATTTTCTGTCTTTTGACTATAAAAAGTTTTTTAACTCCTCGTGTTTGCCATTGAAAGCTCCATTAAGGCTTATATAGCCTCACTTTTTATTTTCTCTACTGCTAATAACATCAGCTTTGTACCATTTACTTTTTTCCTGATGATGAGTGTTTCTACACTTGAAACATGTCGATTATATTCTATTGTGAATCATTCTAGGTTCGCCTAGTTTTTTTCTTAATTAAAATTGTGCAGAAAGACTTTGTGCTTTTCTTTTTTCTATAATCCATAACCGTTAAACAAGGTGATCTAGGTGGGAATTCAATATCTGATCGAAAACTGATTAATCTGTCGTCGAAAAAATTGCGTAAGTAGTTAATAGTTTCGGCGCCTGTATGGGCGGTTGCACGGTCCTGTTGTAAATATCCAAAGTCGTTTGTCGTCAAGTAATTGCTCCACACATGGATTCAAAATATTGTCTCTATACCGCTGTGCTGTAAATGTGTCATGGACAAAAATACCAACAATTCTTCTTCGGGAAACAGCTAACCAGACACCAATTTTTTAAGGGTGCAATGTGGGATCTACAAAAAAATGGGGATTTTCACCACTCCACATGCGTGTATTCTAAAAATTCACATAACTGGAGAGGTGGAACCAGGCTTCATCCGAAAAAGTCAGGTCTAATAAATCATTTCTTTCCAATAAATTTTGGGTAAACCATTGAGAGTAATTCCTGCGTCTTTCAAAATCTGCGGCTTGTATTTCTTGGAATACTTGCACTTTATAAGGAAAAAAAATTAGCTGCTTCTTAAGAATAGTCCTGCATGTTCCATAAGATCTTCCCACTTCTTAGGACAGGCGTTGGCGTATTTTGCATTATTTCACAAACGTTTGCAACAAGTTATTTTGTTCTTACAAATGGTCTTCCTGCTCCTTTTTTGTGTTGTATAGAACCTGTTTCCCTAAACACAGCCACGATTCTTTTCAGGCAATGATAAAAATCCTCAGCAATAAAAGCAACGTTAGGAAAATGGTCGTGAAAATCGTCCATGCACAAACCCGGATTGTATTGACACTCACCATTTACTCTAACCCCGTTTCGAAAATACGCTTCCACTATAAATGTTTTGTGCTGTTCCGTAAAGCCCATTGTGTAAATTGTTCAAGAAATCGGAAAAGTTAGCGATGAATCAAATTACTTGTAACGACCGTCAAAGATGACGGAATAACTGATTGATTGTTAATTTAGGTAGTTACTGACACCCAACAGTTATTAGGCTCTACGGCTAAGCATTACGTCCTTAGATGCAAGGCCCTCTTTGATGCAAATAAGTTTTGCTCGCACGGTATGTTTAACCCTGGTCCTCACAACAATATTAGACTTGCAATGATCTCATAAGACCAAGTCACGTATAGTTGAATTTTTACGTTATATATAATTTTATTAAGAAACAAAACATAAAAACGACAATTTACTAACCAAAAGTTAACGACTTTTTACATGTTCCTTTTACCTTTATTAATGCCAATAGCCTTTTCGCCGATATCAAAAGCCAAACCTTTATCTAAGTCATTAAATTAAGGAAAAGATTTATGTACGGCTCGGTAAAGCTCTAACAAATTAGTGTCGCATTAGGGCGGAATTATTTTCAGAAAATGTTTTACGAAAGAGAGAGGAGGGTCAATATACAGGGTGATTCACGATGGATTGCACGTTAGAAGTATATATCCGTGCGAATCAATTAATAGAAAATTCTTATACAGGGTCGCTTTTATGTATGGAAACGGTCGATTATTTGCTAAAGTAAGATAGCTAGCGAAGAATGTTAAATACAAAACTTTTAGGGTTTTTAGAAATCTATTACACTGCACATAAACTAAGTATACAGGATCAGTCAAAAAGCCATGGAAGAACAAAGTTACTTTATTTTAAATGGAACCCCCTGTATATTATTCAATATTTAATTTAAATTATTTACAAGATTCTAAAAAAAAATGTTAAGCACACCACATACCCAATCTTAACCGTTTTCGAGATATCGAGTTTCGAATATCGTTTTCAAATAAATTATTTCATTCATCAATTTTCTAATCCATCAAGTTACCTTAGAAAATATGTATCTCCATAACAATGTTGATTTGTCATCTTGACAACAGATATGCCAAAAATACTTACATTTACAATTTGTGAACAATTTTCGCGTTTAAGTGATACCGAGCGCATTGAAATTTTAATGATGATAGGGTACGGCGATAGAACACGGAGTTTTACCCAAGTGGTGAATATTTTTAATGAATTGCATCCAGATCGGAAACCTATAACTAAATCAACTGTTTCCAAAACATTGCAGCGTTTTCATGAAACTGAAGGTGTGAAAGATCGACCAAAAAGTGGAAGACCGGTATCTAAACGTTACTAATGAAGAAAATTCTCTAAATGTCATGTTAGATCAGGTAGAAAATCCAATAAATTCGACGCAACAGCTGGTTTTAAATCATAATATGAGTCGATATTCCATTCAAAAAATTACCAAAAGAGAAAAATTCAAACCATATAAAATTCATTTGTCTCAAGAATTGAGTGAAGACGATTTTGATTTTGATCGCAGAATTCAGTTTTGCGAAATCATTATGGATAAATTGAATTAAAATGTCAACTTTGTCAACCACATTTTATTTTCTGATGAATCAACGTTTTGTTTAAACGGGCACGTAAATCGACACAACTGTAGATATTGGTCAGACCTATGGAGGGCTTTAGGTTAGGAGACCGATCGCAATACATTGGTTTCGGGCAAAGTTTTGGATCGGTAAAGCAGCTTTAAAAATGGCCATCAGGGACGCATATGTTCCTTTAAATCTGTAAAATGCATGGGTTCTTATGGGATAATCAACTGTTTTATTGAATTTAGTTAACTAAAACCCTCTACAGGCTGAGATATGTATATATTATATCTAATAAAGCTTATCTTATTAATTATTGGATAAAAATACCGCTGACGTCTATCAAAACCTGTAAAAAGTCAAACACTTGACGATCACTGCGCCGCGACCGGGAAACAGCGAACTAACTACTAAGCAGGGACGTAAATTTAAAGAACAGCCATTTTCGATCGGACTCCTTCCTAAAGCCCTCCATAGTCAGACCAAAATCCACATTGGATGGAATGAAGCGATATAATAGGGTACATAATTTCACTAAATTTTATACATGTTCTGACGAAACTTTTATCACATTATATTGTTCAAGTACAGGGTGTCCCAAATTCGAGCCTCATCATGGGGATCTCGGAAACTAGAAGAGATACAGCATCGGTTAAATTGTGGCAAAGTTGCGCAATTTTATACTGAGCAATATCGCAAACAAATATCTGAGCTATTTTTTTTAGTTTTTGAAATTTTTGCAAAAAACTAAAATTTTGAGTTTTGGTTTTTTTAAATTGCTCGACTTATTTTATCCGCTACAGAAAAATAAGCACAACATTGTTAAGGCAACTTTTTACGCTCCATATTGTGACGTTTTTAGAATTTCGTTATAACGTTTCGTTTTTGTGGAACTATTATCAACTTTAATTTTTTTAATACGGACCTGCATTTTTTATTTTATTTTTTGATAGCCCTTTAAGCCCTAAATTTAACCATGTACCACACTTAATTATATTTGGAAGTTTTGATGTCATTATTACATCTTCAGGAATGTGATAATTATTTTTAAATACGGCCCTGGTGGCCTCTTGGTTTATTAAAACTACCATACTGGGCTAAATTAGTATCAAGCGTAGCAAAATAACTATAATGAGGCTGAAAGCGTTCAGGATAGTCCTGTAAATAACGGTCACAAGAAATTTGTGAATTCCTATTGGAAGAATAATAAACTCGTAACATGTCGCGCTTTTCTAAAGCAGAAACATCATTTTGCTGAAATATTCAGTTTAAATGGTGACTGCAGTTGTCAAGATAATTAAGGTGGAAGCATCAACATGCTTGCCAACCTATAACCTATTTTGCGTATATTTATTTAATTTTTCTAGCTTTTACACAAAATTTTAATAAAATCATTATCGTCTTCATATTTTATAGGTAATAATTGACATATTATTAAATAAATATCAAGGAATTTTATTAAATATTTTAGGAGAATTTTATAGCAAAAAATGTCGGGTAATATTTTTTAAAAATTATTATGTCATTCTTCTTTCACTATACAATTCTCCCAAAATTAGCAATGAAATAAATTGATATTTTTGTAATATGTCAGCTATTACCTAAATATTGTACCGACGATATTGATTTTATTTAAATGTTAGCTAATCAAATAATAAACTAAAAAAAGCAACGCGAAATAGGTTGGCAATACATGAAATGACGTTGAGAATTCCACCTTAAGCCAAACAATCAAGTAAAAGTTCTTGTCATAGCAACCTTTGTTTTGTTTGGTTTTATTTTTACTTTCTTACATTTTATATAAAAACTTAAATATAGTAAATTATTTGTATAAAATTCCGGATCCATTTACATGTTGTATGTGGTAAAAAGATTAAATAACTAACACCAGGGCCGTATTAAAAAATAATTATCACATTCCTGAAGATGTAATAATGACATCAAAACGTCTAAATATAATTAAGTGTGGTACATGGTTGAATTCAGGGCTTAAAGAGCTATCAAAAAATAAAATAAAAAATGCAGGTCCGTATTTAAAAAATTAAAGTTGATAATAGTTCCACAAAAACGAAACGTTGTAACGAAATTCTAAAAACGTCACAATATGGAGCGTAAAAAGTTGCCTTAACAATGTTGTGCTTGTTTTTCTGTGGCGGATAAAATAAGTCAAGCAGTTTAAAAAAACAAAAACTCAAAATTTTAGTTATTTGCAAACATTTCAAAAACTAAAAAAGATAGCTCAGATATTTTTTTGCGATATTGCTCAGTATGAAATTGCGCAACTTTGCCACAATTTAACCGATGCTGTATCTCTTATAGTTTCCGAGATCCCCATGATGAGGCTCGAATTTGGGACACCCTGTACAGTGAATAACTTAAAAGCGACCGCATTTGAATAGTTTTCTTCCATTGGTGTTAACGGTATTTACCATTTATTATACAGCATTAGGCCAAAGAAACAGATCAGCCTTTTAGATAGAAAATGCGCACTTAAGCAAGAATCGCTCGGACCCGCCAAATTATTTTTTTTAAACATTTTTAATAGAAAAAAGAGAGTATAAACTTTTTTTTTAACAAAATATATTATATATTCTTACATTCTACAATCAATTCTAGATATTTTTCATAAATCATGCCCAGTGGAGCAACCAGAAATTTTGTTTGGGGGGGGGCTGTAACTTCTTGCGCCGCAGGCGAAACATTTTTTGGGTGCGACGCCCTTTTTTGGGTAAAATACGTATGACTGACGAGAGCGACTAAAACTTCTGCAATAATACGCCGCTAGCCCTGACGAAATATTTATGAAAAAAAAATATAGAGATTTTATTTTAATTAGTAAAAATGTATTTAAAATAAGTAACGCATATATTATAAGCATACTTATACTAAAACAAAACAAAAACCTTATACAATAAGTTGTAAGTAATCACTAATAATACTAATATTAAAGTAAAATTCTTCGTTTTGTTTTTGCAATTTCGTCCAGAATTTCTTCCATGGTAATATCAATATCGTGGTTCGCATAAATAGGTTGACCAGGGTCGATAATTTTTGAAACAAAAAAAATAATAGTAGGATGAAACCCATTGGAAAAGAAAGGGAATATAACAAAAATGAAAGAAAAAATAATTTACGGGCGATCCGAGGTCGGGAAGTGGAAGGGGCTGAGTTTTTAAGGCTAAAAAACGATTTATCTCGATTTCCGGGAAAACTACAAGTCCTATGGAAAAACGTTAAATGGCAAAGTTGTGGGTAATAAAAAGATCTACAACGTCTAAATATAATTAAGTGTGGTACATGGTTGAATTCAGGGCTTAAAGAGCTATCAAAAAATAAAATAAAAAATGCAGGTCCGTATTTAAAAAATTAAAGTTGATAATAGTTCCACAAAAACGAAACGTTGTAACGAAATTCTAAAAACGTCACAATATGGAGCGTAAAAAGTTGCCTTAACAATGTTGTGCTTGTTTTTCTGTGGCGGATAAAATAAGTCAAGCAGTTTAAAAAAACAAAAACTCAAAATTTTAGTTATTTGCAAACATTTCAAAAACTAAAAAAGATAGCTCAGATATTTTTTTGCGATATTGCTCAGTATGAAATTGCGCAACTTTGCCACAATTTAACCGATGCTGTATCTCTTATAGTTTCCGAGATCCCCATGATGAGGCTCGAATTTGGGACACCCTGTACAGTGAATAACTTAAAAGCGACCGCATTTGAATAGTTTTCTTCCATTGGTGTTAACGGTATTTACCATTTATTATACAGCATTAGGCCAAAGAAACAGATCAGCCTTTTAGATAGAAAATGCGCACTTAAGCAAGAATCGCTCGGACCCGCCAAATTATTTTTTTTAAACATTTTTAATAGAAAAAAGAGAGTATAAACTTTTTTTTTAACAAAATATATTATATATTCTTACATTCTACAATCAATTCTAGATATTTTTCATAAATCATGCCCAGTGGAGCAACCAGAAATTTTGTTTGGGGGGGGGGCTGTAACTTCTTGCGCCGCAGGCGAAACATTTTTTGGGTGCGACGCCCTTTTTTGGGTAAAATACGTATGACTGACGAGAGCGACTAAAACTTCTGCAATAATACGCCGCTAGCCCTGACGAAATATTTATGAAAAAAAAATATAGAGATTTTATTTTAATTAGTAAAAATGTATTTAAAATAAGTAACGCATATATTATAAGCATACTTATACTAAAACAAAACAAAAACCTTATACAATAAGTTGTAAGTAATCACTAATAATACTAATATTAAAGTAAAATTCTTCGTTTTGTTTTTGCAATTTCGTCCAGAATTTCTTCCATGGTAATATCAATATCGTGGTTCGCATAAATAGGTTGACCAGGGTCGATAATTTTTGAAACAAAAAAAATAATAGTAGGATGAAACCCATTGGAAAAGAAAGGGAATATAACAAAAATGAAAGAAAAAATAATTTACGGGCGATCCGAGGTCGGGAAGTGGAAGGGGCTGAGTTTTTAAGGCTAAAAAACGATTTATCTCGATTTCCGGGAAAACTACAAGTCCTATGGAAAAACGTTAAATGGCAAAGTTGTGGGTAATAAAAAGATCTACAACTTTTGTATTAACACTTTTTTCACATTGCCTCAAAATTTATTTGAAAAATTCAAATAACCAAGTTTTTGTTTTTTTTATTTTTATCTTTTACAAAAAAAATTATGTTTTCACGAAATTTGGTAATAACTTACCTTTTTATGTCCCAAACACACTGTAATTATTTTGATTTAAAATATTTATTTTTTCACCTTATTTTGACTTAATATCGAAAAAGCACCCTTATTTTCAATCGAAAATTCTCACGTCAAAATATCTGCTGTTTTAAAAAAGTCGGTGGGCGTTTTGTTCGTTGAAATCTCCACTTTCTGATGGTGTAAAAAAATATATACATTACTATGGTAAATGTTCTCAAAAACTGCAAAGAAACGGAAAAAACTCGAATCCGAATTTTTTTTTTTTATTCATTATGTACCATTTTGACCTATTTATTAAAATTTATACTTTAATTACTTAAAAAACGTAAGAATTCATGTTACATTAATAAACAAAAAAATTACAAATCCATAAAACATTGAGATCGCAAAAAACATGCGAAAATAGTTCGCGTGACATGAAAAATTGGTTTGCAATTAAACGAATAGGCTAAGTTTCTAAGCTCGGGGGGGGGGGGGAGGGGCTGCAGCCCGGCAGCCCCCCCCCCCCTTCCTGGTTGCGCCACTGATCATGCCCTATTCCTATCTTCAACCGTTTACGAAATATTAACACTTTAATGCTGGTATGCATCATTGATATGTTTCTCGACTGCAACATTTTTATTTATTTAGAAATATTAATAGTAATATTTGTATTCACACAATGTGTCAAGTTAATTGTAGAAATCGAATTTAATTCTACATTAACATCTTGGTTATTCGTTGTAGTAGATATAGATGTAGCTACTTCCTCATTGCGTATATACGGCTGACCAAAAGGATTTTTCTAGATCGCGTCTGATATTTTTTTAGCTGTTTCCATTTTATTTTTTATTGAGTCATCAATATATCCTTCTGTAACCGCCGCGCCGTGGATTTCCATCCACCGTGTCTTTTCAATGCAGTTATATCCCCGCCTGCGTCTACAAGTATAGTGGCTGAAGATCTGCGAAAACTGTGACCAGAATATTTCTTTATGGAGTGGGTAATTGCAGAAATGTTGCTATTTGTCTCCCCATTTGCGTAAATTTATTAATTCCTATCCTTTGTGAGGTACATTTCCTATTATGATAATTGAAAAAAAAAAATATTAGAAGTAACGCAAGATGAAAGAAGGCTGATATACTTCTTGCAAATTTGGTAATAATCGTCTGATATGGTAAATTTGCGGGTAATTTTTGTTTTAGTATTTGGTGCCTTTAGTAAGAAAGCTGCTCCAAGATCTTGTAAATGTTCAAGTTTCATAGTATACAGTTAGTTCATTACCACGGCAAGTACCCATTACTCCCATTATTAATGCCACCTAAAATAAATAATATATTTGAATTTTCATAAGGGACAACATTATAATTTTTATTTTAAAGCTTCGCGCATGCGTATAATAAAATTATGTTATTAAAAATAAAAAGTAAAAACTTTCGCAAGAACAAGTGCTAACCCGTTACATTTTATCTTGATTAAAAAGAAAGGTAATTTCGCCCATAAACACTTAGTATATTGTACAGAAGCCTCCGTAATGAATATGTGCATCCTCTGTAGAAAAAATACTGGCCTTTTTAGGCTGAAAACCTTCAAATTTTCGTTTTAAAAAGGTTCTTAATTTGCTATAATTGTCAAGGTCAATACCATGATTTAAATTAATAGTAGTTTTAAGCATCGAGTAGTTTGTCTATAATGTCGATGGTTTATATTTTGCGGACAACTCTGTGAAATACACTAACAATACGGATTCTGAAAAAGAACTAGTTCTCTTATCAATCCTCCATTGTACAAACGAATCATAAGCAGACACATAAAGTTTTTTCGATTTTTCTGGTAATAAATTATATATAGAACTTGTTTTTTTTTTGCTGCTTCCTGTATATCTGGTGGGGTACCGTATAATACATCTCATCTTCACTATCTCTAATCATTTTGTAAGTTCTTTTAATGCAATTCTTAACTTTAAAGTTGATAAGTTGAACTATATTTGGATGTTTCAAATTAAAATTACAAAGCGCTTCGACTTGAAATTTCATGGCATGCTTGAATCATCATACACACAAAATCGTATTATGGATGGACCTTACATGGGAAACGACTAATGATATTTTTTGATTTCAAATCGCATTACCTGTCGATTTCATTATTCACTAGTGAGTTATGAGTTCATTATTCACTAGTGAATAATGGGTATTATTATTATTGAGCAAACATGAACATATTATACAATAGTCGTGGACAAAAAAGGTTTATTACTGCTTAGCCTATGCATAAATCCAGCCCTGCGTATAGATTTTTTTTATAATTACCATACAAGTTTAAGTACATAATAGATTCAAAACTTTATCCTTTTAAATATTTTCTCAAATTAACCCTAACCGCAAAACGAACATATCTACTTAACTATGCTGAGACTCTAAACCCAAAGTTTCGCTTTTTACCTATCCAATGAGCGGATTTTCATTAAACTTTCCGCCAAGTTTTCAGTTTTTCTTTGCTTGTTTCCGTACAAAGTAATATTAATATGGGAGCTTCCTCCACTTACCACCACTAACTAATTTCGGTTTAAGTTAGGTTTTTGCTGACGTTAAAACATACGAAAATACGTGTTTCCGTTAAATTAACCTTGGTCTGAAGTACTGGGGAGCAGGGACGCGCGGAATTAGGAAATTAATTATTATTTCCTCTAGTCTAAAATATTCAGCATAAGAACGCCGAGTTTTTAAAACAATACACATTTAGGGTCAATTTTTTCTAAAAACAAAGCGTTTCGACAGTTGACACCCACATGTGACATTAACAGCTGATAATGGTTTCTTCCTACCGTGCGAGCAAAAATTATTTGCATCAAAGAGGGCCTTGCATCTAAGAACGTAATGCTTAGCCGTAGAGCTTAATACCTGTTGGGTGTCAGTAACTACCTGAACCTGAATTAACAATCAATCAGTTATTCCGCCATCTTTGACAGTCGTTACAAGTAATTTGATTCATCGCTAATTTTTTCAATTTCTTGAGCAATTCACACAATGGGCTTTACGAAACAGCACAAAACATTCATGGTTGAAACGTATTTTCGAAACGGGGTTAGAGTAAACGTTGAGTGGCAATACAATCCGGGTTTGTGCATGGCCGATTTTCACGAACATTTTCCTAACGTTGCTTCTATTGCTGGGGATTTTTATCGTTGCCTGAAAAGAACCGTGGCTGTGTTTAGGGAAACAGGTTCTATACAACACCAAAAAGGAGCAGAAAGACCATCTTTAAGAACCGAAGAACTTGTTGCAAACGTTCGCGAAATAATGCAAAATACGCCAACAAATTGTATAAGACGTCTGTCCCAAGAAGTGGGAAGATCTTATGGAACATGCAGGACTATCTTTCTGTATATTCTTACTTTGTTAATTTTGTAAACAACAATAACAAATAAATTTGTATTTGTCTACTTATTTTATTACTCATTAGTTTGGCATAATATCATGTCATAATATGAATTTGACAAAATTTTAACCTAGATTTGGTTAGATATTATTTATTAGATATTATTATATTTATATCGTCCCTATATCATTGTGATAATAATTTAAATAATTATTGCTCGCACGGTACAAGTTTCCAGTTCCGTAGTGAGCCGTGGCAAGCTCACGCGTTAGGTTTAATCATATTATTTTCCTTTGATTTTGATTTTTTTTAAGGGCTTCTATGGCTATTTTCTTTAATAGCGTGTGTTTTAAACATTTTACGTTTGGATTTTTGTTATTATCCGTGCATCTATTTTAATTACGGCACAGTAGGTTTTCAAACCATGTGCTCACTGAAAACTAACCAGCTGTTTGTATTTATTAACACATGGCATTTTGGATGCTTTGTATCAAGGTCTCTATACTATAGGTTGCCTGGTAACTTTGGGCCAATCAGATGTTCGCATTTCATGCGCGGGAATACGTCATCCAGACGACACATTTAAAATATTTTCATGGTCAGCATATAAAGAATGGCAATTAAATAGCTTTCACACAGAATTCCTGTGGTTTTGATATGTAAATTCAATTGCTTCTGTTTAAATATCATTTTTTGACAAACTTTAAATGATTTTAGCCCTTAAGAAAGGAATATTTCTTTTATATTTTCCTAATTATGGCTTGGGTGGAAGAACAGGCACTTTTACTCTATTATCAATATTCTGATTATTAATTAGGCCTATCAGAAAATAGACAGTATTGTATTACTAATAGGAAGGTAAGTGCTAAAAGCATTTAAAATTTTGCATATAATGTTAAATATTATATTTTGGAAAACCATGTTTTATCTATTATTAAAAAATATTGGGAATTGTGGGAAATAATAACAATAATAATTTCTTTATTTCAAATTATACTTTACAATGGGGACTAAAATGAAATGATGTCACAAAATAAAATAGGTTTACCATTCATTACCTAAGAAGTTTAATAACGATTAGGGTTAATAGAGACTTTTTGCACCTCTTAATTCGTCATTCTTTTGTGGTTATGGTTATTCTGAGCATGCGCAATGTCAGAAAGGTGATCCGCTATGGTTAATAACCATAACGGACTCCGTTAGTTACGGAAGGATAAGGAAGAGCTTATCGTTATCCTTATGGTTATGCTTAAACTGCATGGTTGCCGGAACATACAAAAGTTATGAAGCATCATTGCTATGAATTAAAATTGTGATAAGCAATTAATTTAAATCCAAAGCGATAGTATTACATTAAAATATACAACTTAATTAAATTATTGTTAGGTTAGGTATTTTATTTTGTTTAGGTGCGCCGGCGCCAAATTAATAACTACAGACAGAACGTATAGGCGCTGCAAAATCTCTGGTTTTAACAGTGGCACTACTCGTTATGTTTAATAAAGTTAACCATAACGGAGCTAAAAACTGATATTAATTTAAGAGGTGCAAAAAGTCTCTAATGTCTATTAACACTTTTATTAATGTTTTTGCTATTCCCATAATGTGCAAAATATCATCTATAATTCCATTTCTTAAATTGATATTAATTTGCAGCCCACTGTTGTAAAGTGGATATTCCAGGCAGCGGATAATGCAAAGTTTGTCTTAAATATAGGTATATGACTGTTTACCAAAATATTTTACCGTAAGCTTTTAAGAGTTCATCCTGTGTCCAGCGAGCTTTAGATTTAATTTTTAAGGCAATGTCCACTTGGTTTGGAGACAAAACATCTTGTTCGTCTAAGTTGGAGCCACTTTGTTTTAAAATCGTTTCTTTATTTTCATGATCTGCAATTTTTTTTTGAGCTTCTCATTTTCTTGTCTCAATAATGAAAATTTTCTTTCCCAAATAATATCATAATCTGTTTTTTTGCTTGTTGATGTAACCTCCGAAATATCCATGGAAATGTTATCAATGGCTTTTAGCTTTTCTGTTTCTAACTGTAATAAACCTTCCACAGTTGCTTTGTTTTCTTTTCGATTTATCCGACAAGCTCTTTTCGATAACACAGTAGGTATCTTTATTTTCTATCAAAGGTAAAAATAATGTCGGGACAGCTATAAAAAATAAATAAAATAAGGGTTCACTAAACCTACAAACTTCTGTCTTAATAATAATAATAATTATGATTATCATTAGATGATACTTCAAGAGCCCTCACAAATATTAATATTATTATTGTTATAAATACATTAACTCAACCCTTACTTTGGAATCTTTCACCCCTGAATAATATAAGTTTATTTACCTTGGGCTTGGTTGTCACTTTATTAATAGAGAACTGCCTATTTATTTACTCTTTTTCACTTACCATCTTTGTTTAAAACCATTGGTTGGAAATTCATTAAGCGAGCTTGCAGTTCATCTTTGTAGTCAGTAAACAGAAAATGCTTGCTGCATATCCTCTTATTTTTGGGCGTCCAATTATCCTTTCAGCAACATTTTCGTTCCCATTCTTTTGAAACGATGGGGTTTTTTGGGAATGTAAAAAACATGATCATTTTTCGCCTGGATCTGGCTTCTTCTTTAAATTACTGTTACATCTAGCTATGCTACAAATATTGCCACCACTCATATCTAAATAAATATTCAAACAATAATTTGTTTTAAAATTAGAACATAGAGAAGAATCAAGTTTAATAAACTAACCTTGAAATTCACACAATGAAAATCGCTGAAAATTTACAATTTGTGATAGTTTTCTCACAAAATAATATTGTGAGTTCGCAAAAATATGTCCACACTTCACAATTGTTTAAAATTTAACCACCTAAATAACAAAATAACACTACAAAAGCAATAATTCAGTGAAAACCGCTATGTACACCATGTAAACAAATCAACTTTGTCGTCTCGATGACGTAGACACCCCGCTCACGTTGCTTCGGCCATAGAGTTACCAGGCAACCTACCCTTTAGAGACCTTGGCTTTGTATTACGCAGCAACCAAGACGGTGAGCGTGGGAGTAGCGGTGGCACTGACAAAGATCACGTGATAGAAACCTTGTTGAGGCAACCCGTGGAGCTGGTGCGGACAGAAGAGAAGATAGAAAATGAAGAACTTTTAGGCAGAGACGATAGAGGCGTTGATCGGGACAGAAGGGATCACCGTGATGGCGGTCATATTGAACGAGATTACAGAGACGGTGGAAAGTCATTTGATAGAGACGGTGGAAAGTCGATTGACAGAGATAGCGACAGACCTCGTACTTATGGGCTCTCTCTATAGGTATTACGTGGTATTGCTGCTTTCTCAATCTCGGCAAAGCAAGGGGTTAAAGAATAACAGCTTGCATAACAATTGCGTGTAAATCATAATGCCAACGCAGCGTTGAACGCGAAACTTGCGCAGGCATACCGCTTGCCGCTTAATTGGCTCGTAGCTACAATTTTGGCTGCGAAACTCTTGTATATTGTCAGGGTCGTTCATAGCGTTTATCATTGGTAAGTTTAGTGCATGTTAGTCTAGTTCTGTCTTTGTCGCCAACATCTTAACGTAAAATAAACCAGACTCTTCAATACGGTGCCATAAATGACCAGTGGCTTAGCCATGATGCGGCGTGTTCTTAGAGAAATTTTACTTTATATACAGTGTGACTACAACTCGGAATAAATTTAGTAAATCAAGTAGCGTTTTCTTTGGAAAATTTTAAATTGTAGTCTTTTCAATAAAAAAAATATTAATACAGTGTGTCCCAAATTAGAGAAATGACGATATCTGTAATTTTTTTAAATGGCAATCCTAGTTTTTTATTGACTATTATTTTTAAGGGGCATATTAAGTTATACAGAAGTACCAAATTTTAAATATTTATTCCTTGTACTTTATATGGTCTGTTGAGGAGTTGAACGCACGAATAAGACATGAGTGTAGGTAAGTTTCTTCCGAAGTAATTAGAAATGTTCAAAACGAGTTTTACTTGCGTTTAGGATACTGCCAAATAGGTAGTGATTGGACAACATTTTGCTTTTTAATTAAATTAATTTTTGTTTATTTAATATCTTATAAATGACAAGAACCTTAATATGCACTTTAAAAATAGTTAATATAAATCTAGGGATTCCATTTCATATCACTAATATATGACATACTGAATCAATATTTTTATTTATAAAGAATACCACAACTTAAAATGGCAATATCCGTACCCAAGCATTTTTCCAAAAATATACCTACTGTACTGGATTTACTGAATTTATTCCAAGTTACAAACTCACACTAGGTATACAGGGTGATTCAAAAGTACTTTGACAAACTTCGGGAGGTAATTGCTGGCAATATTTTAACATGAAAAGTCCCTATAAACAGTGGTCCTTGGCGACTTCGTTACGGAGATACAGGGTGTTGAAATGTTATAAGGAATAGTAATAATTTTTAAATAACTTCTTAACGAGTTATTTTTTTTTTATAAAATTTTGTGAATTAAATAAGCATCTAAGGACACTTATTTTCAAAGTACAACACGTTCGTAAATTTAACCAGTGGCGTCGGTACAAAATGTTACTATCATATTTTTTGTGAAAACTATGCTACACCACCGACTTATTTTATTTTAACTTTTTTCTTATAAATCCCCCCTTTATTTAGAACAAAAAAGATCACGTGTGTTTTTTTCATACGAGGGACGGTTTAAGCGTAAATGATTATTTTATTTGAATATACACAAATATTAAAAAATGTGTTTTAAACTGATCAACCACTCAAATATTTATTAAAGTATTTTAACGAATACCTACATACATACTTACTAATAAACAAATATGTATATGCCTAAGGAAGGCATCTGAGGATGCCTATTTTCTAAGTATAACACGTTTTCAGTATTTATTAGTATGTTATTTTTTAATATTTTGTGTTTTGACAAGGCGGCTTTCAAAATGCTTTTTTTAATAATAATATATTGTATTTTGACAAGGCGGCTTTGAAAATGCATTTGTCGATAAATTAAAACATACTTGTCAGTTAGTTACCATTAAAAATAAAATAACAAAACTGAAGAAATAAAACTCAATAGTAACTAACTGTCAAATATGTTTTAATTTATCGACAAATGCATTTCCAAAGCCGCCTTGTCAAAACAGAAAATATTAAAAAATAACATTCTAATAAATACTGAAAACGTGTTATAACTACTTAGAAAATAGGCATCCTCAGATGCCTTCCTTAGGCATATACATATTTGTTTATTAGTAAGTATGTATGTAGGTATTCGTGAAAATACTTTAATAAATATTTGAGTGTGAGTGGGTTGATCAGTTCAAAACACATTTTTTAATATTTGTGTATAGTCAAATAAAATAATCATTTACCCTTAAACCGTCCCTCGTATCAAAAAAACACACGTGATCTTTTTTGTTGTGAATGAAGGGGGCATTCATAAAAATAAAGTTAAAATAAAATAAGTCAGTGGTGTAGCATAGTTTTCACAAAAAATATGATAGTAACATTTTGTACCGACGCCACTGGTTAAATTTACGAACGTGTTGTACTTTGAAAATAAGTGTCCTTAGATGCTTATATAATTCACCAAATTTCATAAAAAATAAATAACTCGTTAAGGAGTTATTTAAAAATTCTTACTATTCCTTATAACATTTCAACACCCTGTATCTCCGTAACGAAGTCGCCAAGGACCACTGTTTATAGGGACTTTTCATGTTAAAATATTGCCAGCAATTACCTCCCGAAGTTTGTCAAAGTATTTTTGAATCACCCTGTATATGGAAACGGTCGATTATTTCTTAAACTAAAATAGTTAGCGAAAAATGTTAAACACATAAGTTTTAGGATAAGAGTAACAAATAAACATTTTTATAATAATTTATTAGAAAATGCCCATAGACATCAAGCGCATTGCAAAAGGCAGGTTCAGCTTTAAAACTTACCATATACCCACAACTTTATAAAATATAGTCTGCTTGGATGATGATGATAATGATGATGAATAATTTTAATACCTAAAAATTTTGGACTAATAAATTTGAAATAAAATAATTCGTTTATCATACTTTAGACCAGGATCGATAATTTTTGAAACCAAAAAAAATAATAGTAGAATGAAACCCATTAGAAAAGGAAGAGAATATAACAAAAATGAAAGGAAAAATAAATTACGGGCGATCCGAGGTCGGGAAGTGGGGGGCGGTGAGTTTTTAAGGTTAGAAAACGATTTATCTCGATTTTCGGCAAAACTACAAGTCCTATGGAAAAACGTTGAATGGCAAAGTTGTAGGTAATAAAAAGATCTACAACTTTTGTATTTATACTTTTTTCACATAACCTCAAAATTTATGTAAAAACTTCAAATAACCAAGTTTTTGGTTTTTTATTTTTATCTTTTAAAAAAAAAAATTTTTTTTACGAAATTTGATGAAAACTTACCTTTTTACGTCTCAAAGACACTGTAATTTTTTTGATTTAAAATATTTATTTTTTCACCTTATTTTGACTTAGGTAATATCGAAAAAGCACCCTAATTTTCAATCGAAAATTCTCACGTCAAAATATCTGCTTTTTTAAAAAAGTCGGTGGGCTTTTTGTTCGTTGAAATCTCAACTTTCTGATGGTGAAAAAAAAATATACATTACTATGGTAAATATTCTCAAAAATGCAAAGAAACGAAAAAAAATCGAATCCGAATTTTTTTTTTAATCATTATGTACAATTTTGAGCTATTAATTAAAATGTATACTATAATTACTCGAAAAACGTAAGATTTTATTTTACATTGATAAACAAAAAAATTACAAATTCATAAAACATAAAGATCGCAAAAAATATGCGAAAATAGTTGTTCTAAATATAATTAAAGGTAGGATTTAAAGGGGATTTCATCATATTTACCATAGTAATGTATATTTTTTACACCATCAGAAAGTAGAGATTTCAACGAACAAAAAGCCCACCAACTTTTTTAAAAAAGCAGATATTTTGACGTGAGAATTTTCGATTGAAAATTAGGGTGCTTTTTCGATATTAAGTCAAAATAAGGTGAAAAAATAAATATTTTAAATCAAAAAAATTGTGTCTTTGGGACGTAAAAAGGTAAAAAAGATAAAAATAAAAAACCAAAAACTTGGTTATTTGAAGTTTTCACATAAATTTTGAGGTTATGTGAAAAAAGTGCAAATACAAAAATTGTAGATCTTTTTATTACCTACAACTTTGCTATTTAACGTTTTTCTATAGGACTTGTAGTTTTGGCGAAAATCGAGATAAATCGTTTTCTAATCTTAAAAACTCACCGCCCCCCACTTCCCGACCTCGGATCGCCCGTAATTTATTTTTCTTTTCATTTTTGTTATATTCTCTTCCTTTTCCAATGGGTTTCATTCTACTATTATTTTTTTTCACTTTTTACCATTTGCAAAGGCTTCAGCCCTGGTCTACTTGGATTAGATAATAACATAAACATATTTTCTTTTAAATATATGTATAGAGAAAAGTATCTTTTATACAGAGTGTCCGGAAAAATATTATGACTGATAATGCCATTTTTCATTTTTGACATCCATGTTCAATATACAAAGTTTAAAATTAAAAGCTGATTTTTTTGAATAATTCGATTATTTAATAGGATATAAATTTCAAATTTGGTACATTGCTTCGCCATAAAAACTTACATCTTTTGAGAAAAACAAAACAAGAACAATAAAATTGTCAAATTATCAAAATAGGGGGAGTGCAGTACGCTGACCCCCCCCCCCCCCCCCATCTTTTCAGGTAATCATTTATTTTTAAATATTTTTTGACTTGGCTAGCCAAAAACAATGTAAAGACAGTGGCGTACAAATAAAAACCTATTGTACTAAACCAGTTAAATGAAATTCTTGTATTGCCCTACTATTGCTAATCTTCTTCACATAACAGTAAAACGTCACTATTACCACTCGTTCTTAAGACAATAATATATTATTATTTATTAAATAAATTTGATATAACAAGACAATAAATATTTAAAACAAATTATTTTTATAAAATTATATCTATCATATAGGTACGTTAATAACAAAAAAAAACAAAATTTTAAAATATAGTCTAGAGAAATTGCTCAGTATCACCTTCATTTTTTTGAATACACGCAAGTTCTCTTTTTTTTTAAATCTTAACCTTTGAAAAATGTGTTGTTTTAACCTGAACTGCTCTTCTGCTTCAAATATTCTTCAAAATCGGAACCATATACACAAAACGTTTAATACACCCCCAGACTGAATATTTCAAGGGAGTAAGGGCTGGGGAAGGGGTTGTAATATATGTACTATCTCTTAGTACTACTTATATAATAATATGCAGCATTGTTTCTTTATAATAAACTTTATTAACAACAGACAGTCTTTAACATCATGAATAACAAACATGGTTCTATCGCTTGCTTCACTCACACTGCTCGCACACTCTCCCTCTCACTCTGGCTACAGCGCCGTCTCACTCATCCTGATCCTTGCATACCTGATTACCTACTATTAATGTATATTCAATGGTTGCCTAATAGTAGGTATATTTACTTAATATTACACCTTCTCCTCATTAAATATAATTATATATTAATGGTTTTTAATACATTACATTACATAATCAGAAAACTTTACTGGTTTTATGTTACGTGTCGACCTTGCACTTCCTTTATAATCAGTAGTCTGAGATTCTACTCTAGACGTATGGGCAATGTCTGTCCTGTCATTTGTACTACAATTTTCACTGTTAGAGGGACAAGGGATATTATTATCACAATCATAATTATGTCTTAACTCATGATTTATGTCAGACCTCCGCAGATGATAACTATTGCCTCTTAGAACATTAGATCTATTATCTATTAGATATGATCTCGGAGCCGCGTGTTTGGCCACTATATTTGCAGGACACCATTGCTTATCATCCTTATACACAACATTTTCACCTTTCTTAAATACTTCTACTCTATCCCTGGCATTCCTGTCATAATACATTTTATACATCTTATTTCGCTGCTCCATCTCTTTCTTATTTTCTTGAAAATAAAAATTAAGCAGGCGATCGCTTAAGATTAGTAATAGGTGTATTGCGGTATTCCATCAGAGCAACCCATATATCTTTTGATTTGCGAATGATATTTTTAGCTGTCTGAACAAACCTTTCAGCCAAACCATTAGACCTCGGGTACCTAGGACTACTGATTTTAAACTCAAAATCGAACTCTTTCGCAAAACGTCCACATTCATATGAGTCAAAAGGCATGTTATCTGAAACAATTATATCTGGCACACCATATGATGCAAATATTTGTTTTAAGGCATACATGACGTCTGACGTGTATAATCAATGGTTGCCTAATAGTAGGTATATTTACTTAATACTATGTGGCCATTTAACAGGAGCATCTTGGCCCTGACCAATCCAGCGATTAGGAAAGATTTGGTGTAAATAGTTCCTAATTTGTCTAGTTAAATGCGGGGATCACCGTATAGTTGAAAACAAAAAATATGTTGTCTTAGAACTAGAGGCAAATCATTAAGTAAATCGGGTAATGTGTTTTGACGAAATAGTAAAAATGAATTACCAGTCAAAATTCACGATAAAATTACTGTTATGTAAAGAAGATTAGCGATGGCGAGTTCTTAGTTGGGCAATAAAATAATTTTATTTAACTGGTTTAGTACAACAGGTTTTTATCTGTACGCCACTGTTTTTAAGTTATTTTTGGCTAGTCCATTGCTTTCGGTATTGACACCTATTACAAAGTTTTACTTAATTATATCTTGTATCCATGATAATACTGCAACGGCTGAATTGATTTACCATTTAAAAATTTTGAGATTACCGTAAGCCGCGTTATGATCAGTTAAGGAACCATACTTTTCAAGTTATCTCCAAAACGCAACATTTTATCGAAATTTTATAGGAGTCAGGAAATAAGTAAAAATAAATGGTTACCTGAAAAAATATAGTTTGCAGTCACTGGTGCACGTACTAAAAAATAGTGGGGGTCAGCGGGTACTGGACTATTTTGAATATTTGACAATTGTTTTTGTTTTGTTTTTTGTCAAATGATGTAACTTTTTATGGTAAAGCAATGTACCAAATTTGAAAGTTATATCTTATTAAATACTCAAAGTATTCAAAAAAATCAGTTTTTAATTTTAAACGTTGACGCCCTGGCACCATAAAAGTCATATTATTTTTCTTCAAGGAATATAACATGGTTGATATATTGACCTCTTGTTTCCGGACACCCTGTATATATTGATATACGTAAGACCATTCTTTTCCGCAATCGCTGTCCATTGAGCAAGCATACACAAAACAAAATCCTACTTCCTATCTTAATTTGAACGAGAGATATTCGCAGCTATAAGTTTACACTTCGCTGGTGGTAGAGGGTGCCTTCATCCCGCCGAATATGAGGTCCAACATGGATTGTTATATCTAAGAAGTCATTGTCTGTCATAAAAAATTTGTCTCCTACTTTGATCATTTATTTCCCACGAAAAACCGTATGCGCGTCTACTTTTTTTTTATATATTTTGCAGCACGCTCCTGCCACGTAATCTAATAAATTAGAATAGTCCCAAAGCCGGTCTTTGTTTTCTAAATTAATTTGTCACTTCTTTTTTCTTTTGTGGTTCTTTTTGTACAATGTAAATGTTGACTGTCGCCTTACTTTGTGTACACAGGGTTTAACAAATGAAGTTGGTTTTTAACACTTTGACTACTTACCTTTTGTTTTCCTTAAAGCTAATTGGAAATGGGAGTTCTTAAAAATAAAAACGGATAAAAGAAAGTGAAAAGAAGTCAAGGTCGCAACGAGACTTTTTCGCATTAGGGGCCAAACATCTTCGGTGCACTCCCCTTCCCGGTTTTAAAATAATAATAATAATAACTCAGTATGCAAACAACATTTATTAGAATAATCTCATAAATAATGGAACTTGCAGCAACGTTAACTTTCCCTTCTACAGGCAGAAGTTACGAAGATTTAAAAATTTTCGTTATTATCTCACCTTAAGCTTTGGGTACGATCATACTGAAAATTGTGATATAATTTATTCTATTTTGAAAGAGTATTTAATTGTCATTTAAATTGTTTCAACCATTTTTATTATGCATAATTGGCTATATTGGATCGGACCGTGAGTAGCTTATTTTGTTCGCATCTATTTGGGGCCAAGCCAAGGGTAGAACTAAAAAACAATACACATTATCGCCAACCATTGAAAAATAGTCTTGTTTTTTATTTTCGACTTGATTGAAATAAATGAGCTTCAAAAATTAGGCATAATTGGTGTATTTCGTCTTCACTTCAAGTTATTTTAACATTTTAAACTTAAAATGTGTACATAATAGATTATTTTTGAAACCTTAAAGGTCTATTTTGACAACAAAAAACGGATGATAGGTATATCCTATTTTGTTGGTTGTAACCAATGTGAAATAAGGATTGTTAAAAAAAATAGGTTCTAATTTGGTTTGCCAGTGCGAGTATATAATATATTATAATGGTTTATTGATTCATTATTAGAAGAAGAACTGTTCCAACGAACCTAGTAAATTTATATTGAAATTAAAACAGTTGCTTAAACAAACAATAAAGTTAGACGAAAGTCACTTGCAACTAATATAAAGCAAGTTTGTTTTGAAGGAAACGCCAGGAAATTAAATTAATATTTGTATTCTAGATTCATATTATCTTAAGTCGAAATAGTTAGTTTCACAAAAGGGAAGATTTAAGGTTTAAGTATTTTCCTATCACGGTATTATTACGCATACATTATAAACGACTTTGCTATAATGGAAGGTAGCGTGTGTTAAGGAGTCCACAGACACGTACTTGTTGACAGTTTTGTACGACGAACGGCACGTCCTGCAGCACGTCATGCCGGTCGTCCGACATTCTCATCAGAACAAAAACATGTAGAGTGTTTCAAAATAAATAACAGTAGCGTAGTAGCACACATACTCCAGCTGGCATAATTATCGCTAATTGGCACCAGAGGTTGCTTCTAATATTGGTATACTTCATACGAAGTCAGTTGAGACATGGTAAATATTGCGGGTACGATCAATTTACTGCATCACACACTGAAACTATAATACAAATATAACAAAATTTGTACTGATCGCTCCCTATACAGATGTTCCAAGATAGTCCACGTGGAATTGACAAGTCTGTCATCAAATTTTTTTTAGTTTTTTTGTCTGTCTTAACTAAGTTCGTATACACTTTACCTACCTAATAATTAACTAAACTTTTCTTTAATATTTTTTTCTTATCTTTCTTTGTAGGGTACCATTGCGATAAAAAAAAAAAGTAGTACAAGAATTAGAAGTCCCAGATAGAACTCTTGGTCTATAAGGATATCGAGAAGTGGATATCGTCGTCACTATGAAAAAAATATAATTATGCCACCTAACTTTTTAGGCGTTACCATGAATTTGGTAATCTACTATATACGTGGCGAAATAAAAGTATTGTAATAAAGGTGCTTTAAGAAATTTACCTACCTTTTAAAAATGGGCAATTTTTCAAGTTTTTAAAGAAAATAATAGAGTATGTATAACAACTATCGATTAATATATTGAATATAAAAAAATCCAAAAACAACAAAAGCCAAAAGTGGAAAAATAGTAAAAATACAAAATTTTAACCAAAAATAAACATTTCTAAATGCAACATCATAAAATAATATATACTTAAAAGCAGCTGTTTAATATTTAGTCATTGGGCCGTTGTTTTCAATTACTTTTTGTAACCGACGCGGCATACTTAAGACTAATCTTCTTGTATACTCTTGGGTTATATTATCCCATGCTGCGTTTATCCCCTGGCGCAGTTCTTCTTCATTTCTTGGATGAAAGTCATGTTTATACATGAACTTGGTCATTTCTCCCCAGACATTTTCTAGGGGATTTAGGTCGGGGCTCTTCGAAGGCCATGGTAAAACTTGGATGGTATTTTGTCGAAAGTAATCTTTTACTATGCGGGCAGTATGAATGGGAGCATTATCTTGTTGGAAAATATAATTTTGATCACCGAATATGGCTTCAACCGATGGCACCATAACATTATTTATTATTTATTATACCCGCAGACCAGGGAAATGCAACCGTCGTGATGGATGTGGACACCTACAACCAAAAAGTCGAAGAAGTCTTGGAAAAAGGAAACTACCAGAGCATTCCAAAGGACCCCACTACCACCATTGAGAGAATAGTATACCCAACACTCCAGAAGCATGAACGACACATTCCGGAAAGGACACGAACTCGCTTAACACCGCATCACAGTAAACCCCCCCAATCTATACGGATTGCCAAAAATACACAAACTCAACATGCCTCTACGACCCATTACAAGCTCCCGAAACTCTCCAACTTACGAACTTTCCAAGTATCTGCTTCCAATATTACAACTGCTCCAGGGACACAGCGCATCATATGTAAATAATTTACAGCATTTCGTCGAGATGATAAGTGGAACGGAAATTCAACCAGAGAACCTATTGGTAAGCTTCGACGTGGAAAGTCTCTACACTAACGTCCCAGTGAAGGAAAATATCATTAGAAGAAAACTTGGGGAATACCGAACACTTGAAGAGCGAACGTCGCTACCCATCAATGCCATAATAGAGCAATGCTGCCTAAATAATTCTTACTTCAGGAGAAGGACAGATTCTTTAGCCAAAAGGACGGACTACCAATGTCACCAGTAATACCCAACATTTACATGGAATTGTTCGAGGATGAGGCGATAGACAAGGCGAATATTAAACCAAAGCTATGGCTTCGTTACGTGGATGACACATTCATCATTTGGAATGGAAGCGATGACGAACTTCAAACCTTTCTACAACATATAAACAACCTGGCACCTACAATTAAGTTTGCCATGGAGAAGGAGGACAACGACAGATTACCGTTCTTAGACGTCGTAGTACAGAAAAACGGGAGCACCATCCAAACATCGGTATATAGGAAACAAACCCACACAGGTCAATATCTTAACTACGCCTCAAACCATTCAAACAGCACCAAACATGGAATAGTCAAAACACTCGTCGATAGAGCATTCACACTTTGAAACTCGCAGGGAACTTTGACGAAATAACTTAACAACATCAAGCAAGACCTTGGCATGAATGATTACCCTACGAAACTAGTCGATCAGGCCATCAAAAAGCGTCAAAATCACAAAACTAGAACGAACAAAGATAATGAATCTGGACCCACCATGAATGTACCTTATTTTAAGGGAATCTCCGAAAAAACTCGAAGGATAGGACAACAGTACAACATTCGAACAGTCTTCAGCTCCAAAGATTCCTTAAAAAGCCACCTGACGAAGACAAAACCAACAAGTCAAAAGGACACGAAGAATTGTGTATACAGAATACCTTGCGAATGCGGACAATCCTATTTTGGTGAAACTCTACGACCTCTCCAAACAAGGGTCAAAGATCATCGAAACCACACACTGAAAGGTAAAACAAACCGATCCGGTGCAGCAAACCACGCTTGGACCCACGGCCATCATTTACAATGGGCAAACGCAAAAATTATACTTAAAGAAGAGCATTGGCGGAAGAGAAAATTCAAAGAAGCAGCTGTCATCATCCAGAACCCTGACTGTTTCAGTAAACCTTCTGCTGATATAAGAAACATTTGGATTGAGTAGTGATGCAAACGTGATGATGTAAGCGGATGACGTAAGCAGATGAATAATCATGGTGTCGTAAGCAGATGACTCACGACTGCACACGATCATACGTCACTAGCTTCGCCCCCTCCGCCCCCCTAGGTAGTATAAATAGGCTCGTAGCTTTGTAACTTGTTTAGTATTCACCTGAAGACGACTGGAGATACTTACCAGTTGAAACGTTGTGAAATGAAAAACTAAATGCAATGGAATTCCAAAACAAATCTATTACTCAATTATTTATTATGTTGCAATATGTTCCTGCAGTTAGCCGCCCTTGCACAAATTGACAAACTCCTGGGCCTCTAGCACTAATCCAACCCCACACATTTACGGAAAAACGTCCACTTTGATTTGTCTTGTGCGTATATCTTTCATCATACCTTGTGTTTATGGGTCTATCTATATACTCGGACTTTTCCATTGTTACAGGACTGGAACGTTTTCTCATCTGAAAAAACTACAGACTCCCACAGTTGGTTTTGGTATTCGTGAGCAAATTGTACTCGTCTTTGCTTATTTAGTTCTGTTAAATATATTTTGTTTGCAGAACACTTATTTTTGAGTTCAGACCCCCCGAATTTTTCTTCGAGCTGTAATTGAAGATCCAGGAAAATGGGTTTTTTCTTTAGCCTTAATAGCGGTCCCGAAGGAGTTGTCCCTTAAATAATTAATAAAAGTTGTATCTTCGTCATCGGTGGAAACTTTTGGGCGACCAGAACCTGGGCTTCTCACAATACTTCCATGTTCTCGAATTTTGGATTTAGCCAACAACACTGTTTTTTTGTTTATCCTTAATGCGCCTGCAATGTCCCTTATGGGAACCCCATCCCTTAATCGCGTAAATATGATCGATTTTTGCTCTGAAGTTAAAGGCATTTTTTAAAAATTACATGACACTGACACAAGAATTCTGGTGACACTGAGTTATCAGTTTGAAAGAAAATATTTTATAATAGACCAGCAGATTAAATTATATTTTGTTGTACTACTTTTTTTATCGCAATGGTACACCGGGGTAAGTGGAAATTCGGGGCTAGTGGAACCCAGGCTTAATCCTGATAAAACAATGTTCTGTAGAGTGGCCTCATCTATTGCATACTAGCCCACCTACATCCCTTACATACTCTTTTGCATAGAAAGCCTTTAGCGACTCATTTGCTCTTCGACAGTGGCAGTATTGTCAATGTTGTCGATTTACTTCACATAGCGAGTTAGCATTTGCTTTTTGTCGGTGGCTGTAACACACACAAAAGTTGTAGTATTATTTAAACTTTTTGAGGTAAGTAAATCATAAACAATACTTTTTTCTATCTTTAACGTATGGGTCATATAAATTTGTTTACACTGAAGAAACGAGCTAGGTTACACTTGCCCATAAAAAATCGCAGAAAGGGGAAACTGTAATCTATGTTAGGTTTCACTTTTAACACCTTCAACCATTCAAAAAGAATCCTTTGAAGAGCTGCTTTTAGAACAAATAAAGCAAGCGCCAAGAGCAATAACTACAGAGGTGCTGAAGTGATTACTTCAGAAGACGCCAGAGTCGGATTGAAGAAATTGAGAAGCAAAAGATAAAGAAAATCAAAATAGCAAATAATAGGAAAAAAATAGCTAAAGGTAGTAGCAGTGAAGATAACGAGTTAGAAGAATTAGGTATAATTGAAAGAAAGAAATAGAGGAAAAAAGGGCTACAATATAATGCAATTCTAGTTTCGACGATGTCGAAGAGATAAATAAAGAAACTAGTTTCCTGAACCAAATGCAGCTCGACTTAACATGAATAAAAGTTGGCGATTGGTTCGTCATTAAATTCGATCAGAAGAAGCATATAGGTTAGAATATACGTGGACCAGCTCACAGAGAAAGAATCGTGTCTGGAGGTAAAATTCTGCCGAAGAATTGGTAAGATATCCACATTTCATTGGCCTGTTGTGGAAGATAGAAGCATCGTCAATGAAGATAATGTTTTTATGCATTTACTCACGCCTATAGTAAATAAACGAGGAAAAATAACTATTAGCATTGTTTTTGACATACTTATATAATGTTGGTTAAATTGTTAATTTTTTGTTAATAAAAATACGTATTCTTGCAGCATGCAAAAAAATTAATTCTTTACACTTGCCCCGGTCAATGTTCGAACGTCCAAATAAGAAAACGTGCCTTGGTTTACACTTACCCCACAAACCTGGGGCAAGTGTAACCCAAGACCAGCGAAAATTTAAAAATCCTAGAGAAACTTTTATCGGTTTCTATGTTGGTACGTTGTTAAAATAATGTCTAATCAGTAAGCCTGCCAACTATGAACAAGATTATGATATAATTTTTTTTTAATCCGTTTAAACAGGAGGTATTAAAATTCACGGTTCCGCTTACCCCGGTGTACCTTATTACATTCCTGCGTACCTACCCACTGTGATTAGGAAATATACAGGATGATCCACGACGGGTTGCGAGCGGCTGTATTTTTAAAACCATACATGCTAAGTCTTTAAGGTAAAAAATTTAATATGAAATATGAGCAAAAAATTATTGGAAAAAGTTCCTAATTTTACCGCTAGGGTGCGTAGTCGCTATGCTATGATACAAAGTCCTTAATTTTTACTAATAACTGCACTACAATGCAGGTCAGAAATAAAGTTTTTATATGTTTTTTATCATCCCTTCCCGTATGAGTTAAAGAACATCTGAAACATACCCAAAGAGGTGAAACATCGAGATCAGTTATGGCGGAACATTTATGGACCAACCAACATAATATACAGTGGTCAGAAGCCAACGTTTTGGACACGGAATAGCACTGGAGAAAACGAAAATTCAAATAAGCAGCTTTTATAAATCAAAATACCCATATATTTAGTAAACCATAGATATCCCCAACATCTGAAAGTCTCTCCTTGTCCAAATCAAACAGCTCAAACTTTACACTCCAATAACCATATAGACGGAGTTATCAAGCTTCATTGCCATGGATAGTGTTTAAGACAGTAGACTTACAATTATAATTTATTTTACACTTGAAAACGATTAGAGATACTAACTAATCGAAACGTTGTGTTAAGTAACAAAATAATGACAATCGAAGTCCGACAAAGTTTTTTTTTTGATAATACTTCATTGCCTATATACCACCTGCAAACCACGAAGAACCCCGAACAAACCCCGAAGAAAGGTTACAACTCAGATATTTTAGTCTAGTTATACATTTTGTTTATTTATCTGGCATTAGTATTCTTTTAAAATTAAAATATACTTTTTTACCTAGAAAGATTTACTGTTACAAAAGGCTATACAGGGTGTTCCTAAATTATTGGTACATCCGAAAGTAACGAAACATGGGACCGAAAAAGCTTCGTTTCCGAGATACAGGGTGTTAACATTTTAATTAAAAAAATATTTTTTCATTACCATTTTCTAACCACTCTAGATATTTTTATGAAATTTGGTACACGTCTTTTGAGCATCGAAAGGCATTTTTGGGGTAAAATATTTTTTTAAAATTTTAGCAGTGGCGTCCGTGCGGGGCTTGCATTTAATATTTTTGAAGAAAAAAATGGTGCGCCACTGCTTTTTCTTTAAATAAAAATTCCCGTCTAATTTAGAGCAAATTCGGTCTCTTGACTTATTTTCTTACGGTGCACCGTTTTCGAGTAAAAAATAAAAATCATTTTAATGCACATTCCTGGAAACACATAACCCATTTAATTACCATTATCTCGGAAACGAAGCTTTTTCGGTCCCATATGTTTATATAACATTTTATTTATGAAATAAGCCAAAGAATCGCCTACTTTCAGATGTACCATTAATTTAGGAACACCCTGTATATGCAGATTTTCCATTTATTATAAAGGAAAAACCTGATGCGGTCAGATCATTAATATATCCTAACAGCATTAATTATTATTATTGTATTCTGGTTAAGTTTTTGCTAACTCTTTCATATAGGAAGACATGGGCTCCGTTAAATTAGCTTGGGGTTAGTTTTAAGGGTTGTTTTATCTAATAAATAAAGCTAATCTGGAAACAAACTCTTTGTTTTCCGAATTAATTTGTAACTTGTTTACCCTTCTGTGGTTTGTTTTGGGTAATGTATACATGCTTACATTGTACTGCCCTAGTTAGACTTTTTGGTAATTGAATTTACACTGTAAACTTTATGGAAAGCAATGGATCCAGTTTATCCAGTTGCTGTTCTTTTTAATTCTGACACAAACGTCCACTTTATTTAGAGAAATTACTTAACCTTTTTAGGAAGGTCCTTAGTGCCTATTAACCAGTGGCGGCACTCGTCAATATCGAGTATGGGAGGGAGCAGACCTTAGGTAGGCTCGAGCAAACAGAAAGCGCTGCAGGCAAGGCCAAATTTTTTATAGGTGCCACGACTGCCGCGCCACCTGTCCACGCATAAAAAAGCCTATTTTTGCCGATTAAAAAATGGAAAAAATATATACAGTGATGGGCTAAAATATGGAACAAATTCATTTAAAAATCAGATATTCATTTTTTGAAAAAACGCTCGGAAACGTCGATTATAATTCTTTCTTCCGGATTGTTTGCCTCAAAAAGAAATTATACCGGGTGTGTCAAAAAGTAGATGTAGCAAATTTTTTTTGTTTTTTAAATAGAACCCCCCTATTTTTACTTATTACCCTAATTCTACGTCAAATTCTGCGCATAATGCGATGTAATTTTTCTCTAAAACCGTTAGAGATAAGGATAGAGTATGCTACATGAATTATGCGCAGAATTTGACGTAGAATTAGGGTAATAAGTAAAAATAGGGGGGTTCTATTTAAAAACCAAAAAAAAAATTCTACATCTACTTTTTGACACACCCGGTATAATTTCTTTTTAAGGCAAAAAATCCGGAAGAAAGAATTATAATCGACGTGTCCGAGCGTTTTTTCAAAAAATGAATACCTGATTTTTAAATGAATTTGTTCCATATTTTAGCCGATCACTGTATTTAATTATTTCATTTGTAGTGATATAAATAACCTGCGCAGGCGGGGCAGCGCATAGCTCTCTTTCTTAAGGCTGCAGAAAATTTCTAGAAAATTGGTTGCAAGTTGCATTGAGTTATGGGTTAAATAATATCACTAATTGTAACTGAATTAAAATAAATATAACATATACACTGAAAAAAATTTCGTTTTATGTTAAATAAATTATTTGTTTTTTTCTATAGCTGATGTTAAAATGTTGTTAAAGCAACTCTTTTGAGTAGATAAAGTATCACTTTAACCGCAAGGGTAGATAAAGTAACACTTTAACAGCAAGGGTAGATAAAATGTTTTAACTTTTTTTATTTAATTAAATTTACAAATTCAAACACATTAATTCGAAGGATTAACAACAAGTGTAATTTTACAATTAACAAATGCTAGTTCGTCCAACCTATTAAAATAAAATAAAAATTATTACAAAATAAAATAAATAGCGCTTTCCAGATTACTTGTAACGTTTGGGTGGGATATGCTGCTTCTTTAATATCCAGATCTGATCCCTTATTGCAAATGGTGAAATGGGAATTGGTCTTTGTTCTAATTATGCAATTAGTAATATTTTTGACCAACTTGTCTCCAGAAGCTTCTCAATTAGACCAGAATGATGATAGGTGGCGTTATTTATGATTAGCAAAATGCATTTTTTTGCATTTTTTGCATTTTTTGTCTGGTTTGTACAAAAAATGCATTTTTTCAAATAATAGAGCATTTATTGCATTTTATTGCCAAATAAAGACCCTGTCTGGCCCTTATCGGTTGCTTGTTTATTGCACCGCACGTGTTTATTAGTTTATTACATTACAATGGGGCCGACTCAGGTACTTTATATGATGAATAGATTCATAGAATTACCCAGGATAAACCCACACTATATTAATTATAAAAACAAATTATTCTTTTGTACCTATAGCACTCACGAAATTGGAGGCTACCTCTGTTTCTTTGACAGATTCAGTGGCTTTAATAAATACATTTGAGGTAAATTGCAAAAAGGTTTCAGGTACTGTTGGGGTTGCAATTATAAAAAAATTTATGTCAGTAATTAAAAATAACACAGGCTTCAAAATCCTAAAAAATATTTCAGAAGTTTTTATAGGCAATTTCACTAATTTCGAAAGAGAACTGGATTTGTATAAACTAGAAACACACTTAATTCAAAAACTAAAATACTGTCCGATAACTTCTGTAGATATTGAGCGAAGTTTTTCCATTTTTAAACATATGTTTCAGATGAACACAAGTTTCTTTTGGAAAATTTTAAAAAACATTTAGTTATAAATTGTTTTTATAACTGCAAAGAATAGTTTGTTAATTTACGAATTGTATGTTGTGCAAGTTGCTATTATTATTAATTGCATTTTTATTTTTTTTATATTCGCAAATAATATTTTGTCGCAGTAAGATTTTTATGTTAGATTTTATGTTTTGCAAATTGCTATGTTGATGTGTGTATTCTGAATAAAAAACTTTTATTACGATTTTTTTTGTTTCATTTATATTTACTCAAATAGGTCTGTGGAATAGGTATAGGATGGGATAGGTGGAATGGAATAGGTAAAAAATTATAGGATTTTTGAAGAACGGGATTAATTATAAAGAAATAATTCTGGCTTTATTTAAAGTAACATTCAGTGTTCATAATTTTTTATATTATAATAAAAATGCATATTTGCATTTTTAGTTCATTTCGATGCATATTTTCTGAAAATTTTATTCATTTAAATGCGCATATATTGGGGTTTTTCGCTTGCATTTTTTCCGCTCTTTATTTATGATAATAAGTGAGGGTGCTTCCAAGTTTGGTAACAATTTTTCTTTAAACCATTTCTCAATCATGATAATCAGCAGACTTGCACAAACCCGTACACCCTCTAACGATTTTTTTTTAACTGTATGAAGAGTATAATCTTGCCAAGTTCGCCTAAAAGCCAGTTCAGGTTTCACCCAGAAAAACAGGTTTCATCCAGAAAAACAGGTTTTAAAGGAAATTGATAGTTGGGGTTTATTCTTAAATTTCTCTTAAAAATTGTACTCGTTTTTGTACTCTATAATATATTTACTTACCTCGTAAACTGCGTTAAAGGAGTCTTTTCGGCATCGCTTTCTCTTTAAAAATAATCAAATAATTTTAAAATTAATGCTTGTTCTTTTTCACAATACCGTGACATTTTAAAAATAATTTTGATTAAAAATGTCACTGTCGAAATTCACAATAAAATTTTTTGACTGGTAAATTTATACGACATTCATTATTGACGCAAATTTACTATCACACCTAGTTCACAAATGTTAGAAAGATAAGCACTAGTCGTGAGTTAACGGTCAGGGGTCATTGAACAGACTTTACCCGTATTTGGGTTGGTTCGGATTTGTTTGTTACCTACAGTTTTAATTTATTTGATAAATTGATAAAAGCATAAAACGAAATTTTGTTAAGTTTGCGCATATTTCTTTTTCTGCTTTTGTTAATTCATAAATCCAATCATTTTTAACGTAAAACTGTAGGTAATTGTACTCCAAAGACAAATGTTTGGCCGATTTTTGGAAAAAACGAAGAAGTAACGAAATATTGATAAAAACACGAAATGACGGAGACGTCTCTAGTTGTTGCTCTTAACTATTTAGTTTTATAAATAGCAATTTAATTTCAATGCATAAATTCTACAAGGCCCCAAAGTTATGTTTGGCACAATGAGGTTTACTATCAATGAGGGAAATCCCAACTTTGAGAAACAATTCCTAAATGTTAATAGGAATGTAACAGAAATGCAATACGTTACTAAGGCTATCAGTAAACTTTGAAGTTCGAAATGTTGGAGTAACCATGGGTGGATATACAGTGTGCATCAGCCAAATGGAATTTGTTATCGAATAATAAATACATGGGAGCGTGTCCAAAAAAACGCTCGGACTCGTCGATTGATATTTCTAATTGCGCATTTTTTTCAATAAAAACTTCTTATACAGGGTGTATCATGTAACAGTGGCCAATATCAACTTTCTTATTTTAAATGCAACAGCCTGTATATTATTCAATTTTTAGATTGTACAGAAAATTATAGATATATATTTAATGTATAATATCCTATACCTGTCTTCAATTGTTTCGGAAATATTAAGTGTTTTCACCGTTTCTTTTTTTACTGATTGGAAATAAAAAGAAGGTAGAAATAGTTTCGTTTACTTTAGTTTAAAACTCCTGACCTAAGCAAATTGTTGTCTGTCTGCATGACAGTAGTTGTCAGTGTTATAGTCGTTTGAATTTCGTTTTCTGCATAATATCAGAAAAATGGTTTATTTAACAGAAATGCACAAATAACAATTCTACAGATTATTGGTTATGGTGATAAAACACGGACACAAATAGAAGATGCTCGCTTAGTTTATTAAAAAAATTCCAAATTTGATGCCTATAACTCAAGGGAAAATTAGTAAAATAGAAAAGCAGTTTCGCCAGCTTGGACATGTAAAGCAGACAAAAAAAAGTAGCTGCCAATGAAATAAGTGATAATACCAAATTACATATTATGCTTGGGTTTGAGGAAAACCCGCATACTTCTAGTCGAAAAACAGTCCCAGTGTTCGATGTTAGCCATTCATCGATTATTCGAACATTACAAAAAAATAATATATGTCCCTATAAAATGAAACCTACTCATGAGCTCATGGAAGACGATTCTGATAAGAGAACGTATTTTTGTGAACAAATGATGGCAATGTTAGATAACAATGTGATCCAATTAGAACATGTTTTGTTTTCTGATGAGTCGTCAGAATTGCCGCTATTGGTTTAGGGAAAATCCTCACTGGATTAGGAAAGAACATACGCAATTTCCTGAAAAGGTTATTGTTTGGGATAGTTGGAAATCATATCATAGGTCCCTTTTTCATTAATGGCCATTTAAATGGCGATAATTATTTAGCACTGCTCAAAAATATTGTCTTGCCAACTTTGACAAACCTATATCCTGATCCAGCAAACCCACAAGTTCCAGCGAATATGACATGGTTTCAGCAAGATGGAGCACCGCCCCATTACCAAATCAATGTCCGGAAATACCTCAACCGAATATTTCCAAATTGGTGGATAGGGAGGCGTGGATCGATGAAATGGCCAGCACGATCCCCTGATCTGACGCCGTTGGACTTGTTATTATGGGTTTATGTCAAAAATATTGTATACAAAACTAAACCTCTCGACTTAGCTGACTTAAGCAGACGAATAACGCTTGCGATTAGATCGCGCCTGAGATGTTCAGTAACATTAGAAGAAATTTCTATTTAAGATTAGGATGTTGCCAAGATGTTCGCAGCGAACATTTTCAACATCTCCTACATTAATGTTTTTTTGTATGTTTTACATTATCAAGAAATAAATAGTATTACTTATTAGATTTTGAGTGTCTTGTTAATTTTTGCAATACATTTGAAAACACCCAATATTTCCGAAATAGTTAAAGATATGTATAAGATATTATACACGAAATATCTCTTAAATTTTCTAAAAAATCCAAAAATTGAATAATATACAGGGTATTGCATTTAAAATAAGGAAGTTGATATTGGCTACTGTTACATGACACACTCTGTATAAAAGCATTTATTGAAAAAAATGCGCAATTAGAAATACCAATCGCCGTGTCCAAACGTTTTTCGGACACGTCCCCATGTATTTATTATCGAATTTATTCCATTTACCTGATACACACTGTATGTAAATAACGACAGCTTCAAGTGTATGCATGGATAAATTTAAAAGTCACATAAAAATATGTATTATAGTATAAATCTCGAAAAATCTATAATAGGCATACCGTAGACTTATATTCATATGATTTAAGGGGATGAAGTCAGAAATAACCGCTGCGTCCTTGTTTATAGGAGTTGTTGGGAGTGTATAAAGTAAAATATGTCGTAAACTGTTCGTTTCCGCCATAATGGACTTACCGTTTTCAAGATACGTACGCACACGAATGTGTTGCATCATCTGTAGACTTTTAATTAAGCAGTGATTGTATTTATTTATTAATAAACTTGATAATATTCCCCTTCATTCACGTAGCTCAGATCATATACTATATTTTATTTCAACAAATCCCTGTTAAATTAAATTTCTTTTTAATTTTTAAGCTAAGGGTTAACGCGAAAAACAAAAAGCCGAATTTAAGCCTATTATACTTTCCGCAGTAGGTAATTTGCAGCTGCTGCAACCAGCTTTGTTTTGAAAATAGTTTTTATAGAGAAAGCCGACCTAGCTCTAAGTACTTTTACAACTTGGCGGTGCTATGTTCGTTAATTTTTTTCTTGTTTATCGTATAGTCTCATTAAGGCAGTATTCCAATTTGAAAGCGTTTGCATACTGATAACTAATTCATGAATATGCCCACAAATATGCCGTTTTGGTCAACTCGAACTTACAGTAGCATTTTGTGTGGGTAGGAGAGAATGAATAATATGTTTAGATGCTACCAATAAGGACTACAGATCAATCAGTGGTGCCGACGTGACCAACTCATAGCGAGTCGATTTCTCGGTTAAAGAGAGGGAATGTTCTATTGTACTGGCGAAATCACATTAATCTAACATCTCGCCGCATCATTTGTTATTTAGGGCATCCTGTTGAAGTCTGGTATATTTTACGTTAAGCGGTTGGCTACAGAAATAGAACCGGACTAAGTTATTTTACCTTCGCCTTCCCATTTTTTAAATATTGTAAGGAAGTCCCAATATTTTGTAAAGCGTAGGTACTAATTTTATTATTTATAAAATAAAATATTGACAGACCCGTACCTACCAAAATAAGTATGTGAAAACATGATAAAATTAAAGGAAAGGAATAAAACAACATTTATTTATTTTAGTATTTATTTACTAACGGCAAAAATAGGTATTTATCATACAAGGAAAAAATTAATACATTTTTGTGAGATGTAAGCTTTGTGGTGTACGTCTAATTAAATCACCATATTGGGAACCCCTTTGGTATTATCACTTTCGTGAGAATTTATTTTTTATGGATATATATATATATATATAGGGTGTCCTGTAACTAAGGGGTTATACAGCAACAGGAGATAGTGGTCTTAAAAATATGTCATTGAATTTATTTTTTTTATGGTTAAAGAGATACAGGGTGATCCAAGTAAATATTTACTTTATAAAATTGGCGATGATTTGATGTTAAGCGGATATGAATCAAATTTGGTGTAGTAATGTTTTTGAGGGCAAGAAAGAGGATTCCATAATGATTTTTAAGATTCCTCGTAGAGAGGATGCTGGTTACACAATATGAGTTTGATAAATTCTCGCATATATTTTTTGTCTCTCATATTTCAAACCGCTTTACCTCAAATTATGAAAGAAGGATTTGCAAACTCTTTAGGTTACTGATTTTTCTACAAACAGTTTTATAAATTAAGTAAAATATACTTAATTTATTAGTAAAAAAACATTACAGTTTATTGATTCTAACAACCCCGACGATTGCAGTTAATCAACAAAAACAAAAACGATCTTAAATTCTAATTATTTAAAGACCACAGCATATAAAAACCCAAATATTCGTTTACTTCAATTTCATTATTGCAAATATTTCTATAAAAAGTTCTAATCAGAAAATTATCAAGACATAAATAAATGGGGGATTTAAGTTGCAAATAAAGTTCAGCCAACAAGTCTGCAAGACAAAACTGGCTTTTAATTGTTTTAAAAAATACAAGACTGACCAAACCATAACGGTACCGTTCGTAAATGTAAAAATCAATACACTTTTGCTTTCTTAGGGTCGTAAAATATGAGTCATGTGCATCGACACAGACCTTTTTAAGGAAACTTGTAAATATTTGTTTGTCTCCCTGGGTGTATTTTTATTATGGGGTACTTGAAAACAAAGGGTGTACGTTATTATGCAGTAATAATGCTACCTTAAGAAATTAATAATAATCTGCAATGCTAGGTAGGGTATTTTATTTGACAATATACAAGTTAAATTATTAGAAAAGATTTTAATTACTTTGTATGCCTGTAGAATGGTAATTTATAAGTGGTGTACATAAAACGGTGTGATGGTTTTTTTTTAAATTATTCTCCGACAGCAGGAATAAGTTGAGTGTCCACTGCTAAAGACCGTTGTCGCTCAGCTTTCTATACACTGTTAAAAGAAAAGAATCAAATTTAACTTTTTTTTATGTCCCAGAAAGTCCACTACCATTTTTTTGTTAATTTAACTAAAACCGCTTCAGTCAATCAGTAACTCATAAAATATGTTACTATTTTGACATTAATCTGATTTTATTGTGCAGTAAAAATTACAACTTAATTAGTTAATTTAACACATTTTTTGTGTTAATATTAACTTATTTTATAAATCGTATATCTGAAGCAACTGCAAAAAAAATTACATTAACTAATTGCGAAAAGTTACGTTGAAACAAATCTGCCGTTAACTTTAATTTATCATATAAGTATATTTTACTGTTTCTTTTAATCAAATTAACAGCTCGCCCTGAGTAAATATAACTTTCATACGTGATTTATTTCGATTTTAAGACATAAGTAAAGGTAAATTCTTAAAAAAAATTAATTATTGTTTAGAAAAGTTGTATTTATTAAATCAAATAGTCGTTTTGCCTAAATAAACTTGATTTTTATAGTTAGTTTAGTTCTTGAAAAATTGCTTTACCCTTATTAACTCAACTAAACCAAGCTGTTCCTTGTAAACAATGCTGCTGTAAAAGTCAATTCATCAGTTTATCAAATAAAAAGGCCATTAAAATGTTTATAACAGTTTAATAAGTATATTAAAAATAAATGAGGCATAATATAATGTTAGAATACTTAGATTTAAAAAATATAGTGCTTTAAACAAATATTCTGTATTTAAAGGTAGCAACGTTTTTTAACAAACTCTTAGAACGCTATTAAATATGGGATATAGGTAGTTATACTATATATCCTTTAAAAACTTACTTAAAACTAATACTGTTTTAAGCAAATATTCTCACAATACAAACTTACAATATTAGGTATGTAAAATAAGGTACCTAAGCCAATTATTTCCATGTTCCTAATATTGCCACCCAAGCCAAAATCATGACGTCATTACTCTTGCGGCCGGTATACGTACGGTAAACCATTCCTAGGAATGAAATCCCATGGCCCATTCCTTTACATTCTTGTACTCCATTACCACCATGAGGGAAGTGGCGGGTGGATTACCGGTATTATTGATATTGTCCAATGGAAAGACTAAAAGAAAATAAGAGTAGCAGATGTCAGCAAAAGTTGTTTTTTTAAATTTGTAAACATATTAAAGGCCGGTTTATGCAACATTCCGTAAATTTAAGGATAATATTAAAAATATCAACAAGAATAAAAATAAACCAATAATACTTACCTATAAGCGTCAGTTAAAATCAATGTCAGGTTAACGTATACACAAGCACTTTTATCTCCTCCGAACGTGTCGAAGACTAAGACTTGAAGAACTTGAAGAAAATGACTTTCCTTCCTTGACCAGTGAGCAGAGGGAGATTGACTAGATACATATTTAGATTTACTCCTTTTAAATGTATATTTTACTTCTAAATAGTTCTTAGCAGCATATTCGATTATTACTAAAATGTCGATTTGGCATAATGGGTTGTTATTAAAAAAAATATTACTATTATTTTATGTTGAAATGTTGTATTAAATATCTTTTAGTGTAAAATTTTAACTAAAAAAGATATTGATAATGATTATAAACTTTATCAAAGTTACTAGTATTTGATTCATTTGAACCGTAAAAGTATTGCTTGTTAATTTTAGTTACCTGTTATGTTAAAACGACTTCCAGAAAAGTTAGTTCTTAAAATCTGATTTTTACTAAACACAAAAGAGTTAAAATAACTATAAATTTTAAGTTAAATTTGATTTATTTTAATTGATTATAACTTTTTTTGATTCTCACGTTCAGGATTTCTAACAGTGTAGTAATATGAAAAAAACGTCCGCTTGAGAAGAAAAGTGACACATGCGGAAAGCGGGTGAGCTCTTAACTTCCATTGTACTTTTATAATTTATATGTTGAAAGGCTCGATAGTAGATGACTTGAGTGTCAACTACTGAAGACCGTTGTCGCCCAGCTTTTCACCAAACTACGTAGTACCTTTATACGAAACGTGTACGCAAATCTATAAAAATATTCTATAACTAAAATGACAAATAATTTTAATAATAACACATACACGAAAAGGGGGCGATATGTAACAAAATAAATTGCAGATTAACGATTACGATTACAGTCGCAGGCGTAATTGGTAACAAAAGGCAAAACAGCATTATTTATTATTGGTATGATGGTGCAAACGGGCTAAATTCTGGGAGACATACCATGTTACACTAAGTTTTATGAATTGTGATAATTAGTTTTTTTTTATCCTGTATGGTTTTTAAGGTACACCTAGTTTCACGACCAACTTCCAGGTGAATTAAAACCGCTGCAATTTCTAGCAGCAACGGCTTATATATTTTTACGTCGGGAAACTTCGTCTTTTAGCCTCTTTACCGTGCATAAGACAAAGAAAGAAACGCCTTTTATTACTATCGAAGAACTTAGTTTTATTTAATGCTTTGCGATGACTTAAATAGACTTGAGGACACGAGAAACGGTAGAAGGAGGGAGGGGGGGTTCAACTGTTAAAGTATTACATTAATTTATTTTGATTGGAGGAGTGATGGGCGACTTCACGCGTAAAAAAAATTTCTATTGCTTGTCCTTTTAGTAATATACATGGGGTGGCGCACTATTGCATGGGCGTCCGATCAAAATTTTTGTTATTGAAAAAGCATAGACTGTGACCAGGTGAGTTTGGGGAACATGCGCAAAAAAATACAATGTAAAAGTTTGAGAGGTCCTGTGGCCAAATTTTAATGATAAGCGATATATTGATACAATGAACTATGGAATAAAATACGGTGAATGAGTTACTTTAGAATATATTAGCAAAAACTTCTGTTATTAAAATTTCACAGGTACTGTCAATGTCAACAGACTGTGACCGGAAAAGTTAGAAGAAAGAAATACATAATAAATTTTTTGCAGCTCAATATCAAATTTTGTAAATATTTTATTTCGATTTGTCCACCCCCCCCCCCCCCCCCCCCCCCCCTTGGTAATTTGGGAAGATTGAGATATATTCAAAGTCGGTATGTATGCGTAAATGATAGGTAAAATATTTACTTTTAAGGAAAATTTTGTTGTTTTGTTATTCAAAATGGCGGACATACGCCATCTTTTAAATGGAAAGGAAGGGGGTCGAGTAATACTTCATTTTAAAGGTGTTTTTATGCTTGATATAGGTAACCTTGTCATTTTTAATGTTTCAAAATGACGATTCCGAAAAATATGAGAAAACAACCATATTTTTGGAGGATTTCTATCATCTTAAAAAACAATAAGACAATAATTTTATCAATGTAAATTATAAGTAAGCTGCTTAACTTTTTTTTAAATATTGTTGTTTTGGTGGGAAGGAAAAACAAGAAATCTTCTCCACAAATTTATTTTTGTTTTTCCTTCATTCCCATACTTGCAACTCCATTTTAAGCATGGACTGTTACTTCCAATTAATGCTGTTTTCTTGCATTATTTCCGATTCGCCATGTTAAAGCGGGACATTTTGGAACACTAAAAATTGTAATTGTAAATACTTTTAAAATCAAGTATCAGCCGGACCCGCCTTTTCAGTTAAAAATATGTTCCAATTTTTCCGCCACCTTGAATAACGAAACAATTATTCTCCTCAAAAGTATTTTACTTATTATTTACGCCTACCGAATTTGAACAATATATCTCAGGCCGTATAAGCAAGGAGGGGGGGGGGGGGAGGGGACTTTGTGCTATCACCGTATAATTAAAAAAAAAAACGTTTTTGAAAAAGATATATGCAGAAAATGTCACGAAAATACAAATCTACAGCTACACAGAAAATTAGATGTCACAAAAGAAACTGTCGAAATGGCCTTATTTGAGCACCAAAGGTCATTTCGACAGTTTTGCAGATGCACTCTGCACCCCGCTTGGTATTATAATGCTGAAAGTGCTGCTATCTGTAAAATATTGCTATTTTTTCTATAGTTAACTTCTAAAAAAAAAAAATTGCTACAAACATGGAAAGACCTATTCGCGCAGCTACAAAATTCGTTTATGGTGGAAAAATCACAAGTGGAAAAGACAAGGTCTTAACCGAGGTCTTAACTAGTGATGGGATCACTCGAGTGAAAAATAACCGATCAGTCGATTTTTTCAATCACTTGTATTATTCGGTTATCATCGGTAATTATTCGAGTGACGAAAATTCGAAAGTGATTTAAAAAAACTGGTTTTTTACTACTTTGGCGACCTTTTTTTTTCCTAATATAGCATTCGAGTGAAAAATCGATTATCATTCGGTTTTTTTAAATCACTCGAATACTCGGTAGTCGATTATTAAAATAACTCGATTTTTCCCATCACTAGTCTTAACGAAGGCCGCAGACGATCGCGCAAGAACGTCTAGGCAAGACGAGACAATTTGTCGGCCAGCGCAAACATCGGAGCAGTGTTGCCAGACTGGCCAACGAATTATTCTGCGGAGTATGTCAAAAAATCTGTTGAATTCTGCACCAAGGTCTGAATATCAGAAATATTTGTATTTACCTGTTGCCCCTACTTCGACCTCCCATCTCAACATTTTCGTAAAAAAACACTATTTTTACCTTTATTGGTTTGTTATTTTTTTATATTTTCATTGAATACCTATTGTATTTTTTAAATCTATTTGGTAAATACCTAATTCCTTATTTATTAAAAATTCTTTAAAAATCTGCAAATTACAAAATTATTCTGCAACTTTGCAAAAAATACGCTTTCAAAAATGTTGCTAAATGCAGAAAAGACTGCTGTTCTGGCAATACTGAATCGGGGTAAATTAATATATTATCAGTGTTGCCAGGTCAAAAATAAGGAAAGCAGTCTGACATAAAAAAGCGATAGATTTAAAAATATATTAAGCTAATAAATATATTAAGTATATTGAAAAAAAAATAATAAATTATTTTGTTAGTTAAAAAAGTATACATATTTTCAACCAATGGCCAATATTATTCACTTTAAACGGATGATAATTAGACATAATATATATAATACAGCAAAGCGACCAGAAATATTGAAAAGAAGAGTACACGTCTTCTCGAACTGGGGGATTTACCGAAACCAAAATGTCAATTTTATTCAGAGAATGGACAAGAGAGAGAAAATATTGCTTATTTTAAGAACGTAAACTAAATCGAGTGAATGTTAAGAGGAAAAAATTGTTAGCATAGCGATAGAACGGTAGTTCATCCATCAAAATAGTGGATTAACCGCAAAAACGATATACCTGGCAACATTGCACATTATCAATATTAAAAACATCGTTGACTCGCTGCCAATGTTGCCAAAACTCACGATTAATCGTGAGATTACACGATTTTGGGAATTATCTCACGATTTCACGAATAACGTCGCGTTTGTCATGATTTTTTATTGTATGACAATCATAAGTAACTAAAAATCATTTTTATTCATAACAAACGTAACAAAATTTATTGCATTCACATAAAAATCCTCGTATGATTTTCTGTGTTACGACTTTCGCAACTATTACTGCCGCTACTGGAGTCATATTTGCATAGAAAACATGATTCTAGTAATTCGGATTCTAACTTACTACCCACTACATTTTTCAATACTACATAATAACGCAAGTTTTTTTTTAGTTTTTAAGTTTTTAGAAATGTGTTTGGTTTTTCAATACAGAAAATAAATATAGGTATATTTGTTGTTTATAACTCTTTCTTTTTTTACACTACTTTGACCCCTTTTAAAGAATTTTTTTAAATATTACGAATCTCACGATTTTAAGTATCCGAGTCTTACGATTTATCTTAGAACATTTTGCCAACACTGCTCGCTGTATTCCGTTCTGATCTTCCAAGAATTAATATTCGGTATTCGGTCACACTCGGCAGTATATGGTGCGTTTTATATGAACAATCCACCATATTTTCAATATTTCACCTGGAAGTTGGTCGTGAAACTAGGTACATTCAATAAATTGTTAATAAATTGTATATGGTCAAGATGCTTTTATAATAGATCGATTGTTTTTAAAACCCCTTAGATTTTTATTTCCTGGCAGCGGAATACCTCATCATATCATCATAGGAAAACCGTCAGAATAAGATTTAAGCTAGAAAATCTTAAAACGTAGCATACCTTAACCATTGTACCAAACTTTAAAAGAACCAGAATAGAAACACAACGTAGACAGGGTCGTACCATAATATTTGATGATTACAGCTAGAATGACGGATTTCTTCAGGTGATTAATTCACCTGGGGTCGGCCAGTTTCAATACCAAGCGATTTTTGTCGATTTTATAGAATTTTATCGGAGTTTTAAAAATTTTTACATGGATTTTAACAAGTTAATCACCCTAAAAATAACCTAAGTTCAAGATTTATAAAAATTTTACAGGATTTTAAGAGATTTTATGGAATTTAATAACTTTCTATCAGTGGCGGCTCGTGGGGTAGAGCCACAGTGCCATGGCACTACCTGCCCTCCTGTCTAGCGTCCTGCCCTTTACAAATTACCAAAACCTATTAAAATTAATATTCTTGTTTTTAAAGCAATTAGCAAAATAATTTAAAAATGGAACACAGTCGGGTGCAAATTTCCATCTAAAAGGAAGCGATTATGCGTAAAACGGTAACGTAGCTTCCGCGCCAAGCGCGACGAGGCACACGGGAGGTGACGAAACGCCATCACCTCAATAAAAAAACATTGGAAAATTACCTTGAATGCAAGCAGGCAAAAATCTCGGCGGGGTAGCCAGGCTCTCTTCGTTTGACCGTTTGATGTTAGACGTTTCAAACAGCTGATGTTCGCGTCGCGTCCCGATTTTTTCGTTCGGCCGGCTGATTTAATGTAGGGTTAACGAACTTTTTATTTTAGAAATACATAAGTAATGAATACTATTAGAATTTAAAGGAAACTCCATTTTCTACCATTTCCTTAGAACAGAAATTGGAAATTAAGGAATTAGGACGACCGTTACCAGATTTAAATATAGAAAATACTCAGGGCGGACAGAAAGTGCGTTTGCGTTAATTTAATAGAAATATTTATGGAAAAAATACTTGGGTGTGCGGTTGTGATGAATCTAATAGACTATTTTGTTTTATGTGTGTTTTATTTGGAGGGAGGCAAACTTGGTCCCAAAAACGTACAGATGATTTGGTCCATATCTGGGACAAAATGAAGACACATGAAAAATCGAAGGTACATTTAAACAATACATTTAATTTCAGTATGCTTGGTAAAATTAACATTAAAACTCAATTAAATTCTGCATATCACAATGAAATAATAAAGAAAAACAAACAAATTGATAAAAACAGATACATATTAAACCAAATTATAAACTGCGTTCGGTTTTGTGGTGCATTTGAGTTGGCTTTGAGAGGTCATGACGAAAAAGAGACGTCGGAAAATAGGGGCATATTTCGTGAATTAATAAATTTCAGCTCAGAATTAGACAAAACTCTTAAAGATCATATTGAAAAATCGAAAGTATTTAAAGGAACATCAAAAACCATACAAAATGAACTTCTGGACTGTATGTTAGATGTGTATCATGATGAAGTCATAAAAGAAATAAAGGACTCTCCATTTATCGCTGTTATCGCAGATGAAACCACTGACATTGCTTGTGTGTTTCAACTTGTTATCGTGTTTAGGTATATTCAAGATATGATTGTAAATTCATAAATTAAATTAGGTGCTTTTTGCTTATTTTTCCTACTTCAAAAGCAAGAACTATTAACAAAAAAGGGCGTGGCGCCCAAAAAAATTTTGCCTGCGGCGCTAAGGGTTTACCTGGCCCTACTTCACTAAAATGGCACGAGCCGCCACTGCTTTCTATGGGATTTTAAAGGATATTAAAAATACCAGGAGATTTTATGCGATTTCAAGAAATTTATACACGTATTTTTAGGACTTAACCACCGCTCGCTGGGTCCATTTGTGGCCAACAACTGAATTTTACCAAGTTATTTTTTGTGGTGCATAAAAGGATCTTGTTAAAGTTCTCGGGTTCTTCAAACAAGCTGTACTTATTTATTGTTTCAAAATTAATTTAAGTTTGAAAGTAATAAGCTTATGCCAAAAGCCTGACCACTTAAAATTGTAAACGTTTCAAATAATTAATTAAATAAGTTTTGCTGGCAGTTCGCTCAAAATGCGCCGTCAAATGCAACGTAAAAGCATGCGGTGCAGATGCGCACAAATTGTTCAAAAGGCTATATAGGGGGGGCATATAATACAGTGAGCTCAAAAAGGTTGGAATAAATACGTTTAAAATTCAGGTGATTATTTTCTGGAAAAACGCTTGGACACGTCGATTATTATTTTTAATTGCGAATTTTTTGACATAATAAATGTGTATACAGGATGTCTGGAGAAGAACATAAACCGTCAACATTAATTTTTCTAAACAGAACACCCTGTATATTATATAATTTTTAAATTCTACGATACATTCTGAACACTTTTTGTATAACATACCGTATCTCCAAAATCAACGGTTTTCGATATATTGACATTTTAATATTTTTCTGAAAAAATGCTGAGATCCGTGGATTTTTAGTTTTAATTGCGCATTTCTTTATTATTATTGTAACCTGTTACCTGAGTAAATTTATTTTGACACATACATTTACTGGCATTCCTATAGGGTACAGTTGGTTCATGAACTTAATGAAGATAACCCGGATAGAAGAACAGAATTTTGCGAAATATTGATGAACAGATACATTGAAGATCCTCAAATTTTAAAAAGAATTGTGTTCTCTGATGAAGCAGCGTTTACTCTAAATGGGCATGTGAATCGCCAAAACTGTCGATATTGGGCTAAGGAAAATCCGCACTGGATCATGGAGTCCCACACACAATACCCGCAAAAAGTGAATGTTTGGGCTGGAATTGTCGATAACCGGATTTTAGGTCCCTTCTTTTCTGAGGGTACGTTAAATGGCGAACTGTATCTAGAATTTTTAGAATTTGAGTTAATACCGGCACTTGCTGTACTTTATCCAAATTCAGATGAGCCAGACATTCCCAACAATAAATCATGGTACCAGCTAGACGTGAGTACTTGGATACAGTCTTTCCTGGCAAGTGGATTGATCGACGGGGTCCAATAGAATGGCCGGCAAGGTCACCAGATTTGACCCCGCTAGATTTTTTTCTGTGGGGCTATTTAAAATTTAAAGTATACTTTAACAGACCTATCAATATTGATGAAATTAAAGTTCGAAAAAGGCATGAGGTTAGATTAATAGAGCCCCAGGTAATCCATAACGTTTTGGAAGAATTCAAAGATCGACTTGCATATTGCCAGGAAGTTGGTAGCAGTGAATTTCAACATTTATTAAAATAAAATTTAATATAGTCTATGTAAATATTATAGACTAAATAGATGTAAAGAGTTCATTTTTAATTGTAGTTTTCGTACCAGAAAAAATGTCAATATATCGAAAACCGTTGATTTTGGAGATATGGTATGTTATACAAAAAGTGTTCAGAATGTATCGTAGAATTTAAAATTAATATAATATACAGGGTGTTCTATTTAAAAAAAAGATATGTTGACGGTATATGTTCTTCTTGAGACAACCTGTATACACATTTTTTACGTCAAAAAATTCGCCTAAAAATAATAATCGACATGTTCAAGCGTTTTTCCAGAAAATAATCACCTGAATTTTAATAGTTTGTTATTTATGTATCAAGGGAATTATAAGGGTCTTAATCCGAGGGCAAAGTTTACTTCCCGAGGGCCTTTGGCCTGAGGGACAGCAATTGACCGAGGTAATTGAGACTCTTATAATTCCCGTGGTACATAGATAATTTTATTTCTGACAGATTTAATTTTTTGTTCATTTTTAAACCGGAATAAATGTTTCAATTATTACCTTTCTGGTATATTTGAATCAGGTGCCGTCAATAATGACATTGACGTTGTAATAACATGAATAAACAATAGTATATTAAAGTACACGTTTCATAAGAAGCGGTTTTAGCGCACGCGTCTATTTTAAAAAACGAGCCACGAAGTGGCAAGTTTTTTAATTGACACGTGCGCTAAAACGCCTTATGAACCACGTGCTTTATACTATTTTTTCTATTTGTAGTTTTTTCAATAAAAAATACATATTTAAAAAGAAAATAAATCCTTTAAATTTTTAGGTCTAAATTTGATGTTGGTAATACTATTTTTTATCATAGTAACCTCTGGACAACAAAAATTATTTTGCGAACTGTCATTTTTTGATTTATTGACCCATTTTCACCACGAGATTCTAGAGTTATTTTAGCGATATGAGATTTGAAATTGGACCGAATACGTTGTGTGATCCTTGTACATTCGGTACATATACAGAGCGTTCGGAAATTCGGGCGATTTTGCTAAATTTTTTTGAATTTCAAAAGACGTGATTTTACGTCAATTTTTCAATTTTTCAATTTCAATGTTACCAACATCAAATAAAGAAAAAACGCGTATCGAAATAGCTTCATTATGAACTTCATTTCAAGTTCATAATGAACTTATTATGAACGTCAAATAGAAAATAGTTATTTTAGCATTTCTTGTTTTATTTTACCTGTAAAAGGTAGAGGGAATTAGAGAATCTTTAAAGTGCCCCACACACCATGAGATCTGCCTCGAGGCACGTTGCGAGGCGAAGACTCGCACAAAACAGTATCACGTCTCAAGTGGCCCACACACCATGAGACCTGCCTCGAGGCACGTTGCGAGGCGAAGACTCGCACGAAACAGTATCACGTCTCAAGAGCTTGAAACAGTCTTCGAAGGAACATAAAACATAAAAAAAAATGGTCGAAGAATTGGTTTCTTGAAAGAAAAAGTTTTCTCACATGCCACTTTTAAAAGAATTGCAGCAAAATGAACACAAAGATTATTTTTTGAACTATTTGCGCATGGACGAAGAAAATTTTCATTTCATTTTAAATTTGATCAAACCATATATTGAAAAGAAAAAGACTGTATTAGGGGAGGCTAAATCAGCTGAAAAGCGATTAGTAGTCACACTTAGATACTTAGCTACTGGCCAAACCGCCGAACGTATGAAGATTTAAAATTTTCCTGTGTAATTTCTCCACAATTATTGGGTGAAATTATTGCTGAAACCAATTTTTACCCTCGTCCGAGAATATGATATTTTTCATACTAGATACACAATTAATATACTATTTATAACACCAAAAACCGACTACAAATCTCACGAGACCTAGCGACTGGCACACACACGTTGAGACCGGTCGTGTTTCGTCTCGCGGCAAGTATCAGTCTCCCGCCCGATACAAAAACTAGTCGATACAACAACACAGACCGTGAGATTTGGTATCAGAGACGGTGGCCTCGCGGCATGCCTCGAGGCAGATCTCATGGTGTGTGGGCCACTTAATATCCCAAGGGAGTTATAACCCTCTTTATTGATAGCGTAACCATGATGATATAAACTTATAATATCCCGGTCAGAAATAAACGAATTTATTCCAAACTTTTTAAGCTCACTGTATACAGGGTCTTGCACCTCACCACCCGCTTCTGTAGCTCACTTATTAATTGAGTTAGGATTTTGATATTCTGCAAACTTTACCTATATCCTAGCGCGTTCTAGGAAAATATTGTTGTATATACAGGGTGTCACAAAAAAGTGTGACGTCAAAATGATATATTTTTTTTCGAAATTATTTTAGATTACATGCCACAAGTCAAAGTTAAAGCTTTATTTGGTACTTATGCAAATCGTTTATAGCACGTCATAGATAATAACATATAATTTTGAAGAAGTAGTCCATACTCAAAGTGGAGTTGAATGATACAGAAAAAAGAAAAGCACAAAGTCTTTCTCCACAATTTTTTTATTAAAAAAAAAACTAGGCGAACCTAGAATGATTCATAATAGAATTGAATCGACATGTTTCGAGTGTAGAAACACTCATCATCAGGAAAACAAAGTAAATGGTACAAAGCTGATGTTATTAGCAGTGGAGAAAATAAAAAATGAGACTATATAAGCCTTAATGGAGCTTTCAATGATAAACACGAGAAGTGAAAAAACTTTTTATAGTCGAAAGGCAGAAAAGATTTCAGCATACTGAAAAGTCAAGGACCAGTGCAAAGTCACTGTGGGTGGGAAATAAAGAGAAAAAAGAAAAATTAGGGAGTTTTTTAAAAAAAACTTTGTAAAAATCATCTTTAAGGGTACGTAATAAAATATCTTTAGTTTAATTAAACTATGTCGGAGAGATGTAAAAAAAAAAAATTGTTTTTTTACAGACGTGTGGAAAACCCAATTTTCCGCACGGATATCAGTGCGGAAAATTGATTTTTCCACACTAGTGCGGAAAAAATTTTCGGCACGATTATGTCAAAAATCCGTGCGGAAAATTGGTTTTTCCACACTAGTGCGGAAAATTTTTTCGACACGATTATGTCAAAATCAATAATATATCAATTATAACTTGTAGTTATTACTTTTTTATCAGAATTAGTTACTGTTACATATTATGTATGTGATTGTTATAGTTAATTAAAAATTATTAAATTTCTTTGAAATATGTGTTACTTATTTCCACACGTCTGTAGAAAAACTATTGTACCTGACACGTGCGGAAAATGTTTTCCCTGCACTCGGCTGCTTAACCGAACTCCGCTACGTGTCGTTCGGTGAACGGCAGACTCATGCGGAAAAATTCATTTTCCGCACTTGTTAGGTAAATAGCTATTTTCGTAAAAATCATTTTGCTTGAAATAAAATACTTTTGGGGTACCAGGCTTGTTACGGCCCAGTTACCCCAGCAGGTGACGACACGTGCTGGTTGCAGTTGACCTTCTTCAAAAGATGTTCTAGTAAAACAAAACTTTTTCTCCTTTTTAAAATTAATTTTTTTTTAATTTCTTAAAACCTATTTTTACACAAAATGTGTTAATTTTGACACCTGCTGGGGTAACTGGGCCGTAACAAGCCTGGTACCCCAAAAGTATTTTATTTCAAGCAAAATGAAAGCATCTACATGATTTTTACGAAAAACAATTTTTTCTTTTTTCTCTCCCTCTTTTCACATGTCTCCGACATAGGTTAATTAAACTAAAGATCTTTTATTACGTACACTTAAAGATGATTTTTTCAAAGTTTTTTAAAAAACTCCCTAATTTTTCTTTTATCTCTTCATTTCCCACCCGTGGCTTTGCACTGGTCCTTGACTTTTCAGTATGCTGAAATATTTTCTGTCTTTTGACTATAAAAAGTTTTTTCACTCCTCGTGTTTACCATTGAAAGCTCCATTAAGGCTTATATAGTCTCACTTTTTATTTTCTCAACTGCTAATAACATCAGCTTTGTACCATTTACTTTGTTTTCCTGATGATGTTTTTACACTCGAAACATGTCGATTTAATTCTATTATGAATCATTCTAGGTTCGCCTAGTTTTTTTTTGAATGAAAAAATTGTGGAGAAAGACTTTGTGCTTTTCTTCTTTCTAAATAATATATAAGTTAATATAATTCAACAAAAATATATACAAATATATAAATAACAATAAATTATTGTATAAAAACCTCGATAAAAACAAATTGTGCACAAACAATAAAAATTAAATAAAATTATAGAAAAACAACAAACTGGCAAATTCATACCCAATGTACAGCATCAGACAGGCAATGATTACCAGGAGGCTAACAGGTACTCATTCAAGGTGGTGTATAGTAAACGGCACGAATTCTCTCGTTTTAAAACAGATGACAGCAGAAATTTTTCAGCGATCGGCTGATATTGGGACATAATAATATCCCCAGACAGTGGCGCAACAAGAAATTTAGTTCGGGGGGGGTGGGGGGGGTTTAACCTTTTGCGCCGCAGACGAAAAATTGTTTGGGTGCCACGCCCTTTTTTGGATAAAATACGTACGATTGACGAGAGCGACAGCCCCCTAAAACTTCTGCAATAATACGCCGCTGGCCCTAACTAAATATTTATAAAAAAAAAATTAGAGATTTCATTTTAATTAGTAAAAATGTATTTAAAATAAGTAACGCATATATTAATCATACCTATACTAAAACAAAACAAAAACCTTATACAATAAGTTGTAAGTAATCACTAATAATACTAATATTAAAGTAAAGTTCTTCGTTTTGTTTTTGCCTTTTCATCCAGAATTTCTGCCATGGTAATATCAATATCGTGGTTCGCATAAAGAACTGCCAAACCATTTAATCTGTCCTCTTCCGTGGTGCTACGCTGATATGTCTTTAAATGTTTTAAATTTGAAAAGGACCTTTCAGATGTGGCGGTTGTAATAGGCAAAGTTAAAAAAATTTGTAAAAGCCTTTTTATTGGCATCACATTCGGAATTCGGAATACACTTTGTCCAAATCTTCCTTCAGTTTTTGTTTTTGCATTTTTTATACCACAGCTCAAGTTCAGCTTTTAACATCGTTTTAATGGAAAACTCTTCAAGGAACTCATTCTTATAGAAGCTGTGAAGTTTCAAAAAACATTTAAATTGACTATCAAAATCTTGATTATCTTATGGAAAGAGGCATTTAAAATTTTGAAGGGTTTCTCGATGTTTTAAAAACCGATCCTCGAGATTTGCTATAAGGCCATCTAAAAACGGAATAAAAATTGTTATTTTAAAATACTCAGCAGCGGAATCGGTTTTTATAACCAATCTTTGTGTTTGTCTTGGCGGTAGTCTAGGTACTCTGATTTCAATATCGTATTCCGAAAGTAGATCTTGAGCTTACTTAAAAATATTTTGAAAATTATCATCTGCCAGGCCTCTTATTTCTTTAACTTGATCTGTTACATCATTAGCTAACTGTAATGCTTAATAAAGGTTTAAATCGACTGTTTGTAGAATCTTGCTTAAAGGCAGTGTGTATGCATAAATTCTTTCTGTACACATTAGTGCGATCACAAATTTGGGACTTATAATGCTGGCCAGTAATCCAGATGCCTCAGTGGAAGTATTTCGGTCGGTCCATTCAGTCAGACGTGGTATAATTTCACTATTGATAACATGATTGATAAATATAATAAATAAAAAATAAATTATGTGGCTGAATATAAAATATTAGTAAAAGGCGTGACATGAAAAATTGGTTTGCAATTAAACGAATAGGCTAAGTTTCTAAGCTCGGGGGGGGGGGGGGGGGCTGCATCCCGGCAGCCCCCCCCCCCCCTGGTTGCGCCACTGTCCCCAGATTAGTAGTGGACCGTAATGAGCCCAAACACCGAGTTATGATTTGCGTTTTTATGCTTTTTGTTACATTTAATTACGTTTTAAAAATATTTGGTGGTTATGGTGCCTTTTATTTTCACTTTCATTGAATTTTAATTACTTTTGTGTGGCCGGTAAGTACCTACATTATTCATTTGATCAAAAATTTACAGGTTAAATTTTTTTAATTCTTTTTCATTAGGGATCATAATTATTATTGTGTGCCTTGCTCGTTAGTTCATTTTCCGTTTTTGTCAAAAAGTTAGTGTGTGAAATTTGTGTTCTTAAAATGTTTGTTCGTAAAGGTTAGGTTTCCAATGTATAATTTTTGCATTTTGCATTATCTAGGTATCCTTTTCTGTTTTAAGAAAAATAAGTGGAAATTATTTCGCTGACTTAGGTAGGTAGGGGAGAGTTGGACAAAACCGGGTAGGTTGATAAAACCGGGTAGCGCCTAGTTCTGCCAAATGTCTGCTGCCATCTATCGGACTGATACCCGATTTTGTCCAACACTCCCCTACCTACACCCCTGGCACTACCGTATAGCCTTAAAAAATAAAAACAGCTTTCCATATTATTAAACCTTTAAAAATCGGCTATTTGATTTCGAAGGAATTATTTTTATTATTGCTATTATTATTCTTATTATTGTTTGGCAATAGTAAGGTTGAAATAAACTATTTAACATTATGTTAGCCTATATAGTAGTTTAAAAAGGTAACTATATTAATATTTAATAGGATAGCGAACAAATATATAATTCTATTTTCTGTGTCTACGTACCTTACATAAGTGAAATTATTATTAGATATTACTATTATTATTGTTTGTATGGAAATAAAATAAAGTTTTTAACATTAAGTTAGCCTACATACAAGTTTAGAAATGTAACCGTATCAATAAATTGCATTTTAACGAACAAATTCTATAAACATAATTTTTGTGTCTAGGTACCTTACGTAAGTCAAAAACTGTTAAAGTATGGTTTCCATTGACAGAAAAAAAGTAAATCCCTGGCTAAATTGAAGCTTACAAGTCCTAACAAGGAGGAAACGGCCATCGTAGTCTACCCGCTCCAGGGTATCCATTTTGCTTGGATCCCTGTGTATTCCAATATAAAAAACAGTTACACACTTGTCCGACATGCCACAATTTTCACTTTTTAATAATTTTTGCGGACACTATATTATTTTCTAGTTATCCAGAAGTTTCATTTGATTGAAAAATGCTACATTTCGTACATGCTTACTGCAAGGATTTTTGAGAAAATCCCGCATTTTGTTTGGCCTATTAGCGGCCGACCTAGAAACTGAAAAATGATTTTCAGCAATTTCTCTTGTAATAATTTTTTTTTCCGTCAGCTGTACGGTAAACGGTTTCCAAGGTACAACCGGCGTCCCTTTTAAGTTGTACTCCCAGTACAGGGTGTTCACATTTTAGTGGCTAACTTTGCAAAGTGTAACTTTTAATGTGAATCGTATTTATATAAACAGCAAAAGAAATGATAAAGAATAAAGTTTTTTGTCGAAAAACTGAAAATACCCAACTTTTCTAGTATAGTCCATCCATGGACACCCTATACAGTGTCACCAGTAAAGTCCGTATCATATGGGATTTTTTTTATTAATAGCTTTATTCAAAAATCGACTTTGGCATCAAGTTTTGCTTCGATCGAGATGAAAATAAAACAAAAAAATAGTAGTCAGGTTATTCGCATTATCTGTCAAATTTTAATTTTTTCCAAAAAATAATTCAAAAGTGGGGTTTATTTCTGAAAATATCGAAAAAAGTTATTAAAAAATGTTTTTTAAATGCAGTTTCTAGCCCACATGCAAAATTTCAGCTGCATAAGATAATTTTGATATTTTCCCTGTATTTTGTAAATTGCACCAATTTTGCAAAATAAGACTCAACGCACCCTACATAAAACTTCTTCGTTTTGACAATGCTTTATTTCAAATACATTTTCTTTAAAGTAGCACCTATGGAGGGCTTTAGGTTAGGAGTCCGATCGTAATACATTGGTTTCGGGCAAAGTTTTGGATCGGTAAAGCAGCTTTAAAAATGGCCGTCAGGGGCGCATGTGTTCCTTTAAATCTGTAAAATGCATGGGTTCTTATGGGATAATCAACTGTTTTATTGAATTTAGTTAACTAAAACCTTCTACAGGCTAAGATATGTATATATTATATCTAATAAAGCTTATTTTATTAATTATTGGATAAAAATACCGCTGACGTCTATCAAAACCTCTAAAAAGTCAAACACTTGACGATCACTGCGCCGCGACCGGGAAACAGCGAACTAACTACTAAACAGGGACGTAAATTTAAAGAACAGCCATTTTCGATCGGACTCCTTCCTAAAGCCCTCCATAGTAGCACCATATAAAATGTGTGTTTTTCTACAAAATCAAAATTGGGCTATTAAAATATGGTCGTATGTGATGCAAAGTTTATTTGTTTTGGACCCTGTATAGGGTAACTTTATAAAATAAGTATTTTTGAAAACGTAGTTTGTGTCTGAAAGTAATACACCTTAATATTAAGACAAAAAAGAACACAGTGTCATCAGTAAAGTGTTCATTAAGTGGAAAATAAATTTTAGTTTAACTTAACGTAAATTTTATCTATTTTCAACGATTTAATTTAAAACCCCTTTACTTTATTTTTTATTTTTTTACTTTCAGTCAGAAACTACGTTTTCAAAAATACTTATTTTATGAAGTTACCTTAAACGGGGTCCAAAACAAATAAACTTTGCATCGCATACGACCATATTTTAATAGCCCAATTTCGATTTTGTAGAAAAACACACATTTAATATGGCGCAACTTTAAAGAAAATGTATCTGAAATAAAGCATTGTCAAAACTAATAAATTTTATGTAGGTTGCGTTGAGTCTTGCATGTGGGCTAGAAACTGCATATAAAAAAAACTTTTTCTTATAACTTTTTTCGATATTTTCAGAAATAATCCCACTTTTGAATTTTTTGGAAAAAATTAAAATTTGACAGATAATGCGAATCACGTGACTACTATTTTTTTGCTTAATTTTCATCCCGATCGAAGCAGAACTTGATGCCAAAGTCAAATTTTGAATAAAGCTATTAATAAAAAAAAATCCCATATGATGCGGACTTTACTGGTGACACTGTATACGTTTCTCATATCACAGACAAAACGTACCTTTTAAATAAAAATGTATTTTTAATTTTTAAGCTCTAGATTAACGCGAAAAACAAAAAGTCGAATTTAAGCTCATTATACTTCCCGCAGTAGGTAATTTGCAGCTGCTGCAAACAGCGTCGTTTCGAAAATAGTTTTTATAGAAAAGCCGACCTACCTCCAAACACTTTTACAACTTGGCGATGCTATTAAGCTCGTTAAATTGTTCTTAGTTAACGTATATTTTCATTTGGTCCGCTCGTTAATTAATGCCTTATTACAACATTAAAAAGTTGGCTATTAATAATTTATGAATAATATGCCATTAGAATACCGCAACGAAATACTTTTTTAACGAAAACCGCCGCCGCGATCCGTTCGATTACGTGGCAAAAAAACCGTCTGACCCGTCCGTCGAAATTGTTTTTTATTTCGCGATCAAACAAATAATATTATTCTCTATGTTTGCCGCTAACTCAAGTTATCGTTAAGCCAAGCTAAGGTGATATTTTTGAGTCGTTGTTCTGTGTTGTAAAATGCCTGGATGTTATTGTGCAAAAGCGCCGAAGGGTTAAGTTCATTTTATTTTCCAAAAGAGTACGAACGGTAAATATAAAGGTAATTAATTAATTATAATATGTCGATAGATTATTTGCAAAAGGATAAAACCAAATTTTTTCAAATATTGTGTTAATCTGCGTTTATTTGTAATAACTCGTAAACCTAACACAATGATATGGACTCTTAGCCTGAACAGGGTTACATTTAAATAGTACTTTTACGGCTGCACGATTTTAAAAACAATCCGGATATCACAATTTACAGGTTAGTAAAATATAATGCGACCCATATACCGTGCGAGCAAAAATTATTTGTTAATGTTTATTAATCCTTTTTTGTAATTGTTTGCAACTGGTGTTTTAAAAATAGTGTTCTTTAAATGAGGAAAAACGAAGTAATCCATAACCGTTAAACAAGGTGATCTAGGTGGGAATTCAATGTCTGATCGAAAACTGATCAATCTGTCGTCGAGAAAATTGCGTAAGTTGTTAATAGTTTCGGCGGTTGCACCGTCCTGTACGTAGTTCGTCGTCAAGTGATTGCTCCACAAATGGATTCAAAATATTGTCTCTATACCGCTGTACTGTAACTGTGTCATGGAAAAAAAATAGGACCAACATATATTCTTCTTCGGGAAACAGCTAACCAGACACCATTTTTTTGAGGGTGCAATGTGGACTCTACAAAAAAAAGGGGATTTTCAATACTCCACATGCGTGTATTCTAAGAATTCACATAAGCGGAGAGTAATTCCTGCTTCTTTCAAAATCTGCGGCTTGTATTTCTTGGAATAATTGCACTTTATAAGGAAATGAATTTAGCTGCTTCTTAAGAATAGTCCTGCATGTTCCATAAGATCTTCCAACTTCTTGGGACAGGCGTCTTATACAATTTGTTGGCGTATTTTGCATTATTTCATGAACGCTTGCAACAAGTTCTTCTGTTCTTACAGCTGGTCTTCCTGCTCCTTTTTTGTGTTGTATAGAACCTGTTTCCCTAAACACAGCCATGGTTCTTTTCAGGCAACGATAAAAATCCCCAGCAATAAAAGCAACGTTAGGAAAATGTTCGTGAAAATCGTCCATGCACAAACCCGTATTCTATTGTCACTCACCATTTACTCTAACCCCGTTTCGAAAATACGCTTTAACCATGAATGTTTTGTGCTGTTCTGTAAAGCCAATTGTGTGAATTGTTCAAGAAATTGGAAAAATTAGCGATGAATCAAATTACTTGTATCGACTGTCAAAGATGACGGAATAACTGATTAATTGTTAATTCATGTAGTTATTGACACCCAACAGGTATTAAGCATTACGTCCTTAGATGCAAGGCCCTCTTTGATGCAAATAATAATTTTTGCTCACACGGTAGTTTTTACACGCCACATAAAACAATAAATATTTAAACAAAGATACTACACTAGTATGCACGGAGGATTGTAAACAAGACATCATAAGACAAGTGTAAAGGCTGTATGTGGGTAAAAGCAGTAATAGTGATTTATTTAATTGCTCACCAAGAGTCGACTTAGAAACAAAGAAACATTGTTTATTTTATTACCTGTTTTCTAAATATTTTTACGTCAGGTTAAAGCCAGGTTAAGCCTAAGAATTATTCTACGTTATAAACATATCAAAATAATTGAAAAATTATAAACAAATTTTTTCAAGAATTGGTTTATAATTTAAATAAACAATACCTGACTGACATTTGACAGATATCCATAAAATGGTGAGGTAAAACATTGTTATTATAAAACGACAAATTATAGGTAGTTACCCAGCTCTATAAAATCTGTGCAATGACCGCTGACCCTTACGTCATATTCTCCATGTTTGCGGTACTTCGTTAAATAATTTTATTATTATGATTTTTCTTAGGCTTGATCAAGATAAAGACGGACGCATGCGAACAAGTAAAATACAAGCGCATTTTCTCAACGTTTTAATCATTATTTTAATACTGTTAATGAAGTCAGAAATAAGTAGTTTATTTATGGTAAAAAGTATCATGGGATGAAACATTTTGTTCATCAAAAAGCAGTATGAAATTTTTATTAAATTTACTGAAAAATAAATACATTTCCTTCATAAAAGATAAACATGAATCATATACACGAATACATAATACGAAAGAGTGTGGTAAAAGCACTACAAAATGTGTTAACTGTTTGACAGCAAATAGACAGTTTAAATTAGGATACAGCATTGACCATACTGCTTTAGACTCAAATTGTCCATCAATTAAATATCATACGTTATAGTAATGAAAAATAGAATTGACTATAGTTCATAAGAATATGGTAAATCACAAACAGGATGAGAAAACATATCTATTGGTACGAAAATGGACAAAAACTAAATAAAACTGTTAATATTGTGTGAACGTTTATTAAATGTTGTAAACGTTAATATTCGTAGTATTAATAGAAACATTGATAATTTAATCACATTTATAGAGTCATATAATTTACAATGTATAGATGTATTTGTTCTGAGCGAAACTTTCCAACTTGTCACGACTAGTAATTGTAACATACCAAATTATCAGCTTTTTTATAATGAAGCGAATTATAATAAGAATGATGGTGTCATAGTATTGGTAAAGGAGGGAATAAATGTCAAATTTCAACATGAAAAATTAAATATTTCAGGGGCAACAGTCGGAAGACTCGAGTTTCGACTGAATGGTGTGCATTTTGGTCTGACAGCAGTTTATAAGCCACCACCAATCTCTAAAGTAAACTTTGTAAGCGACTTACAATTATTCTTTGAAAGTTTAATTGTAGCAAATATTGAAATTTTTATTGGAGATATCAACATAGATATTCTGGATTGTAAGGATAATCAGGCGAATGACTATCTAGCATTAATTAATTCACTTGAATTTCAATCATACATAAATTCTGTGACCAGAGAACTTTCTGGTACCTGTCTAGATCATATATTTGTTAAACAAAAATTAAAATCAAATAATATACAATTAAATTCTTATATTTTTAAGGAAGACATAACTGACCACAGTCCAGTAATGCTTCTTGTAAGACAAAAGGACCAAGTACAAAAAAATTATAATAGCACTGTCAAAAAGAACAAAATAAATATGACTAAATTTAAAGAGCAATTACAGCGGTTCGATTGGTCAATTGTTTTAAATCAAAACGATCCTGAAATAGCTACAAAAGTATTTATGGACTCTTACGCAAAACTATTAGACAACTCAACAGAAGTTTATGTATTAAACATCAAAAACACAAAAAGAAATAAAAAACTGGATTACTAATGGCATTATTAAATCAATCAAAATTAGGGATAAAATGAAAAAAAATTATTAACCAATCACAGTCATCAGCTCGAAAAAGAATACAAGGATTATCCTAATAGGCTAAACAAATTGATTCATAAACAAATGAAAAAAAATTTTTAAGGATAAGATTGAAAATAATAAAAACAACATGAAAAAACTTTTTACTATTATAAAGGATGCAACGTATGAAAAGCAAAGTAAATCTAACAATTTCATTAACATACAAGATAATATGGGTCAGGATATTAATGATCCCATAGAATTGGCTAACTTTGCCAATAAATATTTTGCTAATATTGGATTAAAAATGGCCGAAACTATCCCATCGCCTCAAACGGAATGCCAAAGAAATCAATAGAGGCAAAACTCAATTTTCTTTACTCCTATAAATAGAAATGAATTAATATCACATATAGCTTCGTTGAAGAATGGTAGTTTACCTGGTTTTGATGGTGTTTGCGTGAAGACTATAAAAGAGACACATTTAGAGATAATTAATCCATTATTACATATTCCTAATTTAATTTTAGAAAAGGGAGTAGTACCAAGTCATTTCAAAATATCTATAGTTACACCAATACATAAATCTGGTCCAGCAAACTCTATTAGTAATTACAGACCTATCTCATAGAGAAATGTGTTAAGTGTAGAATAAACCTTTTCTTTATAGAAAATAATGTTCTTTCGCCCAATCAGTATGGTTTTGTTGAGGGACATAGTACTTCGGATGCTATGCATAGACTAGTAAAAGAAGTGGTTAATAATTTGAACTTAAATAAAAAATGTTTAGCGGTATTTTTGGACCTGGCAAAAGCGTTCGATGCTGTACCCCACGACAGACTGCTGAATGTTTTGTACACCTATGGCATGAGAGGGAAGGCATTTTAATTATTAAAGAGTTATCTGTCTGATAGATATCAAATGGTAAAACTTAATTCGATCTTGAGTGAAAAACAAGAAATTAAAATTGGTATCCCCCAAGGCACAGTTCTGGGTCCGCTGCTATTTGTCTCATACATCAACACCTTGCTAGTACTTAATATAGATGGATTAAGCATCTCTTATGCAGATGATACTGCAATTATTCTCCTCCAGCAGCTGGGAGAGTCTAAGAATAAAAACAATAAATGATCTGAGAACAGTAAAAGACTGGCTACATACAAATAAATTATCGTTAAATTTAGCAAAGACAAATTACATTGCTTTCTGGCTCACTTAGGCCAACAGGCCCACATTTATTAGTATTGAGATAGATGGTTATTCGCTACAAGAAACTCCTCAAACAAAGTACCTTGGCATTGTTGTTGATCAGTTTGTGAAATGGAAGCCCCATGCTGAATATTTCTTAAATAAAATTCGCAAATTGATACACAAATTTTACTTACTGAGAGAATTTTTGGATAAAAAACACTGACAACTATTTATAAGGCTTTCGTTGAGTCAGTAATTAGATATGGAATTTTGGTATGGGGTGGTCTGTATAATAACAGCTTATACAGATTGAATGTCATGCAGAAATATATTCTAAAAATAATATTTAAGAAAAATAGACTATATCCCACGAATTTACTTTTTACAACAGAGGTAATGAATATTAGAACAATATATATGTTAACTATATGCTCCTTTCTTCATAATCACAAGGAGTTACAGACTTACATACATCACGATTATGCCACATGAGCTCATGTAAACCGGGAGATACAAATACCACTGAATTTTAATAATATAAATTTTATATATATAAATTATATAGGTCCTAAGATTTATAATGCATTGCCGGTTAATATTAGAAACTGCAATCGTAAAAAGACATTTAAAGACAAATGTAAAAAAATTATTTGTGTAAATACACATTTGTAGAAGATTTTTAATTAGGACATTTATTGTATATCATGATAATATAATATAATATTTTCTTTTTTTATTTAGCTTAATGCGGATATTTCTATTGTTATTACTATATTATTGTAGTATTAGTGGTAAACACTATGACTTATTCATATTTACTTTGTACTATAGTACATACAGCTGTTCACTCAGCTAGGTGCTTTTTTACAATTTACTGGGAGTAATTTTATATAGTTCATGTTTTGTTTAAGTTTAATTATCATGTAAATTTAGTCCGTAATATATTTTTATTTATTTTTCATATATTTTTTGTCTACTGTATCTCTGTGCATTAGTCTATAAATTTTTGTTCCTAATATTTTTATTTTATTTATAAAATCATCAACATGAAAATTTAATAAAAAATTACAACAAAATACAGTCTTTGAATAATTAAAATAAATCATCTCCGCAAGAATCATCATCATCATCATCATCAGATTCGTCCAAGTTAAAAATAAAGGGAAAAGTATCTGAAGCATCGATAAATCTTTCCCGTTCCCACACATCATTTATAATTTTATTAGTGTGTGTTACATAATTTTTCCATTTTTCCTCTATTTTTCTATGGCTTCATTGCACAGACCCAAAACTACGTCATTTGTTACAGGATGCATAGAATTTAATTTTGCATCATAATAGCGCTTACGTTCCGACCAAACCAATTCAATAGGATTAAAGTGGCAATGATATGAAGGAAGTCTAAAAGCTCGATGTCCGTGTTGTAATGCTAGGTCGTCCAACATATTAAAATAAAACAAAGATAATTAACAAATAAAATAAATAGCGTTTTCCAGATTATTTGTAATGTTTGTGTGGGATATGCTGTTGCACTATTATTCAGATATGATCACATTGCAAATGATAAAACCGAAATTTGTCTTTGCTCTAACCATGCAATAAGTAATCTTTTTGACAAACTTGTATTTGGAATTTTTTCAATTAGGCCAGAATGATAGATGACATTATCCATGATAATAAGCGACGCGACGGTTCTACCAAGTTCGCTAACAATTTTTCTTCAAACAATTTCTCATAGTTTTCACTAATCATCGAATCATGATAATCACCAGATTTCAGGCCAGACTTGAATATCAAACTTGCATTATTCACAAATCCATTTTCTGAACCAGCATGTAGAATAATATACCTTACACCCTCTGACTATGTATCCTTTGCAGTGGCGGCTCGTGCCATTTTAGTGAAGTAGGGTCAGGTAAACCCTTAGCGCCGCAGGCAAAAAAATTTTGGGTGCCACGCTCTTTTTTGTTAATAGTTCTTGCTTTTGAAGTAGGAAAAATAAGCAAAAAGGCACCTAATTTAATTTATGGATTTACAATCATATCTTGAATTTTAAAAAAATACTGTAGGTAGAGTGTACTATATAGACCGAAAGAACCACAAACCGAACGCAGTTTATAATTTGGTTTAATATGTATGTCTGTTTTTATCAATTTGTTCGTTTTTCTTCATTATTTCATTGTGATATGCAGAATTTAATTGAGTTTTAATGTTAATTTCACCAAGCATACTGAAATTAAATATATTGTTTAAATGTACCTTCGATTTTTCATGTGTCTTCATTTTTTCCCAGATATGGACCAAATCATCTGTACCTTTTTGGGACCAAGTTTGCTCCCCCATCAAATAAAACACATATAAAACAAAATAGTCTATTAGATTTATCACAACCGCACACCCAAGTATTTTTCCATAAATATTTCTATTAAATCAGCCAGCCGAACGAAAATTATTTAGTTTACAAACAACCTTACACGACACGACGCGGACAAACAACTGTTTGAATTTGAAACGTCTAACGTCAAACGGTCAAACGGGGTCAAAGGGCCTGGCTACATGGAGATGTTTTCCTTCTCGCATTCAAGGTAATTTTCCAATGTTTTTTATTGGTGTGTCATGGCAATTACGTCATAACTTCGGGCCTCCCGTGTGCCTCGTCGCTTTGGCGCGAAAGCTACGTTACCGTTTTATGCATAATCGCTTCCTCAATAGATGGAAATTTGCACCCGACTGTGTTCCATTTTTAAATTATTTTGCTAATTGCTTTAAACAGGAGAATATAAATTTTAATAGGTTTTGGTAATTTGTAAAGGGCAGGACGCTGGACAGGAGGGCAGGTAGTGCCATGGCACTGTGGCTCTACCCCACGAGCCGCCACTGATCCTCTGACAACTGTATTTATGAAGAGTATCATCTTGCCAACCAAGCACTATTCGTGACGTAACGGTCAGCGGTCATTGAACATACTTTACAATGAAAAAACTATAAGAAAACTCGGAACAAGAATAAACGAACATGTTAACCGACCAGGAACGTCTGTATCTAGACAGCACCTCAAATTTAATAATCATAGTTTCTCAACAACTTTTAACAGCAAAATTTTACATCAATTTGATCATAAAAACTTTAGAGGACCTTGAAATCCATAGACATTCATTTAATTATTTAAAATCATATCTAAGTTTAAGACTTAATGAAACTAATAACATAAATCCAATTTTTGGACTCTTTCAACCCTAAAAATTTATTGTACAGGTGGACCTCACCTCCCGTCTTCTATAGCTCACTTAGTAATTAAGTTAGGATTTTGATATTTTGCAGACCTTACCTGTATCTTGGGGCGCATTTCAGGAAAATATTTTTTTTATACAGGGTGTCCCAAAAAAGTGTGACGTCATAAGGATGTATTTTTTTAGATTACTTTCTATATATTTTCTTACTTATTTGGGTGTCTCCTATAGTTACCTACATAACCCTAAAATTTTATTGAAATCGATTCAGTATTATAGGCGAAAAAAAAAATAAAAACTGAAAAATATCAGGTTTCCACCAGTGGTTTAAAAAATAATAAAAAATAAAAGTAATGCCTCGTTAATAAAAGTATACAAAGGAACTTATTAAATAAAGTCGAACAGTCTCGTTAGCCAAGTTTAATTATTGCGAATTATACAGGGTGTCCAAAGTTTAGTGTCAAACTTTGCAAACTTTAAAGCAATTTATTTTTCTTATTTCAAATAGGAACCCCTGTATATTTTAATGTCATTCGATGCAGAATTAAAAACCAAACATTTGTCCTAATTACAACCCTATCGCAATTTCTAACGCATCAAGACTTATTTGCAGAAAACTCATTTTATCAACTATTTCAACAGTCATTATTATGAATAAATATCAAAGGTGGCTTTGAAAAATAATTTATTGGTATTAAAGTTTATTAAAGTTACAAGAGACCATTTTGACTTTAGTAATCTAAAAGTTTCAAATATTTTTAAATTGTTAGTAATTATTTAAGCTGTTATAAGTACTTTATATTGTTTTTTGTGATGGACTATAACTAAGAAGAGCTCGTAGATATGATTTTTATATTAGGAGCATGTGAAAAGAACTCTTTTTTGGCAAGCCGAGTTTACGAACAGCGTTATCCGGAACGACGATATCCAGACAAAAGGAGCCTGCAAAACATATTAGAGAGGTTTGTACAAACGGAAAATGTAAACAACCCAAAACCAGTGAAAAATAAACCGGTCCGAACTGAAGAAAATCAATTGGCTGTGCTAGTATCTGTCATAGAAAATCCTTCAGTTAGTCAACAAGCAGTCGCTGATGCCGTAGATGTAATCGAAAGAACAGTTCAACGAATTTTAAAGGATACCATCTCCACGATTACCATTTCTAGTTAATACTTACTAACAATTGAACAATATTTGAAACTTTTAGATTACTAAAGTCAAAATGGTCTCTTGTCACTTTAATAAACTTTAAGACCAATAAATTGTTTTTCAAAGCCACCTTCGATATTTATTCATAATAATGTTGGAATAGTTGATAAAATGAGTTTTCTGCAAATAAGTCTTGATGCGTTAGAAATTGCGATAGGGTTGTAATTAGGACAAATGTTTGGTTTTTAATTCTGCATCGAATGACATTAAAATATACAGGGGTTCCTATTTGAAATAAGAAAATAAATTTCTTTAAAGTTTGCAAAGTTTGACACGAAACTTTGGACACCCTGTATAATTCGTAATAATCAAACTTGGCTAACGAGACTGTTAAACTTTTTTTAATAAGTGCCTTTGTATAATTTTATTAACCAGGCATTACTTTTATTTTTTATTAATTTTTTAAACCAAAACTGATATTTTTCAGTTTTTATTTTTTTTCCCTGTAATACTGAATCGATTTTAATAAAATCTTAGGGTTATGTAGGTAACTATAGGAGACACCCAAATAAGTAAGAAAATATATGGCAAGTAATCTAAAAAATACATCCTTATGACGTCACACTTTTTTGGGACATCCTGTATGAAAAAAAAATATTTTCCTGAAATGCGCCCCAAGATACAGGTAAGGTCTGCAAAATATCAAAATCCTAACTAAATTACTAAGTGAGCTATAGAAGACGGGAGGTGAGGTGCAGGACCCTGTACGCCTTAACCTTCATTTTATCAACAATAGGACGGTTTTATACATACACGTCCTAATACACATATCGATGGCTTAGATTGCAAACCGTCTAACTCCACTTTTTATTAAAATTTCGATTTTGTGCAAATAGTTACCTTAATGTTAGATCTATGGATACCCAAACCAAATAATATTTTTGGAGTTAGCCAGTTTGCAATCTAAGGTATCGATATCATATTTTAGAAATCCTATTTTAAATTATTGTCTTTTAAGTAATTGATGGAGTTACCGAGTTACACACAAATGGGCCACCCTGTATATTATAATATGTTATCTTGTTTGTAGTAATATAACAGTTTAAAAATAAGAATCTAACATTTTATCATATATTTTTTAGTGAATTCATTGAAAATGTTCAAATGGTCTGAACCATAATTTAATTAATTTTTATAAGGAAAGTTTTTTAAACGCAAAAATGGATCAAGTCTGACAATTTCAATTAAAATGTTTTTGTATTATCTTCTTAAAGAAGGAAATTTTGAAAGTAGAGTATTCCCAATTGATTTAATAATTCAATTAATGTCTGACAAATATAATATAATTATTTTCAAACGCGATATGCTTGCCTGAAATATACGGGTCATTATTACGAAAACGTGCATTTTATTGTCTCTTAGATATTCAACTTTTTTTTTAATAAACTAACGATTTTCAGGTTTCAATGTACAATGTAAGTTCGTAAATTGGAAAAAATTCAGTAAATCCAATACAATTTTTTTGGAAATATGCTTGGGCACTGGTATTAACATATTAAGTTGTGGTATTTTTTATAAAAAAAAATATGATAATATGTAAATTATATACAGTGTGTCCACGGATAGAGTTTGAAAGAGAAAAAACTTTTTTATTAGTAGGTATAGAAGAAAAAGTCGTTCTTTATAAAATCGTCTGCTTGTGCTGAAACTACAATTTCAAATATCAGATCTGCGATTACTATACAGGGTTCGTTAAAAACAACATTTTTACTTTTTAGGATTTTTTCTCAATTCTAATCTTTTTCTTAATTTATTAAATGAATTTTGCTTATGCTGAAACTACAATTTTAAATGTCACATTTGCGGTTACAATACAGGGTTCGTCAAAAACAACACTTTTAGTTTTTTGGATTTCGTTTAAAATAAATTTACTTAAAAACAAACAACAACTATTGTTTGCTTTCTTACTTTGAATATGATTTTATATCTGGCCGAGTAACGATTTTGTTGTAAGAAAACCATTTTTTATTTGCCTACTTTTGAAGTATTTTTATTATTACAATCATGTAATTTTCATTTACATGTGCTGTCCTTTTAACATTTACTACCTTATTTTATTAAGTTTATGCTAGATGTACTGGTATGATTTAAAGGTATCTGACATTGACACTAGATGACGCTGCGAGCTACATGCATTCAGCTTTAAATTTAATGTTAAATAAGTGTAGGTATTGTTCGAACTCTAAAAAATAAGATATATGGTAAAAAAGTCCTTAAAGTTGGCTTTGCAACATTGTAGGCATGTAGTAAGTTGCCACTGTTTAACACCTAAAAATATTTAAAACATACAGTGTCACCAGTAAAGTCCGCATCTTACGGTTTTTTTTTTATTAATAGCTTTATTCAAAATTTGACTTTGGCATCAAGTTCTGATTCGATCGAGATGAAAATTAAGCAAAAAAAAACATTGTGTGTGCTTAAGACCACACGACAGAAGTGAAAACTTCAACAAGGTTAATTCACTTCCCACAAAAAGTGCTAAACGCGCCTAAAGAAGTTTTCACTTCAAAAATAACATAAACTTGGAATACGGGATAATTTTACTGCATACGAAAAAAGATATTTCCTAAAATTGAACAACCCTTGAATTTTTACATCTTCAACAGAAGTCAGAAATCATAATAAATTAGGTCCACGGAATAAGCAATTACGGTAAACCTTACTTCACCCTACGTAAATATATAATTTAAAAAATGCCAGAACATACCTGAGACGCAGACGAGTGTCTAGACAACGCACACTGACTGTTTCCACGTCGATACGTCGATACTGAATGCGACCGATGGCGGCATGCTCTTTCATATAACGTTCATTCGGGTCAGGGTCAGTTCGGATTAAATATAGCAGTTGAATTCGAGCGTAGCACACCTGAGTCTGACGCGTGACGCGTGACGGCGACGCGTGACGGCTCAGTTTAATTCAGTGCCCACAAAAAGTGCTAAACGCGCAAAGAAGTTTTCACTTCAAAAATAGTAGTCACGTGATTCGCATTATCTGTAAAATTTTAATTTTTTCCAAAAAATAATTCAAAAGTGGGGTTATTTCTGAAAATATGGAAAAAAGTTATTAGAAAACGTTTTATTAAATGCAGTTACTAGCTTATCTGCAAAATTTCAGCTGCATAAGATAATTTTGATTTTTTACCTATATTTTGTAAGTTGCACCCTTTTGCAAAATAAGACTCAACGCAACCTACATTAAACTTCTTAGTTTTGACAATGCTTTATTTAAGATACATTTTCTTTAAAGTGGCGCGATATTAAATTTGTATTTTTCTACAAAATTAAAATTGGGCTATTAAAAGTTGGTCGCATGAGATGCAAAGTTTATTTGTTTTTCACCCTGTATAAGGTAACTTTATAAAATAAGTATTTTTAAAAACGTAGCTTGTGTCAAAAAGTAATACACCTTAATATTAAGACAAAAAAGAACACAGTGTCATCAGTAAAGTGTTTTTTAAGTGGAAAATAATTTTTTGTTTAACAACGTAAAGTTTATCTATTTTCAACGATTTAATTTAAAACCCCTATATTATCATAATTTATTATTAAGCTATGTCATAATAACGTTAACGTGGATTACTTGCAGACACAAACTACGTTTTCAAAAATACCTATTTTATTAAGTTACTTTATACAGGGTCAAAAACAAATAAACTTTGCATCACATGCGACCAAATTTTAATAGCCCAATTTTGATTTTGTAGAAAAACACACATTTAATATGGCGCTACTAAAAATGTATCTGAAATAAAGCATTGTCAAAAATAAGAAATTTTATGCAGGTTGCGTTGAGTCTTATTTTGCAAAAGTGGTGCAATTTAGAAAATATAGGTAAAAAATCAAAATTATCTTATTCAGCTGAAATTTTGCATGTGGGATAGAAACTGCATTTAAAAAAACTTTTTCCAATAACTTTTTCGATATTTTCAGAAATAACCCTACTTTTGAATTATTTTTTGGAAAAAATTAAAATTTGACAGATAATGCGAATCACGTGACTACTATTTTTTTGCTTAATTTTCATCTCGATCGAAGCAGAATTGATGCCAAAGTCAAATTTTGAATAAGGCTATTAATAAAAAAAATCCAATATGATGTGGACTTTACTGGTGACACTGTATTATTACATATTATTTTTATAAAATTATGACTATGTTAGTAACAAAGAACAAACAAAATTAAAAAAAAATAATCTAAAGAAATGGCTGGATATGACCGCCTTTTTTTTTTAATACACATGCGAGCTCAATTTATTAAAGAAAGTCTTAACTTTTAAAAAATATGTAGTATCAACCTAAACTGCTCCCCACTTATTACTAACGTATTAATAATTTTATGAAAATAATTTGTTTTCAATATTTATTTTGATGTTTCAAAGTTTAGGAAGTAATAGTAGATTATTATCTTAAAAGCGAGCGATATTAGTGGCTTTTACTGTTATGTGAAGAGATTAGCAATAGTAAGTTCTTAGTAGGGCAATAAAATAATTTCAGTTAACTGGTTTAGTTTTACTGGTTTTTATCTGTACGCCACTGTCCTTATATTATTTTTGGTTAGTTCTTTGCTTTCGGTAGTGTTAAGCCGGGTCCAGATCAAATGAGCGACCAAGAGCGAGCGAGAGCGATTATTCTCTCACGATTGCTGGTGTTCGCAAGCACATGATTTGCTTTCGTCTATACCCAGCGATTAGTTTGATGTTCGCCATTGATCGAGGTTCGCAGTTGTTATTATGTCAGACAAAATCGTTGCATGTGCTTCTTTTTTTATTTTTTATAAATTATTTAAACTTTAAAGTATTTGTTTGTTGAATCCCACATTACAGGTCGCGCTCTATATCCTTCTATTAATTGCAAGACATTTTCATTTGACCACTTCATTTTTCTACTGCAAAACTAAACAAACATCTAAAAAATCTGTCAAGAGCGAATTTATAAACTTCAAATGTCGTCCGGACTGAAAATGCAAGAACGCGATTTTTCTTTGAAGTACCGACACCGCGCGGATCATCATAGAGCGCGAGCGCGCAAGAATTCGCTCGCCTCAAACTCCGTCTACACCACGTGAGCATTCATATAAACATGATCTTGCTCTCGCTCGCTCTTGCTCGCTCAGTTGGTCTGGACCCGGCTTAACATATTGCAAAGTTTTATTTAATTATACCTTGTATCCATGGTAATGCCACAACGGCTGAATTGATTTAGCATTTAAAAATTATGAGATTACCGTAAGCCGCGTTGGCATCGGACCCATACTTCTCAAATTATCTCCAAAACGCATCATTCCATCGAAATTTTATAAGAGAAAAAATAATCAAAAATGAATGATTACCTGAATAAATATAGTTCGAAACTCACTAGCGCACGTACCAAAAAATAGTGGTGGTCGGCGCGTACTGGACTTCCCCTATTTTGAATATTTATTAATTGTTTTTCATTTTGTTGTTCTCAAATGATGTAACTCTCTATGTCGAAGAATGTACCGAATTTGAAATATATGTCTTAATAAATACTCGAATTATTAAAAAAAACTCAGTTTTTAATTTCAAACTTTGAATCGAATATTAGGGTAAAAAAATAACATTATAAAAGTCATATTATTTTTGCTTAAGGAGTGTATGTTTACCGTATTGACCTCCTCCTTCCGGACACCCTGTATATTATAAAAGTATAATATATTAAAAAACTTTTATTAGCTTGCTGCAAATGCACGATTTTAAGACAATCGCCCAAGTACGCGCTTTTCCTAATTTAAATAATAATTTATGCTGCACCCTTGAGAATTATCTGTTCAGGGATGATATTATGATGTTCTAAACAAAGTAAATATAACTCGTAAATTAATTTAAAGTAAATAATATTATTTTTGAAGAAGTAGTCCATACTCAAAGTGGAGTTGAATGATATAGGGAAAAGAAAAGCATAAAGTCTTTCTCCACAATTTTAATTCAATAGCTAGGCGAACCTAGGGTAGAATCGACATGTTTCGAGTGTATAAACACTCATCATCAGGAAATTGAAACAAATATAATGAACAGCTGATGTTGTTAGCAAAAGGGAAAATAAAATTAAAAGGTGGAACTAATCCATAATGGAGCTTTCAATGGCACCCATTGGGAGTGAAAAAACTTTTTGTAGTCAAACAACAGAAGATAAATCAGCACGCTGAAAGGTCAAGAACCAGTGAAAAGCCACTGTGGGTGGGAAAAGAAAAGAAAAATTAGAAAGTGTCAAATAAAGGACTTAGTAGAAATCATTTTAAGTATACGTGATGAAAATATTTTAGTTAGATTCAACTATGTCGAAGAGGTGTGAAAGACGTCAAGAATGAGGGAGAGAGAAAGAAAAGTATGTATTTTTATTAAAATCCTGTAGATGCTTTCTGTAAAAGATAAAAAAGAAGGGTGTAATGAATGAAATGTAATAAAATAAGTTAGATTAGCTTACCATTTAGTTTGAAATAAAATGCTGTTGGGGTACCAAGCTTGTTACGGCCCAGTTACCCCAGCAGGAGTCAAAACTGACACATTTAGTTTAAAAAAGAAAGAAAATTTTGAGACATTTTCAGAGAAAATTTAAAAAAAATTCGTTTTTCATGAACATCTTAAAAAGAAGTTCGCTGCGACCAGCACGTGTCTAACCCTAACGGGAAATGAACTTGAACTTGACATTGAAAGGGGGGGGGGGGGGGGGGGGGAACAAGTGACATGTGTTTTAGCGGTCAAATTAAAGTGCCTTTCAGTATGCTAAGAAGTTTCCTCTGAATTAATAAAATGGTATCGAGGGAAAGCTCAATTAAGGTTCACAATTACTCAAATAGTCAGAAAATTTTTTTCTATTATGTAAATATTATTTCTGACTATTTGAGTAATTGTGAACCTTAATAATTGAGCTTTCCCTCGATACCATTTTATTAATTCAGAGGAAACTTCTTAGCATACTGAAAGGCACTTTAATTTGACTGCTAGAACACATGTTACTTGTTCCTCCCCCCCCCCCCTTTCAATGTCAAGTTCAAGTTCATTTAGGTTCGCCTAGCTATTGAATTAAAATTGTGGAGAAAGACTTTATGATTTTCTTTTCCCTATAAATAATATTAATAATTACTGTCTTGTATATTTGGAGAACAGTAGATAATATATATTAAAACTTGGTGTCCTGTAAAGTTCTCTTAAGGGTATATTGAATGCTCTAATTCAAAAATATTTTACTACATGTTAGAAGTATACAGCCAAAGCAGGCCAGCTACAGTATTAACTACGACTTCGCGCAGCTGCCATGCACGCACTATACCAATCTGGTCTGATCGATTGACTAAATAAAGGCTGAAGACTGGGCCGACTTGGCTACTCTGATTTTAGCTGATCAGCATTTAGTTTACACATTTTTATTATTCAGGGTGAAATTTTTAGCCGGAATAAATTCAGTATAAGAAAGCTTTTTGATTTGCTGAAAAGGTACAAAAGTACCTCGACATTTATTTTTAGTTTGGCATAATGTTTTCGTGTTTTCATGAAATTAACCCCTCTTTTGGGGGGGTAGAAACCGCCCCAAACTTTTTTTTCCAAATGTAAATGTATACCTATGTATTGTGAAGGAAACACGATCCAGTATTTGCTTTAGCATTTCGGTATAAGTTTGGGTTTTGCCAGCGCGAACTGTTTAAAAAAAAGAAGACGTTTACTTGATGCCACATTCCAAAGGTCCTGTTATTTTCGGTTTGGAAGAAGTGAATACTTATCTGTTGTAGTATTTTATGCTCCTTAAACCGTTACCTCATAGTAAGAAGTATTTTTGCTATACTAAACTGGGTTATTTAACCCATAAAGGACGGAATTAAATTTTTAAAGAAAAAAACGAATTCTGGTTTATTTATGTTTTATTATCAACTAAAGTAATACAAATGGTTTATTTTATTATACTAACTAGCGTGTATCCGGCATGCGTTGCAACCCGCTGGTATAAATACAAACCCGAACAAACCCGATATATTAGTACCGGGCATGCCACTTTCTGAAATTGCACCCGTGCGAAGCCGGGGCTGGTCGCTAGTTATACATAAAAACCTTTCCCTTGATCACTCTATCAATTTAAAAAAACCGCTTCAAAATCCGTTGCGTAGTTTTAAAGATTTAAGCATATATAGGTAGGGACGGACGGACAGACAGCGACAGCGACTTTGTTTTATACTATGTTAAGATAAACAAATTTTCGAAAAAAATTCCGTTGCCATATGGCAACACTAGTCCTTCTTACTACCTATATTATTTTGTGTGAAAAGGTACGTTTAATAAATATGCCCACTTTACATTTGGAGCACATTGTTCTCATAATTGAATTACAATTTACGCCAGCACATCTTATTTTTTTCTTATTTGTCGTCTAGGTTAACAAATGTCCAATGTTCATCGTCACTTACTCTGCTGTTTGTGCTCGATGACAAACTTGATGAAGGGGGTCCAGCAGTCTTGGGGGGGATTTCGATATTTGGCAAAAACGACCATTATGATATCTCGCCGAAATTGTAGTTGGGTACAAGTGTTGCCAGATTTTTTATACAGAATCCAGGCATTCTGAATAGCTACATCGATAAGCTAGGAAAATATGCACACTACCATTTTTTTCCCCTTATACCAATTCGATATCTACCAATGTTCTCGTTCATAAGGTCAGTCCCTCCCATTGCCGCATTATATTTACCAATAGCTGAGGGTCGAGATACTTGGATTACTTTTTTCCCTTTTTGGGAAAAACGTTTGACGCTACTATGTGGTGCAACACCATGATTTGTGGAAACAACTGTCATTGCGCCATCATCTTCCTCCGCGGAATCTTCATCCGTAAGTTCCGTTGGTTCTGAAGGTTCTATATATATGTTTTGAACATCCAAATCATCTGAGTAAGCTAGTTGCAATGCTTCTTCAAGAGTTATGCCACTATAAACAAAAAACAATAAAATATGGTACTCAAAGAGACTAGCGCTGCCATATGGCAACGATAAACTTTCGACCTTGGTAAAACTAACAAATATGGGTTTTGTCGGAATTAATCATGAATGTTTTATAAGGTCATTCGAGTTCAATACAAAATTGCCTATTTCAAACAAAAAAAAAACACTTTTATTGTAAATAATAAGATACTTACACTAGCCGCAGGTTCATTTTTTTAATACTTGTCCCAAAAACTGAACTAAGTCGCACGTATTAAACGTATAAACATCAAAAATAGCCTAAATTTCAAAACACGTTAATAACACAATGCTTTCTCGATCGGCTCTACTTATCGAATGGTATTGATTTAACATAAATCAGCTGTGACATCAATCTTAAGCAGGGTCTACATCTGTTGCCATATGACATCGCTAGTCCTTTAAGGGTTAACTGAATCACGCAAAATCGAAATTTTATTGATGATTGGCTTCAGAGATAGATCGTGTACTCAAGCAGAAGTAGCAGCTTTATTTCACGAAACACACTCCGATTTACCACCTAATTTCCGATCAATAAAATTGAAAGCCGTTATCGTTAAGAGGGCCACGCCAGGGACATACCAAGAATAAGGCAGCAGTAATGAATGAAGACACGCAATTAAACGTTTTACTTGCTCTTCAAGAAAATCCTATTACTCAAGGCAATTTTCCAGAAAAAATAACATAAGCCAGGCGTCTGCATTCAAGTTACTGAAATCATGCAAAATGTGTCCATATAAAATGTTAATGGTACAAGAGTTACTGGAAGATGATTTGGAGGAATTTAGACAACGAACAAAGATATCGAACTGCGGTCTTCACATTTTTTCTTGCAAATTTAATCTACTTTCCGGTTATGATGTCATAGTTATACCGTAAGATTTGAACTTTCGGAGTAAAATCAAAAAAACTGTTATTATTACAAATTGCACCCTCTAGCAATTTTATTAGAAACTATCCTGTACCGTTGGATACAACAATTGAAGTTGCTTACCTTTCTCTTCCAAACAAGCTTAAATTTAGTAAAATCGGATAAGTCGTTTAGAAGTTACAGCGATTTTAATGTTTACACTTTCAATAGCCTCCCCCTCTGTTATCAAGGTCGGTACGCCAATGAGCCTTAAACCAAAATGATGCAGAATTGTCTAAGCTTTCTAATGATGTAATCAAAGTCATGCCTTAATACGGGAATTTTTGGATAAATTTAGAATTTAATAGTTTTTAATAATTGTGTTCCCTTGCGGCGAAATAACGAACTTAAAAATAATTTCCAGAATTTTCTCATGATCGCTTTAATCATAATATTTTTTTCCCACGTTTCTATGCTTAGTAGTTCCCGAGATATGAAACACCCTGTATACGAATTTCACCAAATAACATAATGTCAAGAATGAATTTTATTTAGATTAGGGGTTTGTCAAGAAAAATAATTTTTACATTAAAGCAAATTGCGTCCATATTGATGATGAATGATGTTGGCAACATGTTTTAATAGAGTTTATAAGTGACATGTGCCATCTATAGGTTTTAGATCATTGTTCATAATATTTTGAGACGTGATTGACATATCGTTATATTGGTCACAATATTTTAAGATATGATTGACACTTCCTTTAAGTGGTCACAATGCCATTACAATATTTAATGATATGATTAATACTTCTTTAAGGTGGTTATTGTAGCCATCTCGGTTAAAGTGAGGGAGAACATATTACATAGTTTTTTTAAGGTGCAAGACAATAAAGTATTATCAAAAAAATTACCTTGTCGTACTATCATTGTCGTAACTTTGTTACTTTTAAAATAACGTTTCGATTAGTTAGTATCTCTAACCGTTTTCAAGTGTTAACTAAATTTTAATTCTAGGTCTACTGTCTTAATACTATCCATGAGCAATGAATCTTGATTACTTCGCCTACGTGCTTATTGGAGTATGAAGTTTGACCCCTCCTTGTCCGAAACAAACAGTTAAAACTTGTAATTTCTTTAGGCAAAACAAATACTACCAGCTATAAAATGTTAAAATAGAAATAATTTAAAAACACAACGTCAAACTTCGTTATGTAGAATTTAAGTGGTAGCTGGTAGGCACTTACTACAGGAAAACATGTGTTAAGAATAGATGTACTTTTCATTAGTGCAAACAAAATTTTACGCTGAGCATTCCTTAAAATCGTTGGTGCAATTGGGAATTATAAACAGAGCTTTAAAATATAATACAAGGTGAGGGAAGTTTTGTAATATTTTAAAGATTATACATGATACAGAGTGTCTCTTAAAGGTCTGTGCAAAATGCTAACACAAATTTCTGAGGCTTTATTTAGTATTGGGATTATTATCTAAGTCCAAAAGTTGATAGTTGCCAAAATACATGGTTGTCAACTTATTATGAATTAATTTTGCTGCGTGGGAGATTCGGTAAGAAAATTTCATAAATTGAAGTTTCTTTTATTGTAATTTTTTTGCTAAAATGTTAAAAAAACATCTTTCCGGCGGCTTTAGTTATTTGTAACTAATTAGAGTTTTAGTAACGAAGTTCATTTTAGCCGTTAGTAACTCATTTATATTACTAAAACGTGAGAAACATTAAATAACAAAATTGTTATCTGAAATCCAATGTCTTTATAGTTTTAAATTCAAATAAAACTTTAAAAAACATATTTCCGATGAGTTTAGCTTAATATGACGCACTGTATTATTACAATAGAAGTTGATTTTATTTGTTAGTAACTAAGGTTTATTACTAAAATTTCAGGAACATTAAAAACATTAATTCGTTTTCAACCATAGCATCTGAAATTAAAAAAAAATTAAACTTAAAAAACATATTTCCGATGAGTTTAGTTAAATTTTTGATGTGTCTCTTTTAGCCCCGGTGTTCGATATGTAAAGCAATTGGTATTAATAGTATCAATAAAAATTATAAGTTAGCAACAAAATGTATTTTGTTGCTAACTTATGTTCGCACTTCATTTTTGACAGAAAAATTATCACTTAGTAATTTCATTAAGATAATAGGAACTAACAAAATTATCGCGATAATCTCCCGTTGCTATAAACGACGTGAACAAAAAGGAGCCTACCACTTAGTTAAAAATATATTTATGTAATTTTCAGTATTACCTATATAAATAACAATAGGTATATAAATTTTTTCTCTTAATAATAGCATGATTTGCACGAAATTTGGTACTTAGGGGTATTTTAGGGTGATAAATCGAGATCTGATGACAGTTTGGATGTACATTGCAGAGGGCGTTACCAGCAGCACTTCGCCCTAGTAGATCTATAAATCTTCATAACAAATACAACTACCTAAACCAAAAAAACTGACCGGGTTCGATTCGACTTTTTCATCTTTTAATTTATGTTTCAACAATTTTATAAACATCCCTTTGTGTTTATTATAAAAGGCATAAAATTGCCAAATGGCTTAATTTGTAGGATCTGCTAAATTTGCAGGAATAAAAATTGGGTTTTCAAACCAATTTAAATTTTCCTCGCAGACAGCAGAACATGCTGTGAAAATTAAACACGAAATTTTAATAATGGCCTTTAGAGTTTGACAATTGACAGATCAATAAAAGTTTAAATTGAAATTTCTACAATTTTCGTGCAGGGTGTTAATGGCACTCCGGCCATTAATGAAGATGACACAGTAGACGGTTCAGAAATATTATTTTTAAATGATTTAATAATTAGCAGTCATTCTCTGTCATTTAATTTAATATACAGGGTTGTTCACATTATTCGAGACGGCAAATTATAGCGAAATTAGTTGCTTTGGACATAGCCTCCTCGATTTTAAAGAAGTAAGTGAGATAGCATATACTAGCTATACTGTCCATAAAGGCACTTTGACAGATCCGTCAAAGTGCCGTTATAAACAGGCTAGTTTGCTGTCCCACTCACTTCTATGGTTTTGAAATATTTTCTTGGTTTGTTTAGATAGATTTTGATAGGTACTCCTTTAGTAGAACTAAAACTATTTTAGTAACAACATCCCGGTAAAAGTATGTATTGGTAAAACGATTTATTTATAAAAAAACAAATGAATTTGGAAACGTTATACTTAAAGTATGGCGTACCGAAACAATGACACGGTGAAAATACAACTGGGAGACTAGAAGATCTAAATATTTAGATAAACTAAATTTGAAACTCTTTAGTGAACCCAGGTGTGAATGTTTAGCGTTATTAGTTTCAAAGTTACTGAATTTTATTATGTATAATTAAAGGGCAGATTATATGCACTTAAATTCAGCTAAATTTTGCTCATATATATGCCTTGTTTGCCTTAAATATGCAGTTATTTGCATTCTTTTACCGAATATGCATACTAGTATGCAATATTTCTTAATTTATTATAGTAAAATGATGTAAAGAAATACATTGGGTTCTTAAAAATATGTTTATTTAAAAAAAATGCAAAAAAATAAAGAAAAAATAAAAGTTAACAATTTTTAACCTAAAATTGTATAAAAAGCATGTATTACTTAACATTTTTCAAAATTAGTTGAGCTGAAGTGGCTCAGATTGGTTAATCTTGATGATTTTTCTTTTAATTATTAACACCCGAATGCAGCGTTTGTGGTTTGTAATCCCAGTTCCCCAATCCAGTTTTTGTAATCTGTTATCCGTAGCTATGCGTCGTCATTAGATTATCTAATCCGGATTAGAAATCTGACAACGACGGAATCGCACAATTTGTTGATGATGTCGAGGATATCTAGGTCATCATCAATGAATATTTCATCCTCTATAAACTCCATTTTATCCCGAAATAATAAAAAAAATTGCAAAAAAATCCAACACTTACAAAAAAATAGTGCCAAAATTTAACTTTGAAGTTAGATGTCGATCGCTAATCCAGGGCAATCCACGCTTCGTTGACCGATTAGATAAGCTGAAGCTTAAACTACATTTTTCTTGCGGCGCATGTAAACATTTAACCTAATCCTGGATTACCTAACTAATCCGCAAAATTTGCTTACGGTGCATTCGGGTGTAAATGATTTAATGTAAATATTACGTTTTAATGTTTTTTGGGAAAAAAAGGATTGTGGCAATAACCACTCCGTTTCGTTTAAATATTTTTAAATTTCGCGGCTCCTATTGGCACGACTTACTGGGCGATACGGTACCGCGAAAGAGAAGCACACTCGCGCATTGACCGGAGTGAAGTGCAGATAAAAATTGGTGTGACCAGCCAATCTGCTGAAAAGAGTGCATAGAAAATTGGAGAAAAGGCAGCCTGCCGCGGCGTAAATAAAGCAATTGGTAAGTCCACGGCTGTGCCAATAATCGTTCCTTTTTTTTGATTTTTCTCTATAAATTGCTATTTTTTTTGGATATACAGTCCACTTGCCCATTTTGGCATTTTCATTTGGTCCTTCGAGCCGGATAATTAATTTTTTTAAAACTAATTAACATAATAATTATAGTGGTTATTGTTGCGCGAGTTGTCGCAGACAATTTAAACAGTTAATTAAGTGGGATCTTAATAATTTATTTTATAAAAATGAAAATATTGGTAAATTAAAATTGTTGATTTTTTGCCATTTTCGTTCTTATCAGATTGTTGATCGATCTGCCCGCGTCGTACCTTGTTTTTATGACTGGTCTTGATTTTGGTTTAAGAAAGGTGGAGTTTTAGTAGTGAGCGTTATTTATTTAACGGTACGACAAAATAAAACAAAAGGAACTTTATTAATTAATTAGTATTATAATTAATTAAATAAGGTCTTTTATAAATAGTGAAAAATTTATTGAATTTTATTTTATATTTGGTTGAGCGGTTTCAAAATGCCTAGCAAACGCGAAAAAGAGTTAATGAGATTAAAAGCACAGCGTGCCATCACATTAAAACGATTAAATGAGCTATATCAAGCTGCCACTTTAGCAGCTGATGATCCTAATCATGTTTTGAAATTTTCCATTAGATATGAAAATCTAAAACCTCTTTGTGATGAGTTTAATAAACAGCACAGTGCTATAATCTCAAATATGGCTAGCGCGGATGATAGCGATATGGAAGCGGAAGAAGAAATTCGGAAAGAATTTGATGACGTTTTTTATTCTGTGAAAACAATTTATGCCACGGTAGTACGACCTATGCATGTGAATAACACAAATTCTCAGCCAGCAGCACAAGTAGGCACTTTTCCTACTACTGCAACGTCAAGTATGCAAAAGAGTAATGCAAAGTTGCCAAAAATAGCTTTGCCTACCTTTAGTGGTAATTTTAAAGACTGGCCAATGTTTATTGGGTTATTCAATGCATTGGTGCATACGTGTACTGATTTAACAGATATTGAGAAATTTCAGTACCTTCTCTCATCCCTTTTAAAGGAGGCTTTGTCTGTCATTAAACACGTACCTCTTACAAATAATAATTATAAAATTGCTTATGATGCTTTATGCTCTCGTTATCAAAACAAACGGGTGCAAAGCACATTTTGCTGGCAAGAAATAAATAATGCTGCAAAACTTAACACTGATCATCCTCAGGGGTTAAGGAATTTATTGGATATTTTTACTGAAAATTTAGCGGCTTTGGAAAATTTGGGTTTTAATGTTGCAGAATGGGATATTATTTTATTTAACATGTTAATTAAAAAATTAGATGCACATACAGTAAAAAGATTTGAACTTCAATATAGCCCAGGCAATATTTCTACTGATTTGCCTACGTACAAAGAGCTAGTTTGTTTTTTAAATAAACAATGTTTGGCTTTGGACTCGGCCGCACTCACGGTCTCAAAAGGCACTATACCCTCGACTATACCCAAACCTTCCTTTAAATCTTCTTTAAAACCTCTTAATACATTTATAGGTTATGCTGAACCTTCTAAACAATGTTTTTTATGCAATTCTCCACATTTGTTGGCAGAATGTCCTGATTTTATTAAAAAATCTCCCTCTGATCGGTATTCGTTTTGTAAGCAGCACAATGTATGTGTAAATTGTCTTCGCGGTAAACACTTGTCAAGAAATTGTTAATTACATTTAAGTTGCAATAAATGCAAGCGTAAACATCACACTTTGTTGCACTTTGAAAATTCTTCTCCTGGTGCCCTTGTTCAAGGTACTCAATCTTCCTCTGGTCAAACTCCCCAACCTTCCATTGCTGCAAATTTGGGTGGAGAGACCTCAGGTTCAATGTCAACTGATGTTGTTAACGTTTTTACTAATACAATTACTCATCATACAGTTCTTTTATCAACTGCCAATATTGCAGTTACTGATTGTCATGGCAAATGTCAAACCATTCGTGTTCTTATTGATAGCGGAAGTCAATCCAGTTTTATAACTGAGTATTGGCAAAGACGTTTAGGCTTACCATTTTCAAGAAGCTCCATTCCCATTTATGGATTAGGTGAAATGTCAGCCAAAACGTCTGGAACCATGGCATGTCGTATAGGTCCTGTTGATCAACCTTCTCAGGCGTTTGTCATTGACTGTATCATTTTGCCAAAACTTGCAGTTCATCTTCCAAGCAAGAATGTGTCTATGGAAAATTGGGGTCACATTTCAAATCTCAAGCTAGCTGATAAAAACTTTAATAGCCCTGGACCTATAGGTATGCTTCTGGGAGCTGATGTTTTTCCTTCAATATTAAAAAATGGCATAATAAAGGGTAAAAATGATGAGCCAACCGCAATAAATACAATTTTTGGTTGGATCATAATGGGAAAAGTTAGATGTCAAAATCCGTCAAAAGGTATCAATACATTTTTTACCTCCTTAGAAACAAATTTAGATAATATTATTAAAAAATTTTGGGATATAGAGGAGGTTCCTAGCAAATCAGTTAGGTCTCCCGATGATTTATTATGTGAAAGGATTTATGCTGATTCCCATTGTCGTAATCAGTCTGGACGTTATATCGTTAAACTTCCTTTTCGCAATACAGAACCTATTTTTCATAATTCTAGAAATATAGCGTTGCGACGTTTTAATAGTTTAGAGGGACGTTTATTACGTAACTCTGCTTTAAACGAAGAGTATTGTCAATTTATGAAAGACTATCTGGACTGTGGACATATGGAACCTGTGACTGAACCTCTTGGTTGCTCAGACAAAGGTTATTATATTCCACATCATTGTATAATAAAACCTGATAGCAGCACGACAAAGCTCAGAGTTGTTTTTGACGCTAGCGCTAAGGAGGGCGGCGAATATTCTCTTAATGATACTTTGTTTATAGGCGAAAAGCTTCAGCAAGATATTTTTTGTCTTCTATTGAATTTTAGACTACATTCTGTAGTATGGACGGCTGATATAAAACAAATGTATAGGCAAATTTTGGTTTCTCAGTCTCATCGTGACTATCAAAGAATTTTTTGGAGATTCTCTGTATCAGAGCCGATACAAGAATTTAGGCTTAACACAGTAACATATGGCGTGTCATCCGCGCCATTTTTAGCCATTCGCACATTATTGCAGTTGGCAAAAGACGAAGCTTCTAGGTTCCCTAAGGCCTGTGAAGTTTTAAGAAATTGTACCTACGTTGATGATGTTCTTGTAGGGGCCGATTCTGTAGAGGAAGCCTTAAATCTACAAGTGGAATCGATTAATCTTTTAAAACAGGGTGGATTCACACTTCAAAAATGGGCTTCAAACCATTGTGCTCTGTTACAAAATATTAGTCCGGAAGACTGTCAACAGGATGCCCTATCCTTTGACTGTCAGGATACCACTATAAAAATTTTAGGCCTTAAGTGGCTACCTTCCTTCGATTGTTTTAGTTATTCTTGCAAAACTTTTGATCGACCATGTACAAAAAGGTCCATTCTCTCAGAATTAGCTCGTATCTTCGACCCCCAAGGTTTTTTGTCCCCAGTATCATTTTTTTGTAAAAATTTGTTGCAACATTTATGGGCTGATGGCTTAGGCTGGGATGAGATTCCTTCTGAAAACGTTGTTAACCAGTGGACTCAATTTAAAAATGAATTACCTTGCTTAAATGACCTTAAAATTCCTAGGCGTTTAAAGGTGGATAATTTTTGTCGCACTGAAGTGCATGGTTTTTGCGACAGCAGCGAACGAGGTTATGCATGTTGCATTTATTTTCGTTTTATTCAGGAAAACAGTGTCAGGGTATTTTTTGTATGCGCGAAGTCTAAGATTGCGCCTCTAAAGCGCATTTCTATTCCTCGGTTGGAATTGTGCAGTGCCGTTTTATTGGCAGACTTATTAAGTGTGGTTATTAACACTTTTTCTGGAAAACTTCAGTTTGATAAAGTTTTTGCCTGGTCCGACTCCATGGTAAGTTTGACCTGGATTAAAAGTTCTCCTCATCGATGGAAGACATTCGTGAGCAACAGGGTTACTCATATCCAGTCAAAAATTTCCCCAGCTTTTTGGCACTATGTGTCCTCCAAGGAGAACCCAGCAGACTGTGCTTCCCGAGGCCTTTTGCCCTCGGACTTACTGCACTATTCCCTTTGGTGGGCGGGGCCTCCTTGGTTAAGTTCCGATCAAGAAATTAATTTACCTTCCATTCAATCAGCTTTAATTACCAAGGAAGAAGAGAAGCAATTTGTTTTTTCTAATTTTTTATTTTCAGATTTGTTTGAATTTCTTCTCCAGAGATATTCCTCACTACGAAGAATTCAAATAATTATTTCTCTGTGTATGCGTTTTATCTCAAATTGTAAAAACCCAAAAAATAAAATAATTGGGGCTTTAAGTCCTGTCGACTTTACTAAAAGTTTAAAGGCACTAATTAAATATATTCAGAACCAGTCGTTCTCTGAGGATATTTTAAATCTTCAATTTAGCCGGCCAGTATCGAAACCCCTAAGAAAATTAAACCCCTTTTTGGATGAGGAATCAATTATAAGGGTTGGTGGTCGTTTGGCTAATTCATCTTTGCCATTTAATCAAAAACACCCTATCTTATTACCCCGAAATAGTCGTTTGACAAGCTTAATAATAGAAGAAACTCACCTAAAACATTTGCATTGTGGTCTGCAAACGTTGCACTTTTTATTGCTCCAAAATTATTGGATATTAAGTCCAAAAAGAGCTATACGCACTGTTGTTGGCTCGTGTTACAAATGTTTTAGAGTAAATCCCCGTTCTCTTACACCTCAAATGGGTAATCTTCCCCATTTTCGTGTCAGTCAAGTAAAGGCATTCTCTAAAGTAGGCTTAGACATGGCTGGCCCCTTTAATATTACGATGAATAAAATACGAGGAGCCAAAGTCTTAAAGGCCTATTTGTGCCTCTTTGTTTGTTGTGTCACCAAGGCTGTCCATTTAGAGCTTTGTTCAGACTTATCTACTGAATCATTTTTAGCAGCATTAAGACGCTTTATTTCTCGTCGAGGTCGCTGTAGTCATCTTTACAGTGATTGCGGTAGCAACTTTTTAGGGGCTAGTAAATATTTAAAACAAATTATGAAATCTGTTGCAGAAACAGAACAGATTGTCTGGAGTTTTAATCCCCCTGCTGCTCCCCATTTTGGAGGTTTATGGGAATCTGGTATAAAGAGCGTTAAAAGTCATTTAATTCGAGTTGTAGGTGAACAGATATTGACTTACGAAGAGCTAAATACGGTGTTTGTTCAAATAGAAGCACTATTAAACTCGCGTCCGTTAATACCCATTAGCTCAGATCCTAATGACTTAACCGCTTTAACTCCGGGACACTTTCTTAGTTTGGAGCCTCTCACCGTACTTCCTGATGAGGATTTAACTAATATAACTATTAATAGACTATCGCGATGGCAACTTCTGATACACCTCCAACAATGTTTCTGGAAACGGTGGCATCAGGAGTATTTAAATACTCTTACTTTGCGTCATAAGTGGCATAAATCTATTCCAGATATTAAACCTGGTGTTCTGGTGGTGTTAAAAAATGAATTAACTCCACCCATAAAGTGGCGTGTCGGTCGAATCTTGGAAACTCATCCAGGTTCTGATGGAGTTACTAGAGTTGTTACAGTAAAAACTACTCAAGGTATTCTTCAAAGACCAGTCGTAAAAATATGTCCTTTACCAACTCAGTAAAAACAGTTAATTTACCAATATTGTATTCGTTTCGTGTCTTTTTTTTTTGGGATAAACTAATTTTTATATCTACATATTTTATTTTATTTATTTTATTTTTTTTGGGGCTAAAATAGGCTTAAATTTTTGTTTTGATGAGAAAAAATTATTAATATTTTTTGGTGGGCGGAAATGGTTAATCTTGATGATTTTTCTTTTAATTATTAAATGATTTAATGTAAATATTACGTTTTAATGTTTTTTGGGAAAAAAAGGATTGTGGCAATAACCACTCCGTTTCGTTTAAATATTTTTAAATTTCGCGGCTCCTATTGGCACGACTTACTGGGCGATACGGTACCGCGAAAGAGAAGCACACTCGCGCATTGACCGGAGTGAAGTGCAGATAAAAATTGGTGTGACCAGCCAATCTGCTGAAAAGAGTGCATAGAAAATTGGAGAAAAGGCAGCCTGCCGCGGCGTAAATAAAGCAATTGGTAAGTCCACGGCTGTGCCAATAATCGTTCCTTTTTTTTGATTTTTCTCTATAAATTGCTATTTTTTTTGGATATACAGTCCACTTGCCCATTTTGGCATTTTCACAGATTTCATTTTTTGTAACTTTGACTTATGCAGCGGTGTTTTCAAATGTTGATCTATTTGGAACTTTTTTTCACACACAATAATTTTTGTACAAGCTTTACAGAAGGCTAGCAGCTCCACTGAACTCTAACTCTGGGAAATTTTTAATCCACGAAGACGTTTTCGCCACCTTGGTTCATTGTAACTGTGAAATAATGTAAAATAAATAAATAAATAAATAAATAAATAAATACTGGTATGCAATATTTCTTAATATATTATAGTAAAATGAGGTAAATAAACACATTGGGTTCTAAAAAATATGTTATTTCAAAGAGAAGCTTCTTTTCAACATTTACTGATGTAATCGGACAATACTGCAACTTAGGTAACAAAATATAAGGCCAAGATATAACTTAGTTGGAAGTAATGCTTTTACTGCAGTTACAAACAATAATTTTTGTACAAGCTTTACAGAATACTTTTTCTCCACTAAACTCTAACTCTGGGAAATTCTTAATCCACGAAGACGTTTTCGCCACCTTAGACATTCTGAACATAAATTTGAAATTACCAGTTTCACACTGAAAATACTGAAATCTTTCGACAAACTAAAACAATTACAAATCAATATAAATACAGTTTGTTAAGCATCCAATAATAACGCATTATTAAGTGATAATAAACAACCCTTAACAATATACCTGCAAATCCCGGAAACCCCCAATAAATACCTTGGGTATAACCAAAATGTAAATATAATTATTATCATTTAAAAGATGATATAGTGTCCGCGAAAATAATTAAAAGAAAAATAACATATTGATATGCCACTATATGTTATTTTTCTTTTAATTATTATAATGTTCACATTGGAAAACCCCTGAAATAAGTACCGAACTGGACATTAAATCATTAACGTTTTAAGTTTTTTCATAAAGCCAAAAAGCATAAAAATATGCTCTAAAAATAATGATTTATGAAATATATGCATTTTATTATAAAATTGACAAAATATGCAAAAATGCATATACAGGGTGTCCGGAAAATGCGTGTACAAAGTTTGACGACAGACTCCTGACGTCAAAATAGGTCGATCTAATCCGACTTGGTTATATCCAAAATTGTCTCGTTTAGCCGGTAGAGGGCGTCAAAAATGTGTTAAAATATTGGTTTTTCCTAAATTACGTGAAAACCTGCTAATCGATTTTAATGATTTTTAGTATGTAGACTAATACTATAAAATGACGTTTTCTAGTAGTATAGCCACCGGCTGTAAATTAGTGGAAGTGTTATAAAAGTGATATAATACGTCAACATTTCTCCTAATTTTTTATATGAACGGCGTTATGACAACCCAGATATTTTTGTAGTGACTGGATGTATTTGGAAGCTATTTTACCTCTTTAATATTTTTCGTTGAATGAGCTGTTTTGCCAGAAGAAAATATGTACAATTACCTGCATACATCAATTATTAACAATAAAAATAAAACAAAGTACAACAAAGTTGAAAGTATGTATTGTAAGAAACTAAGTAAAACAAAAACATTACTTAAGCAAATGTGTAAAATGACCGCCATCTTGCTGAATACACTTATTAACACTCCTTAAAAAATGATATTGGACCCTATCTAATGTATCGGGGTTATTAAAATAGTTGCCTGCATTTAAAATCCGCTGCAATAAATCATCGCTTGTGTTTACCGAAGTCTTGTAAACTTCTGTTTTAATAGCGCCCCACAAAAAGAAGTCACACATATTTAACTCAGGAGAACGTGGTGGCCATTTACTGGTGCATCATTGCCCCTTCCAATCCATCGGTTGGGATATTGATGATGTAAGTATTGCCGAACGGCAACGGAAAAATGGGGCGGGGCACCATTATGCATATACCACATTTCCCTCCGAAGTAAAAGGAGCAAATTGTCCAGAAGAATTGGTAATGTGTCATGCAAAAAATTTAAATAAATATTTCCATCTAACCTGTCTGGAATAACAATGGGACCAATAAGGTAGCGATCAATAATACCTGCCCAAATATTTAATTTAAATTAATGCTGATGATGTGCAACTTTAATGGCATGTGGATTTTCATCGGAATAAATATGTTCATTGTGCAGATTGGTTACTCCAGATCTTGTAAAGCACGCCTCGCCAGTAAACATAATTGTTCTACAAAAATTTGGATCACGGATTCTTTTGTTTCTAATAATTTGACAAAATGGAAGCCGCATGGGGGGATCAGCCGGTAAAAGTTCCTGGACTTTTTGCACGTGATAAGAATGTAACAACTGTTCTTTTAAAACCTCATTGACAATCGTTTTAGGAACAAGTAACTCATGTTCTAAGCGACGGGTACTGGTACTTGGTTCTTCTTCAACTCTTTCCAGAATCATCTCTTCTGTTTCCACAGTTCGAGTTGTTCGCATACGACCCCTGCCTTCAAAGTTTTTCTCAAAGCTGCCCGTTTCCCGAAGATGACGCTCGATATTGGCAAATGTTTGGTGGTTTGGTATTCGACGGTTAGGAAACCTCTCCATGTAAACCCTAACACTCTGACGCCCATTTCCTTGAAAAAAACCGTATACCAGGAGCATGTCAACCTTCTCAGAGTTCGTATAATTTTCCATTTTTAATGGTAAAATGAACTTGTAACTCAAGAATGTTGATCGTATACTTGAGTAAATTTCATAGACTGTTGACAATTTGTCAATAATTGTAAAATTATTAAATGCCATAGCAACAAGGTCACTTAAAAAATTATTGTTACAGGTAATTTGATTTTAATATTATTACTAATAATACTAAATATTGTAAATATTTTCTTCTGGCAAAACAGCTCATTCAACGAAAAATATTAAACAGGTAAAATAGCTTCCAAATACATCCAGTCACTCTACAAAAATATCTGGGTTGTCACAACGCCGTTCATATAAAAAATGAGGAGAAATGTTGACGTATTATATCACTTTTATAACACTTCCACTTATTTACAGCCGGGGACTATACTACTAGAAACCGTCATTTTATAGTATTAGTCTACATACTAAAAATCATTAAAATCGATTAGCAGGTTTCACGTAATTTAGGAAAAACCAATATTTTTACAAATTTTTGACGCCCTCTACCGGCTAAACGAGACAATTTTGGATATAACTAAGTCGGCTTAGATCGACTTATTTTGACGTCAGGAGTCTGTCGTAAAACGTTGTACACGTATTTTCCGGACACCCTGTATATATGAATTTTGCACATATTCCGCCCTTTATTTATAATTATTATTTATATCTCAAAAACGGTTAGCAATAGGCATAGATTATTGTTAACAAAAGTTACTTAGGTTTTAATAAGGTATCCAAAAATCCCAAAATATACAGGGTATTCTATTTGAAATAATACAGTTGACGCTAACTTCCGGTATAACCGGAAGTGATTTAATTCTGAAAATATAATATTTTATAGGTTCAAAGTCTGTTATACCTGCAACTAAATTTTGAAAAGGACAACTTTATTCGTAACTCATAATAAGTTATTTTTATAACACCTTGTATACCGAATCAGAAAAATTAATCACAGCTCGAGGCCGGGGTAATAGATTTTTTTTTAGCAACACCTGGCATGAAGCTGGAAATATCAACATGATTGAGTGATGTTGAGTAAAAACCTATTTTGGCAAGCATTGAAAACGCATTGGAAAACATTTCGATTGCATTGCAGCTGACACGATGAAAATGCTATTTATGCAAAAATGTGTAAAATTACGGTTGAAGAGACGATATGTTTTCGTTACTTGTATAATCCGAGTTTATCAGGCCGGATCTACCGTGCGAGCAAAAATTATTTGCATCAAAGAGGGTCTTGCATCTAAGGAAGTAATGCTTGGCCGTAGAGCTTAATACCTGTTGGGTGTCAGTAACTACCTGAATTAACAATCAATCAGTTATTCCGTCATCTTTGACAGTCGTTACAAGTAATTTGATTAATCGCTAATTTTTCCAATTTCTTGAACCATTCACACAATGGGCTTTACGGAACAGCACAAGACATTCATGGTTGAAGCGTATTGTCGAAACGGGGTTAAAGTAAATGGTGAGTGGCAATACCATCCGGGTTTGTGCATGGACGATTTTTACGAACATTTTCCTAACGTTGCTTTTATTGCTGGGGATTTTTATCATTGCCTAAAAACGTTCGTGAAATAATGCAAACTACGCTAACAAATTGTATAAGACGCCTGTCCCAAGAAGTGGGAAGATCTTATGGAACATGCAGGACTATTCTTAAGAAGCAGCTAAATTTATTTTCTTATAAAGTGAAGAAGAAATACAAGCCGCAGATTTTGAAAGACGCAGGAAAAATTACTCTCAATGGTTTACCCAAAATTTATTGGAAAGAAATGATTTATTAGACCTGACATTTTTTTCGGATGAAGCCTGGTTCCACCTCTCCGGTTATGTGAATTATTAAAATAAATGTAATTATTTTTCTTCTTCTTTCTGTTTGTTAATTTTGTAAACAACAAAAATAAATTTGTATTTGTCTACTTATTTTATTACTCATTAGTTTGGCATATCATGTCATAATATGAATTTGACAAAATTTTAACCTGGATTTGGTTAGATATATCGTCCCCATATGATTGTGATCTAAATCAAGCCCTACGTTTTGTAATCCAAGCCCTGTTTGATGCAAATAATTTTTGCTCGCACGGTATAATGAAGTTTACCCGATAAATGCTACGGTAAAGCAACATATGAATGTGACAACTATAAGACTTTTCTGTTATGTGTTCATTTATTCTAAGCTAATAGCATTATTAAGAGATGTAAAATGTGGTACAGCAGAGAAAATATCACACCCATTATTATGTAAATACCCAATCGAATACTCTTATTCTAAACGGTACCATAGCAACGAAAGTTTTTGGAAATTTTTCTCTTGTAGGGTCAGTGAAATAAGAATATACATTTTTTGACATTTAATAGACATGCCTGTATTTCTAGCGGCTTTAGTAGCGTACCAAACAAAGATAGATTAATGAAAGGTAGTAGTAAAGGCTCTCTACACCTTTTAAGGGACGAATGAAGAAAAATGTCAAACTAATCAATGCTATCGGCCATCCATTTCTCAGTGTCTCCTATAAAGTAATAAATGAAACTTAGAAATTATTAAGAGTGAAAAAAAGAAAGCTTTTAAATAATTAAAGACTTTTTATAAAAATAGAAAAGGTTCATTACTTACTTTATCAGGAACTGTATTCTGGGCCTTTAAACAACAATTAGTTAATTTTTAACAAAACATACATAAATAAACAATGCAAAACAATTAAAATGGAAATAGAAATTTACGAATGAATACTTTTCAAAATTTTTAAAAAAAATTTTTGAAAATATTGTTTCGTACAGCTTATCTAGTGCGCAAACAAAAGTTATATTTTATGGGTGAAAAAAATACGTCCGAGCACACGGCTCATCGGTCACGCCTTCTCTTCCAGCAGGATTGGGCATGCGCACACATCTCTTGTTATCGGCCAGTCCATCTTTAGCGACATGCTCAAAATACACTCCAGAACCGGCTCGGCGCCAATTTTGTTGTGTTTTAAGTTGTCTCTGTGGATTCTTGTTGTTTTCTTTGATATTGTGGATTGTGTGTGTTTAATATTTACGGATTTCTAGTTTTTGTGTAGTTTAGTGAATTGTATTTGTGCTTTTAGTGACTTGGATTGAAATATAAACAATGACTGGTAACAGCCGTTGTATATTTGTATTATTATTATTATTATTATTATTATTATTATTATTATTATTATTATTATTATTTTTATTAATAATATTATTATTATTATTATTATTATTATTATTATTATTATTATTATTATTATTATTATTAGGTTAGAGTTAGGCGGCTATGCCGTTAAAACTATTATTCACTGAGTACATTTCGGGTATTTATCACCACACTTTAAGTAATTTGCATTAAATATTTTGGGTTTTATACGAATCATAGCGGTTTTGAAAATGGTTAATTGTATCATCAATCACACAATCATTGGGCAGATTATTCCATTTTCTGTTTACTCTGTTGGATATGAAGTACTGTCTGCAAAGTTTTCTTAAGCGTTCTCGAACCAACTTGCAAGTATATTATGTCCTCTCAGTCTTTGGCCAGTGTTTAAAGTAAAGACGTTTAATTCTACCGAATAATGCCCATGAAGTAGGTATTTTAAAAGTTTCTATTGCATCACCTCTAAGTCTTCTTTGTTCCAGTGATGTTAAGTTGAGTATTTTTAATCTTTCTGGATATGACACATGTGTTATAGTGGGACAGTCTCTGTGTTTGCTCCAGAGCGTGAATATCTTTGGCAAAGTATGGATTCCACACTGGGGCTGCATAATCTAAGATAGGTCTTATGTAGATTTTGTATATTTTTTCAAGCAGGTCTGAAGAGAGGTTTTTAAAAGTTCGTGACACCATGTATGAGATCGAGTTTGCTATTTTAATGATGTTTCCCACGTGGACTGCCCATGTGAGGTCTTTTGTTAGTGTTACCCCCAGGTCTTTTTGACTTTTTACAGATTTTAATATTTTTCCCTTAAGTGTATAAGTTCGTTCAAGGTTGTTAAAGCCGACGTGAAGAACACAGCATTTGCTCTCATTTAAATGTAAATTCCACTTAGTGCACCACTGCTCTATTTTAATCAGGTCTCTGTTGAGTGATTCATAGTGTGAGGAGGGGTTATTATATAATTTGGTGTCGTCGGCAAACATAGACATGGGTGAATTGACGCCGGTTGGTAGGTCGCAGGTATGTAAATTAAATAATATTGGGGCTAAGACTGAACCTTGGGGTACTCCTGTGGTGTTCTTAAACCTGTGTGATGTCACGCCCTCAACTCTAACAACACTTGTTCTATTAGTTAGAAAATCCTTGATCCAGCTTAAAAGATTTCCACCAATGCCATAGTGTTTCAATTTCAGAACTAACTTATCATGAGGTACGAGGTCAAAAGCACTTCTGAAATCTAGGTACAATATATCTACAGGTTCTTTCTTGTCTAACGAGTTAGTCCATGCGTTTACACATTCGAGAAGATTAGTCGAAGTAGAGCGTCCTGGGAGAAAACCATGCTGACATTGTGAAATAATGGAATTTTATAATAATAATAATAATAATAATAATAATAATAATAATAATAATAATAATAATAAATCGACTTTTATTCTTGACAAATTGCAAATTATAACAAATATATTCAACGTATATATGGTAAAGGCACAGCCATAGCAAGGCGAGATTTAGCTGCAACAGCTACTCTTGCATCGAACCGTGCATGGCTGTGTAAATACAAACGAGCAAAAAAAACAAAAATACTATCTACATAAGAAGTACTTAACTACTAAAATTGGAATATAAAAATAAATAAACATAAACAAAAACACATAATTACTTATATAATGATTATGATACAAGTTAATTTTATAGCAATAAAAAGCCAACATATTTGAGGACTAAGCAGCGTTGGTCATTTGAGAAGTTAGCAATACATTCCTATATCTTCTTTTAAAATTCTCGGGGCTTAACAGTTTAAGTTGGCTTTCCAAACTATTATAAATATGTGGCGCCCGATAGCTAAAGCATCTCTGTAACAAGGCTGTCCTATGTTGTGGAATATAAAAGAGGAACCTGTAACGAGTACTTCGTTGATGGATTTGGCTTCCAGGAACGAGTAAGTTATACAGAAAAGAAGGAGACCCAGTAAGAACAATTTTATGGACGAACACTGCAAAATGAAGTTTCCTTCTGATTTCCATATTAAGCCACTTAAGCTCAAGCAATGAGTTCGATATGTGATCATATTTTCTTAGTGAACACACATAGCGACAACATGAGTTTTGCACCTTTTGGATCCTTCTCCTCTCTAGAAGGGTAAGGAAAGAGTCATAAACAAATGAACAGTAATTAAAATGTGATAACACCAATGATTCAGACAAAGTCCTCCTAAGACTTTTGGACAAAATATGCCTGTTTGCATATAATATTTTTAGTCGATAGAAGGCTTTTTGGATGGTTTTATTTACTTGTTCATTAAACTTTAGCTTTGAATCAATCATAATGCCTAGTGATTTCGCAACATTTTTCACTGGTAAAGAAATTCCATCAATCTGTAGTTGTACTGTCTTGGCTATGTCAGGCATTTTTCGGTCACCAAAAAACAAAACCACTGACTTGCTTGGATTTAGAAACAAGTTATGTTTTTTCGAGCATTCAGAAATTTTATTGAGTTCTTCATTTATTATAAACTCACCAATATGGTGTTCGATAGGGAAAAAGCTGTAAACTATTTGGGTGTCATCAGCGTAAGCCTGGTAGGAACAATCTTTAATACCATTCAATATATCAGCCGTGTATATAATGAACAACAGCGGTCCCAGAATAGAACCCTGAGGCACACCTGACAACACCGGTTTCGCCGATGATCTCTCTCCGTCCAACATCACAATCTGTTTTCGATCACTTAGATAGGAAAGTACAAAATCAATGGCTGACTGCAAAAAACCATAATGTTTAAGTTTTAAACAAAGAAGATCATGGTTGATAATATAAAAAGCCTTTGAGAAATCTAGTAACACCAGAGTCGACACCCTACCAGAATCCAAATCCTTTCCGATTGTGTTCAAAACTCCTGAAAGGGCAGTAGCTGTACTATAGCCCTTTCTAAAACCAGATTGCGCTTCGGGAATAATTTTATTATCTGTAACATATTATTAATCTGTGAATAAACTATCTTTTCAATAATTTTCGATAAAACAGGGAGCAGGCTGCATAAAGAAGTTTGTAAGATCCTCGGCAATAAGTTTTTCCATAAGTTTACAGAGTACAGAGGTTAAGCTTACCTGTCGGTAGTTTTTTGGATCAAATTTATCACCCTTCTTATAAATTGGGATAATGACAGACTTCTTTCATTCTTCGGGTACTTTGCCTTCAGCCATTGATCTTTTCATTAACTGTAATATAGGTTTTATTAAGGAAGGTGCATTTTTTATAAAGTTAGGATGGATATTATCTGGTCCTGGGCAGCTCTCTGGTTTTAATTCGCTTATGACTTTTCTTAGCCTATCTTCTGTAATTTCTGTTGTCGTAAGTGTCCTAGGTGTATCTCGCCTTTGTAAAGTTGGAGTAGTAGGTTGCATAACGGGAGGAGGTCGGTAAAATTCTTGAGCAAATATATTTGCTACTAGGATGGGATCGCTTATCAGTTTGTTGGTTTCATTTTTTAGCACTGGGGAACTAACTCTAGAGTTTAGACAACTTTTTATGTGTCTAAAGAAGTTCTTGTTGCTTTTACTATTTACAAGGTCATTTTCATATTTTGATTTTGCTATTCTGATTTGAGTGGTTACATTATTAGTAATATCTCTATAATTTTTATGGTTTTCTTCGGTGTTTGTAGTGCGATATTTATGCCAGAGCTTTCTTTTTCTATTGATCTTCTTTTTTATTTCTTTTGTTACCCAGGGTTTTGATTTCTCTTGTTTTCTTTAAAGTCTGGTACATAGCGTTTAACACATTGATCAATATTGCTAGTAATGTTTGTCCACCAGTCGGCTACTGAGCCTTCAGGCCACTCTACATTGTTTAGTTTAGATAGTCGTTTATTTTTGTGTAGTTTGCTTTTCGATAATTTTTAATTTTCTTTATTTTTTCTTGGTCGATATTCATTAGAAACTGTGACTTGGCGATTATGACTACATGGTCGCTACATCCCACTGGAGTTTCTAATTTTAATACCGGCAATTTCGTATTTTCAGTATGAAGTAGTGGCGACTTTGTGACGGCAAACATTTACACAATCAAAGTTTCCTGATTAGTTAGTCTAAAATTAACCTAACCGGGCCACTCTGATTGTGAAAAAATAATGTGTGTTAAAGTTGCTGATAAGTTAATTTTTTCGGTTAAAATCTGTGCACCTCGACATTAAGCTTACAATAAACTCAGTATTCCATGGGTCAAGTTCTCGATCAAACACTTTTTCAAATTCTCGAACAAGAAATTATGCTTCAAAATGTTTTACACGTACCCATTTTTGCCAAATTATATACCAAGTAATATTTTGACTTGAGATTAGGTCCGCGATATCATCAATATTATTTTGCTGGTTTTGTTTGTTTTTATATTCAATTTTATAAGCCTCGTTTAACAAACCGGAACAAACCCAACTTGATCAAAAATTGAGAAGAAATCCCAATTTTTTGACAAGAATTTGAGGCAAGTTTTAACTGTTTAAACGTAAAAATAAATTGAAGGTCAACTTTTACAATTTCTTGATCAAGAACTTAAATTTTAAAGCCTGGACCTGTCTAGTTTCCCATTTGTCAAATGATAATGCTGCAGTGCGCATGTCTAATCATGTGTAACTTTGTTTACATGCGCAAGGCCATAAATTTGGCACTTTTGTGATTATTGCTCCCAAGCAACAATCCGACGTTGTTACAACGTTGCTTTAATCGACCCGACGTTGGAGCGCTACGTCAAATCGCCTTCGCCACGACCCACCAAATCGGTCACACAAGTTTGGGTCGCTACGACGTCGGGTCCGACTATAGTCCGACTATAGTCCGATTAAATTGACCAACCTTGGAGTCGTGACAACGTTGGTATTATCGACTATGATTTACCTAGTTAGGACAAACCTGGTAGGATATGCGCCAATTGTTTACACTAAACTTTCTTGGTAATAAATATGGCTTACAAGAATGGCGCAAACTTGATAAACGGAGTGTATATCTCTTTGATAACTAGATATTTCGAAATTATTTTCGGGCCATCTCTGGGTCTAAATACCAAACGCAATCTAGTTTTTTGATAAACATGCATAATATGAGAGCTTTAAAAATAGAAAGGGGCCACAAAAAGAATAAGCTAATAAAAAAATATTAGTTTTTATTCATTATACTTAACAAGTATTTTAATTATTAATATATTTTGTCGTAAAAATACGAAACATACATTTTTTGTTTTAAAAAATTATTGTATGTATTTTACGAAAAAAACAAGTAAATTTGTAACGAAAAAGGAATTTCAGCAAAATGGATGCCCTATTGTAAACTGCTAAAAATGGAAGCGTCGGGAAAATGACTAAAACACTCCTTTTTTGCCGTAAAATTGCAATTAGTTTAACTAAATGTACTACTTCTGTCCATACCTAACAAAATTTTTACCCACATTTTACTCTTTTCAACTTCGGTTAGAGATACCACGTATATGCCATCGCCGACCGGTTGTCGAAAAGAATGCACTGTTTTTATAACGCAACCGACTTTCCGATCGGTAAAGCAGTAGCCTACACTGTGATTTTTTGACAGCTTCGCGAGTTGTCTCTTACATGTAGTTTATTTATTTTTTTCATCAACATTCGGTTCGTTTCCAAACGTTGCAACGCGTCATTTTCTGTTGTTCCACATTTCTGGATCACAACCGGTGTTGTAATCATGAGATGGGGCGGGCTTGCGAGATGTAGATGGACCGGCTTCATCTGATGTATTGTATGATAATGTGCTGTTAGGTACTGCTTTTAAACTTTTTATTTTTGTGCCTTTGTATTTTTAGTCTTCTATAAAAAGTAGCTGAATATTTAAAGAGCCGACGAGGCGAAAGCTGTTTTTTTTCCATACCAAATTTACAAATAAGAAAACATAAGACCCCCTAACCTCACTTTCAGGTAAAACCTTTACGATCTTGTACTGACATCTGTCAAAGTATAAAGTAGTAAAAAAATACCAATACCAACGTTATAACAAAGTTGTGTTTTAGGACTATAGGCAACTTTTAGACAGTAGTCATCTCCGACGGTGGTACAACGTAGTGCATGCACCCAATATCAAACTTGTTGCACTCGATGAGTTGTAAAATCGTCGATCCGCCTCCAGATTTCTGGTAACAGCTAAAGAACGTTGAAACGACGTTGGTTTAACGCCGGTATACATCCTGCACAAATACTGACTACTATATGGACACATTGCAACGTCGGGGTTTGTAAAAAATTAGTTGGAAGTCAGAAAAATTCTTCTTGAGCTTGCTTATCTAAAAGTAAATGTTTATGGACTAACCTGGATCAAACATGTTTAAAAACCCGTCCGGAAGTCGGAAGTAACCTTAGCAGTAACCTGTACACCACATTGAACCGTCTGGTGGTCATTAAACTGAACACTGCGATACCATGGGGAGGTCTGAGTTGGACATGAGATCAGACCGTTTAAATTCCAAGTATCGCTATGACAAAACATTCAAAACCATATTGGTATTTATAGCCCCAAACCGGTACTCCGAGTATCAACTTTAACAGGAAATTAACATAAAGTGCACTGCACACAGCAAATATGGATTAAACCACAGCAAATATTTCATTAGAAACCCAGACCTGCAACTAACTAGACAGTATGAATGAAGAGCAGACGCCAGCTGAGAATCGCCACAGGAATTTTGACAGAACATATGACCAAGGGGCACCTGCAATGTATCTCTGGCACAATACACAACAGCATCTAAGCTGCAGGTTATGCGAATTTGAAAGGGAAACGGTACAGCCCATAATCTGCCACTGAAGACCATGGGTCGGAAAAGGTACCAAAAATACTCGGGTCTCCAAGACTAGAACTAGGTGATTTTCCGATACTCTCCCCAGTTGACCTACACAAACTAGTACAAGGAACTGGGGTAAATGAGTGGGTGTAATACCAAACTAAGATGAGAACAATAGGCCAAACCTGGCTGGCACTTAAAAGGATCCTTGGAAAACACTTTTACAGTTAAAAGTAACTAGAAATAACAGTGCTTTAAACCAACATCAAAAAGTTTTGCATAAGAAGATTGTGATTTTAATACTATTAAATCGTCAAAATAACATTTTATATCATTGGGAGCATTTTTTGAGTATTCGTTTTTTTTTATAAAATATTTTACCTTTCGTGACTATTAACCGGATTTAAAAATCACACGTTTAAATAGAATATTCTGCATTTTGTAAAGTACATTTAAATGACAATTCTATTAAAACCGCCAGTTTTACTGTTCAGCTTTACCGATTTATATTTTAAAAGGGCTAACAGAAAAATGCTGTTATATTATTTTTTGTGTTTTATTATAAAGCAAACAAAGCAGCCTTTTTGTTAATCACTAGTTTGGTTTATTTGGAAAATTTATCGGGTACGAGTACTATTGAGTTTAATTATTGTTTGTGGTTAAATGGAGGTTGGTATGATTGAAAACAAATCAGGTAAAAAAAGGTCCATACTTTGGCAAAGTACGTCCATTTATTGCTCTCTATAATATTTCAATTCGGTAGGCAAATTAAATCATGTACCGAGTGGTCAACTAAGAATGACCGCCGGCATTATCTCGAAAACCATTTATCGTACTGTGACTAAGGGAAAAAAGAGCCTGGTGGTAGCCTAGCGCAGTGGTAGCGTTCACGCATCGTATGCCAAAGGTATCTGGTTCGATCCCAGGTAGGTTGACACTCAACTTTTTGGTCTATTTAATTTTGATAGTGTATGAATTCCAGGACCAGACTTAAAAATTTTGTATATATTTTGAAAGATTTATTTTGTAAATAGCATAATATTTTTAAAGTGCCGCACACATTATGAGACCTGACTCGAGGCACGTTGCGAGGCGATGACTCGCACGAAACGGTATCACGTCTCAAGAGACCCTATACCTTGAAACAGTTTCAGTATCAGGCATATCTACACGAGTTTGTGGAGGTTGTATAATAAAATGCCATTCCACAATCTTTCGAAGGAAAAAAATTGCAGTTGGTGTCACCGTAGGTTTAGTAGTTTTTTTTGAAGATAAACAGAAAAAAAGGAAATAGTCAAAGAGTTGGTTTCTTAAAAGAAAAATGTTGTCTCACATACCACTCTTAAAAGAATTGCAGCAAAATGAACCCAAAAATACCAAAGGTTAGGTACATAAACATCATCAGCTTGTGAACCTGTAGACTTAAAATTTTTAACTTTTTTCAGCTCCCTTCTAAAAGCGCAGACCACATTGTGTATTTTTTTAGAGACAAAATCCCTATTGGCCACAGGATTTATTTCTTTACATTTTTCAACAAGTCTGTCCATCGCGGCATTTTTGAGGTTTCTATTCATGTATGTTTTGTGCTTTAACATTCCACAAACATGGGTAATTTCTATATTCTTCTATAAATTCTACCCAAAATATTTTTTCCGTAGTCATCTTCTTAAACAATTGTTTAGATACTAAGGAAAAATATTTTATAACACCGAAAACCGACTACGAATCTCACGAGACCTAGCGACTAGCACACACACGTTGAGACCGGTCGTGTGAAAAAAAGTTAGGAACACAATAACAAATTAATATACACACACACATACACGTGTGTGTCTGTAAATATTTTAAAGTATAATACTATAATAAATGTTCGAAATGTCCGCCATTGTTATTTAAACATGCTTCTATACGTTCTTCAAAAGATCGACTGACTTCGTTTAGCATATTGTTGTCAATGTTTATAAAAACTTCCGTTATACGATGTTTCATATCTTCCTTAGTCGTCGGAGCAATTTTATATACTTGTTCTTTCACATAACCCCATAAGAAGAAGTCCATTTTAGTCATATCTGGAGATCGAGGGGGCCACTGAAATGGTCCACCTCTTCCTACCCACCTATTAGGAAAAGCGTTGTTTAGATGCTCATGGATTACTGCTGTATGATGAACTGGAGCTGCATCATGTAAATACCACATTCTTCCTTTAATGTAATTTGGTAAAGCATTGGTTAGACGTGGTAACTCATTTTGAAGGAACTGCAGATATACTTGACCAGTTACTCTCTCCTCAAAAAAGTACGGCCCAATAACGTAAGTTCCAACGATACCACCCCACACATTTAAAGGCCATCTTGTTTGGCTATGGGTTCTAATAAAATGTGGATTTATTGATGAATAGTAATGAAAATTGTGACGATTAACATTTCCATTTTTGTGAAAAGTGGCTTCATCAGTAAATAACACATAATTAAAAAATAATCTTTTCTGTTGAATTTTTCGTTGGGCCCATTCGCAAAAAACTACTCTTGCACCAAAACCCTGGTCATTTAACTCCTGCATAAGCTGAATGTGATACGGGTGCATTTTTTGATCATGTAAAACTCTCTGAATTGTTTGCCATGTTATATTAGTTTCATTTGCAATGACCCGATGGGAAGTATGCGGATTTTCTGTAACTTTAAGCAAAACGGTTAATTGATTTTCTTCTGTATTGGCCGTTTTGCTTCTCTCAGTATTTTCGTAATCCACTTTCCCGGTCCGAATAAAACGTTCCAACAATTTTTCAAACGCTTCTTTTCTTGGTTGTCTTCTTTCTGGAAAGGACTCATAATAAAGCCTAGTAGCTAATAAACAGTTCTTGTCACTGGCGCCTAATATAAAAACTGTATAGAGGTAGCCGTTACTTGATGAAGATCCATTATAAGAACTATGAAAAATACTTCGTGTATAAATCTTCACTAAATTTATTGTTATACCATAAATTTAGTGAAGATTTATACACGAAGTATTTTTTATAGTTCTAGTTAATATAAAAACCATATTAAAAATTTCTTTTTTTAAAAAATTCATTATAATTTCTTGATAACGCGTCAATATTACAAATTAGAAACTTAATATGAACCACGGTATTTTTAAAGCATTATTTTGACATGTGGTAATATCCACTTTTGTTTGAATCATGACCTACCAAGAAAAAAAATGATGCTATTTTTGCATTTTCAAATAAAATTCAAAATTGTGACAAAACGGTAGATTTTAGGACATGAGTTATAGTTGCAAATTTATAGGGCATAAAATACTTAACAACATGACCCATTATTATACAGAGTGTCCCATTTAAAAAAATGAAGATTTGATACTTTAAATATAGCAATATTGGCACATCTGTAAAAAATACCCTGTATGAATTATGGTCAGATTTCCTTAATAAGATCAATCTACCGTCCCTCAGGTATCCAAAACCGTAACCATGTATTAAAAAATCAAATCGATTCATTTTTTTTAAAGGAGTTTTGATTAGGTGGTTTTTCTTGGATTTTTTAGTAAATTATATATAGCTTGGCAACGCCGCAACGTACACCAAATTAGGATACTCTAGTATATGCTAAATTTCATGCTGAATTTAATTCCCTAAAAAAAAATGGGGGTTGCCATTTAAAAAAACTTACCTTTTTGCCGCTCTGCTTTTTTGGGTCACCCTGTATATCTCAAAATATTTTTAAAATATGAGTCTCTAGGCATCATATAGCTTTTATGTCTAATATTTGTTGCTATTTCTGTTGACAACTGATATATTGGACTTCCTCGCACTAAATGGGCCACCCTGTATATGCCTTGTTTGCCTTTAAAATACGCAGTTATTTGCATTTTTTTACCAAATATGCATACTGGTATGCAATATCTCTTAATTTATTATAGTAAAATGAGGTAACGAAAGTAACATTGGATTCTAAAAAATATGTTTATTCAAGGAAAAGCTTATTTTCAACATTTACTGATGTAATCGGACAATACTGCAGCTTAGGTAGCAAAATATAAGGCCAAGATATAACTTAGTTGGAAGGTTTACCTCCATAAATGCTTTTTACTGCAGTTACAAACAATAATTTTTGTATAAGCTTTACAGAATACTTTTTCTCCACTAAACTCTAACTCTGGGAAATTTTTAATCCACGAAGACGTTTTCGCCACCTTAGACATTTTGAACACAAATTTGAAATTACTAGTGTCACACTGAAAATACTGAAATCTTTCGACAAACTAAAACAGAAGTATGTAATACAAATTGATATAAATACAGTTTGTTAAGCAGGTGAAAATAACGCATTATTAAGTGACAAAAAACAACTCCTAACAATATACCTGCAAACCCCGAATACATTCAATAAATACCTTGTGTATAACCAAAATGTAAATAAAATTATTATAATCTTCAGATTGGAACATCCCTGAAATAAGTACGGAACTGGACATTAGCTATTTTAAAATTTTCAATTTTATGATAAAGTCAAAAACATAAAAATATGTTCTTAAAATAATAATTTATGAAAAATATGCATTTTATTATAAAATGGACCAAATATACTAAGTGACATAGAAACCCGAACACCCAGTAAAAATGATTTAATTTTAATAATATTTTGTATACAAGTTTATCATCACAAAATAAGGTATGATTAAATTTTTAGCCTTATCAGTTTCACATTCCACAAACCCGAACAAACCGAATAAACTTAGTCTGTCTTTAAAGATGGATTGAAATTTTAATCATTTAATTACCATGATATTTCTGTTCTCCGAATGTTTATGTAAAATATTATTGAAGTTAAATCATTTTTACTGGGTGTTCGGGTTTCTATGTCACTTAGTATATGCAAAAAATGTATATATGATATGCATTTTGCATATTATATTCCGCCCTTTACATATTATACACTGTTTATTCGACGTGTTTAAAAAATCGTAGACCATTGGCTAAAAGAACAATTTATTCATTTTTATAACTGAATCCTAATGGTACAAAGTCTAGGTTTTTCCAATTATAAGTAACGAAACAATTTGCCAAATGTTGGCTTCTAATTAAGAGTCCGCAGTTTGGCGGACAAATTGCAATTTCATTATGCCATTTGCAAATTAGCCAGAAATTGATTTTCGTGCATCCCGATCGTTCTCACAACATGCAAAAATTGACGCTATTCCAAAAAGAACGGGAGCTGAAATTCAGATTATCCAATAGTTTGTTAATATGTGGCCATCGATATGACTTTTAAATAAAATTAAGGAGGTAATAATTAAACATTATTTAGGGTTTTACTTTTTTTAAATAGTTATTTATGGTACAGGTGCTAAAAATGACATTTTATTTTGTGAGTGAAGAAAGAGAAGTTTGAGACGCGACGCCCTTCGAACGCAATATAATTACTTTTAAATATCATAAGTACACTATTCTTTCTACACACATCATTTACAAATCTACAAATTACAATATACAAATTTTCGCATTTCTTACGTTATTAAATTAAAAATTAATCCATATCCATCCAGTATGCCCAAAAGAACTTGATACTGTCAATACTAAATCTTAAAAGTTTTAGATGCTTTTCATATAAATGATAGACTGCTTAAAACACTCCACTGCTCGCGCTTTATCTAAGGGATACACACCGAATTACTTTCTTCGTATTTCGGTTTCTTTCGGATTGATTGGTCACTCCCTCCTGCTATTTGCCCAGCTAGAGGCAGCGATTAAGTCAGTGCAGTTTTAGTATTTTTATTTTAACTTCAATTTTTTCTCACTTTTCGAATACATATTAGACTTTTATATTTAGACTTTAGGCGTTTAAAGTTTGTTATTCTAAAGTATTTGTATTTAAATATATATTTTTTAGAAATGTCCATAATATACTTTTTACTCCTGCCATAAAAATAAATATTTTATTTTATTAAAGCCATTTATGTATCTTCAAGATACAACACGAGCACCTATGTCACAATGTAGGCGCGAGCAATGTAGTGTTAAGGAAACCGTAGACATCCTAGTTGAACCTTTGACCACTTTAATAAATGAAAGATTTTTGAGCGGTATCTATAGCGGTACACAGTTTATAAATATGTGCTTAATAACGTCTTTATAACTATTTTAAAACTAAAAACTTATTTCACTCTTCTTAGTATGGGTTTAGAAACAAGAAATCGACATTGGACCCCATTGGCAAGGTTGTAAGTGACATATTCGAAGGCTTGGAGTCTGGACAGCTCACGTCAATAACTTTGTGCGATCTAACAAATGCTTTCGACTGTAAACTCATTTTAAAAACTATGCCACTATCGCATAACAGGCGTTTCCCTAAATCTCATTGAGTCATATTTGTGTGGTTGGCGGCAGTTTGTGGAGATTTAAGGTTTCAAATCTTATTTAGAATAAGCTAAATATGGAGTGACACAGGAGCCCGTCGTCTGACCTCTTCTATTTTTAATTTATATAAATTATCTGTACTATTACGGACTTGTAATTTGACCATAATTGCAGACGACACTACTTTAATTACTTCTGCCCCTACTCTGGAGAATTTGATTGTGGAGTCACAACTGCAGCTGCTGACGGATGCAGAAAAATGGTTTTCTTGCAATTTCCTGTAGCTTAATAAAAGTAAGACTCAAGAACTGGTTTTCTCGAGTAATCGATTATTAAACAAAAACAATAAATGTAAGTTACTGGGTATCACTCTTGATAGTTCTTTATTCTGGGAAGCCCACATCTTGCCATCTTGCGTATGAGGCTATATTGTGAGGAAACTGGGCAAACGCACAACAGATCTTTTAACTACAAAAAAGAGCTGTGAGGCTTATGGCTAACGCAGGATATACGGATCACTAACAGCCTATGTTCAAAATATTTTGCATAATTCCGCTGCCATGTCTTTATATTTTTCAAATTGTACTGGAGCTACACTCCCGCCGAGCTAAACTCACTGAGCATTCAGGACTGAAAGGAAAGACAAAGAAAAATATTTAGATGGGGCTAGAAGCTAAATAAAATTTCGATGAAGTTCCGACGAACGTAAATATTTTGCATAAACTTGTGGGAGTTATATTGTTCGCGCAGTTCTTAGTTTATTTCCTAGTAAAACATTTGTTGGCTCAAGTGCTGAACCGATTTCTGCAGTAATGAGGGTTGTATTATGTATATTCAAATATTTATTGTCAGTTTGTAAATGTTTACATTTCATTTGATAATTTGTAGTTTTCTTTTATTATTTACAGTAAGTACTAATGTTGGGTTACATAAAGAATTATAATAATAATTAACTAACCAACAACTTTGACGGTGACAAAGTGACATTGGCAGGCATTATATACTCACAATCAAAGTACCCGATTAGCGTAAAAAAATACAGACCCGAACAAACCCGAGCAAACACGACTAAACCGAACAAAAAAGTCGAAAGTATTAACCAGAAAGCAAATTGACAAATATCTCGTAGAAGGGCAGGATGAAATGTGTCTCATGCAGAATGTTGCCGTAATTCTCAGTGTATTTGGAGCCTGTCGTTACGAATAACAAACTGTGCAACTTGACATTTATAATATCGGGAAGTGCCCACTTCCAGGACGCTTTTGGAAATAGAAAAACGTCCGAGAAGTGGGCACTTCCAGATATTATTAAATTTCAAGTTGCACAGTTCTTCGTGACGATAAACGTCCGAGAAGTGGGTACATTCTAGACGTTTTTTTTTTACTTTTCGGACGGCAGCCGAAAAAATAAAGAACAAAACACCTCGTGTACTTATCCAACAAAACAGTATTTTCCGGACTTGTTACTTAAATTAGTATTTTCTTCGGCAATGCATTCAAAGCAGTCAGTGAAATTCTATTACTTTATTTAAATAGGCACATTACCGACAAAAGTTTCAACTTGGTAATATATGGATTTTTTTTCCAAAATAACTAAACAATTGCACTTGTATGCTTTTGCCACTCTTAACACGTTGCCAATCTCTCCAGTTATAAAAGGAATTAATTTTTTCTCTCCGGGCGAGTTCGTCAAATATATTTTGCCCGCCTTTTTTGCTTTATCTGTACATGGCAGCAACCAAGCCATCAAGGATGTACATTGTACATATCTAAAGGTAAAGTAGTCTAGAGTCCAAAGTTACTCCCAGATGTTTTTCTTTTACAGTGGAATGGTTCTACCTCATAGAGTTAGAGGTCCTTATCCCTTCTTCTTCCTGCATTTTGTAAAGGGGATTGTAAGAGTATTTTAAGAGATAATGTAAAGTCCTTTCTGTCTATGAAAATAATTGCTCTGGTATTAAATTAATGCTTAGCATAGGAAAATCTCATTAGAATTAAGAATCTTAAAAAAATTGTGTCATACTCTTACCAGCTTTTTGCTTTTCTAGCAAGAACAAATATTGTAAACGCGAAAAAAAAATCATATTTTATCATGTTAACGTCTAGGAAAGCAATTCAAAATATTCGCGTTTGCCATGAAGGACATGGAAGACATTTAGAACAATTATTGGACTAACTAAACTGGTCCTATTGTTTTAATTGTGATTTTAAGTTTGTAGGTATGTTTATTTTAAAACACAATAAAACTAGAAAATTACATTTTTATCAAGATTTTGACTTAGAATTTTAGAGAGTTCAGTTTAGATGGAAAAATTTAAAATAAAAATAGTTTAAAGTGCAAAAAAGTGACTTTGAATTTGGAATTGTGTTCTGAATCTATACAGGCAAAAATATACAAGGTGTTCCATTTAAAACTGTAAAGTTGAAGTAATTTCTGGTTAAGTACCAAAATGACATCCGTCATGTCATCAAACGTAAAATAATATCAAATATAAACCCACCAAATTGTATTTCTGTAATATAAATAATAAGAAAGTTATAGGGGTGAGCGTTCCTCATGAAACATCCGGTAAAAATTGTTTCTTATTTTTAGAATAAATTTAAAATAATTGATTTTTCAGAATGCTCGGGATATACGTTGAAATAAACACACTTATATTTTTTGTACAATATTTAACTGAACCATAATCATTTTAAAAACATATTTATTGTTGTTTCATGTTGGTTCCATTTCTGTATGTAGGTATAACATATTTTTTAATAAATTTTATTTTGTGGCCGACTGATAACAAATGTATAAATATGTGACATTATTGAAAACATAATCAAAAATTTTATACACGTATTTTTTATCTCGAAATTTAAATTTGGCGTTCTGTTTTAAATGAAAATGGCGTTAAATATTTCATTTTTGTTGTTAAAAAACTGTCGTGTATACAAATGAAAGTAAATTAGTCGAATAATAATGAAAATGCAAATGAAACAAAGCAGTTGTACCTGGTCGAGTTTTTATGAATATGAGTATGTCATCATCTTTCAGTTTTGTTTTTTAAATTCAGTTATGATTTAAGATTGTAATTTAACATAATTTTAAATTTATATTAACTTATAAAAGCTGAAATGCCAATTTCGAACTATAATAATTATTGTATGAAGATGTAAGAACAGGATGACAAATTTTCGATGTGTCTTGCTAGGAACCAGTGTTCCTAGATCTTTACAAGTGGCCTTTCCTAGTGGCTAGACCATTGGGATCAGGGAAAGTATTCAGCATTTCATGTGTGAATACCTCGCGAGAAGAAGGTTCAATGCCCTGGGCGAATCATTCTTTAATGATCTGGAGGAAGTGAGCAGCCTGAAACTGGGTCGACTCACTAACTTTATTAACAGCAATGGCTAGTTTGAATAAGCTGTCAAGATTTTTTTACGACCTACATGGCGTTAACCATCAGTAACCTGATGCGGATAGGTTCCGCGGAACATTTGTGTTACCACAACGGTCCTTATAGGACTACATGTGACTGTTTGAACAATTCAGAGGTCTGCCACTCTAATCTAACCTAACCTAACACTGGTTCATGTTACTTTTTTTGAAAATCGAAATATGCTGCTAGATGATATTTCATAGCCATCTTTGTTTTTATCCATGGAGGTAAATTCTTGATTATTCTCTAACACATAACAATAGTGTCTGTTAAATAGAGAATAATGTTTCTCGAATGATAAAAGAGCTAGAAGATAGAGGAACTAGCTAGATTTCTATATCTCCCCTACTCCAAACACTCCAAGGAAATTGCACATCATTTGTAAAGAACTTGCAACACTTCATACAAATAAAAAGAGGAAAGCCAAGAGATCAGCTTGTCGGCCTTGACGTCGAAGGTATTTACACTAACGTTCCCGTTAAAGACGCACTTAAAGTTATCAGAACCAGACTCTACAGGAAAGAATATTGCTGCCTATTAATGCCATCATCTAACTAATATAATGCTGCCTCAACAATTACTACTTCCAAGAAAAAGATAGATTCCCCATCCCAGTAGACGGACCATCGAATGTCTCATCTCTCTAGTTAATATTCGCCAATACTTATATGGAATGGTTTGAATCCGAAGCAATAGAACAAGCAAAGAAGATACCAAAAATGTAGCTGAAGTATGTGTATGACACCTTTATTATTTAGAACTGAAACGATTGCGAACTGTGAGAATTTCTAAATCACATCAAAAGCTTAAAACCGACAATCAAATTCACCATAGAGTACGAAGAAAATAACAAACTTTCTTTCCTAGATGCCAACGTAACGAAAAATAGCAATACTTCCAAATTTCATTATACAGGAAACCTACGCATACAGGTCAATATTTCGGTTATACATCTAATTATACTCAAGCAACACAAACCATGACAAAGTGAGAATCCTTGTGGATACAATTGGTAACTCGAAAGAAGTCCTCGAAAAAGAAACTAACTACATCAAGACGGACCTCAAGATGGCTACCACATGAGAGTTGCAAAATATTGGAAAATCGTACTATCAACACTCAACATTCCGTACGTCAAAGGGGTATCTGAGAGAATAAGAAGACTAGGATAACGACACAACATCAATACAGTATTCAGCTCGAGAGACACCTTAAAAAGCGACTTGACGAAGACAAAACCAACACAATCCAAAAAGAAAAAACTATGTCTACCGAATCCCCTGCGAGTGCGCACCAATCTTATATTGGTGAGACACTAAGACCACTCAAAACAAGAAGAACAGAAACAATACGCTGAAGAACAAAAAGTCCAGTGCAGCTGACCAATGACCATGCCTAAACACATGGCATCATGAGGTTAGAAGCTGAAATTAATCTACATAAAGAACCACACTGGAAGAAGAGGAAGGTCAAGGAAGCTACTGCCGTACACCAGAACCCAGGTTGTTTCAGTAAGCCATCATTAGATATAAGAAATATTTGGAAACTTATGTTAAGTAGATGTAATCTCGGAATAAATGCATGACTGTACCCATCTCTGTCATCCTTTAGTGCACCTAACAAGTACAATAGGATTTTAGTTACTTTGCCTTTTTAGTATTCACCTGAAGACGACTGGATATTCTTACAAGTTTCAATTTTGTGATTTAAAACACATAAAGACAATGCAAGTCCAAGGCTCTTTTATCACACATATGAATAGTTCAATCCCAAACCCTCATCCCTTTTGGTTAAATAGTTCGACGCATCCTACCTATACCGGGAAGATAGTAACATGAGGCCTTCGTTTATTAACTCCTTGCATTGGTATTAACAAGCCTGTTTTTGATAACATTTCATATTTTAAGATCTGTTTTATCATTCATCCAAATACGTCGTCGACATATAGTTACTTCAGCAGGAATATGATATTTGACCTCTGAACAATCGTATCTAGCCGCAATAAGTTTCAGAAATGCTGGTATTTTTAAGATCTGTATAAATACAACTGAAAAATGTTAGCCGGCGTGCAGATAAAATTTTTAAAACTGAAAAAGTTTTTATGTCTCCGCCGCTAATCAAACCCGGAACCTCTCGATTACCAGTCGAAGGTTATAACAAATTGCGCTACCGGTACTGTGAAATTCTCTCATTAACTTTGGCAATCTAACTTTATTCACTTTTCATGTTTTAACGTGGTTCGTTCGTTTATTCAAACATACGAACGGGACGTATTTGGGAAGCCCTCAAAGAAACTGGTAACTGGAATGCTACTTTTAACGCGTACCCATTTAAGGCAAGTGAGTGGCTTGTTAGCATGCCATGTGTCGTAAGAAAACATCTTTAACGAATAGGAATCTACAAAAGACCCATTAAATGCAGACTTTGCTGTGAAGAGGACGAAAATATTTTATACAGCTGCGGAACACTAGCTCGCACACGATTCGAAATCTTCGGAAATATTTAACGCGGCGATAACCTCTCGCATGACAAACTTGTTAGGAAAATTTTGGAACTTATAGAGGGAACAAATCTAAGGCGCACAGAAGTCAAAAGGCTGCAGTGCAAGAAGCTTAGGGCACATACTCGACCCCCGTCTTTACCAACCAACCAATCAAATACAATTATTATTCTCCAAATAGGACATAATATGCTTCTTTTTATCCTGGGTATAGCATATATGGTATGTCATACAGAAATATGATGAAACCTAGCAACAAATAATTATTATGAGAATTGGAAACATGTTTTTTGTGACTTGGAAACCCTAAAACGTCAATATCAGATAATAGTTGGTAAACTGTTTTTCGTGATTACAATATTTTCCCTAGCGTGAAAAGTAAAAATGCATTTTCTTGAGAAAAGCCATAGAATCAAAAAATATCCACTTCGGATCATAGTAGGTAAAGCACTACAGGTATTGAAGTTCCCAGAATTCAGCTTTTATATCTACGAAGAGATGATAAAATATATCCTTAAAATATTATTGTATACTATTTTTAAATGTCGCGTTGCGTCGAAAATAAGTATATCAATCAATACAAACAGTGGTGTATCTAGAAACGGTCAAAGTTGCATAAAATATTATGGATTAAAAGGGAACGAGAGATATCCAAAGAAAAGTACGAAAGAGAAGGCCAGGACAGTCCTACGGGGAAGATGGGTAAGGGAGTAATTACCCCATAGAACTGAAAAACTCACTTAAAAATCTATAGCAATATAATAATTTCATGTTAGTAATTTAATCGATGCGTAGGTATATATAACTTTTTTCTATGTTTATAGAGGTGACTAAGTGATCCACACCATCATTTTTTTTATTCGACCGTCTAAAAAGTTGAGGGAAGGACCCCTAAAATAAGACTTACCCATGCACCCACGGTAACAAGGCTGCTGATGTGCTCGCCAGGGAAGGCGCCAACATGTCTGTGAAACTAGCAGAGAACACTGTGGCTAGACCACTGGGATCAGTCAAAGTATAGGTGAACAACTTGCACAAAGCAGATGGACAGAGCTAACAACCTGTAGCATCTTTAAACAATTGTGGTCTCTACTTCATAACAGGAATATCGCAGCGTTATAACTGCCTTACCGGGTATATTTTCGGTAGGCATACCTCACCGCACTGCAGAAAATGCAAAGATTAAGAAGAGGAAGAAAATACTCAACATTTCTTGTGTAAATGCCCTGGCCTCGCGAGATGTAATGCCTTGACGAACTATTCTTCAGTGATCTGGAGGAAGTAAGCAACTCACAACTGGGTCCACTCACTAAGTTTATTAAAACTCAGATAATCTTATAAAGTTTTTCCATTCTTATCTAAATGAACGACAACAAATAGTGGAGCGCGGTGGCCAATCGTCCGTGCTATTGGATGCTACACCTGGTGTACCACAGGGGTCCATTTTGGGTCCTTTGATGTTTATAATATTTATTAATGATATAGTTAATAATCTTGACAGTGATGGTCTTCTTTATGCCGATGACAAGAAAATCTATGCTCGTATTCGTAACCTGGCAGACTGTAAAAAACTTCAATTGTCCATTGACATGATATATAGATGGTGTGCCGTTAAATATCAGTAAGTGTAACATACTGACCTTTTCATTAAAACGACATACCATTGTGTATGATTACAAAATTAATAACATTACTTACAGTAGACAGAGCTGAGACTTTTAGCGATTTGGGTTTATTATTTGACAGTAAACTATCTTTTGTTCCCCACATAAATGACCTTGTTGTCTCCTGTCATAGATCCTTAGGATTTATAATAAGACATTCTCATGATTTTTTAAATTGTCATACACTAAAAATACTTTTTATGCATTTGTAAGATCTAAATTGTAGTACGCTTCGGTTGTATGGTCTCCATATTATCAAATGCACCTTAATCGCATTGAACGAGTCCAACGACGTTTTCTAAAATATCTAAGTTTTAAAATTGGTGGCCAGTATCGTGAAATCGGTATTCTAGAAGCAGCTCTATTGCAAAGGCACTCGTTTTGCTCCTTAGAAGATCGACGTACAGTTTTTCAACTTAAATTTTTTCATAATATCTTGCATAATAGAGTTGAATGCAGTGATAGGTATATTAGGAAACCTGCAATTCCTCGTCCCTAGAACACGACACGTCATTCCCACACTTTTTATGTACCAACCGCGCGTACCAATATCTGTAAATACTCTCCTATTTATCGATTGTGCAACATAAACAATCTGCACCAAAATAGATTTAACATTTTTAACTGTAATTTATCCAATATAAATCTAAATTAGCGTGTTAGTGTCTTTTAGGCAAAATTATTCCGTTTCAATATCATAATTTAAGTCTAAATTTATTGTTATCGAAAAATTTTTGAATTATTGTTATATTATTTTAAATAGTTTTTATACCTATTTGTTAATTGTTTCATTGTAACTGTGAAATGGTGTAAAATAAATAAATAAATAACAGTAGTGGCTGGTTTGAATGAGCTGCCTAGATTGGTCATTAGTAAGCTGATGCGGATAGATTCCGCGGAACATGTGTGGTATCACAACGGCCCTCTACTAGGACTACGTAAGACTGTTTGGACAGTTCCAGAAGTCTGCCAGTCTAACCTAACCTATGCCTATGGCAAATCCTGGCTTGTTCTGAGTTTTCATTTGCTGCTTGGTTGGTTTAAGGCGGAGGTCGGGTGTACGGCCGAAGCTTCTTGAACTTTAGCCTTCTTGCTTCTTGTGCGCCCCAGTATTGTTAGAAAATATTTATTCCTTCTATAAAGTCCACTTGTTTTCTACCAAGTTTGTCATGCGGAAGATTGTCTCCTCGTTAAATATTTCCGAATATTTTGAATCATTTGCGGGATAGTGCTTCGCAGCTATACAGTGTCACCAGTAAAGTCCGCATCATATGGGATTTTTTTTTATTAATAGCTTTATTCGAAATTTGACTTTGGCATCAAGCTCTGCTTCGATCGAGATGAAAATTAAGCAAAAAAATAGTAGTCACGTGATTCGCATTATCTGTCAAATTTTAATTTTTTCAAAAAAATAATTCAAAAGTGGGGTTATTTCTTGAAATATCGAAAAAAGTTATTAGAAAAAGTTTTTTTAAATGCAGTTTTTAGCCCACATGCAAAATTTCAGCCGCATAAGATAATTTTTATTTTTTACCTATATTTTGTAAATTGAACCACTTTTGCAAAATAAGACTCAACGCAACTTACATAAAACTTCTTAGTTTTGACAATGCTTTATTTCAGATACATTTTCTTTAAAGTAGCGCCATTTTAAATGTGTGTTTTTCTACAAAATCAAAATTGGGCTATTAAAATTGGGTCGCATGTGATGCAAAGTTAATTTATTTTTGACCCTGTATAAGGTAACTCCATAAAATAAGTATTTTTAAAAAGGTTGTTTGTGTCTGAAAGTAATACACCTTAAGGTTAAGACAAAAAGAAAACAGTGCCTTCAGTAAAATGTTTTTTAAGTGGAAAATAAATTTTAGTTTAACTTAACGTAAAGTTTATTTATTTTCAACGATTTAATTTAAAACTCCTTTACTTTATTTTTTTTTTTTTATTTTTTTACTTTCAGGCACAAACTACGTTTTCAAAAATACTTATTTTATAAAGTTACCGTATACAGGGTCAAAAACAAATAAACTTTGCATCACATGCGACCAAATTTTAATAGCCAATTTTGATTTTGTAGATTTACACACATTTAATATGGCGCTACTTTAAAGAAAATGTATCTGAAATAAAGCATTGTCAAAACTAAGAAGTTTTATGTAGGTTGCGTTGAGTCTTATTTTGCAAAAGTGGTGCAATTTACGAAATATAGGTAAAAATTGAAAATTATCTTATGCGGCTGAAATTTTGCATGTGGGCTAGAAACTGCATTTAAAAAAACTTTTTCTAATAACTTTTTTCGATATTTTAAGAAATAACCCCACTTTTGAATAATTTTTTGGAAAAAATTAAAATTTGACAGATAATGCGTATCACGTGACTACTATTTTTTTGCTTAATTTTCATCTCGATCGAAGCAGAGCTTGATGCCAAAGTCAAATTTTGAATAAAGCTATTAATAAAAAAAAATCCCATATGATGCGGACTTTACTGGTGACACTGTATATGATATGAAAGGCGATTTCGTCCTCTTCACCGCAAAGTCTGCATATAATGGGTCTATTGAAAAATCTTATTCGTTGAAGGTGTTTTCTTAGGTGGCAATGGCCTAATAACAAGCCAGTGACTTGTTTTAACGGGGTACGCGTAAAAAGTAGCATCCCAGTTGGTAGTTTCTTCGAGGATTTACCAATTACGGTACGTGGGTGTGTTTAACCAGGTCTACCGTTCCATCGAGATAGATGTTGTCTTGAACCATCTGTACAATGTTGTTTAGTTGTTTGTTTTAATATTCTAAGGGCGGGTTCAGGGCCACTGAAATTTTGAGCAGATCTGGCTCTAGCTAGTTCATCTGCTTTGTCATTGCGTTTTATCCTTGAGTGATCGAACCCACAGGAGTTCAACCTCATTGTTTCTGGCGCAAGGACTTTCAAATCGTTAAGACACTCCATTGTGATTTTTGATGTAAATCGGTTAGAGTTAAGAGCCTAAATGACAACTTGGCTGTCTGACAGGATGTCTAGAGTCTGGCTGTACGACTAGAGGTAAATCGTCACTTAGATAATGCGATTTTGGAGTAGTATATTTTGATAACGCACCAACGCGCTCCACAGCGACGAAGTAACTAGTTACCAAAGAAAATTTATAGGGTTAGAAATGTTAACTCTTTGTTAAAAAATCGCAACACAGTGGAGAGAGAAAGAAGCGAAAGTGAGAGAGAGAGATAGAGCGGTTTTAGTGTGCCCGCTGCATTTCAAGAGACTAAACTATCTGTTCGTAACTGATAGATTGTTAGGTCTGCCCTACAATGGTAAAAAGCCGTATATGCAAATATTACGTTTTGCGTTTTTTCAATTTTCCCCCGTAACTTTTTATTCTCTTTCGAACTCTATAATTACATTTTAAATAGCCCTTGTAGTTTCTTGTCTACATACATTGGCCAAATGATGTAAGCGCTAAAAAAATTAAATTTACAATGTCAAAAAACCTTATCCGACATGTTTTTAATACAATTCCTGTGTCAAAGAGACTTATACAATTTATAAGGTTTTTTCCCAGCAAAATAGAAATATTTATACATTGGCAAAAGAATGTATGCTTTTATACCATTTTATACCATTTCTCCTTTTCTTAATTTCTAAAGTTTACAAAAAAGGCAAAAAACCTTACAAAAGTCATACGTGTTTGTGGTATAGTTTTCTTTAAACTTTTGTTTTCTTTGTGCAATTGCAATATAACGTATAAATCGTATACGTTCGTTTGCCACTGTATTATATACATTATAACATAATTAAAAGAATAGTTGATGTCGGAATTTTACCTGAAAAGCGATCGGTTCATCGAGGTGTATTGCCAAAGAAGAAGGAAAACATTATTAAAAAATTGGTAACAAAAATGCCAGAAAGCCGTAGAAGATTTTGGATGAATTTACCGGAAAGTTCAACGTCTGAAGATTTAAATGATAAAAATTACATTACTTTCTAATTTGTTTATTTTAATTAATAAATATTATTAATTATTGTATTTAAATTCATAGCACCATAAAGCTTTTGAGCAATAAACTACATTGGAAAAAAACGTATAAGTACTTAACATTGGTCAGCCATTAATTTCTGCTTTAAAATTTGAAACTTTTAACAATGGCTAATAGACTTAAACGCACTTAAGTATTTTTTTGTTAGTATGAGAACTAAACGATTATTTAAAAAAAAATGGATAAAAGACGTAAGCAACAGATTTTGCTTAAAACTACGAAAAAAAACAAGTACCTACCTAAAAAAATAAAACTTACTATCTATATCCTTTACCGGGGAGTTTAAAATTGTTCCGTTGCCAAAACACAAAAATGGTGCAAAAGTACACTAATTTCAACTTTAAGTGGAGTTTTCTCAAAACTATAAAATTTCATTTACGGCTTTTTGCCAATGCAGGGCAGAGGTATTACCTCGGGCACGAAGCTGCGGGCTGCCTTGTTAAGATTTGGCTTGTAAACCAACACCTATTACGTATGTGAAACATTTTTATGTTAATTTATTTATTGTAAACTTACTTTTCCAATATAAAAAATTGGTATAAGTATAAAATCAATTTGATAAACAATAAAAAATAATTACCTGCATGGTAGGCTGGAATAATAACTGAAACATTACACACATCGGTGAAGTTTTCTAGAATGGAAACTAATAGAATAATTGTATCTATTAAATATTAAAATGATAATAAAAAATGAATTTACTTTCTCGAGAAAAAACGTGAATAAGAACAATTGACAGTTTTGACATGGCGGGATGGCTGGTTTGTTCCAATTAGCACCTGGCGCAGTTTAGAAAGTGTTATATTAGGTCAGAATATAACTGTCCTTTTCATCTATACGTCAAAAATATGCGATAGAACCCGGTTACTCGGCCAGCTGTAGGATCATCAAGCGACAACAGGGCCAATTTCACTCTGATGGCCAGCTGGCACCAACTTGAGATAAATATGACCTTGTGATGCAAGATCGCCCATTTACACTTTCACCGGGGTGCCAGTTACCGCGGAGGGACACCTGCAATGCTTGAGCGTAACGTCCGAAACGGGGCTTTACTTCAGGAAGGCACATGTTGGCCCGCAACACAAATTACATCGCATCCGACAACTTGATTTAGTTATGGTGGTTCTACTGGTTGTCTACTTTTGAAGCCTTGTAATAGAAAATGAAACATCGTGTCGCCGGTAACGCGGTTTGGGGTGAAGTGAACCGTCGCTCCGATGGGAACGATGAACGATGGTCCAGGAGCGAAGCTTTAGGAACGAACAATACTGTATTGGCTTGCAACGTGTAACTACGAAAAATGTCTTGCGTTATAGCTTGAATTTAAAGTAATCCCGTTGTCGTAATTACCTTTAGGTTAGTAAATATACAGGACTTTTACTGTTAAGTAATAAAACAAGAATAATAATACCAACCCAAGTAAAATTTAATAACATTATTTTTTAAATTTAAGAATATATAAAAAACATTAACAACACTTTTTTCAAGTAAACTTCTATATATCTACAGAAATATAACTATTGTGGATTGTGGGGTAGGTGAATTGTAAATAAAGTTATCCTTTAAATATTAATTATCATTTTACCTCACACGTTTCGGTGATCATTCATTACATAAAATCGCAACGGGTTGTTTTGGATCTCAACAGGTCGCTTTGTATCGTAGCCGCTATAAGCGCCAGGTTGTAAAATTCTTGTCGCTCCAAAGTCCCGTTGTTTTAAAGCGTTCGCGATTCCGTCGGTCAAGGCGTGAAACCGTTTTTATTTACAACCATATATGTAATGTTGACATTACTGACTTTATTAAAGGTTGGGAAGTGCCACATTACCTACCTCTACTTCCCGCCCTGACTTCCCACCCTGATTCCCCGCCATCATTTTCAGTCCACTAAAATGTGATTTTTTAACTAAAATGTTATCATTTCATTCAGCGGCTCCCCTCTTTCTGGCGGGGTACACTCCATTGATTCTTCTTCCATTAATTTTTAAACTTTATTGTATTGATCGCAAAAGATCAGACTTAAACTGACGTTTATTGTTTTAATTTCAAACAAACGTTTCCTTGACAACCGTCGCCTAATTTGAAAATATGCCTACTTGTAAATATATTTGATGTTTTTAATGTAATATTTTCTATAATACTACGTCAAAATGACATTTTTCTTTTAATAATATTTTTAGTTAAAAATGATAAGAAGTGGATGTAGGATGTGGTTGTAAATAAAATAGTATACAAACCTCGGTGAAAAGTTTCATTACTGTCTCCGAGATATAGTTTACCTCGACGCTTTGCGTCTCGGTAAACTATCTAATTTCTCGACAGTAATGAAACACTTTCGACCTCGGTACGTAATATACTATTTCCATATCTAATTATGACGGAGGTATTAATTTTATCCATTTATCAGTTTGTAGGCACTTGTAGGTACACACGAATGTGTGCAAACTTACAAACATTTTTACAGCTTGAACAAACTTGTAAAAACTTGTAAAAAGTTTTTTCAAATTAATTTATGTGCTATAATTTAGTTTATTAGATTTTTAGGGTAATATTTTTTCTATCTTTCAAGTCTAGCGACGAAATCCATTAAGCCAAAAGCTCTGTCTCAATATGATACCAAAAAGCGTACATCTTTGAAAAAGGCATTAAAATAGAAGGATATCCACTTCGATCGTAAGTAACAGAGGAGACTATTGAAGTGTCGAGATTTCGGCTTTTAAAGAGGCTTTGTGAGGTCTCCCAGCAGCTTAACAGGCAGCTCTTAAGGGTCCATCATAACTGTTGGGTAATTTCTCTGTATAACGTTTAATCAAAAACGATAAAAGCAAACGAATCTATTTTAAGATCTATTATTTGCCTATTGAGACACAAAAAGTAACATTTTCTTTTATTTTTGTGTGACAACAACAAACGCAAAGATACATGTTTTAAAAATGGTTTCAGACTTGCCACACTGAATTGCTACGCTCATATTTCTACAAATTAAATTCAATTACAATAATCCATCTAAATTCTTGACCGAATTTTTCAGGTAAGCGTACAGTGAACTATGTGTTTTAAAATGGTATATTAAATTTGGTGAAAAAATCTTTTCTAAGTCAGGCAATTTTCTTTTCCTATTTACTTTAGGCATCTTACTAATTGCAACACTTGTGACACAAAACATGTTAGTTTGCACTCGACGGCACAATAAAATGAACTGAGTAAGGGTGCTCAGGTAGGTGCGGGCGAGAAGCTGGTCTATTTTTATTTACTTCACATTCCCTCGTATGTGGGCCATATATTAAGACCTAGGTACTATAAATACTTAACTAAAATCATATGAGGATGGACCCAAACGAAGTTTCAAATATTACTGAATACTGAATTTATGTATAAATGTTTAAATATAATATGATGAAGCGAGGCGTTGAGGTGATTTCGCGAAACGTCGCCAGCTCAAATGATCCCTTCTCTTTAACAGAGGGATGGCCACGCCATGTATTGTTCACGCCGCAAAATTAATTGATCTACTGTCCTTATTGTCTAAATATGTTATTTATTCTCTTAAAATCCTATAAAACGTTACTGTAACTTCAGGTTTGCCAGTACCAGTGGCGTAGCCACTGGAACCCTAAATAGCGCACAATATCCAATGGACGTCCGTTTTAAAGCCATTAAAGACTCAAGGCATCCATGCACTACTAAACTTATGGAAGTCATATGGATATTCATTTATTTATGTAATGCCAATGGACATGTTGACTTGTATGTGCATTGGTTATCCAGAATATTCATGGTCCTGTAATGGAGGTCCGTAGATGTTTATTGTGATAAAGACATTGGACACATGGTTTTGGAGGTCAATTGGTAATCTAGCATATCCAGAGTCCCGTAAAGGAAATCACATTTGGATTCCTTATATATAGATAGCGCTCACACATATTTATTACTTACTGCCCATTACAAATTAGTAATAAATTTCGCAATTTGTGGAGTGGGAAGTGGTATAATTTTATATATTATAGCTCTCCGATGAGTCATGTCCTAACCCCCAGAATAAAACTGAACAGGGTTCCTTCATGTTGTCTACCTGGGCCAAGGGAACAGAAACTCATTATTTTGAACTTTGGTGTCCCGTAGTGTGTTCTTGTATCTTAAATGATAGCTTATGGATGTCATCATAAAGAATGTTGACTGGATATCCTAAAAGGCCTACCCCACGAATATCCTTATTTGTAACATTGGTATAATCAATTGAATATCAATTGGACAAAAAATAAACCAAGTTTGGACATCTTCTAGACGTCTCGTCAACAATTTTCAAACTTTCATTAGATGTACAAAAAGGGACAGCTTATGGCTAGAGGTCATTCAAGGTACGTGCTAAAAAGTACAGTCCGCGGATGTTCTAATTTGTGACATCTGTTTAATCCATTGGACATCAATTAGACAAAAAATAAACCCAATTTAGACGTCATATTGATAGCTTTGCCCCTCTGCGCTAACGCCACTGGTCAGTACGGTATATTCCCTTGAGTACACAAAGCCATTTTAAACCAGAATTAATACAGCTACAAAGTCACAACAACACAATATCGAATTAAGTCTATTAGTTTTATTTTCCTTTTAGCTAACATGTTGAAAAAGTTGTTAGCAGTATATAAAAGTTCTTTATGTCGGTTATTCTTGTTAGCAGCTGTCTAGAACTAAATAAATAAAGAGCGAAATATCAGCAAGAGGAAAATGTTTAGTTCTTTTCTATAACCGACTGACATTTTAACAGACATTAAATGAGACAAAATAATCCGAAACAAACACCTAAAGAAATCGCTGGACTTTTCACAAAAGAGACAATCGACATGAGGAGTGGGGCAAAACATACGATATATGATGCGAAGATGTTTTTATTCACCTTGGCTAGTGGAGAAAGCTGCATCAGAAAGAAATGGGTCATCAGTTAAACTATAGGAGTGGGCAGTGACGGATTAACCAAGGAGCTAATAGTCAAAGATCCCATCCGAAAAATGCATCGTAGAGGGCTACACTGTTTATAAAATATAAATTGAACGTTTACCCTACAAGAAAGTTGCCTATTTTCGGGAAAAATACAAAAAAAATTTTTCTTAAACAAACAATAGGGTTCCTTGGAATGTGCCGCATTGAAAAGACCCATTAGCCAAAAGTAACGTACTAGGGTTGATGCCTCCCAACGTGCCTAATAACAGGGTACATTACATGTGAACCTGTAGCTCTGTGGTAATTATCTATGCACTCGGACAACGATTTCTTTATATTTAATTAAATTTAGTAACTGTTAAGAAATTTCATGTTTAAATATCAGCAAACAAATATTACTTTGGGAAAGTAAGAAAAAACTAAAAGTCCTCCTCCAAAAAATTTAATAGAATAAAAAATGTATTCAAGGGTCTCTACATGTTTCGAACGTAGAAACGTTCATCATCAGGAGACAGAAAAATTAATTTATGCTGATGGTGTTAGCAAAAGAGAAAATTAGAACCTTAATGGAGCTTTTATGGACTTAAAAAATTGAAGTGTAGAAGAAACATGATATGAAGAAAATTAATAAAGGTTAAACCATACTGCGTATTTGAAAACGTTATTAAGGGGGGTCTAAACCAACCAAATAAAATGAGGAAGAAGAAATAACCTTTCTAAGAACGTGTCGAAGATTATTTAAATTTTAAAAACTTATCAAACATAAGCCTGTAAGACATTGTGAGGATAAAATTGTAGATATCACAATAAGATTACTTGCTAAAAAGCGTTTTTGGGGTACTAAGGTACTGAGCAAGTACTCTTATTGTGATACCTGCAATTTTATCCTCAATGATATCAATATGTTATGTAATATATTACCTGTAATTAGCTCAGAAGATCCAACATGGCGGCTAAAGCTGCTGAAGAAAACAACACATATTTTTTGCAGTGCTGGTTGAATAGGTTTAATCAAAATTAATACTGCAATGTCAAATAAAGAAAAAAATATTGAAATGTTTTATATATTACGATTTACTGGATTACCTTATTATGCAATTATGCATGCGGTATTCTGCCATGCATGCTCGAATAAAGCGTCCTATATGCATATTATTTGTAGACAGGACTATTTATTGTATTAGCAGTACTATAGGGCCAAACGAGAAAATTTCCTACTTTTATTATATAAAAAATACTAAACTAATAACTCACCTGACAGTCACAGCATTTTCGTTTATAAGTACGACGCGACGCAACCACCAACGACAACTATTATTAAGGTAATTCCGGGAGAGATGCCATACTTAAGGTAAAAATTGAAACATAGACTCAAACTATCTTTTTTTTATTCTGAAAAAATACACATCATATTGAATATAAAATAAACTAACATAAACTCTGATATCAAACATAAATGTTATTCATAAATCAGTAAAAAAAACAAAAACTTGAAACTCTGCATATGACCATCTCACCCGGAACGTCCGGGTGAGTTGCCTCGCCAAAACGGGAGAGACGCCCTAGGTTTGAAAAGTGTAACTCAAATTGGTTTTCACGTTTTTGCCTTCCAATAACCCTTGTGGACCCAAGCAGTGGCGTAGCCACGGGGGGGATATAGGGGATATATCCCCCCCCCCCCATAACCATGCACAAAAAAAAATTATTGCGTAATGTTACATGACCTGTTACAAATGCGTTTTAGTGGCAACATTGGCAACAAGGCTTACGTTTCGTAGTAACTAGAATCGTCTGATCAGGCTTTTAGTAGTTGTTAATGCGCAGGTTATGCAGGGCCTAGTAAGCTTAATTATAATATTAATTAAAATATTGCGTGAAAAGAAACGTTTTTACAATGCAGTAGTAAAATTGACTGGCTTTTTTAAGCGAAAAGAAAGAGATTGGGAGGCCGACAGCAATACAGAGAAAAACGAAGAGTATTCTGGGACTTCTCGAGATATAAAAACCTCTGAGAGCGTGAGCAATAATAGTCTTCATGTTGATCAGTTGTTATGGTAAATAGATACATGTATTAAGAGAATATATTGCATTTGATTTCTGCGAGATGTAACTTTGGGTTACCTTTCACCAGTCTACAGAAGAGTATATACTAACTTTGATGTTTTTATATCCCCCCCCCCCACGAAGCATCTCTGGCTACGCCACTGGACCCAAGGGCAACTCTTTAAGTGCCCCTGTACGCCTTCTTCGCCACAAAGTTCGAGATGGGATCCCATAAACGCGTGAAGCTTTATTTACTCCTATTTCTCCTTTATTTAATCTTCTAAGTGTAATTTCCAAATTTTCCTGCGTCCATTGCCGCCTTGGTCGAGCAGTAATTCCGGGTATACCTTGTAGGCATTGAACTACTGCAAAAAAAAACATTATGTAATATTGTGTTATGTTCGTTGTAGGGCAACTATACTTTTGTTCGGGTTAGACGCCCTAAGGCATCTCTCCTTTTTGTCCGGTATAGATGCCCCATCTGTTGTCTTGGAACAGCCAAACCGAAATCAGTGTCCCTATACATAACCTTAATTTAGAACTATTTTGACCCGTATTAGAACGTAATTACGTTACAAATTTATGCCAATGATAAATAACAGCTCAATAACATTCGTTTATATTATATAGACACTTAAAAATAAGATATCTTACCTTTTGTCTTGTTTGCAAGCAAAAATACGATTATTGCGGTTGAAATGTGCCACGCACTCGATGCTACGGCTTGTAAACAATATTTAAATCCAGGCACTCACGCTACCTACCGACATTTTGACCAATTTCTACATAGTGGGGCGTCTATACCGATGGGGCAGCTCTCCCGGAATTACCTTATACAACTACTGCGGGTCGGTATGCAATATAATATATATATATAATTATTATTTAATGGGAGACTTTAAATTGCTTGGTTTTACGTTACTTTGATGATTTAGTTTAATATATTGTAGTTCATTATACGTAAAAGAAATTCTGAAAGCGCGATGTAGTATTAGTGATTTTGTAGTGTGATCCAAATACAAGCAGATTTTTTAGTATTCTCCAAAGAAAATGCAATTATCAATCAATCTTATATAGGTGAGACATTAAGACCACTCGAGACAAGGATTAAAGAACACAAAAACAATACGTTAAAAGGAGAGTCAGGTGCAGCTGACCATACCTGGAAACATGGTCACCATATCATGTGATCAGAAGTCCTGAAATCCTACATAAGGAACCACACTGGAGAAAAAGATAGTTTAAGGAAGCTGCTGCTATTCACCAGAACCCAGGCTGCTTTAGTAAACCATCATTAGACATAAGAAATATCTGGAAACCTTTGTTAGATAGATGTAATCTTAGGATAAGATCGCGTACCTACTGAACGCAAGACTGCACCCACCTCAGTTATGCTTCAGTGCACCTAGCTAGTATAAATAGTCTAGTTACTTTATATTTAGTATTCACCTAAAGACGACTGGAGATACTTACCAGTTGAAACGTTGTGATTGAAAACAAATAAAGACAATGGAACTCCAAAACTCTTTCATCATTCAAGAAACATCATTGTCTCCAACCTACAAACGGTCAACATTACTTTCTCTTATACCCACAAAAAACTTAATAATAAATCAATGACCACTACTCATAAATCCAAACAAAATATAATATGTCATGACTAAATCTAAAGAAAATATCGACATAAAATTGATTTTCTTATGAACTCTAACAAATCATTACAGAAAAACCGTAGATATACGGTTTGAATTAGAAACCTTATCAAATTTCTTAAACCTTATAGATCTGTATAAATTTTCTAATAGAGTGTATGAAACCTTACGAGTTTTTTTCGATATAATCATAACATTTTTTAAAAACCGTTTTAAATATTAGAGTAAAATCGGGGAATATGGAATACCATTTTCGTTTTGTTGAATAACTGGAAAAATAATACACTTTTCACCCTGAAATTTGGTAAATGAGAAGGTCAGGGCATTATCTATAAGTAGCTTATAATCAGTTTTGATTATAAAAACACAGTTTTAGCTGAGAAAAAAAAAAGTCAAATTAGTCACTTTTATGTGCTGAACAAAAGTGCAGGGTAATATGGAATAGGTATATGGGCTAATATGGGATAGAGTAAAACATCGGAAGAAAGAAACGAAAATAAGATTAATTCTAAATTGACAAAATTTAACAAAAAACAAACAGATAACTTGTTTTAACTTTAACTAGCTCTACTTGCAAAAATCGCAAACGTACACATCTCTTGCACCAAATGTGCAAGCTTCATGAGCCCATCCATCGCAAATAATACACTGCACCCACACCTCTCTAACTCATTGTAAACTTCTCATCACAGAAAATACATTCCGTGTCATTAACAACTTGCTTGCGACTAACAAGTTCGACAAGGGGATATCATTATCATCAGAAGAGTCTGTGTGAAAGAGTTTAGAATGAGAATCTGAAGATGACGTTGATGGTGAACGTTGCTTCCGCTTTTCCTTGGTAGAATCTTTTAGAGAACTTGGACCAGCTTCATTGAGTTTGTTCGGGTTTGTTCAGATCTTCAGAGAACTTATACCAGCTTAATTAAGTATATTTTTGGTACCTTTATCACGCAAAAGATTGATAGACTCCTCTAACTCGTCCTTATTTGGAGTTGAAGTTTCCACTTTTGCGCGACAAGGTTTTCGTCCCCTAGTGCCAATTTTCTTGGTTAGTTGTGGTATGGGTATGACATCCTTAGGGAGAATGTTTTGTTGTTGACAAGCCACTTGTTCCGCATCTGCTGTGACATGGCGGGAAATTTGGGCTACCAATGGGTAGGGAATTATGGAATATCCCATAATACCCGAAACATTTTCTGGAGGAAAAAATACCTGTCAAAAATATGTTTTTTTGAAACAATGTACTCACAACAATTTAAAAAAGTAGTTAATCAATAGGATCGACTTACCTGCCAGAATGAGCGGTAGTTCTGTACAAATACAACTACTACATAAATTTAAAAATCTCTATTGAAAAACTTGGTAAACACGTATAATGGCGTATGGCGTTTTGCGAACTAATAAAACGCAACCGTTGAAACCTGTTGAGGTTAATAATGGTTTAGAGTGGGAATAAAGTCAGTTTAGGTATAAAATTGCAGATGTCGGCAGCCGCAAAAAAATTAGCAGCTATTCCATATTACCCGGACTATTCCATATTCCCCGATTTTACTCTATATATAAATTTTATTTCTCACGAGCACTTATCCCCATAAAAAATTAATCAAAAAGATAATAGGAAATTTTTATTTTTGGGGGGCAGGGCAACTAAAAATACTACACGCAACAAATGAAGTTTCGCTGATTAGATGGATTTTAAATTTAATTTTATCTTAGTTAAGATTAAGATACTCGAGAAGAGAATTATTATTGAGGAGGAACCATTGACCTAATGGAAAGGCCGCCACTGCCGAAATAGTCATCTCAGACTATAAAAATATTTAACTTGTAAATATGTTTTGTTCGTTCGTAAAAAAGATTATCGTCGTAAAATTGCATATGATTTTTATGCAAATAAACAAGAGTTTGCGTCCACTAGCGCCAGCTTGTCGTTCTTTTAACTGCGCTGTTAAGTCACCCGAAAAGAGAAAACTGTCCTCGGTCGATTATCATTCATCACAAATGTACATCGTTAACGGAAGAGTGATTTAACACAGCCAGTGACTAGGCCAATAGAGACTTTTTGCACCTCTTAAATTAATACCAGTTTTTAGCTTCGTTATGGTTAACTTTATTAAACATAACGAGTAGCGCCACTATTTAAACCAGAGATTTTGCATCGCCCATACGTTCTGTCTGTAGTTATTTATTTGGCGCCGGCGCACCTAAACAAAATAACATACCTAACCTAACAATAATTTGATTAAGTTGTATATTTTAATGTAAAGCTACTATTGCTTTGGATTTTAATTAATTGCTTATCACAATTTTAATTCATAGCAATGATGCTTCATAACTTTTGTATGTTCCGGCAACCATGCAGTTTAAGCATAACCATAAGGATAACGATAAGCTCTTCCTTATCCTTCCGTAACTAACGGAGTCCGTTATGGTTATTAACCATAGCGGATCACCTTTCTGACATTGCGCATGCTCAGAATAACCATAACCACAAAAGAATGACGAATTAAGTGGTGCAAAAAGTCTCTATTGTTAAACTATATTTTAAGGTGAGCTACCGTTAAATAAACATAAGCGTCTAGAGTCAAACTATGGACTTTTCAATCGGCCAATCATAGGCCGCCGTCTTAATGAAAGTAATTTTGAGATTAAGCGGGTACTGAGGATTAAAGCACATTAAAAAGTTGCACATTTTTAAAGTTTGTTTTATTGGTTTTAAATTAACCGCTCGCGGGGTTACTGAGCTTTAATCCTCAGTACCCCACAAAAACACTTTTTAGAATGTAATTTTGTAAGTAGTACTTACTTTTTATTCAAAAAATATTTTCTAAAATAATTCAAAAACTTTTATACTCCTTCACTTGTTGATTTTTTTTAAAGCCCGGTCGTAGCTCAGTGGTAGAGATACCGCTTACGGCCGTGGCGATCCTGGTTCGATTCCCGGAGTGGGCATACGCATAATAAAAAAAGTATGACCGAATTTTAGTTGGTTGGTGTAAGATCGTCTTTCGGAGGAGACGTAAAGCTGTCGGTCCTGGCCATCTCTGGTCGTTAAGTCACGCTAGAGGCGCTTGCGCGACCTGAAAACTCTAGCACCAGACTTGAGCACCACAAGTTACACGAACTTTACTTTACTTTTTTTTGTTGATTTTATTTTCAATTTATGTTTTTTACAGATTGTGATATCTTCAATTTTATTGTCATAATGTCTGACAGACATATGTTTGAAAAGTTTTTATAAAAGTTTTTTAAATAATTTTCCACACCTTCTTAGAAAGATTTTTTCTTCTTTCCCACTTTATTTGGTTGGTTTGGACCCCCATTAATAACTTTTTCACATACTCAGTATGGTTTAACCTTTATCAATTTTCTTCATATCATGTCTCGTCTACACTTCAATTTTTTAAGTCCATAAAAGCTCCATTAAGGTTCTACATCATTTGCTCTTCTGCTAAAACCATCAGCAAAAATAATTTTCTGTCTCCTGATGATGAACGTTTCTACGTTCGAAACATGTAGAGACCCCTAAAGAATTTTTGTTCTATTAAATTTTGTGGAGGAGGACTTTCAGTTTTTTCTTTCTTTTCTATACTTTCAACTCCACTTTAAGCATGAACTATTTCTTCAAATTATTTATATTATATAGGGTTGCCAAAAACGAAGCAGTTTACTAGCTCCTGGTTAGGCAATATTAAGAAAACACCACGAGCATTAATAACACAGGCCTGCATGAAATTTGTGATGACGTGATTTTTGTTTGTTGAGCTTAGTTTTTATATAGAAATAACTAATTAAAATAAAATTGGTCTCTATCACCCACAGATTTTTTTTGCAAAAAAAAAAAAGAAAAAATATTAAAAAAACTTATAATAGGCGTCTTAATACATTTTAAAATGAATGTAGTACTTCAAATTCTAAATGATTGATGAATAAAAAATGATTTTCTGTGGTGTTACACACCTTCCGACTGGAGACTTTTTATCGACTTCAAAAAGGAGCTTTAAATTTGTTCTTTTACATAATGACAATGTTTTTGCTTCTGTTTCGGTCAGCCATACAGTTAAGTTAAAGGAAAACTATGAAAATTTAGAGGAATTACTTTTAAGAATACAATATGAAAATCACAACTGGGAAGTGTGTGAAGATCTAAACATTTTAAGTCTTCTCTTAGGTCAGCAGTCTGGATTTACTAAATTTCCATGTCTCCTGTGCGAGTGGTCTAGCTAGCGAGAACAGCATTGGATAAAAAGAGACTGGTCACAAAGAGATACTTTAACACCTGGAAACAAAAATGTAATTCGCGAAAGTCTTATTGACCCTCAAAAAGTTTTACTTCCACCACTTGACATAAAACTTGGACGTATGAAACAATTTGTTAAGGCATTAAACAAAGAAGGATATTGTTTTAAATATTTGCGTAAAACATTTCCGGCTCTGTCAGAGGCAAAATTAAAGGAGGGAATCTTTGTAGGGCCGCAGATTAGCAGCTTGATGAAACATACAGAATTTGAAAAGGTAATGGAAGATAAGGAAAAACATGCATGGAATGCTTTTAAAGAAGTTGAACATAAATTACTACTATGTTGAGATCGTTGAAAATATGCTGGAAAATTTCAGGAATTTCAGAATATGAGCATAAAAATTCACTTTTTACATTCCCATTTTTACTAATTCCCGGAAAATCTTGGGGACGTGGGTGAAGAGCAAGGTGAAAGATTTCATCAATATATTAAAGAGATGAAAAAAAAACCAGGGGCGCTGGGACACAAAAATGATGGCCGATTTCTGTTGGAACAGAAAAACAACCAAAAGATGCTTTTCTGAAAAAAGAAAACATTTTTTGAAGAAGCGTAACGAATAAATAACCATTTATAATAGTTAATATGTATATATATTTGGTATATTTTTGTATTTTTTTCCTTAATATATTGAAAAACTAGCTTATAAATGAAATAAATCGTGTTTTTTCTATATTTTTGGATTTTACCGGTTTGAAAAATAACCTTACGTGATATAAAAAAATTGAAAGCAGATTTGAAATCAGCGCTACCCAATTACTAGAAAACAGTTAAAATTTTTAAATCAACTTTCAAAGTGTAAAAAAATGCAGCCCTGTGTAATTGATAACATATTTCTTTTAATAAAACATTGTTAAAATGGCTGTAAATACCGTATTTTTATTTTTTTTACGTCGGCCTATTACCGCAACGAGGCCAATCACCGACGCCAGGGAATTTGTCACACACTATCTGGTAATTTTGCCGAATCCCTCTTTGTCGAGGATAGGGTTCTTTAGCGTGCCAACATCCATGACACGGTTTAGACGGTGCGCCTCTTAAAACCAAATTTCAAACTTTAACATCGACGTTGCCGTCCCCGGGAATCGAACCCGGGACCTTCGATCTGTGAGGCCGCTGCACTGACCACTAGACCACAACGCCGATAATAAATACCGTATATAAAATGCTGGAGAATGCCATATTTAAAACGTTATAGATATCTACAATCTACTTACATCAGTAATATGTTTTTTGTTATGTTAAGGAAAAAAATGTTGGATTACACTCGCCAATTCTTATTGCAGTTATGCAGTTGCAATTACGACCAACCATAATTTAGTTTTATGTTATACACTAAGAAAAAGCCTTCTATTCCTTATAAGAATTCACATACTCTTTATACAACTGTTTAATTCTATATGTGACAGCAACGCTTTTTCCTGCTGTAAGACAACGAAAATTGCTAGACTGTTGTGTAGTGATAATATCACGGTAATTTAGTTAATAGGAAATAGGAGTTTCTGCTACCATAGAATGGTTTATAGCCATTATTGCTCCAAATACTCACAGCAATTATCAAGTTCTATTGGGGGTGTGATCTGGTTTTATATACTGTATTAGTTCCGACTGGCAGTTGTAATGAAACTTGACATTAATGATAATAATATTTGCTTGCTACGGTTAACAAAGCATATAGGTACTTACCAATAAAAATCAGTACTGTAGTTCTCAAAATTTTAAATAGCTTCTAGTGTGCTATTGTTTTAATCGTTTAACATTGCAAATGATTATCTGTTATGCAACATGGTTTACTGAGATGGTAAAATTCGATAGTCGATAGCTTATACAGTCCCATACTAATGATGGGTTGTGCGAAATGAGAATCTTCTATTGCTTTATCTGACATTCAAAGTTTAAAAAAACTTAAATACAAAGTAAAAATAAATTAATTGAAACAGGTATTGATACGATCAATAAAATTCAAATTCAGACAGGAGAGTTAAAATACTCCGAACAACGATGGACTTGCGCAACAAATACGTAAAAACTAATATTAGGGCGCTCGTCGATTGCCGATCGCTACGAACCCCCACCAACGTTTTTTCTAAAAAAAAATGCATTTTAAAAAATTAAATGGGCTGTATTTTATATAAAACAACGCTCTTGCAACGCATCTGCCATTTGATAAAAAAAAATCACTAAACTAAACCTTGTGTATTTTACTTATCCTCAAATCACTAAAAAGCTTTTTTTACTTTTAGCCCCAAGAAATCACCAAATCCAATTGGATTTTCGAGATATATTTGACATTGAACCATCAGATAGATGCAGAAACGACTACTTGGAAGTCCGTGACGGGCAATACGGCTTTAACAACCTTTTGCTGCACTTTTGCGGAAAGGAATTTCCACCTGTACTCAAATCCGCCGACAGACATCTGTGGGTGTATTTTAAGTCTGACGAAAACATCGAGGGAAAAGGATTCAGGGCGGTGTTCGATTTTGTTCCCAGAGCCAATGCATGTAAGTCGATTCAGTGTTTTTCTAGAAATAGTATTGGTAGTCCTGTTTATAAAGTGCAGCTGTAAACGTTTTCTACAAATGGAAGACTTTCTCGTTTATTGTCAGCTACTTGTGTCAGTGTTTAGCACTCTTGCATTCTTAAACTTGATTGGCACGCTTATCCAGAAAAAGGACAAAAAGAGTTTTATACGAGCTTATTCAATAAGGAACTTTCCAATTTTATTTTTTTCAATAATATGATTTAGTTAGGCCTAAAAAAAATTTTCCCCAATTATTACTCCTTAAAAATCAGTAATAACTTGATAAAAATTCTTTAAAGTTTCGCGCGTGTCAAAAGCATTTCAAACGACCTTTTAAGCGCGCCAAGCCCGATGATGTCACGAAGTATGACTTTTCCGTCATCCATCATCCTGACCGGTGGCCGAGCTACCGAGTTTGCATTTGGATTGCGGTGTGTTATTGTTATTGTATTGTTGTTTTAAGGTGGAATTCTCAACGTCGTTCAATTTATTGCCAACCTAATAATCTATTTTGTGGATGTCATCATGACAAATAATACTTCGTGACGTCACGACCCGTTTTTACCCGCTTGGAATAATTTGAATTTTGGGACAGTTTTAAATCTTTCTAGCGGTCTTTTGGGACGAAATATGTTGTTTTTTTTGCTGCCATATGTTTTATGACAATATATACTTATGATTTATAGAATTTTTTCACCATTTACATTTTTTGTCAAGTTCCCTATTAGAAAAGGCGGGAAAAAAGGATATGGTTATTTAAGTAACAAAAACAATATGAATAATTTACTTTGTTATAATACCACTTTATTAAAAAAAAACATTGGTGACTGTAGACTACATTATCAAATTGAATACCTTAAAACTACGGTGTACCCTTATAAAAGATTTGACAAAGGATGTTTATAGCAATATTATACAGATAGTTATTGTTTAATTAAGTTATTTATCCTTAAGTAATGTTTATTAAATCTAGATATAAGGAACATAAGGCATCTTATTTGTTAAACAAAGAAAATTCTAATTCCGCAAAACATTGTTTGGAGACAGGCCATTATTTCCCAGATAATAATAATTTAAAAATTTTCTATAATGTCCCAAAAAGTAAAAAATTTAATATCTTAGAATCAATTGAGATTTACAAACATAATAAAAATCCTACCATAAACCTACTAAACGACCAAACCGTGTGGAATTCGCCGCTATTTACAATAGTTAAGGATAAATAACTAAGTTAAGGAATAATGATCTGTGTTATATTGCTATAAATATCCTTGGTTAAATCTATAGTATTACGAAACTGCAGTCACCAAAATACCAAAAAAATGTTTCAAAATAAAGTGATATTATTATTTATATTGTTTTTGTTAATATTTATGCAATATCACAAAGTAACGCAGTACTTAATCCAACATTATTTACTTAAGTAATTGGTGTTGTGAGGTTTTTATGCTCGTAGGCGAACTGGATGTGGGTTTTGATAAAATGTGTTTTGAATAATGAAATTTGTGTTTCTTTGTAATTTGTTTGCGAATTGTCATGCTGTTTTTGCAATAACTCAGCAATACTATCATTAAGCCCTCTATACCTTGAGAGCAAAAATTATTTGCATCAAAGAGGGCTTGGATTAAAACACGTAGGGCTTGGTTTAGATCACAATGATATGGGGAAGATATATCTAACCAAATTTAGGTTAAATATTTGTCAAATTCATATTACGACAATATGCCAAACTAATGAGTAATAAAATAAGTAGGTAGACAAATACAAATTAATTTTTGTTGTTTACAAAATTAATAAAGTAAGAATATACAAAAAGAAAAATTCGAAGAAATCGTCCATTTTTCTCAAAAGACCTGATTTAGATTGGATTAAAAAAAAGACACAAAGTCGCGGTCTCACGTAAGGAGACCGTGAATTTGTGTCTTTTTTTTCAATCGAACAGAAAGAAAAAGAACAATAATTACATAAATTGCTGTAATTGGCCACCGCCATGCTCCAAGAATAAATTCACACGTCTTTTCATATTTTCGAAAGTGTTGATCAGCATCTCTGAAGAAATGTTACCACATTCTTGGATAATCCTTTCTTGTAATTGTTCTAAATTTGCAACTGGTGTTTTAAAAATAGTGTTCTTTAAATGAGGAAAAACGAAGTAATCCATAACCTTTAAACAAGGTGATCTAGGTGGGAATTCAATGTCTGATCGAAAACTGATCAATCAGTCGTCGAAAAAATTGCGTAAGTAGTTAATAGTTTCGGCGGCTGTATTGGCGGTTGCACCGTCCTGTTGAAATTATCCAACACGTAGTCGTCTTCAAGTAATTGCTCCACAAATGGATTCAAAATATTGTCTCTATACATAATATACAGTGTCACCAGTAAAGTCCGCATCATATGGGATTTTTTTTATTAATAGCTTTATTCGAAATTTGACTTTGGCATCAAGCTCTGCTTCGATCGAGATGAAAATTAAGCAAAAAAATAGTAGTCACGTGATTCGCATTATCTGTCAAATTTTAATGTTTTCAAAAAAATAATTCAAAAGTGGGGTTATTTCTTAAAATAACGAAAAAAGTTATTAGAAAAAGTTTTTTTAACTGCAGTTTCTAGCCCATATGCAAAATTTCAGCCGCATAAGATAATTTTCATTTTTTACCTATATTTTGTAAATTGAACCACTTTTGCAAAATAAGACTCAACGCAACTTACATAAAACTTCTTAGTTTTGACTATGCTTTATTTCAGATACATTTTCTTTAAAGTAGCGCCATATTAAATGTGTGTTTTTCTACAAAATCAAAATTGGGCTATTAAAATCGGGTCGCATGTGATGCAAAGTTCATTTGTTTTTGACCCTGTATAAGGTAAGTCCATAAAATAAGTATTTTTAAAAAGGTTGTTCGTGTCTAAAAGTAATACACCTTAATGTTAAGACAAAAAAGAAAACAGTGTCTTCAGTAAAATGTTTTTTAAGTGGAAAATAAATTTTAGTTTAACTTAACGTAAAGTTTATCTATTTTCAACGATTTAATTTAAAACTCCTTTACTTTATTTTTTATTTTTCTTTTTTTTACTTTCAGGCACAAACTACGTTTTGAAAAATACTTATTTTATGAAGTTACCATATACAGGGTCAAAAACAAATAAACTTTGCATCACATGCGACCAAATTTTATTAGCCCTATTTTGATTTTGTAGAAAAACACACATTTATTATGGCGCTACTTTAAAGAAAATGTATCTGAAATAAAGCATTGTCAAAACTAAGAAGTTTTATGTAGGTTGCGTTGAGTCTTATTTTGCAAAAGTGGTTCAATTTACAAAATATAGGTAAAAAATGAAAATTATCTTATGCGGCTGAAATTTTGCATGTGGGCTAGAAACTGCATTTAAAACAACTTTTTCTAATAACTTTTTTCGATATTTTAAGAAATAACTCCACTTTTGAATTATTTTTTTGAAAAAATTTAAATTTGACAGATAATGCGAATCACGTGACTACTATTTTTTTGCTTAATTTTCATCTCGATCGAAGCAGAGCTTGATGCCAAAGTCAAATTTCAAATAAAGCTATTAATAAAAAAAAATCCCATATGATGCGGACTTTACTGGTGACACTGTATATAAAAAATAGAACCAACAATTCTTCTTCGGGATACAGCTAACCAGACGCCAATTTTTTGAGGGTGCAATGTGGACTCTACAAAAATATGGGAATTTTCACTACTCCACATGCGTGTACCTATTCTGAGAATTCCCATAACCGGAGAGGTGGAACCAGGCTTTATCCGAAAAAAATGTCAGGTCTAATAAATCATTTCTTTTCAATAAATTTTGGGTAAATCATTGAGAGTAATTCCTGTGTCTTTCAAAATCTGCGGCTTGTATTTCTTGAAATACTTGCACTTTATAAGGAAATGAATTTAGCTGCTTCTTAAGAATAGTCCTGCATGTTCCATAAGACCTTCCCACTTCTTGGGACAGGCGTCTTATACAATTTGTTGGCGTATTTTGTATTATTTCACGAACGTTTGCAACAAGCTCTTCTGTTCTTACAGATGTCTTCCTGCTCCTTTTTTGTATTGTATAAAACCTGTTTCCCTAAACACAGCCACGGTTCTTTTCAGGCAATGATAAAAATCTCCAGCAATGAAAGCAACGTTAGGAAAATGTTGGTGAAAATCGTCCATGCACAAACCCGGATTGTATTGCCACTCACCATTTACTCTAACCCCGTTTCGAAAATACGCTTCAACCATGAATGTTTTGTGCTGTTCCGTAAAGCCTTTTTTGTGTGTGAATTGTTTAAGAAATTGGAAAAATTAGCGATGAATCAAATTACTTGTAACGACTGTCAAAGATGACGGAATAACTGATTGATTGTTAATTCAGGTAGTTACTGACACCCAACAGGTGTTAAGCTCTACGGCTAAGCATTACGTCCTTAGATGCAAGGCCCTCTTTAATGCAAATAATTTTTGCTCGCACGGTACAAGTCCGCATTACGGACATACCAAGGCGCATTAACTATTACTAAGTTAGGTTAGATTAGAGTGGCAGACTTCTGGCACTGTCTAAGTCAAAGAAAATTTATAGGGTTAGAAATGTTAACTCCTTGTTAAAAAATCGCAACACAGTAGAGGGAGAAAGAAGAGAGAGAGAGAGGGGTGTTACTGTGCCCGCCGGCCATCAGAGGCGCAATGGCGGGAAATTTAAACAGCGGTTTCAGGACTTTTCAATTTAATTATTAACTTTTGAACGAGTTTTTTTTTATTTAATTTGTGATTCAATATAAATATTATTAAATCACAAATTAAATCAATAAAAAGACGTACAAAAGTTTTTTTCTATGGAATAAATAATGCACATTTTTATATTAACCAAGATTTAGAAAATAAAGATAGAAGCACTTTATCGTAAGTAATGTTTTCTACGTTTATTTATAAATAAAAACTGCATTGACAACCATAACAAAAAATAACTGTTTAGAATAAACTAATGTCCTTAGGTTACGTCTCACAGGTCTCACTCATCTGGAATTGTCTCAATTCATATAATATTATCACAAATAATACTGTATAAAACACAAGCACTAGGATGCATTGAGACACGAACTAAAAGATCCATAAACTATCAGGTGATTCTTACAGCGTTATCTGAAACAAAAGAAACAGTATCGGGTAGACATTAAATTTCTCTGTAAAATATGGCCGATGGCCAAGTATCTACTTATCGAGTTAGCTCAAACCATTATCTTTGTGCCATTATGTTATAATTTTTAATCCACTCAGTAAAACAAAAATGTTTAAATTATCATTTCAAGAGACTAAACTTATCTGTTCGTAACTGATAGATTGTTAGGTATTACCTCGGGCACAATGTGTTGCAGTTATCTGCAGGTTGCCCAGTGATATTTTGTTAAGATTGGCTTGTTAACCAACACCTATTATGTATGTGAAACATTTCATGTTAATTTATTTATTGTAAACTTACATTTCCTATATTCCTATATAAAAAATAGGTAAGGAAGTGTAAACTCAATTTGATAAACAATAAAAAAATAATTACCTGCATAGTAGGCTGGAATAATAACTGAAAGATTACACACATCGGCGAAGTTTTCTAGAATAGAAAGTAGAAACTAATAGAATTAGAATTGTATATTAAAATGATAATAAAAAATTAATTAATTTCCTCCGAAAAAAACGTGGACAAGAAAAATTGACAGTTGTGACATGGATGGATGGATGGCGGCTGGCTGGTTTGTTCCAATTAGCACCTGGCGCAGTTTGGGAAGCGTTACAGTAAGTTAGAATATAACTGTCCTTCTCTTTTATACGTCAAAAATATGCGACAGAACCCGGTTACACGGCCAGCTGGCGACAACAGCGCTAATTTGCCCTGATGGCCGGCGGGCACACTAACACCCCTCTCTCTCTCTTCTTTCTCTTTCTACTGTGTTGCGAAATCGTCCATTTAAGCTTCACCGGGGTGGTCTAAGTAGTCTTACGTAGCCCTATGAAGGCCGTTGTGATACCACACGTGTTCCGCGAAACCTATCCGCATCAGTTTCCTGATGGTTAACGCGACATATAATATAGAAGAATCTTGGCAGCGCGTTAAAAAAAGGTAGATACTGTGAAACTAATGGAGAAATATAAAATGAGAAAAAAGTTAAAATAGTAATTTTCGTGTAAAAGCGCAAATTATAAAAGCTCATTTAAACAAGCCACTATTGTTAATGCCTTAGGGACTTGACCCAGTTGTAAGTTGCTTACTTCCTCCAGATCATTAAAGAATGGTTTGCCCATGGCATTGAAACTTCTTCTTGCGAGCCCAGAGCAGGGCATTTACACAAGAAATGTTAAATTCTATCCTCCTCTTCTTCATCACTCCAACTTCCGCAGACGTCGTTAGCTGATATCTGCATACGTTCTCGCAAATCGAGATAAGATTTTTTCCAGATCTTGCCTCGCTAACATCTAGCAAGATGTTTAAACGTGTTTCTAAAGTTAAAATCTGGCAGTTCTGGCACAGTGTTGCTACTACGGAGCCATTCGATGTTCGCAGCGTTGCGTTAATGTTTTCAGGGTTGCAAAAATAAAATTTTAAAATATTAAAAGCAAGATAAACCCTTTTTGAGTATTCAAAGCACAAAACGACAATGCTGGGTGCCTGCACGTGGCGGAACAGAATGCACACAAGTGCAAAAATATGTCAGTTACCGGCGTCAGACTTCTAAAAACACGTGGGGTAAACAGCCCGGCTGTTGGCACTCGGCCAGTTGTTGGCACCCCGAAGGGTTTTTATGTAATTTTAGGTGTAATTATGTTATTTCGGTACCTTAAATAATTTCTATTAAATTTGACACTATTGTATTACTTCCCGTCACAAATATTTCACACCGAGGTTTTAGTATCATTAAGAAATTCGTAGTGTAAAGTAGTATTGTGCCCTCGTTACAAGGTAAGAAAAATATCGATTTCTTAAGGAACGCAAATTTAGAGCGTATTTAGGACACTATTTACACCAAAATATATTTTTTTATAGATTAGCTGATAGAGTATATTTAATTTGTATTATTTTTATAAAAAACAGCTTTTATTTTTTTCATTTTTATAAAATTTAGGTGTGCCAATAACTGGCACGCAAAACTACGTTACATCTAGTGGTTGGCACCCCATGCCAATAACTAGCACTTAACATAGTTTAAAAGGTCCAGTCATTGGCATCCTATAATTTGAGTAAAATTTTACTTTTTTCGATATTTAAAATATTATAAGGTATTATTGATAGCTTCGCCTTACTGAAAATTTCTTTTTAAGTTAAAATTTATGTCACTTTAAGTATTTTTTGGGTATAAACCTCTCGGTAATCATCTTGTTATTTTTGTGTAATGAACACCGCCAAAAATGCAGTTTTTTAGCAAAAAAGAGGTGGTTAAGCTACTGACTGGTAATGTATCCACTAAAATAAGTTTAAATTAACTGTTTTTATTTACGTCTGCGATATATTTTGCTATTTAATACAAAGAACTTGGGTGCCAATAACAAGCTTGTAAAATGGTGATATTAAGTTATTGGCACTCCTATACTAAAATGAAATCTAATATAAAAATTTACCTAGATTCAAAAGAAATGCTACAAACACCGCCTTGGATTCAACAATGAACATTTAAATGGCGTGCGATACATTACAATAGTGCCGCTGTTAACAATATTGTTTAACTTTTAAATGATTGTTCATTAGGGTGGAGCGAAAATTTTTTTTTCAAAATTTTGATATTGGCTAGGAGCCAAAATGTTCTATCTATAAACACTATTTCCTGCGCAAAATTTTAACTTCCTACTCATTTGTTTTAAGGGGCCACACAATCCTCAAAGTTATAGCAATTTAGGTATATTATTTTCTTTTTGATATCGGTTAAATTATGTCGGACTTTCGCTAGTTCATGGTACATTCTAAAAGAAATATGCAATGAACTACCCAGAACTCACCACGTGGAGGTATCCGACCTAAAGCCCCTCCCCCCTCCCACCCTTATATTCGCAAATCAGTTACATTATCTCGGAAGTCGGATACCTCCACGTGGTGAGTTCTGGGTAGTTCATTGCATATTTCTTTTAAAATATACCATGAACTAGCGAAAGTCCGACATAATTTAACCGATATAAAAACAAAATAATATACCTAAATTGCTATAACTTTGAGGATTGTGTGACCCCTCAAAACTAATGAGTAAGAAGTTAAAATTTTGCGCAGAAAATAGTGTTTATAGATAGAACATTTTGGCTCCTAGCCAATATCAAAATTTTGAAAAAAAAATCAATTTTTCGCTCCACCCTATTGTTCATGTCTTAAAAGTTGGAAATATTTCTCTTAAATTGTTTTGTCCAAACAAACATGTCATACACATACATTGCTAAATAATTTTTTTTCATTTTCATTTAATTACCATAGTACACGTGTATTCTGCTTAATAAAAAAAAGTGTACCTACCTTATTAGTTTTCCTAATGGTATTTTTTAATTAAATGTTATTACCTATATGCTTAGATATTTTCATTATAAAAGTTAAATTGCTTCTACCATAATTGAGCTTTTGGTATATATCTAGGTATTTAAAAGTGTTTCTTTACCCGAATTTATCTACAAAACTTCACAAAAGAAGACTGGTAAAATTGGGATGCCAATACTATCAAAAGGTGCCAATGACTAGCAAAATTGGGGTGTCAACGACTAACAAAAGGTGCCAATGACTAGCAAAATTGGGGTGCCAACGACTAACAAAAGGTGCCAATGACTAGCAAAATTGGGGTGTCAACGACTAACAAAAGGTGCCAATGACTAGCAAAATTGGGGTGCCAACGACTAGCAGCGAGTGCCAATAACTAGCAAATAATATTATTATTTGCAATATATCGCTAAAAGTAGTTAATTTGGACTAAAAGCATCAAAATTTTGTATTATCTCTAAAGTGTGATATTATTTCAATCAAATAAAATTTCCCGTAATTGCAAAAAATTATTTATTTACCATCATGTTGTTGATAAAAATATGACCTCGAGTTCTTAAGGGTGCCAATCAATGATCTGCTACCTATAATAGATGCCGCACGCCATTCATAAACGCTATTTAAATCTGCTGCCAAAATCGTTTGTAGGAGAGAGGAGGTGAAGTACTTCCCCCCGGCCGGGAGTGGGGATTACGTTGCCGCAGTTAGAATTTTACCTCGTTACTATGCGCTATCATATGGTCACAGCGGCGTCTCGTGTCAGGGTTCACAATAAAATATAATTATCCAATCTGAACTTAAATATTTTTTAACGTTTGTGAAAAAAACGGTTTGTAGAACAGTAAAGTTTAATGTATGATAGAAAAAATGGTCCGCGGAGCAGTAAAATTTAATATAAGTTAATAACTATTTATTGTAATAATTATTATAAGGGAAACTTTGGATAGCTATAATTATAACATTTGGTGAACTGAGCTGACCTAAAAATAATTACACTATGTATACTTAAAACACGGTTTTTACGGTTTTATTGAAATTTAAAAGAAAAGCAAAGTTTCTTTTACGTTAGGTACTTTTTAATAGCGAAAAAGCACAACAAAAATTTTTCTTCCCCCTAGCCGCGCTCAAGCAGGATGCCTCTTTTTATTTCCCATCATACCTACGAACTATACGAAGTTGTTCGCAAAGTTCCTTTAATATAGCTAAGCAAAGATATTTACTTTGCTTAGCTGTTTAAAAGCAGCAAATGGAAAGTAAAGTCAAAATTTTGAATACTCTCGCAAGATGGAGGTAAAGTCAAGTGACACTCTTTCAATTTTGGTCTATTAAACTTTTATAAGTTGGCATGAATTCCAGGACTGGACTTGAAAATTTAACATGTGATACCTTCTAAAACTTGATGCAATAGTCTCATCGGTTTTACCGCTTTTCAAAGTTTTCTATAAATATTATAATTTAAGGTAGGTAAAGTCGATTCAGCCAGTAAACCTGCAAGATGGCCGACCTGTCATATGACAAAAGTAATCGAAAATGCAAAAATCCATTTTATTTAGCTGGAATATGACTTTTGTCATATGACATGTCGGCCATCTTGCAGGTTTACTGGCTGAATCGACTTTACCTAATAATAAACATGAGTTTTTATATGGTTTAAAGATAAAGTGTCAAAATAGATTTAAAAACTATATTATATTACAATTACCTATTCAAACCTTGAAAATACTAAATTAACTGAAACGCAACTTTAAATAGGATTCTGTCACTCATATTTACAACAGAATTTTTTTTTGTTTTATTTCTTCATATTATACCTATCTATAGGTAAAATACAATACCTACAGTTCAACATAAACTAATTAAATTCAGTCAGATATTACATTTTTACTGTCGAGGAAATCCCCATATATGACTTACATAAGGTACGTAGACCCAAAAATGGTTTTTATGAAATTTGATGGTTATGATACAGTTACATTTTTAAATTTGTATGTGGGCTAACATAAAGTTAAAAGCTTCAATTTAGCCAGGGATTTAATTTTTCTCTCAATGGAAACCCCAATTTAACAGTTTTTGATTTACGTAAGGTACGAATACCCAAATACGGTTTTTATAGAATTTGTTGGTTATTATACAGTTACATTCCTAAACTTTTATGTGGGCTAACATAAAGTTAAAAGCTTCAATTTATCCAGGGATTCATTTTTCTGTCAGTGAAAACTCTACTTTAACAGTTTTTGACTTATTACGTATAAGGTACGTAGACCCAAAAGTGGTTTTTATGGAAATTGTTCTTTAAAATGCAATTTATTGATACGGTTATATTTCTAAACTTGTATGTCCGCTAACTTAATGTTAAAAAATTTAGAAATAAAACCAGCATATAATAATAATCATAGGTACCTAGGTAGGTATATATCTTTATTCTCAAGTAACTATAGTTTATTACAGGAATTAACTTACATATCCAAGTAAAGTATTTTTAACAAATAATAAGTAGGTTGTCTGGTACCTACAACATATTATGAAATCCCATGCAAAATTGAAGAGTTAAAGGCAAGAACCCACGAACGTCATAAATGACGTTTATGGTTAAAGATGATCAAATAGTGGCTTCCTTGTTTATTTTAGACTAAGAGTGTATCTGAGTTGTTTAAAGAATTCAATAAGCCAAACCATTTGCAAAAGTTATATCTATACAGTCTATCCATAATGTTCCTTAAATAAATAATACGTATAATAAAATAAAAATGTAAAGTTTTAATTATTTTTCCCCACCTACCCACGCCTATGAAAAGTTAAACCTAACCTACAAATAACCCAACTTTTTATGTACTCACCTATGAAAAGTAACTGCAGAATTATTATTATTATATTTCGCAGTCTTGCACACTTCAAACCTGTGACCCATCTTAATTAGTCTTGAATAAAATATCACAAAACACTAACAACACAGCAATTAATATACAAAACCGATAAACCGAAACAAATTTTAAACAACTTTCGAACGAAGAACGACCAAACTAAACCCTTAATTTCTCTGTGGACCAAACGTCAAAGAAATTATGAATGAAAAAAGGCAGGCTCTCTTCTGACCAATAGGAACGCAACGTCTTCTGTGTTGCCAAACTGCATAATTTTTAAGGGAAATGTCTATGGGTTTTTAGACAAAGATTTAAATTTACCACATAACGTCATATTTTTTTCTCTTCTGGAAGGCAAAATCTGTAGATTTATGGCTTTAGGGATGAATAATATGTAAAATTATTAAATAAGTGTTGTTATTATTACTTTTAAAATATTGTTATGGCCGTAATTTATATATTGGTACTCTAAGAGTGTTAATACCTACTTTTAAAAGGTACGTTTGGCAAACAAAGTGGAGGGGCGCCATTTGCAGCAGGAGTTACTTCAGAATGGGATACGATTTTGGCAATAGGTTCGTTTGTTATTGCTTCATCTATACCTAGCAGATCATTGGTGCCAATAACTGGGCTGTTCACCCTGTCTGTCTTATTTATCTGTATTTTTTTGTAAAAAATGTGTGTAATATGTTTTAAATATAATGTACATTATAGTTTAAAATATTAACTGGATAATTAATAAACCTTAACGTTTCCTTATGTTTTCTTCTATAAACCATTGTAAAAATTCAAGTTTTAATTGCTCGTTGTAGTATTCGTTTCGTAGTTGTGTATGTAATAACCTAACAGCAAAAACAATGTCGGTGTTATAATATTGTAGTTTGCGATAATATTATTGTATGTATTTAAATAGTGAAAATGAAGCTAAATTGTCAAAATATAAATGTTGTAATTGATGGTGAAAAATTGGAATTAGCAAACAGTTTTAAATATTTAGGGATAATCATTGATTCAAAATTAAAAGTTTTTAATTATTTTGAAAGTATCATATCGAAGATTGCCGGAAAAGTAGGTTATTTTAAAAGAATCAGTTCCAATTTAAGTGTGTTTTCTAAAAAAACTGTATTTAATACTATTATATTACCACATTTTCGTTATTGTTCTTCCATTTTATATCGTGCTAGTGAGAAAATATTTGATCAATTACAAATTTTACAAAATAAGGCAATGCGGATTATTTTAAATTGTGACAAATATACAAAAATTAATTTTATGTTAAAAAATTTAGATTGGTTGAATGTCAGAAATTTAATTTTTTATTTAGTATGTATCTTTATACATAAAATTAAAAATAATTTATTGCCTGATTGTTTAAAAAGTTTTTGTTCTTTTAATTATGATCATCATAATTATAAAACAAGAACTAATCAAAATTTTTATGTGGATAGAGTGTCTTAAAAATTAGCTTATAAATCTATTTTTTATAAAGGTTTGATAGAATATAATAATTTCTAAATTATATGAAATCTCAAAAATCATTAAAACTGTTTCAAAAAACTTTAAAACTACATTTAATTAAAAAACAAAATGATACGTTATATTTGATAAAATTTACAAAATGTTTAACTTTTCTGTCTGTTTTTGTTAAAAGAAGGTTGCGTTTTAAAATTTAAAAATAAATCTATAAAAATGTGTTAAGAAATGTATTAAAAAATATTTAATTGTATCTTTTTGCTAAATAAAACATGTACTACACTACTACTACTGGTTTTGATAGATAACGGGCAAACTTAAAAAAATTATACCAAAACCAAAACTTGCAGTGTTCCAGGTTGCAAATCAAATTACCATAGTTCCTTAAAACAAGGTAAGAAACTATATCTACCTACCGTAAAATTTCCGGCCAGATATGATTTATAAAAAAAAAAATGTGTAAAATCAATTACCAGAGACAACTGGACACTATCAAAATAGTATGTAGTTTACTCCCTACATTTTGCTAAAAGTGGCATAATATTATACTTAATTCATTTTTCCTTTTGTCTTTTTTCTATTGTTTTTCGGCAACGTGTCCCGATTTTTCCCTGGCCATCTTGCAATAAGGGTAATAAAGATATTTTTTTTTAACGAGTGATAGGTACTAACTGGATTCTTTTTTGAAGTTTATCGCAAATCCTAATCAAAATTTTAAGATTTCGAGATTTCTTGTTCTCGCATATTTTTGTCTCGTCTCACGAGATTCTAGCAAAAAAACCTCTCGTCTCGTTTCACCGGAGACCGAACCGCTCTCCTCCCTTTCTCGTCTCGTCTCGAGAAGAGAAAAACCGAGACGAGAGTGAAACACTAATTTGATATCAAGGGTTTCCTGCCAGAAGGGCGTATCCACAAAATTGCGATTTTTGGCTTGTAACCTAAATGTGATGATTATAGTAATATTTATGTTTGTCATGCTACTAGGTCGTATTCATCAGACTGATGGTTACGTAGCTAAAATACTTGCTTATTTCTTTAGACGTATCAACAGTTATCGCCAAGTTACACTTGCCAGAAAGTGTATGTACAGGGTGGCCAACTAAGAATGCGAGGTACTGTATCTGGAAAACTATCCATCGTAGAGGCTTGCGACAAAAAAAATTATTACTAAAACGGCCAAGAGAAAAACCTGGAAAATACTTTCAAGTTTCTGAAATGGCCGCTAGGGGGCGTAACTGCAATCTTAAATCTAAAAAAGTAATGTTTCTGTAAATTCCGCTATATTAACCTAATAAGAAAAATCCTGATCTTTAAAGTCGAAAATAATCTGAACCTTTTTTGTTTGACACTTTTTGCAGTACCTCTAAAAATAAAGTGGTGGGGGTATTCAAACGTTTCCGTAAATAACATCCTGTATCTTCGAAACGGCTAAGCCGATCTAAACAAACTTGAGCTCGTTAAAAGGAACTATTCTTGGGCTACAAGCATCATTATATTTAAAGTTTTGTAAGTTTCACATATCGCCGCTAGAGGTTTTTTTTTGACATTCCAACAGAAATGATTATTTTCTCAATAAAAAAAAATGCATTGGTATGATTTTTTTTTCATGAAAAAGTAGCTAAATAGTGCCTAAACTAGCTCGCGAAAACCGCATCTTGATATCTTATTCCTAACCCAAAATATCGGCAATAGAAAATTTTATTGTATTGTAACTATATTTTTCTGGAATTCTTTCTATTATGTAAGTTGTGGCCCTAAAAAGGACCGATTTATAAAAGGAAGATTTTTAATGCCCCCGCAAATGCTCGAAATGCTGACCATCACGTTCTATGCATTAAGCTGAAGCCTCTCATGGGTAGACAAAACTGCACTTTCAATTTCGGCTCTCGGTATGTTACGTATTGCATTACGAATCCGGTTTTTCAAATCTTCTCTGGTCGTAGGTTTAATCTGAAACACGATGTCCTTTAACCGCCCCTATAAATAAAAATCCAGGCAAGTTAGGTCTGGTGATCGCGGAGGCCATGGAAACAGACTTCCTCTTCCAATCCACCGCTGTTGAAATACTGCATTAATATGCTCTCGCACATTAACGGCAAAATGTGCTGGACAACCATCCAACTGCAAAAACAAGTTTTGCCTTGTTTCCAAAGGCACATCATCCAACAACAACGGTAATTGATTGGCCAAAAAGTTAAGAAAGACATTGCCATTTAGGGATTGCTCAAAAAATATGGCCCAATAATTCTGCCTTCGCCACACCACACATTTAAACTTCAACATCCTTGGTGCTAAACTTTACGCAACCAATGCGGATTTTCTGCAGACCAATAGTTTATAATATGTCGCTTGACTCTCCCGTCACTACTAAAGGTGAATTCATCGGTCCAAAGAATTTGAAATAAAAATTCTCTATTTTGTCGTATCATACCTAACATTCAATGGCAATAGTCCAACCCCCGATCAAAAATCTTTCCCTTTCAAGGCCTGATGCAAAACGACATGATATGGGAGCATTCTAAAAGTAATTAAAAAAAGTTTAAACGAATACCTAACTTTGCTGGCCATTAGAACTTACCTATGGTCCTTCAAAATATTTTGAACCGTTGTTCGTGATATGTCCAACTCAAGAGATAATGTCCTTGTGCCAACATGAGAATTTCCCTCAATATACCCCAGTACGTAGTTAATATTTTCTTGTGTTCTTCCAATTCTTTGCCGTTGAAACTTAGGCCGAAAACAACCATTGGCTAGTAAACTCGCCACTAATCGGGGAAAAACTCTCACATCGCAAGAACGCCGATTTGGATATTGAGCGGCATAAACTCTTTTAGCTACTGCGGCATTTTGAAGACATTCAAAACCGCAAGCATATCAATAGCTTCATCACTCGTAAAATGCATTTTGTATACACAAAAATTAGGTACTCAAAGTAACGCAAAACTTTGACAACTATTGACAATTTGGATTATTTATGTTTTGATTAGGTAGGTGTTTGTTTTGTTTCCATGGCCTGCTTCTATTAATTGTCTTTTTGAGCATAGAATGTGATGGTCAGCATTTTGAGCACTTGCGGGGGCATTAGAAATCTTCCTTTTTTAAACTGGTCCTTTTTAGGGCCACAACTTACATAATAGAAAGAATTCCAGACAAATATAGTTACAATAAATTGAAAATTTAAGGGATTTTCGTATACAATTTTCTATTGTCGATATTTTGGGTTAGGAACAAGATATCTAGATGCGGTTTTCGCTAGCTAGTTTAGGCATCATTTAGCTACTTTTTCCTGAAAAAAAAAATCATACAAATGCATTTTATTTTGTTGAGAAAATTAACCATTTCCGTTGGAATGTCGAAAAAGCCCTCTAGCAGCGATATGTGAAACTTAAAAAACTTCAAATATAATGGTGTTTGTAGCCCAAGAATAGCTTCTTTTAACGAGCCCAAGTTTGTTTAAATCGGCTTAGCCGTTTCGAAGATACAGGATGTTATTTACGGAAACGTTTGAATACCCCCCACCACTTTATTTTTAGAGATACTGCAAAAAGTGTCAAACAAAAAAGGTTCAGATTATCCTCTACCTTAAAGATTAGGATTATTCACAAATGTTAGGAATGTTCACAAGGCTACTGATTCAACCATTTTAAATTAGAAAGGTGTTACATGTTTACTCTTTAGCACAGATTTTCCGAATTCAATGTTTGTTAAGTGCGAATACTGGAATCAATATAAAGAAATCCATACTAATTTAAGAAAAGGGAGACGTTCCTTAATTATTTTGCGACCACCAAAAGCCTATAAACAAAAAATCTCGATATCTAAAGAAAAGTATAAAGAAAGAAATCTCCCAGTCGTTCAAAATACAAGTACCAATGACAATACAGATGACGAAGACGAGATGAGAGAGAAGATTTTGACAAAGCGGCGAAAATAAAGAGTGCCAATATTATCGTCAAGTAAATAGTACTATCCAAAACATATGTTTACTAACATTTATTGAAGGTAAACAATATGTAAAAATTTGCCGCCGATTTTTAAAATGTTTTTATTGAATCCTCTAAAACTATGTTTAGTTTGCAGTTGTTTACAAACTTTTGGCAGGAAACTCTCGATATGTTTTGCATGCCTGGAAAATTGACTGAACACTTTGATAAAGGATCTGCCCTCATTAACGGTAGTGGGGAGGGGGGGGGGGGGGGGGGAAGGTGAGAGTTGGTTTCCTTTTCAACATACAGTGTTATCCAAATTAAGTGTCCACCATTGGTAACTTTGTTATTATTAAAGATACAAAATTGTTTAAATTGGCAAACTAGTAGTATTTTTACAGCTACTTAAGATACAACAATAAAAAAAAAACAGTAGAGCATCGTGTTTTTGAGGTTAGAAGTAAAATGTCATTTTTTTAAATGGAAACCCCTATATATTATATTTTTATCTGTTACAGCTTTAAATTAAAAAAAAAAGCTTATAGTGAATTTCTCCTAGGATAAAAACTAAAGAAGTTATAAAGCCCAAATTGAAACAATGAAGATAGATTTACCAACTTTATTATACACATGAACTTATAACAAAACAAAATAAAATCACTAATTTTTTCTTAGAATATGCTCAAAAATACCTTCGATACATTTTTGTGCCGGTTTTTGAACTGCTCAAACTGTCTTAAGTATGGTCCTACCCTACCTTCTATCTCGTTTATCATTTCCCTAACTGTCGTCTTTAAATCGGCAACGTTATTGTATCTTTGCTTGTAAACTTGGTTCTTTAAAACACCCCACAAAAAAAATCCAGAGGGGTTAGGTCTGGTGATCGGGGAGGCCACTGAAAAGGGCCATTTGTTCCTATCCATTGATTATTAAAAATAATACTTAGTTGATAAGTACCAGTGCCGTACTGAGGGCGAGGCGACTGAGGCGCTTGCCTCGGGCACAATCACCGAGGGGGCGTCAAAAATTGACAAAATAATCTGAGATTTAGCAATTTTCAAATTTCGCGGACTTTTCTCCGCTTAACTTAATATAGAATAATTATTGTATTACATTTTACAAGCGCCCTCTTCCCATTTGAGTGAAAACCATAGAATATCATATATAACTTAGGAAACGTAAAATGAAATCTTGTGTACTAATATCCTTATATTGTCATTGTAAATTGCAGCAAAATAAACATAAAAGCTTGACTTCCAAATAGTGTTGAAAATGTTCGATTTATTTAAAATTCTGTTGAGGGAAGAAGGGGCGAAAAATTGGTAATTCGCCTCGGGCGCCAAAAGAGCTCGTTACGGCCCTGATTAGTACCTATGTAGTTATGGGCAGGTGCGCCATCTTGTTGAAAATGAAGATTCTATCTACTTATAAGATCCAGTTCGTTTAAAAAATTATTCAAAATTTCAGTCATAAATTCTACATATCTTTCACCAGTTAGGGTGCCCCAATGATCTGCTAGCTATAGATGAAGCAATAACAAACGAACCTATTGCCAAAATCGTATACCATTCTGAAGTAACTTTTGTCGCAAATTGCGCCCCTCCACTTTGTTTGCCAAACGTACCTCTTAAAAGTAGGTATTAACACTCTTAGAGTACCAATATATAAATTACCGCTATAACAATATTTTAAAAGTTATAATAACAACACTTATTTAATAATTTTACATATTATTCATCCCTAAAGCCATAAACCTACAGGTTTTACCTTCCAGAAGAGAAAAAAATATGACGTTATGTGGTAAATTTAAATCTTTGTCTAAAAACCCATAGACATTTCCCTTAAAAATTATGCAGTTTGGCAAACACAGAAGACGTTGCGTTCCCATTGGTCAGAAGAGAGCCTGCCTTTTTTCATTCATAATTTCTTTGACGTGTGGTCCACAGAGAAATTAAGGGTTTAGTTTGGTCGTTCTTCGTTCAAAAGTTGTTTGAAATTTGTTTCGGTTTATCGGTTTTGTGTATTAATTGCTGTGTTGTTAGTGTTTTGTGATATTTTTTTCAAGACTAATTAATATGGGTCACAGGTTTGAAGTGTGCAAGACTGCGAAATATAATAATAATAATTCTGCAGTTACTATTCATAGGTGAGTACATAAAAAGTTGGGTTATTTGTAGGTTAGGTTTAACTATTCATAGGCGTGGGTAGGTGGGGAAAAATAATTAAAACTTTACATTTTTATTTTATTAAACGTATTATTTATTTAAGGAACATTATGGATAGACTGTATAGGTATAACTTTTGCAAATGGTTTGGCTTATTGAATTCTTTAAACAACTCAGATACACTCTTAGTCTAAAATAAACAAGGAAGCCACTATTTGATCACCTTTAACCATAAACGTAATTTATGACGTTCGTGGGTTCGTGCCTTTAACTCTTCAATTTTGCATGGGATTTCATAATAATATGTTGTAGGTACCAGACAAAATACTTGTGTAAGTTTTCCATATGCGTCCAAATTTTAGCCGGCCATTATATTATTATTTTTAGCCCATTATTCAAAAGCATGTGGCAACAAATATCGTATTTTGGAAAAATAATGATTTTGTTTCATGGAATAGGACATAAATATAATAATTTACAGTCAGAGTCTCACGAATATTTATTTTCCAAACAGGTTACCTACATGTTTCGCTCATACCTGAGCATCATCAGACCAATGTTAGGCTTATTTTGTTCTGATGCTCAGGTACCTACGAGCGAAACATGTACCTAACCTGTTTGGAAAATAAATATTCGTGTGAGACTATGACTTTGTGAAATTTATTAGTTGTACTCAAATCAGGTCTCTTAAAGAAAACTTTTTTGAATTAGATATTTATGTAGGTATCTAGTACCTAGATAATGTTTGTTTTAATAAGTTGTTAATTCTTGAACCTACTTATTATTTGTTAAAAATACTTTACTTGGATATGTAAGTTAATTCCTGTAATAAACTATAGTTACTTGAGAATAAAGATATATACCTACCTAGGTACCTATGATTATTATTATATGCTGGTTTTATTTCTAAATTTTTTAACATTAAGTTAGCCGACATACAAGTTTAGAAATATAACCGTATCAATAAATTGCATTTTAAAAAACAATTTCCATAAAAACCACTTTTGGGTATACGTACCTTATACGTAATAAGTCAAAAACTGTTAAAGTAGAGTTTTCACTGACAGAAAAATTAATCCCTGGCTAAATTGAAGCTTTTAACTTTATGCTAGCCCACATAAAAGTTTAGGAATGTAACTGTATCATAACCAACAAATTCTATAAAAACCGTATTTGGGTCTTCGTACCTTACGTAAGTCAAAAACTGTTAAATTGGGGTTTCCATTAATAGAAAAATTAAATCCCTGGCTAAATTGAAGCTTTTAACTTTACGTTAGCTCACATACAAATTTAAAAATGTAACTGTATCATAACCATCAAATTTCATAAAAACCACTTTTGGGTCTACGTACCTTATGTAAGTCATATATGGGGATTTCCTCGACAGTAAAAATGTAATATCTGACTGAATTCAATTAGTTTATGTTGAACTGTAGGTATTGTATTTTACCTATAGATAGGTATAATCACAGAATATTAATTGGCTCTGAGTTCTCTGGGTATAATATGAAGAAATAAAACAAAAAAAATTCTGTTGTAAATATGAGTGACAGAATCCTATTTAAAGTTGCGTTTCAGTTAATTTAGTATTTTCAAGGTTTGAATAGGTAATTGTAATATAATATAGTTTTTAAATCTATTTTGACACTTTATCTTTAAACCATATAAAAACTCATGTTTATTATTAGGTAAAGTCGATTCAGCCAGTAAACCTGCAAGATGGCCGGCATGTCATATGACAAAAGTCATATTCCAGCTAAATAAAATGGATTTTTGCATTTTCAATTACTTTTGTCATATGACAGGTCGGCCATCTTGCAGGTTTACTGGCTGAATCGACTTTACCTACCTTAAATTATAATATTTATAGAACAAAACTTTCAAAATAAATTATTATTATTATTTGGCAATATTAAAGCGGTAAAACCGATGAGACTATTGCATCAATTGTTTTAGAAGGTATCACATGTTAAATTTTCAAGTCCAGTCCTGGAATTCATGCCAACTTATAAAAGTTTAATGGAGCAAAATTGAAAGAGTGTCACTTGACTTTACCTCCATCTTGCGAGAGTATTCAAAATTTTGACTTTACTTTCCATTTGCTGCTTTTAAACAGCTAAGCAAAGTAAATATCTTTGCTTAGCTATGTTAAAGGAACTTTGCGAACAACTTCGTATAGTTCGTAGGCATGATGGGAAATAAAAAGAGGCATCCTGCTTGAGCGCGGCTAGGGGGAAGAAAAAATTATTGTTGTGCTTTTTCGCTATTAAAAAGTACCTAACGTAAAAGGAACTTTGCTTTTCTTTTAAATTTCAATAAAACCGTAAAAACCGTGTTTTAAGTATACATAGTGTAATTATTTTTAGGTCAGCTCAGTTCACCAAATGTTATAATTATAGCTATCCAAAGTTTCTCTTATAATAATTATTACAATAAATAGTTATTAACTTACAATAAATTTTACTGCTCCGCGGACCATTTTTTCTATCCTACATTAAACTTTACTGTTCTACAAACCCTTCTTTTCACAAACGTTAAAAAATATTTGATTTCAGATTGGATAATTATATTTTATTGTGAACCCTGACACGAGACGCCGCTGTGACCATATGATAGCGCATAGTAACGAGGTAAAATTCTAATGGCCCCAACGTAATCCCCACTCCCGGCCGGGGGGAAGTACTTCACCTCCTCTCTCCTACAAACGATTTTGGCAGCAGATTTAAATAGCGTTTATGAATGGCGTGCGGCATCTATAGGTAGCAGATCATTGGGGTGCCCTTATAAAAAAACGGACCAACAATTCCTGAACCAATTAAACCGCACCATACGTTAAAACTAAAACGGACTTGTTGAGCTCGTGGATGTACTAAGAATAGATTTTCCCGTGACCAGTCATGATAATTTTTTCTATTGTACATTCCAGAATTTGAGAAATTGGATTCATCTGTTCATAAAATATAACGAAAATTATTTACATTTTGGCGACAGAAGTTAAGATACCAATGGCAAAAAATTAGTCTTCTTTTTGGATCCCCTGCCATAAGAGCTTGAACTGGTGGTTGTAAGGAATAAATTTGTGCTTTTTAAAATCCTATGAACCGTACCATAAAACAAATTAGAGTCCTTGACAATATCTAAAATGGAATTCTCACGGTAGGCTTCAAAATATGCCATAATATTTCCGTGGCCTCGTTTATTATAAATTTTTTTTTCGTCCTTGTTTTGGCAAAAATACTTTCATTGTTTCTAAATTTTCGGTAGAGTCTTCGCTTATTCGGTTAAATGCGAAGTGGATATACCTCAGAGTAGTACTCTCTTGCTCTCGAAGAGGATTTCCTGCACACTAAGTAAGTTTCTAACATATAACATTTTTCTGCATGGGTAAAAACCATTTTTTTTTAATAATAACTGACACAACAAAACTTATAAACGAAAAAATAATAAAATCCGTACCTACTAAAACAAGATACTTCATATGAAATTACCATTGTTTTCCAAAGCCTTTCAGATGCCAAATAAATAGTGTGATGGTGACGCGGTCTTTATAGCCTCCTTTTTATTTTACTACTATTAATATTTTTAGAAATTGAATATTGACGTTATTTTTGACTTTAGTAGAAAAGTCATTATAAGCTTTTTTGTTTAAAATTTAAAACTTTAACAGATAAAAATATAATATACAGGGGTTTTCATTTTAAAAAAATTGCATTTTACTTCTAACCTCAAAAACACGATGCTCTACTGTTTTTTTTTATTCTTGTAACTTAATGGTCTATAAAAATACTACTATGTTTGCTAATTTAAACAATTTTGTATCTTCAATAATAACAAAGTAACCAATGGTGGACACTTAATTTGGATGTTTGGACTAAATTGCAACTTAGGTGAGCTTGCATGCAAAGGCGGATTTGCGCTTGCCTTGAAGGGCTTTTGTAACCCTTCAGAGTAAATTGTTTTTGGGAAAAAATTATTATGTGACAAATTTTGCCCACTTTTAGTTTTGATGGCTCTTTATTTGAAGTTTGATGGTGTTAGCAAGACGATTTGCTTGTCTTTGAAATCGTGAATAGCTTTCGCTCATCGTGGAACTCTATTTCTTTCGCGTACATTGATTGTCTCATATAACTATTAATTATTTGAAAAGGAGAATCGGGTGTACGCCGTATTTTAACAAATAAAACGTTATTTTGTATATTCAGCCCTAATTTATTTAATATCGCCTAACGCTTTCGGCCCATTATGAGGCCATCATCAGTGCTTAAGTTCTAAAAGAAAATTACAAACAAGAGTAAAAACAGCAGGAACAAACTACGTGAGAATACTTACTCGTCCAATTATGTCCAGGAGACAAGAAACATTTTAAATAAGTCATAATAAATAAAATTGTATAAAAAGGTAGTTAACTCCGTCTATTGTTTAAAAGAAAATAATTTAAATAGGATTTTTAAATGATATTTGTAGTCTGCAAACCCGTCCTTTTGTTAATAAAATGGGTGGAGTCAAAAGTCCACAAGCGTAGATTAAGGTAAACAATAAATTCTTATTGCTGAAAGAGTCTAAAAATTAAATTTCGATTGTTAGTTTCATTAAGTCTTAAATTCAGACATGAATCTGGAGAGCTAATTAAATGGCCATGGATTTCAAGATCCTCGAGATAGTCCAACTCTCTGAAGTTTTTATGATCAAATTGAGGTGCTGTCCAAATACAGACGTACCTAGTCGGTTGACATGTTTTTTTTAATTTTTATTCCGAGTTTTCTTACGGTATTTCCAATGTATAGAGCTGGGCAACTACCACATGATAATTTGTAAACGCTGCTCTTGTCAAGATGTGAAACGCTTTCTTTATTTCTGACTAAATGAGACTGAAGATTGTTTTTTGTTTTACAAGAGATTGTTGTATCTTTTACATTTTTATTAAGTACTTTGGCTATCTGAGTAGAAGTTGGACCTTTGTAAGATAAAGAAATATATTTTTTGTGTAAGTTATTTTGCGGAGGGTTAAATGCAGTTTGATGATCTTTTTTTAATTGATAGAACTAAAAATAAAATATTTTAACCTTTACCAAGAAAATTTGTTTAGAAATTTTCAAATATCTTTTTAATATGTTTCTTGTCTCCTGGACATACATAATTTGACGAGTAAGTATTCTCACGTAGTTTGTTCCTTTACTCGTGTTTGTATTTTTCTTTTAGAATCTAAGCCCTGATGATAGCCTCATAATGGGCTGAAAGCGCTAGGCGATATTATAGTTATTTATGTATCAAGGGTACTAAGTACACTCCCCGACAATTTTATATTTCTTTTACGATTTTATTAAAATTTTGAGCAAAGTGTAGCCCTATGTTTTGACAAGTTAGCCTAAATTTTAGATTTAAAAAAATACTGATGGCTCGACCAATAAATAGGGAAAAACAAAAGTTACTTTTTACCTCTATTTTCTTAACGCCCTGTGGAAAAATTGAGCGGTGAAATGTAGCTTTGTTAAGTTTTGTTTTAAAGTGTGACCCTTTTTTGGCATAATGTTTTTTGGTTCACCTTAATATCTGCTTTTTGAGAAAAGATACAGATGTTTAAAAAAAGTGGTGCAATTTTTTAAATTTTATTTACATTTATAACGTTACTTATCTAGTCGCCTCGCTTTTGGTTGCGTAGTAACGTTATAAGTATTGTCAGTAAACTGCCATTTAAAGCTTTTTGTTGTAAAAAAATGAGACCAGAAGATGTGGCACGTGCTGTTGCACTGAATGATGATGGCCGCAATATACGGTATATTGCGGAATTCTTAGGCAAACCTAAAAGTACTATACAAGACGCGATTAGCCGGTTTCGCTAAACTAGTGAGTACACCCGACGTAGGGGCTCAGGGAGACCACGCACTACTAATCAATGTGATAACCAATTTCTAAACTTAACTGCCTTACGTGATCGTAATGTACCATCTACTGTAATTAGTCGCAGACTTCAAGACGTACGTGGTACCACAATCTCTGCAAGAACCATTCAACGCAGGTTAAATGAAGCGGGATTGAAGTCCAGAAGACCCGTTGCATGTCCCAAATTACTCCCAGCTCACCGTGCACAACGGTTAAATTTTGCACACGAACATGAAAACTGGGGACTAGAAGAGTGGTCGCAGGTACTATTTACAAATGAATCGCGGTGTTGTCTGCGCTCACCTGACGGACGTGAACGGGTTTGGAGGAGACCAGGTGAACGATACGCCTAATGTTGCATAACTCCGAGAATACCGTTTGGAGGCGGTAGTGTCATGGTGTGGGCTGGGGTATCACAACATGCTCGTACAGAGCTAGTGTTCGTTGAAAATGGTTCTATAACTACTGATAGATACATCAACCAATGCTTGACAGAACACGTGGTACCCTACGCCGAGTTCGTTGGGCAGAATTTTATATTTATGCAAGACAATGCAAGACCCGCCCGTTGCACGGGTTGTAACGGAATATTTAGATCAGGTTAACATTCAACGACTTCAATGGCCCCCGCATAGCCCAGATTTAAACGCAATTGAGCATGTGTGGGATATGCTAGGTGTTCGAAATCGAAATTTAGAAACATTACCAGATTTGCGAGCAGCTCTTCTTGAAGAATCGTAAAATATTCCTCAAGAAGTCATTTAAAACTGCGTTGCAAGCATGCCACGTCGCATGAGAGAAGTAATAACAGCACGAGGTGGCAACACGCGCTAATAAATTTAAGGATTTTCTTTAAGCTAGTCTATAAGATAATGTAACGTTATAAATGTAAATAAAATTAAAAAAATTGCACCACTTATTTTAAACATCTGTATCTTTTCTCAAAAAGCAGATATTAGGGTGAACCAAAAAACATTTTGTCAAAAAAGGGTCACACTTTAAAACAAAATGAAACAAAGCTACATTTCACCGCTCAATTTTTCCACAGGGCGTTAAGAAAATAGAGGTAAAAAAGTAACTTTTGTTTTTCCCTATCCATTGGTCGAGCCATCAGTATTTTTTTAAATCTAAAATTTAGTATATATATTTTATAGTAAAACACTTATAGCTTTTTAATGTTTCATTTAATATAGAATTGCTCTACATATGTTTCGCCTTTCTATTATTCATAAGTACTCCTGAAAAAGCCCTAGAAAGGCGAAATATATGTAGAGCAATTCTATATTAAATGAAACATTAAAAAGCTATAAGTGTTTTACTATAAAATATATATATTAAAAATGTTTCACAAGGAACCAACTGCTGAATCAGTACAGTGTACTAAAATTTAGGCTAACTTGTCAAAACATAGGGCTACACTTTGCTCCAAATTTCAATAAAATCGGAAAAAAAAAAAAAAGTTACAGGACTATCAAAATGGCTTTAATTTTTCTTGTCCGGAATTTATTGTCGGGGAGTGTAGATGATTATGCCCTGGGGGCGACTGTCTTACAAAGCCGAGGGCCTCACTCTAGCTCGAGGGTTCGTAAGTCGCCCGAGGGTATATATCTATTAGTACCCGTGGTGCATACAAAATTTTATGTCATACCAGTTCGTTTTGAATAATAAATATTTTTTTTAATTTAATTTAATTTACCAATTTTTTATTTTTACCTGCGACATTACCTTGACATTATTAAAATGTTTAATGTGTCAAAGTCAAAAATTAAAAATGGAACAAGATGCACATTTAATGCAACACTTAATGCCCGCGCGGGCCATAATGTGTACTTTATGCCCGCACAGACATAAAGTAATCCATTATGTAGATGGTATGTAAGGTATAAAAACACAATAATGTACTGGTATGACATAAAATAAATTACACTGAATACACAAAAGAATATTTCATTTATTGGTTATTGTTAGGACTATATTATAGAGTTATACGACCGGTAATTTTCGTAAATGGACTTAAAAGTTTGACTGGTTGAAGATGTGTTAAGGCAAGTGCGAGATGTAATAGTATATTACATACCGAAGAGGAAAGTGTTTCATTACTGTCGAGAGATTAGTTAGTTATCCGAGACGCGAAGCGTCGAGGTTAACTTTAATCTCGTGACAGTAATGAAAACTTTCCTCTGAGGTTTGTATACTATTTTATTTACAACCACACCGTTAATTGAAAATTAGATAATTTTTGATTTTTTCAAAAAATGTAGTAAAAATGTCAAAATATGACATTTATTGTTTTGACGCCAAACAAAAATATGCTGGTTGAATGACAAGAATGAGGGAAATGAGTGAGGGAAATGGGTGAGGGAAGTGGGTGAGGGAAGTGGAAGAGGGAAGTAGACGTAGGTAATGTGACACTTCCAAACTTTTAAAAATGTTGTAATGTCAACATTACATGTATGGTTGTAAATAAAAAAATAAAACATATTCATGTCGGAAACAGTTTAATTTACCAAAATTATTTGTTCTTACTAAAACAATTGTATTATAAAATTCCGACTATTAACCGGGATACATCGTTCACATAAAAATGCTTTTATAAAAACCTATCCTCCCGTTTCAATTTTCTCTTTTGCGACAGCCGTGGGGGCTCTCTGTTTATTAAATAATTTCTTTGTTATGTATTTTAATGAATATTTATTTTATTCTTCCATGAAACAACGAAATGTAAAACTTTTAATTCATTCGTGGATTTATTAACAACGACCCTATTCGCCAAAGTTCTCTTAAAGTTTCACAACATGCTAATTTTAAAGGTTAGGGTTGCGGTTATGTCGGCTTCTTTCTTGCACAACTTTGCGCGGATTTATCAGGGGCGCATTAGACAAACAAATTTGATTATTTTGTTAACTAAATGTATAAAGGGTATATGACGAACTATAGCTAACGAATCGTTCTGAAAATCTGGTAATTTACATTAACGGGCATCTTTTATTTACCTAAAATATTTTTGACGATACAGTGTTGCTACTTCTAGCACAAATTAGTAGCAACTTTTTTTAATGGAACGCCCTATATTTTATTTTATTTTTGAACCGCCTATTAATTTTTTAACAACTTTCCTTAACATTATACTATCTATATAAATCTCTTACCGTTTCTAAATGAATAATTTACATTCAAATTTTTTTGACTTAAACCAAGATTTTCATACTTACAATGTCACAGGGAGTATGCCGAGCCTGGTTCAAGGGTACAATTTTGTGAATGGATCCATCAAGTCGAAGTCTGCACAAATAAATTTTATTTAGCGATTAAGCTTAGTTCACTCGTGATGGAACTAATAATTGCCACAATGAACATCAGTGGTCAGATGAAAACCATCATGCTACATTTGAACGAAACTTTCAACATCGATTCAGTATAAATGTCTGGTGTGGAATGCTTAACGACCAGTTGTTTAGTTCATTTGAAATGGATGGGCGTCTTACTGGAGAAGGATATTTACGGTTTTTGGAAGACCATTTGAAACACATTTTGGATGATGTTCCGTTAAATGTTCGACAATTAATTTACTTCCGACATGATGGAGCCCCTCATTTTAGTCTCCGTGTGCGAAATTTCTTGAATTATCGTTTTCCTAGTCGCTGGATTGGCAGAGGTGGTCCGCAAGTTTGGCCACCGAGGTCACTAGACTTAATCCCGCTTGATTATTGCCTTTGGGGATGGATGAAATCGCTAGTATATTAAACACGAGTGGAAACGAAGAAGCACTCCGCGATCGAATTTTCAGTGCTGCAGCTTTTATAAAAAACAATCCCCACTGAATCCAACGTTCTATCCGAGCGATTAACAAACGTGCCGAAAAATGTATTGAAGTTGGTAGAGGGGTTTTAAAAAATATTCTTTAAGTTTTATTAGTATATAGTATTATTCGCTTTTAAAATAAAAATGAACTTACAAAAACTATAGAACCTATTATTTCAGAAATGGTTGAGAATCGAACGAAAACATATAGGTAGGTTTATTTCTCTTATTTTCACCCTCTGATCACATTCCCAAAATATTGCCCTTTTCTTCCCAAACACACTGTATAGGATGGTTTAAAATACCGTTAATTTGGTTATTTAAAAATGTAACACCCTTTACACAAGTTAATTTCCATTCGGTGTCACTTTCGTTATTGTTGTGATATTTTGTTAATTATTACCGAAACATGTGCTAAATTCCATTAACATTCATGGAAGCAAACTATTCAAACGCAGTGTTATGAATTTGTTTATTTAATTGGGACAGTTTAATAAAATTATCACTCGGATATGTATTAAGGTTATTGAAATGTAGGTACCCAAACCTACCGCTATTAATCCCCAGGAAATTTATACTATTCAAAATTAACAATAAAGAGTTTAAAAAGTTTGGCATAATGCCGCTGCCCTATGTTTATATTTTTCAAACTGTACTGGAGCTACACTCCCGCTGAACTAAACTCCCTAAGCATTCAGGTATTCACAGCTACAACATTCGAGGCTCAAACAGGATAGTGGCTCAGCGATTCAGACTAACTAAATCTAACAACAATTCTCTTGACTGTCATTTATATAATAAGATCACAGGACGGTATCGAGCCCTCGATGATGTCCGATTCAAAAAATATTTTAAGCAGTATTTACTAGCCCCGTGCTTTTACACCGTGTTGGCCTCCTAGTAATCATTGCCTGGATACTGTACCGGGTTAGTCAACGATTTAATGTCCTCGTTATAGCATCTTTTGTCAATGGATCACAGTAGCCATTGGAAATAAATGAGTTATAACTGTCTCTTTCCCAAATTAGCTTCTTTCTATTAAATGTTCGAATAAATGTTCTTTTTGTTCAATACACTTGTCAATCCTTTTGATGATATTTCCCCGGACATTGGATATCACGCCTAATATTATTGTTTGAGAGATATCCCTAATCCTATTCTCCGTGTTCAGCCTTGTCGTAGGTGGTGTGACATACTCCCTATCTTTTATGTAGCCCCACAGGAAAAAATCTAACGGTAATTGGGATCACAAAACATTGGTGACCATGCAACAAAATCTCCGCGGCCAATCCACCTTTGAGGATAGTGCTGGTCCAAATATTCTCTTGCTTCACGATAAAAGTGGGGAGGGGCACCATCTTGTTGAAGCCACATATTTTGACGTTCATCATAGTCGACTTCTGTCAATAATCTTGGCAATGTATGTTTCAAGAAAAGTAAATAATTACGTCCGTTTAAATGTTCATTAAAAAAATATATATATTATTATGGCCCTATAATTCTGTTGTGAAGTATGCCGCACCACACATTAACCGACCCATGGTTTTGGAGTTGAACTTCTCGGACCCAGTGTGATTTCTTCGTTGCATAATAATGCATATTATGTCTATTGACAGCACCATTACTTCTAAATGTAACCTCATGTGATTATATTATAATTTTTTTTTAATTCACCATTTACCTCAATTTGGATATATAACAATTGGGAGTAAGTTACACGCCTTTGAAAATCTTCATCGTGAAGTTCCTGATGTAACTTAATATGGTATATGGATAATATTTATACCTGCTTGTTGTTCGGTTTGCCGTTGACTGTGACGTACGAGCGAAGCTAATTTACGGCTACTAACTACGGGATTCTCTTGGACATGTAACAGTATTTCGAGTTATTTCTCATTATTTGTAGCCTTCTCTAACAACTATACGTTTTCAATGTTCCACAGTGCCTGTTGAATCAAACATTTCTATTTAATTTTGAAAACTTCGAGGACTGGGGTGCTCGCCGCTCGGGATATGTCATCCTGTATAGTCGTTCAACAAAAAGACAATTTTTATCTGCCTTGTCCAAAACATAAATCATATCGATTAATTCATTTTTTGAAAAATTTATTTTGAGTACCAACTTATAAAATGACTGGACAATAAACTTTAGGTACAGTAAAAAGGCTTAATTTTTACATTGATCTGATTCTTAATGTCATCATCCACTGCCATTATTTTTATTTATTTTCCATAGCTACTATGATCCATTGACAAAATATGCTATAACGAGGACATTAAATCTCGAAATATCAAAATATTTCAAAACCTATTAGAGATAGTTTCACGAAACTTGAAGAGTTTAGGACGAGCTATAAGATGACAGAAAAACATATAGGGTGTTCCATTTAATAAAAGTGATATTTTTTAATTGGAAGTTTTCTGACTTTGGTCCTAGAAAGTAAACATCCTGTAATTGAGATATCAAATATTTCATAGTGAATATGTTTTTTTGACTTTATTTAGTAAGTATAAAAATTATGAATCGCTTAGAGTCAAAATGTAAGTAGCCTTTTCACAACAACGAGATGCAATTGCAAAATTGATGAAAATTTATGAAATAACCGTAGAATTAATAAATGTATTCAAATATAGGGTGTCCCATTTAAAAAAATGTAACTTTATGACACCCTACTTTTTGGGCGCACCCTGTATAATTCAAAATATTTTTAAAATGTGCCAGATATCCAACCACACCTTCATACAAAAGCTCATTATCGACAAATCTCATCTTCAAGGCATAAAATTACTCCGCGCAATCATTACCTCACATTGGGTATGAATTTGCCAGTTTGTTATTTCTCCTAATTTTTATTTTATTTTAATAGGGAACTTGACAAAAATTTTAAATGGGGAAAAAATTCTATAAATCATAAGTACATATTGTCATAAAACATAATATGGCAGCAAAAAACAACATATTTCGTCCCAAAAGACCGTTATGCCCCAAAATTCAAATTATTCCAAGCGGGTAAAAATGCGCTGCTAGTAGTCGTGACGTCAAGGGGTATCATTTGTCAGATTTGTGTGTGACATCCACGAAATAGGTTATAGGTTTTCAATAAATTTGATGATTTGTCAGATTTGACATCCACGCGTCAAGCGACACGACCTTAAAACAACAATACAATAACAATAAAACACGGCAATCCAAATGCAAATTGGGTTTCTCGGCACCTGTCAGGAGTGTCAGGATGACGGATGACCAAAAGTCATACCCCCTGACGTCATCGGGCTTTGCGCGCTTTAGAGATCGTTTGAAATGCTTTCGACACGCGCGAAACTTTAAAGAATTTTTACCAAGTTGTTTTTGATTTTTAAGGAGTAATAATTGGGGAATACTTTTTTTAGGCCTAACTAAATCATATTATTGAAAAAAAAATTGGAAAGTTCCCTATTGTTTGTGCATAATTTGGTTTTATACAATAATTTATTGGTATTTATATAGATAGATAGATAGATAGATAGATAAACATTTATTTGTTTCATGAGGATGCCTTACTAGGCATATAAAACGTGTCAAAAAAACACTATAATTAAAATATATATAGATAGTTTAAAACTTAGTTTACGGTAAAATAATAATACAATTTAAAAGAAGAAGACTTAAATAATAAAAAGAAACACAATAAAAAACTCATCACATTCCCCTGAGGGGATGACAAAAAAAAAAAGGAACAGTAGGAACATTTGCAGACTTCACTGTTTACTTCTAAATCAGGAGATGAATAAAACTGTGTAACCAGCCGACAATTAAAACGATTTTTTGGGTACAGTCAAACGAAACAAAAAACAGAAACCCCAGATATGCTCAGTCAAAAACTACATGCAGTAAAAAAGTCTTTCAGGGAATATGGAGAACTTTTTGTTAGATGCTCCCTTACAGAACTTAAAAATTTAGACCTAGGCATGGTTCTCATTTCTAGGGAAAATTTATTCCAAATTTTTATCATGGTGTTGTGACAATTTTTCTGTATAAAGCTAAGTTTTGTTTTATCTACGAGTAAATCTTGTTTGTTCTTTGTATTGTATGAATGTGTTCGTTCACTTGTTGTAAATAAAGATAGATTTTTAAAAACAAACTTTACTACTTCATAAACATATATTCCCGTAACCGTCATCAGACCACTCTCCTCAAAAGTCGGTTTACAACTTTTCCGAAACCTCAGTCCAAACATAGTTCGTAAGCATCTCTTCTGTAGAGTTTGCACCCTTCCAACATCCACAGAGTTTCCCCAAAAAATAATTCCGTACCTAATCCTGGAGACCACACACGAATGATAGAGGGTAAGAGCCGCCTTGAGACCTACATTTTCCTTAACAATTCTTAGAGCGTAGCAATATTTAGAAAGATTACCGCTTAGATCATCGATATGGGCTCTCCAATCAAGACGCGACTACCGCTTAGATCATTGATATGGGCTCTCCAATCAAGACGCTCGTCGATCTTTACTCCCAGAAAAGATATAGATTTGCCCACTTCCATCGCGACCCCGCCCACACTTGCTTCAGCCAGGTCTCCCCCTCTAACCCCAAAACAAATTACCTGAGTTTTTTCAACATTCATAAGCATATTATTGTTAGAGAACCATGCCTGAATCGTGCGAACGGCCTTACTTAGTGTATCAGCAGCGTCTTCCCTGTTTTTTTTACTGACAAGCATTGTCGTATCATCTGCATATATAACGAGTTCCTCTTGAACAACTGCTGGCATATAAAATGTACAAGAGGAAACCCAGAATGGAGCCCTGTGGCACCCCTTTCCTTATCGCCAGGTACTCGGATTCTATAAGATTTTTATCACTTTCAGTCTCAATCACACACTGACTTCTTTTAAACAAATAAGATTTTATTAAATCCCCAGCAGTACCCCTAATACCATATTTATCCAGTTTTGTAATGAGTAGAGCATGATCCACACTATCAAATGCCTTGGAAAGGTCCAGACATACAGCCATTGTACTGTTTCCCTTATTTATTGAATTTAAGATTTTTATTATCGCTCGATATACCTACTGCCATAATTGTTGATTTACCCCTTCGAAACCCATATTGTATATTTGTATATATACTTGTTGAATTATATTAATTAATATTTTATTATCTGTGACGTGCTATAAACGATTTGTGTAAAGTAGCAAATAAAAGCTTTGACTGTGACTTTTATTTCAGAATGATTTGTGTGTACTATAATACACACCTAAACTGAACTAGTAAAGTAATAAAAAAAATAATTTTCAAATATTGCCTTTCTAAAGCTTTCAACAGAAATGTTTGCTGCTTAAAGAGCACAAAACTGAAAAATATATCTTTTGTTTTTAGATTATTAAACTTAAAAATCCAAGACCCTACTTAAGAAAATCTTTCATAGGGCAGATTTTTTTACCAAAGGCGATTTCAAAGTAACGAATATCGATAAAAAAATGTCCCTGGGCGAAACTCCCGACGATCCCTTAACTTTTTATGGAGGGTCCAGCAGAAAATCTGTGATGTTTGCCGACAGATAAAATCATTTTCGGTAGAAAAGCAGTGGATATTAATAGGGTTTTTTTGGAGGTCGAAGATAAAAAAAATATGGAAGGGCTTTTTGGTCAAGTTAAACCCTTACTTTCTCTGTATTTACTATCATTTTGACAGTATGACTCTTAATACTGTGGAATATACCGATTACTTTTATCACGTTACTGAAACATGAAATCAGGTTTTTGTATTATTGTTATTGTTATTGCATATTTACTTTAGTTTTGCGTCTTTTCTACGCGTGTAATGCATTTATACAGTTTACTTAAAAATACTAAGGCTATCGACATTACTTCCAAATCCAGCGTGTTCAATTAAGGGTACTATATCCAGAGGCGGTCTGGCTCAGTTGGTGGCCCTCGGCTCAAACTGTTTGCGGGGCCCCAAACGGGGGGTCTTTTAGAAAACAGCATGTCTGAAGATTGATTTTAATGTAATTTTGGCCCTTAAAATTAGCTTAAAAGTATTAAAATGTTGCTGAAAAGTTCTTTATAGTTTACCAGCACTAATTCCAACGTCCAAATTAATAAGTCACTCTAAGGGAGGCTATTATTGCTTTGCTGTATCATACCTTTCAATTCAATTTCATTTGTTTATGAATAATAATGTGTGGGCTAAAAGAACTAGGAAGTAACAAACTCAAAACGCCCAAACCTCAAAAATGAAAGTGTTTTATTAAAAAATGATGATATACATATAGTTTAAGAAACAATGCATGGCGGAATACCTGACATTGTTTAGGCTTCAGGCCCATGAAAAAGAAAATCAGATTGAAAGTGCCCTCGTCAATTCCGAGCTTGTCTGTGAAATGTTATCTATCACCTCATTCTTGTTGAACAAATCACGTTCTATGTTCATAAGTAGAAGGTTGGACAACATGTCTTGCCCAAGTGTTGATCTCAATCTCTCTTTAACTATTTTAAGTTTCGAGAACACTCTCTCACACGTAACCTGCGTACAAGGTATTGTTAATGCATATTTGTATGCCATGTACAAATTTAAAAACAGTCCGGATTGAGAGAGTTCATAAATTACAATAAACGCACATGGCAAACACTGAGTACACTTGTCATCGTCTTGGCAAATCTTATATGCTTGCTTTTCTTCAGATTCAGAAGAAGATCCCGTTAAATTCTCATCTTCAGATTTGTCTTCATTTCTTTCTTTCTTCTGAGCCTTGGCTGTTTCTTTGGTATTGACGAAACTCTTGTATTGAGTTGCAAACTGTTTTAGTTCTTTTAACAACATACTTCTTTCGACTTTACAGAGATTGGGAATAGTGCAAAGGACTTCTTCAGGAAACTTGTCAAGCTTTGTTATTTCTTTGAATTTTTTTGGATCTAGCCAGGAACAATCTTTCAAAACATTTTTGTTTGGAACAAATCTTTCTTCAATACTCATCCTGGTGCAATCTACAACTTTAAAATATATCCGCTTATTGTGTTGAACTGTTGAAATCTCTCTTGATTCGTCTTTAGCACTTTCTCCTGGCATTACTTTTTTCTTCGAAATTCTTTTCTCCTGGAAATCAATTTCTACTTCTAAATCCATGACCTTTTCAAAACACGCATTTATTGTACTTGCATATTTTAGAGGGAATAATAAAAGCGGGGCCCCTTGGGCTCGGGGCCTCGGCGATCGCCGACCAGCCGACCGGGCCAGACCGCCCCTGACTATATCTCAAGTACCATTTATGTTACGATTATGGGGTAGAAAAATTATTAATAAACTCTGTCAAAGGAATTTGATTACAATTTTTTTTTTGTTTCTAACGTTACTGCTAGGGGGCGCTTTTTCTCTCCTGTAGCTAAAAGTGGCTAATTTCCCCGTATATTTTTATATACAATGTAGATCTAAAACACACAATAAGTACAATTTCTGTTCAATACTAACATTTATATAAAAATGTTTTCTTTAATTACCACGACCGCGACAGTATGAAGTGCAATAATTCAAAGACCTTTAAATGCTGTAAATTTTTTTTTTTTATTTATTTATTTCTTTTTTTTTACTTTACTCCCAACCAACTTTACAATATTATTACAGGGATAAGTTTATAAAAATAACTAAAATTATTACTCAGACAATTAAAAAAAAATCGTTTTGTATAAACGTTTGATTAACTCGTTAAGAAAGAAAATTATACTAGAAAATATTTTTTAAATGCAATTTAAATAAGAGCAGTTTTTTTAATGTTTTAATATTTTCGGGTAAAAAATTATATAATATTAATCCATTATACAGGGTGTTTTTTTAAGGTCGACGAGCGGCCATATCTCGGAAACTACTGGGCATAGAAACTCAGGAAAAGAAAAATGGTAATTAAAGTGGCCATGAGAAAATTCTGGAAATAATTTTTAAGTTCCGCATTTTGCCGCAAGAGGGGGTAATTGAAAAGTAAATTTTAAAATTTTACATAACTCCGAAAATTCCACATTAAGGTATATGTTTGATAACACCATTTTAAAGCTTGAACAATTATGCATCATTTTGATCTCATGCTCATTGGCGTACCGACTTTAATAAGAGTGGGGGAAGCTGTTGAAAGTGTAATCATTTAAATCGCTGTAACTTATAAACGACTTATCCGATTTTAGCAAACTAAAAACTGTTTGGAAGAGAAATGTATACACTTTCACCAATCGTACTTAGTTGTCCATAATAGTTCTCAAAAAAAATGCTAGAGGGCGCAATTTGCAATAACAATACATTTTTAGATTTTACTCCGAAAAAATAAATCATACGATAAAATTATGATACCATCGAAAAGTAGATAAAATTTGCTAGAAAAAATATTAAAACCGCAGCTCGATATCTCCGTTCGTTTCAGAGTTATTGCCAAAACAATAATTTTTAATACAAATTGCGCCCTCTAGCAATTTTATTAGAAACTATATTGTACCATTGGATACGACAATTGAAGGTACTTACCTTTCTCTTCCAAAAAAGCTTAAATTTAGTAAAATCGGTTAAGTCGTTTAAAAGTTACAGGGATTTTAATGTTTACACTTTCACTTGATAAGAGTAGGAGAATCTATTGAAAGTGTAAACATTAAAATCGCTGTGACTTCTAAACGACTTATCCGATTTTACTAAATTTAAGCTTGTTTGGAAGAACCTTCAATTGTCGTATCCATTGGTACAATATAGTTTCTAATAAAATCAATTTGTATTAAAAATTATTGTTTTGGCAATAACTCTGAAACGAACGGAGATATCGAGCTGCGGTTTTAATATTTTGTCTAGCAAATTTCATCTACTTTTCGATTATGGTATCATAATTATACCGTATGATTTATTTTTTCGGAGTAAAATCAAAAAATGTATTGTTATTGAAAATTGCGCCCTCTAGCATTTTTTTTTAGAACTATTATGGACAACTAAGTTCGATTGGTGAAAGTGCATACATTTCTCTTCCAAACAGTCTTTAGTTTGCTAAAATCGGATAAGTCGTTTATAAGTTACAGCGATTTAATTGATTACACTTTCAACAGCTTCCCCCACTCTTATTAAAGTCGGTACGCCAATGAGAATAAGACCAAAATGATGCATAATTGTCCAAGCTTTAAAATGGTGTTATCAAACATATACCTTAATGTGGAATTTTCGGAGTTATGTAAAATTTTAAAATTTACTTTTCAATTACGCCCTCTTGCGGCAAAATGCGGAACTTAAAAATAATTTCCAGAATTTTCTCATGGCCACTTTAATTATATTTTTTCTTTTGCTGAGTTTCTATGTCCAGTAGTTTCCGAGATATAGCCGCTCGTCGACCTTAAAAAAACACCCTGTATAACAATGACCGTTTTCCAAAGTTACTGTTTATTTTAATTGTTTGTAAAAAAAATTAGTTTGTTTGTTCGGGTTTGTTCGTCTATAAATATCATGAACTTTTGTAAACGTTATGTTAGAAATTTTTTGTTTTAAAAGAAGAGAATGAATAAACATGCAAATTTTTAAATTATATAAATTATTTATATATTGGTATTTATTCGGTTTATATAAATTTGTAGTGGGTTATAAGTGCGGAAATCTATGAATACATTTAATAGTTTTATTTTGTAATTTCTTTAAAGGTTTTAGTACTATTGAATTGGCTGAACCCTAAATGGAAATAAGATACTGAATTTGTGAATGTACTAATGCATGATAAATATTTTTTTAAATAATTTAACTATATACTAGGACAAATTTTAAAGAATATCCGAATTAATGGAAAAATGTAAATTCGAATATGTTCTACGTGTTTTGTCCAGCTTAAATTTTGATCAATTTATTATAATCCTAAAAATTTTATGTTATCTTTGTAATTAATATTTTCCCCATTAAATAGGTTGCTTCTCCATATCTAGTCTTTGTTTGTCAATGTACATAAATAAAGATTTATTAAAATTTAAAGTTAATTTATAAGATTGCAACCAGTCAAATATAATTTTTACATCTTTTTTGATATTAATTGGATGTCCGTAATATTTTTAGCATAATAAATAATTGTTGTATCGTCGGCAAAAAGTTTAATTTGTCCATATAATTTAAATTTTAAAATAGAATTAGATGAAGGTCTCCTAATATGGGGTACTTTTTTAAAACACTATAATAAAAAAAAAACTAATTTAGAAACTATTTCTAAATTTTACATTTCCTTGGACGCTTTTTATAAGAAGAAACAGGTTTAAAAAAAATGTTGAAGAAAATATGCAGCATTGAAAAAAAGTTTACCTACCCCATTTTAGGGGCATATAGTATTCTAATATGGGGATTACAAGTTATATGTAAAATTTAAAAATATGTATCTATTTAATTTACAATGTTTTCAGGATTTCCATTCATTTTTACATATCTCTATAAAGTCGTTTGGGGCACATTGTGAATTCGCGCACTCTTCATATAGGCCATTTATCCTTGCCGAACAGCTAAAATTGCGGAAATCACTTCTTCCTTAGTCCAAACTTTTCGTTTTTTAGGCATCTAAAAGAAAATATTTTGGTATTACACAAAAAAAAAAAAATTTCAATTAAAATTATAATCCTAATATGGGGTACCCCAAATTAGGAATTGAACAAACCCCATATTAGGAGCGACTTTTTGCAAAAAATTTGGTGTGTTTTAAAACAACAAACCCATTTTTATAAACTACGCATAATTTTGTATAGAATTATATTAGTAAAACTTTTAAAACTTACCTTTAAGTCTCCGCAATCGGGCAAAATCTATACCACTGAAAAAACTTTTAACACAGGACAAAATTAGTATACCCTCAAACGTCAAAACTGAACATATGTTGGCATCAAAACAATAATGATCGCTTTCTGGCAAGTCGTGCTTTAGTACGAAATACACACAATAGATGTCGGAACTAGTACTGGCTCAAAAGTGAATTACCCCATATTAGGCGCTACCCCATTAGGACATTTTCCTCTAATATAAATAAGAAACTATGTGGGTCCTAGAATAGAACCTTGTGGTACTCCACATCTAATTGTTTGATAGGAACTAATATTACTTCCTATTTTACCGCATTGTTTTCTATTTTTTATATAAGTTTCAAACCAACGATAAATTTTTCCTCTTATGCCTATTACAAATAATGTAACTAATAATATGCATATCATGGTTTACAGTATCAAAGGCTTTACACAAGTCTAGAAATAAAATGACCTCAAATCAGTACAGAGATACTGGCTCCGAGGCCTACACGTGCAATCAAAATTAATAAAATCTTTTATTAGTAACAGTCGCTAAAATATAGATAGTACCTACACATAACAGAGTTATGTTAATTCTTTGGATGGTCTTTGGTTTTAGTATAATTTTTAAAATTTCCGTAAGTATTTTTGGCTGCTTTGCTAAAGATGACTTTCGGTATTTCATTATACACCTAGTAGTGGTGGTAATTGAGGGGAGGTTCCGAAAAAACCTGGCAAGTAGACCAATCGCGATCCTTTTTGCCTACCCCAGAGTCTTCCCCCAATCACGCTAACGACCTTGGCCCCCGCCAAAGCGTCCCGACCTCTTTATGAAGTTAAGTAGTATGTCGCTCCAGGCCAGGGCCGTGATTTCTTCCTTCTGAAGAGCCGCTGATCCCAGGACCTGGTGCCTGAGTCTTCCCAGGGCCTCGCAGGTACCCAGAAAATGCAGCGGGGTCTCTTCCTCATCCAGGCATCCGGCACAGATTGGGTCGTATTATACACCTAAATGCTTCGAAAAATTGGAAAGTCTTGACACTTTTTGGTTCTAGAGAACTTATGTCTTAAGGTTCATGTTTGTTCTTAAGTTGTACTTATGAAAATCCAAATTTTTGCTTAACACTACATTTCATTTTACTAATTTATTATATAACTTATGGTTCCCTTCACCGATTTTTACCAACGATAGCTTAGCTTAAAGGTATTTTCAATAAAATTAAATTTTACTATAACATATTGTTACATTATATACAATGCTAAGGTCAATTTGTTTGTTCCACAATAAGAGATGCTAATCATAAGAAAGTCCTATTATAGTCATTTACACAACTAATTTAAATACAACCCTATAGGTTATTTACTTTGGTTGATAGACTATTTGTTAAGAAAAAGATATTATTAGAAAACCGGAGGTTACTATCTCTATTCGGTAAAAAGGTATTGCAAAAATATTTATGAAATATTTTTTTATATTTTCTAAAAAATTAACTTGTAAAAATTAAAATTAGTTAGGTATAAATTATTAGTAATAAATTAACAAAACTAACATAAATACAACAAACTTGTCAAATCTACTTAACAAATTTGTTTTAAATAATCGAATTGTCGTCCATCGTTTTGAATGCAGTGATTAGAAAATCTACCCGCTTTAATTTCCGCTCTAATTATTCTTCTAATAGCATGTTGAATTCAACCTATCATATCTTCCCAGGTTGTTGGTAGAGTTTTGTAAATTATGTCCTTTATTCTTTACCATAAATTCAAATTTATGCATTGCAAATCGGGGGACCTATAGTTGGCCAGAAAAACAAACTATAAGCAATCGGTTCACTTTTTATAAATTTGCAATTTTTTTAAAATTTGCATTTGCAAATTTGGAGTCACGTGAAGGATGCCAAAATATTATTTTTAGATTATCTGATATGCAGAACAGATCTCCTGAATAGTAATTTACATTACAAGACCGGAAAGTAGTGTTTTTCAGGTCTAGACAAGCATTTCCAGGGCGAGCCGTCGGCGAGTCCTGGAACCCTATATAGAGAGACCTGCAAAACACTAATTATCGGTTGCATGATGTACAATATTTTTTTTAAGACCGACACTTCGATATACATTTAAATCTTTATTTTATATTATATTTTAAATGCGTCGTATGACTTCTCGTAACGGGCGTTTGATTTTACTGGCAATATAGTCGCTTTCCTTGCTGCTTCCAAAATTTCTTCTGGATTCTCATTTTTCGTGTCGGACAATTGAAAATCTAAATTCATATTTTTAAATTTGCGCACTCGCGAAACAAGTTTGACATAAACAACAAATTAAAAATCCACGAACTGTCACTCGACAATACATCGAAATGTGTTATCATAGTCACAAAATCAAGATTGATTGTATTATCAAAGAACGATTGGAAAAATGAAAAAACAGGACCGGAAAAATGTTTTGCCGGTTTCTCACGTCTATTTTCCGGTCTTGATCGACAAAACGTTATTTTCCGGACGAAAAATTGTCCAGAAAGTGTATATTTTCTGGTCGGTCTTAAAAAAAAATGAATTTTCGGTACTTTGTTAATAAAATTGTTTCCCATATGTTAAGAACTTTTTGCCATATGTCCTTAAAGCAAGGTAAAAATTAATTTTTTTAGTATTTTTTAAAAATTATTTTCAGGAGAAAAAATTGGTTTAGTGCTATTCGTTCAAAGTTATCAGTGAAAAGTTTGTTATTAATAATTGTCAATTTAAATTTTCGCTTCCTAAATTGCTTTTTACGTATTTTGACAGGTAGTTAAAAAGTTTAATTGGGTCCTTTGAGCCAACCGAAAACTATAAAAAGAGATGTGATAAGGTTGTTTACAATAATTTTTCCTAAAGGTATATATTTATAATAAGTATTTCCAGGTTAACAAATTTTGTTTACAAAGTAGCAGGTTTTAAGAATTTCCAAAAATCTGCACAGAACTTTAATTTATTTTTATAAATTTATTTTATTTTATTTCGCACGCTGTTTAACAGTTACAAAACAGGTGAAAAAATTAATGTAATTACAATCTATCAATACATTTTTTTATCAATTTTTATAATAGGTTAGGTTAGGTTAGGTTAGAGTGGCAGACCTCTGGCATTGACCAAACAGTCACACGTAGTCCTGTAGGACCGTTGTGGTACCACACGTGTTCCGCGGAACCTATCCGCATCAGCCTCCTGATGGTTAACGCGACGTGACGTAGATCGTAGAAGAATCTTGACAGCTCATTCAAACCAGCCACTGCTGTTAATAAACTTCGTAAGTCGACCCAGTTGCAGGCTGCTCACTTCCTCCAGATCATTAAAGAATGGTTCGCCCAGGGCATTGAACCTTCTTCTAGCGAGGCCGGGGCATTCACACAAGAAATGCTGAATACTTTCCTCCTCCTCTTCATCTCTGCAACTTCTACAGAAATCGTTAGTTGGTACTTGCATACGTTCAGCGTGTCTACCGAACAGGCAATGTCCGGTGACTACGGCAGTGATGTTTCTTAGGTCCTTCCGACCGTGTTGTAATAGCACTGCGGTTTTCCTGTCGTCAAGTAGGGGCCACAATTGCCTGGAGATGCTACAAGTTGCCAGCCCTGTCCATCTGCTTTGTGCAAGTTGTTTAGCTATTTGATCTATATCCTCTTTGACTGATCCCAGTGGTCTAGCCACAGTATTCTCTGCTAGTTCGGCAGACCTGCTTGCGCCCTCCCTGGCGAGCACATCAGCAGTCTCGTTGCCCTGTATTTTGCTATGTCCAGGAACCCAACACAGGGTGATTCGATGTTGAGCACCAAGTGTGCAGAGATTATTGCGACAGCGCCTTACTAATTTTGACTTAGTGCTGCTGGAGCAAATTGCCTTTATGGCTGCTTGACTGTCTATATAGATTGCTATAGACGCAGCTGCTTTCAAGCCAGGGTGATCCCGCAGGGTGTTGACTGCTTTATCCACTGCAAAAATTTCTGCCTGGAAAATGCTGCAGTAGTCAGGGAGTCTGTACGACCTCTGTATTTGCATGTTCTCGGAGAAGATACCAGCTCCAACCCCGACGTCCATTTTTGAACCGTCAGTGAAGATCGAGTGATCCGCCTCCATTATTACTTGATTGCCTTCCCACTCCTCCCTACCCGGAATGAGCATAGAAAAGCCCATTCCAAAGTCTGGCAGCGAAACAGTGTAATCGGTCGGCTCTCGCAGATTTTGGCCTGGATATATCCTTAGTATGCTACTGTGTCCGTAGTTGGTGCTGGTCCAGCATTTCGACTCTTTCAGTCGCAGAGCACTTTTTGCAGCCACACTTTTTCCGTAAATATCCATGGGTATCAGATGCAGCATCACTTCCAGTGCCGCCGTCGGTGCTGAGTGAAGGGCACCGGTCACTCCTAAACAAGCTGCCCGTTGTACCTTTGTTAGTTTCTTCATGTTTATTGCTTTTTCCAAAGCAGTCCACCAGACCATGACCCCGTAGGTTAGTATAGGTCTTACAATGGCTGTATAAATCCAGTGAACTATGTGGGGTTTCAATCCCCATTTCTTACCAATAGCTTTTTTGCAGGCATCGAACGCAACTGACGCCTTTTTAACTCGTTCTTGTATGTTCGTGCCCCAGTTAAGCTTGGAGTCTAGTATCAATCCTAGATACTTTGCCTTTTCTTTCAGCACTAAAGTACTGTTGTCTAGGACTGGGAGCCTGAAGTTCTTAATCACCCTTCTGCGTGTGAATAGAACTAGCTCCGTTTTTTCTTGGTTGATTCTCAAACCGCATCTCGCAGCCCACCGTTGGAGTTTTCGTAGCGCTGTTTCTGTTAGATCGCTGATGGTATTCAAATATTTGCCCGACACGAGTATAATCAAGTCGTCGGCATATGCAATCACCTTAAATCCAGCCCTTTCTAACGCTATAAGAATTTTGTTCATTACTCTTAGCCACAGAGCTGGCGACAGCACCGCGCCTTGCGGGGTTCCTCTTCCGGCAGTCCTGGCTATCTCGCTGCTTCCTAGTTTAGAGCAGATTTTACGGCTTTTTAACATCCTGTTAATCCAACGGCAGATGTAGTTGTCAACCCCTGATTCTGTTAGGGCGTCGTACACTGCCTCGGTCGTGACATTATTAAAGGCCCCCCTCAATGTCTAGGAAGGTTCCAAGAGTATACTCTTTATTTCTAATTGATTTTTCAATTACGCCTACAACCTCATGTAGCGCTGTTTCCACTGATTTGCCTTTAGTATAGGCGTGTTGAGACGAGCTCAGCCCTTCCTCTGGTACCGAATTCTTAATTTGTATATCTTATTTTTTGTATATATATTTTTATAATAACTCTTAACATTATTTAGAAAATAAGCAACCATAGGTACAACATACCGTGGGTATACTGCAAAAAGTGACCAAGTCAATAATCGCCAATTTTCTGTTTTTGTGACCAAGTGGTTACAAAAAATATTGTTTTTTTCAGGAAAAATTGACCAAGTCAATACTTGAATATTTTTAGGTTAGATCCACACTATGGATTATGACCAAGTCCATAGAACGTAAAATATTACAAGAAAAAGTGACCAACTTGACTTGGTCATTCATACTTTATAAAAGACATCACGTAAAAGTGACTATCTCGCAAGTCCAAATGAGGCATACTGCTATGCTTGGACTGAACTAAATGGCCAAAGGGGCAGCTGCGAGATAGGTAAAGTATGTTTCACAATAAATGGTTGACTCCGTTTAACTACCTGGGACGTTTTGCAAGAGCTCGGCCGCCGGGCTCTCCTTAACTTGTAATAAACGTTATTTTGACCAAGTCAGTTTAGTCAGTTTTTTTTACATCAAGCGTGACCAAGTCAAAAACTTTTTCTTATATAAAGAAAACTGTTAAATATAAATTTGTTCATTTCATGTTTTTGAATTCCATATCTCATAATAAAAATTATGCAACAAAAACATATTGCAAACCAGCATTTTGTGAATTATTAGAAGAATAATAAACTTTATCGATCATTTGCCGAAAACTATTATTTTTGACTTGGTCACTTTTTGCAGTATACCCACGATACAATAGTAAGTAGGTACATTCCCAGATAGCAAAAGTAGGGGAAACTGGTACAAAATGATATATAGTACACAATGAAACATCGTCCCTAACTTATTTAAATTTGCCGCCCGAACGCCGAATGTAAAACCTTGAATGCGTTGCATTGGGATACTCTTGTCAACGGTTAGTCGTTTGTTAGATCTGCTCATAGACCGAACTAGACGGATTTTTTAAAATTTTGTGCTCTAATTTTTTATTTTTAATTGTGAAAACTTAAGGTATAGTATTTACACATTTTAACATCAGCCTTTCAAACATTTTTTTTTTATTTTGTAATTATATTGTCCTTCCAACCTCCAAATTCTGTTTGAATAAATTAACGGCAACTAATAATTTTCTGACTTGTGGTGACTACATGTCTGGTAGTACACAATGAAACATTCACTGGTAGAACACATTGATACATGTAGATTTCCAATGCTGCCAAAATTTTCATTTTCCAAACGTCCCCGACATTTACACGGCCTACAAATCAGATTTTGTTATGTTGCTACCATCACCTATGTGCACAAAAAATAATAGACTTTCATCCTATTACAAGTTTGGGGTATAATTTCAAAACATTATTGTTAAGAATAACATAAACGTATCTTAGAGTGTCTTATTATTTTTGTTAAGTAATACGAATTTTGTTAAAACATTTTGTCTGGTTGTATGATTATTTTCATTTCTGTTCTTACTGTTTTCAGCAATACATTTAAAAATAAAATATAAACGTTTTATTGTGTACTACCTCAAGTGTCAACGTGTACCACCCATGGTACACAATGCAACAAATTCAGCGACCATTATTTTATGGATTACCTCATCCCAGTGTTTAAATTTTTGAAAACTAAATTATAATATCTGTGGGTTAATAAACAGTTTAGGGAAAAATGTTCTTATAATTTGTCTCGTCTTAATAGGATTTAAAAAAAAACATTTTCAAAAATGTGTTCCATTGTGTACCAGTCTCCCCTACGTCCCATGGACGTCAGTCGTTGACTTTGAACTTTACGTGTCGTTTGCACGGTGCCGGTTCATTTTGTCTTTGTGTGTAACATAAGCATGTGGATAGTTGTAAAAACACTAAAAACGAGTTTTACAGCACTACTAATGCAGAAAAGCTTCCGGACCGTCATCTTAAATTTGAATGTATACCCAACAAACATTTAAAAGCCTTGGCGACCTCTAATTTGGAGAAAATGACCTATTTAAGTAAAAAATAGTCTATTTTTTACCTCCAAATCGGACGAAACGACCAAAGAGACTAACTGCTTGGTCAAAACAAAGTGATTCGAACCTATTAATACGTGTTCAAAATAAGAAAATATAAGAGGCCCAGGAGATGGTCCAAAAGAGTAGATATTTACCTTGTAAATCGACTTGATAGTTAGGTCTTAGGAAAGTCAGTAATAAACGCACAACCAGGTTATTTTTTGCCTTAGATTGGGCCTCTAAGCCCAAAAATCTTTTAGGCCCATAAATGAAGAACATATTACTTCGTTTTGTCTTTAATGTATAATCATGGTCAGGTTATAATTTGAACATTTTCGGAGCATATATTAGTCTTACATTTTGTACTTAAAACCCAGAATGCTTTCAAGTATAACATAGGTTATAGTTGTGATCAAACAGTCCTCTTATTTTGTCCTCAAAGTGATTTTAACCGGATATAAAGCCGCATCTTCCAAAAATTAGGTCTTTACAGAGATTCTGGCTTAGAAATCGTTAATAATGATTGTAACGTTCATTGCACTGTGGTAAACTCGAATCAATAATTTAGGTTACCATGAAAAAAATTAAATATTTCGATTTTCAAGTAAATATTACTGCAATCTGCGGAAGCTATACAAAACGTAGGAGCTATACAAAACGCCGCGCGCCGGAACAACAAAAAAAATGTTATGCGCTTAAATTCGAAGATCGATCGAAGAAGAAGCGATAAGAAAAAAAGTTGAAAAAAATTATATGTCAATCTGTCAAAATTTGACAGGTGTCACATCAACTTTCTTATTTAAAGAGATAAAAATTTTTTGATTTCAAATTCTTATAGTTACTATCCTCGGTAAAAAAAATAGCCGATAAAAATTTGACATTGACCGCTGTCAAAATTTTACAGGAGTAAATTCAACTTTATTTTATTGAAAAATTTCATTTGGCAATATTGCAGCTACCATCTCGAACAAGAAAAAAATGTAAAAAAAATAACGTTTACCTGTCAAAATTTGACAGGTCCGATTTAAAAGTTTTTTTAATTAAAAATTTTTAATTTTGAAGTAGTCCATACTAAAAATTTTTATTTAGAAATCATGTAGCTACCATCTCGGACAAGAAAAAAATGTAAAAAAATTTGACGTTTACCTGTCAAAATTTGACAGGTCCGATTTAAAAGTTTTTTAAATTAAAAATTTTTATTTAGACTTCATGTAGCTACCATCTCGGACAAGAAAAAAATGTAAAAAAAATTGGACGTTTACCTGTCAAAATTTGACAGCTCAAGTATAAATTTTTTTTTTTTATATTTTTGATATCAGATTCTTGCAGCTACGATCCTGGACAAAAAAAAAATGCAAAAAAATTTGACATGTGAGACCTCTCAAAATGTGACAGCAATGACATAAAGTATTTTTATTTAAATTTTTAACCTCGCAATCTTGCAGCTATGATCCTGAAGAAGAAAAAAATAAAAAAAAAAATTGACATTTACCTGTCAAAATTTGACAGCTCAAGTATAATTTTTTTCCCCTTAGTTTTGATATCGCATTCTTGCAGCTACGATCCTCCACAAGAAAAAAATGGAAAAAAATTTGACACCTACCTGTCAAAATTTGACAGTTTAAGTATAATTTTTTTTCCCCTTAGTTTTGATATCGGATTCTTGCAGGTACGATCCTCCACAAGAAAAAAATGGAAAAAAATTTGACACCTACCCGTCAAAATTTGACCAGGTCAGGTATAAAATTTCGTTACTTGGATACTGAAAAATTCTTAAATTTCGTTTTTTTAAAGCAATAATCCTCGATACGAGAAAAACGAAATTGGTTTGTTGACTTTTGACTTATAGGTCCATTTTTTTTAAGGCCCAAAACCAGAGGAAATCGTGACCATTAGGAAAAATATTTTACTGAAGCCATATTTTTTTAATATGGTGAAATATTTTCAATTAATTTTGTTAAATTACTTGTAACACTAAAACAACAACAAATATTACAAAAACCGAACACATAAACGAGCTAACTTATTTGTCCAAGCACAAAATATTGGCCACATTTGAAAATTGAAATCTATAGGAACATTTTTTACGCGCAACTAATTTTGCACCTCATATCGATGAAATAATGATTTTATAGGTACCTATCTATACAGGGTGTTAATTAATGTCATGCAGGTCTCTTGCACTATTCTCGTATCTGTGACCGTTTTCGATTTATTTGCAAAAATAGCCATCGATGGAAATTAAGTGTCGGCGAAATAACGCAGAGTAAAAAGCTGTGTAACAAAATAATTTATTAGTGAATCAAAAAAAAAATAAACAAAAATAAAACAAAATTATAAAAACTGTTAAAAAGGTCCGCCTCTTGCTAAAATGCGCGAATCAAGTCTTCGCCTCATGGACTGACGGACTCTTTATTTTTTTTCTCATATTTATTATTGCGTTATTTCGCCTATACTTAATTTCCATCGATGGCTATTTTTGCAAATAAATCGAAAAAGGTTACAGATACGAGAATAATGTAAGAGACCAGAACGCTAAACAAAGGAACAGAGAGTTCAATTTTCATACCGGAATTCATACAGGGAGCCAAAAAAAAAAGATCTGTAAGATAAAATTGTAGCCGATGCAAGAAAAGGTAACACCCTGTATACTGCAACCGACAATTTTGATACTTCAAAGAAGGCTTGGATTAAAAAACGTAGAGCTTGGTTTAGATCACAATGATATGGGGACGATATATCTAACCAAATCTAGGTTAAAATTTTGTCAAATTCGTATTATGTCATGATATGCCAAACTAATGAGTAATATAATAAGTAGACAAATACAAATTTATTTTTGTTGTTTACAAAATTAACAAAGTAAGAATATACAGAAAGAAAAAGAAAAATAATTACATAAGTTGCTGAAATTGGCCACCGCCATGCTCCAAGCATCACTGAAGAAATGTTACCACATTCTTGGATAATCCTTTCTTGTAATTGTTCTAAATTTGCAACTGGTGTTTTAAAAATAGTGTTCTTTAAATGAGGAAAAACGAAGTAATCCATAACCGTTAAACAAGGTAATCTAGGTGGGAATTTAATGTCTGATCGAAAACTCAATCTAAAGAAAAATCAATTTGTCGTCGAAAAAGTTGCGTAAGTAGTTAATAGTTTCGGCGGCTGTATGGGCGGTTGCACCGTCCTGTTGAAAATATCCAAAACGTAGGTCGTCGTCAAGTAATTGCTCCACAAGTGGATTCAAAATAGTGTCTCTATATCGCTGTGCTGTAAAAAATAGGACCAACAATTCTTCTTCGGGAAACAGCTAATCAGACACCATTTTTTTGAGGGTGCAATGTGGACTTTACAAAAAAATGGGGATTTTCACAACTCCACATGCGTGTATTATGAGAATTCACATAACCGGAGAGGTGGAACCAGGCTACATCCGAAAAAATGTCAGGTCTAATAAATCATTTATTTCCATTAAATGTTGGGTAAACCATTGAGAGTAATTCCTGCGTCTTTCAAAATCTGCGGCTTGTATTTCTTGGAATATTTGAAGACTTGAAATAAAAGCCGGGCCAAGTGCCAAAATTGTAGTTTTGAGATAATCGATGTTTTCTATTTAATTCGGCGTGCTGGACTTTCACAGCGCGCCATCTTTCAACGAATAGAAAAAATATTTACGATAATCCTGGCACATAGCACGTTTTATAGGTTGTTGGCGATGGCATTTAGCACTGTTTTCAAGTTCTAACACAATTTTTGAATTTTTGGCACTATGCCTGGTTTTATTTCAAGTCTTCACTTGCACTTTATAAGGAAATACATTTAGCTGCTTCTTAAGAATAGTCCTGCATGTTCCATAAGATCTTCTCACTTCTTGGGACAGGCGTCTTATACAATTTGTTGGCGTATTTTGCATTATTTCCCGAACGTTTGCAACAAGTTCTTCTGTTCTTACAGATGGTCTTCCTGTTCCTTTTTTGTGTTGTATAGAACCTGTTTTCCTAAACACAGCCACGGTTATTTTCAGGCAATGATAAAAATCCGCAGCAATAAATGCCAACGTTAGGAAAATGTTCGTGAAACTCGTCCATGAACAAACCCGGATTGTATTGCCACTCACCATTTACTCTAACCCCGTTTCGAAAATACGCTTCAACCATGAATGTTTTGTGCTGTTCCGTAAAGCCCATTTTGTGAATTGTTCAAGAAATTGGAAAAAATAGCGATGAATCAAATTACTTGTAACGACTGTGAAAGATGACGGAATGACTGATTGATTGATTGTTATTTCAGGTAGTTACTGACACCCAACAGGTATTAAGCTCTACTGCTAAGCATTACGTCCTTAGATGCAAGGCCCTCTTTGATGCAAATAATTTTTGCTCGCACGGTATTACATTGTTTTTAGTTTTTTTGCATATATTCTCTATATTATTATAAAGCATTTATGTCAAACCAATAGACATATACTTTTAGACTTATACAGCTTATCTGGTCTGCAAACAAAAGTTAAGTTTTATGGGTAAAAAAATACGTCTCTACGCGAGCACTGATCTGATTCCTTGCCGCTCTACATGCGCACAATCCTCTTGTTATTAGGTTTTTCTTCTTTATTGACCTTATATAAATAAACTTCAGTACCGGCTCGGCGCCATTTTTGTTGTTACGAATTATCGGTGGATTTCTTGTATTCTTTGCTATTATTACTATTTTCTTTTGCGTCTTTTAAACAGCATAGCAAAGTAAAATTCTTTGCTTGAACAAATCCTGTATGAGATATTATATAGATCGTTATACTTAACCGCGGCAAGGTAGGAGGAAAAACCTTTGAGGTAAGTTAATTTTTGAAAAGGAACACTCAACTTAGAGGTTGGCTTTGCTATGTAAAAAAGCAACTAAAAGGAACTCGGTTATTGCGGATTGTGCGTGTTTAATATTTCGGTTTTCTAGTTTTTGTGTACCTATTTGTGTAGTTAAAGTTGAATTGTGTTTGTGCTATAAACAATTACTAATACTGAAAAGTTTTTAAATATTTTTTCAAATTATTTTTCAAAAAATTATGAAAATGTTCTTTACACGTACTCAAGTTTCTGGCAAATTATTAAATGTTACAAACTAATATTTGGCTTGAGGTTATAGGTACGCGATAACATCGAAAATTCCTGTTTTTGTTTGTTTTTATTTTCGATTTGATAAGGTACGTTTCATTGACTTGTTCGCTTGCTTTTCGAATTAAAAACACGACGACGAATCATTTTTAATCAAATTTTAGAAACAAAACATTAAAAACTATTTTCTAACATCAAAATTTGATAGGTTTGCAAATTCCTAAAAATGCCAGAAATCACTACCTTTTCCACTAACTTGGAAAAAATTAGATCAAGCTCCAATTTCTTGTCAATACATTGTTGTATGTAATTACAAATTATAGCTGTTTACATGTGAAAATAAATTGAAGGTGAACTATTACAATTTCTTGATCAAAAACTTGACCCGTGAAATACGGACTTAAAATCAGTCAACATTAAGCTTTTATAGAAAAAGAAAAGCACAAAGTCTTTCTCCACAATTTTTTGTTCGAATAACTAGGCGAACCTAGAATAATTCATACTAAATCAAATCGACATGTTTCGAGTGTAGAAACACTCATCATCAGGAAAACAAAGTGAAAGGTAAAATGCTGACTTTTTAGCAATAGAGAAAAAACTAGTGGGATGGAGCCGTAATGGAGCTTTTAATGGTGTACAAGAGGTGTAAAATTGAATAATCAAAAGGCAGACAATCAAGACTTCAGCATACTGAAAAGTCAAGGGTTAGTGCAAATGCACTGTCCTGGGCAGAAAAGTAAGGAGAGCAAAAGAAAAATTAGGGAGGCGTCTTAAGTAAACCCACTTTAAACGCTTAAATTCACTTTACGCGCCCAAAGTTTTTGAGAAAAAAGTAAGGCCGGTATTGAAAAATGGCTTTAAGAAAAATTCTTTGGTACAACATTCTACACCCGGGAAAGTCATTTTGCTTTTGACCAATAAAGAATTGTTTAAGATATTACAAAATTACTAAAAATAAAAAAAATTTCTAAAAAAAAATTTGGGAATATTTTCGATCGTCATTTACTTTTCTGGATGGGGTATTTAAAGTAGAATTTATTTTCTAAATATCAATTTTTGTTTTTTCTTTTCGTTTGACCAGCAAAACGTTCGGCAATTTTCATTGTGGTAAAGGGGGTTACTGCTCTTAAGGGTCTAGTTTTCAAGGTTTTATTTTGCAAGCCATACCTACAATTTGTCTTTGAAGTGACATTACATCAGCTTCGTGACAATGCTCCAATTCACACCTATTCAGGACAACATTTTGATCGAATGGACCAAGCGACTTTCGCACACTCAAACATGTTCCTTACCTGTTTTAAGCACTTTTTTAAAATTATATTTCTGTACTCCGGAGGCATAAGACACTATGTCCAATTTTTACAAAAATTAGGTAACTATGTAGTTTTATTCCGACAATTAAACTCTTTTGTGGGGTATACTACACCAAGTCCATTTAGTTAAGGTAGCTGAAAAACAGGGTAGACTTTCAACACTATGAGCATAACATATCTCCCCTTTGGTTCACTAAGGGCGGATGTCACAATTTTGAGAAAATAACAATATCATTTTCCACTAAACCGAAGTCGCTCTATACAATGGACTAAAGCTCTATGTCCTAAAATTAATAGTTTTTAAGATAGTAATTATATAAAGCCAGTTGTCCACTACTGCTTTGGAGTACTAACGGCCTATGTGACAAAATTTGGACAACCGTCTTTATCGCCCAGCACCCGTTAGACCAAAGTCGCACATACGTCTTTTGTGAAAGTTGCCAACACTGGACTTGTGGCTTCTGTCAGTCAACAGTGTACTATAAAACCTGTAAAATTTCAACAAACTGTGATTAATTTACTTGTGTTGACACTGTTTTTGCCACTTTAATTCAACAATGGATGGTAAAAATAAAAAATTTGTTTCGTCAATATCGCACTTTTTTTGAAACTTGACAGCTGTCAAAATTTGACAGAAGAATTTTTTTGCGTATTTTTTCCGTATTTCTTGGGCCTGTCTATAAGGAGTCCTTGTCTATACGACCCGCTTTTTTTTGACAAATATAGAAAATTCCCAAATTTGACATTTTGACAGGTATTCTATATACCGCTTGTCAATAAGATTTTGACAGATCTGAGATATACGTTTTGTAGTATACCACTACCGTAGCCACCATACCGAATTTCGTCAATATCGGATAAACTATAAAGCCCTTTTTACAGTCGGCAATACTATCTGCAACGCAATTGCTGCAATGCATTGCAGGCGCAAGACATTGCCTGAAATTTGTCTTGCAGGATGTTTTACAGCTGGCAATTCTATTTTTATTGAAAAGGATCGCCAACATTACAAAAATAAATGCCTCTGTTGTTAATCTGTCAATGCGAAAAGAAAATAACATACATAACATTTGTTTTTTCACCTTTTTTGTTGTTGCTTTGAAATCTACTAAAAACTAACCCAAACTCTAACAAAATTCAAACTCAGCTGGAGCGCGTCCTCTAGGAACTTTCGTTTTTGTTGGTCACAATAAAAATTACCATAAATCCACCAGAATTGCAAACGCACTTGCAATAAAAATCGAGCAGGAGCGATTTTTCGCAATAGCAAGAGAATTGCCAAATCCGATCAGCTGGTTCTCTACTGCGCGTGCTTATAAGCAAGACAATTGCAACTTGCAAATAGTATTGCCGACTGTAAAAAGGCCTTAAGGAAGCTAGAGCGAAAGAAAATTTTGACAAATAGTTTATACAGGAGCTGCAGTTTGCACGGTACATACGATTTTTTTCCCATTTATCTTTCCAAAACGAAGCTCTGTACGTCGTCCGATTTTCTTTTTTAATTAAAAAAAAAAATTTTACATTGACAGGTGTCAAATTTTGACAGTGGAATTTTTTGCTTATTTTTCCCAAAATCTCCGCCCTAGAAGGAATACGCCTATAACTTTTTGAATTTTCTTTAAGATCACTTTTTTGCCCGTTTCAGCTCGCTTGCGTCATTTTTATGGTAATTTTTTTATTTAAAAAAATTATTTTCGTTTAATTTAGGTACGTTCACAAAATTTAAAGCTTGCAATATGTTCAATAGACTATCCAGTTTATATTTAAAAATGTAATCATTCTAAAATAATTATAATAACAGCAAAATCTAAAAACAAAGTCACTTTATTAACGTTTTAAGCTCTCCTGTAAAATACATTTTTTTGACATCCGCCCTTAGTGAACCAAAGGGGAGTCTCCCCTTTGGTTCACTAAGGGCGGATGTCAAAAAAATGTATTTTACAGGAGAGCTAAAAACGTTAATAAAGTGACTTTGTTTTTAGATTTTGCTGTTATTATAATTATTTTAGAATGATTACATTTTTAAATATAAACTGGATAGTCTATTGAACATATTGCAAGCTTTAAATTTTGTGAACGTACCTAAATTAAACGAAAATAAATTTTTTAAATAAAAAAATTACCATAAAAATGACGCAAGCGAGCTGAAACGGGCAAAAAAGTGATCTTAAAGAAAATTCAAAAAGTTATAGGCGTATTCCTTCTAGGGCGGAGATTTTGGGAAAAATAAGCAAAAAATTCCACTGTCAAAATTTGACACCTGTCAATGTCAAATTTTTACAAAAAATTAGTATATTAAATGGAAATGGTATGAATTTTGGTAAAAGGAAAAGTAATAATAGACCAAAATAAAAAACTTATTGCCGCCTAAATGCCGATAGTCAGCTGGCGTTTAACATTATATAATGTTAAACGCCAGCTGACTATCGGCATTTAGGCGGCAATAAGTTTTTTATTTTGGTCTATTATTACTTTTCCTTTTACCAAAATTCATACCATTTCCATTTAATATACTCATTTTTTGTAAAAATTGGACATAGTGCCGTATGCCTCCCGAGTACAGTATTATGGCTTATCATTTTTTACAGGTATAGAACACTATGTCCATCAAAATACAACTAATTTGTATTATTGTAATTAATATGATAAGTAAAATTTAAAAAAAATTATTTACAAAGAAACACTAAATAATTTCTACTTTGTGTAGTGAAAGTAAGATAATACCTTCATAAATCAACACTAACCTCAAAATTATGTTAAACTTAATTATTTTCACTAAATTCTACAAATCGAGCTAATGGCACATAGTGTCGTATGCTTCCGGAGTACAGATTTATAACTATCATCAACTATACTAAATATCACGAATAGTCTCGTTTTAAAACAGATGACAGCGGTTATTTGTCATCGATCAGCTGATATTGGGACATAATAATATCCCTAGATTTGTAGCGGACCGTAATGAGCCCAAACACCGAGTTATGAATTGCGTTTTTGTTATATTTAATTACATTTTAAAAATTTTAATTTAATTACTTTTGTGTAAGTACCTACAATTATTATTCATTTGACCAAAAATTTAGATACAGGTTAAAATTTTTAAATTCTTTTTCATTAGGGATCATAATTATTATTAATGTGTGCCTTGCTCGTTAAGTTGATTTCATCGATAAGTAATAAGTTTTATTTCATCTGAACGCCGTTTTTGTCGAAAAGTTAGTTTGTAAAATATTTGTTCTTAAAATGTTTGTTCGTTAAGGTTAGGTTTCTAATGTATAATTTTCGCATTTTACATTATCTAGGTATCCTTTTCTGTTTCAAAAAAAATAAGTAGAAATTAAGTATTTCCCTGACTTAGGTAGGTAGGGGAGAGTTGGACAAAACCGGGTAGGTTGATAAAACCGGGTATCGCCTAGTTCTACCATATGCCAAAACAGCTTTCCATATTATTAACCTTTAAAAAGCAGCTATTTGATTTTGCAGGAATTATTTTTATTATTGTTATTAGTAAATATTATTATTGTTTGGCAATAGTAAGGTAATAGTAAGTAACATTATGTTACTATAGTAGTTAAAATAGCTAACCATATTAGTATGTAATAGGATACCGAACAAATATATAATTCTATTTTCTGTGTCTACGTACCTTACATAAGTAAAATTATTATTTGATATTACTATTATTATTGTTTGTATGACAATAAAATAAAGTTTTTAACATAAAGTTAGCCTACATACAAGTTTAGAAATGTAACTGTATCAATAAATTGCATTTTAACAAACAAATTCCATAAAAACCACTTTTGGGTCTACGTACCTTACGTAAGTCAAAAACTTTTAAAGTAGGGTTTCCACTGACAGAAAAATTTAATCCCTGGCTAAACTAAAGCTTTTAACTTTATGTTAGCCTACATACAAGTTTAGGAATGTAACTGTATTATAACCAACAAATTCTATAAAAACCGTATTTGGGTCTTCGTACCTTACGTTAAGTCAAAAACTGTTAAATTAGGGTTTCCATTGACAGAAAAATTAAATCCCTAGCTATATTGAAGCTTTTAACTTTATGTTAGCCCACATACAAGTTTAGAAATGTAACCGTACCATAGCCAACAAATTCTATAAAAACCATATTTGGGTCGACGTACCTTACGTAAGTCATATATGGGGATTTTCTTGACAGTGAATGTAATAACTTGAATTCAATTAGTTTATGTTGAACTGTTGGTATTTTACCTATAGGTATAATCTGAACAAATAAAACAAAAAAAAAATCTATTCTAAATATGAGTGACAGAATCCTATTTTAAGTTGTGTTTCAGTTAGTTTAGTATTTTTAAGGTTTGGATATTTATAATATTATAAACTTTTTAAATCTATATTTTGACACTTTATCTTTAAACCATATAGAAATTCATGCTTATTACCTATTACCTACCTTAAATTATAATATTTATAAAACATAACTTTCAAAAGAAATTATTACCTATTACTTATTATTTGGCAATATTAAAGCGGTAGAACCGATGAGGCTATTGCATAAATTGTTTTAGAAGGTATCACATGTATAATTTTCAAGTCCGGTCCTGTAATTCATGCCAACTTATAAAAATTTAATAGATCAAAATTGATACAGTGTCACGTGATCTTACCCCCATCTTGCGAGAGTATTCAAGATTTTTACTATAACATTGGTTTTGCACTGCTACTTTCAAAAAACTTGATATCCATTTTGCTGGTCAATATCTGACAAGAGACTAAAAGACAAAATGTAATAAAACCTTCTTTATGTAGGGTAAACCAGGTAGAGATTGCGCACGTTTTTTCAAAGTCGCATAAAAAATTAGATTTACAATTTTTAAGTAGGAATTATTTTTTATATGATTATACTGAGTAAAATAAAAGTAGATGATACAAAAAACAAAACTTAATTTAATTTTAATGACCATAAAATGTATTTAAAAAAAAGCAGAAAAAACCATCTCATTCCATGGGTATGGGTGAGATGGCGTAAACACATAATGTAAAAAAAACATATATTTTTTTGGGAAAAATAAAACTAGAGGATACGAAAAAAGTTCATTAAATTCAACTGAATGAGACATGGGTCTCTTTTTTTTCAAAATAAGAGAAAAGTCCATCTCTGGGTGAGATGGCGCTCACACAAAATATTAAAAAAAAAACTAAATATTCAAATTTTGTCTCGTGCCACATAATGGGCATCTATAAAAAATAAAAAGTTAATCTGGTAAGCTTTAAGCTAATTATTTTAGTAGTTTAGTCTAATAGATTTGGTGAGAACATAGGGTGATATAAATAAATAAATAAATAAATAAACACGCCTTTATTTTCAACTCGGCGAAGGTCAGCTGAGCCGGTAACTTAACCAAGCATATAAAAATGGAAAATACAAAATATAAGTATTATAAAGTAATAATAATAACAAGTCTTACATTGAGATATCATTCTAAAGAATAATGATTATAAATTAGATATTAACAGATATAATAAAATATTACAGACAAAATTAGTTATTAGATAGTAGGAGCTGTTTCTTAAAATCGGATTTAAAAGTGCGGAGAGGAGCATTCTTTGATCTACTAATATGAGGATAGCGGTTGAGAAGCCTGGCAGACGTACAAGAAAATGCACCCCCAGTCATGGTATTACAGGTTCTAGGCAACTGATATTGCACATTAAAACGTGTTTCACGGTAGTGGATGTTATGCCTAGGAATTAATTTTTCAAACAAGTATGAAGGACATTTAGTTTTTATTAATTTATGCAGAAAGCAAGCAAAGTGTAGTTTTTCTCTACCGGCTATGTTCAACCATATTAAATCACAAAGTTTGTGACTCACGTGGCCACTTCGTTTAAGGTTATATATAAGACGAATGCAAGAATTCTGAACTTTTTGTAGCTTATATCTGGTTGAACCGTCCAAGCACGGTCCATACACGAAGTTGCAATAGTTTAGGTGACTTAGAATCAATGCCTCACACAGATTTTTTTTTAGCCTAAAATTTAGAAGGTTTTTACACTTGTAGAGGTTGCGAAGATTAATGTAAGCCTTTTGGAGGACCTTAGATACTTGACCGCGAAATCGAAGTTGGCCATCAAAGATAATGCCCAGATTTTTATGTTCCTCGACTACTGGAACGATAGTCCCATTTATAGAAACATTCAAGCTTTTGGCCGCCCAGTCTCTGGCAGGAACAAAGTATATTATGGCCGACTTATTTGGGTTAAGTTTTAGACCATGATTATGTGAATATTTAAACACCGAATTTCAGACATTCATTAAGTCTTCTCGACGCTTCCACTGCATCAGAAGGAGAAAAGAGGATCTGAATCTATGTGTCGTCTGCGTATCTGTGGCCGATGCACTCTCCAAAGCAGTTTGACATATCCGCTGTGAAGATAATGAAGAAAAGAGGGCCAAGAAGTGACCCTTGAGGAACCGCTCTATTAACTTTGAAGGGCTTTGAGTTACTGTTGTCAATCACAACCAGTTGCGATCTATCATCAAGATAGCTTCGAATTAGCTGGATGGTTTTAAATTTGAATCCATAGTGGCTTAACTTGGCGCACAGCATAGCGTGATTGATGTATCAAAGGCTTTGCTATAGTCCAACAGGACCAAACCTGTTGTTTTACCCTCATCTGCCGCTAATAAAATGTCATCCAAGACCTTTAACAATGCCGTAGGAGTACTGAACTCCTTACGAAAACCTGATTGAGATTGAGAGGGGAAAATGCACTCTTCAATGCAATAGTTAAAGAATAGAGAGAGGATAGGCAAGATGGTTGGGCAACATAGTTTTATCATTTCCAATGAAATCCCGTCCGCGCCGGACGCGTTAGATTTCAATTGCGAGATAGCCCAGACGACGTCCTCCTCTTTTATCAGTTCGAGCTCAAATTCTGCTGACGTGCATTTATTGTTGAGGTATTTAGCAATAGTATCATGGTCCACAGTATTTGCAATTTGTTTTACGGAGTCAATGAAATATGAGTTAATTAGATCAGGGTTTTTCAGGTGGTTAGGAATATCAATGTTATTTTTTGACCTACTATAGACATCAAGATGATCGAGGGTTTTCCACAACTCTTTAGAGTTTTTGGTACGACTTATATAATCAATGCATGATTTTTTTTCGGCACGTACTGTCGATGTAAAAAGATTTCTTAATTTCCTTATATTCCTCCCAGTCTTGCAAATTTTTTGTACGTTTATATTTGGAAAACATATTATAATCACGATGCTTTTTCATAGCGCACAAAGCTCCAGTAAACCAGGGAGTGGGCCGTCTAGTTACTCTCTTTTCAACCATAGGTGCATGATTATCAAAGAGTGTTAGAATCATGTCAGTGAGCAAAGCAGCTTTATTGTCGACACCGTCACAGTCAAGAATTTGCCACCAGGGCATGTTGATTAGATCTTGATTAAAAATATTAATGTCAAATTGCCTAAAGTTACGATACCTAATAAACTTTGGTTTAAACACATTTAGCTTAAAGTTTAGAGTACAGTAAATCAGCTGGTGATCAGAGTGATCGTGCATGTCGTGGTGATGAACATTGCCGACCAACCCATGAACACCAATGCCTGTTCTTGATTATCCTCTTTAGCAATAAGTCCTGTGATTGACAGGTTATCTGCAATCTTTCTCGCTTCCTCCTGAGTAGAAATTGATTTTAATTTATCAACTTCACCTCTAAGTGCTTTATTTTCTTTTGTTAAGTCGACAACCATGCTTTCTAAAACCTTTGACCGCTTCCTTTCTTTATCAAATTGACCGCAATGGCGCGCGCCATCTAACCCAACTTGCATTTGGTGAGATGGCTCGGTAACGTGCTCGGGAACAAATAACAATGTGAATGATTTTAAGGTTAGAAAACAAACTATATGCTCATTTCAAAGCGACAATTTTACAGCTAGTAAAAACTTTGGCTAGTTTGACACCCAAATAATTAGATAACTTATTATCTAGAAAAAAAAAGGACATGCTGAAATATATAAAGGAAAATTAAACTCCAAATGATGGGCGCGAGGTGAACGGCATATACGTTTACTTGCAAATAAAGGTCTGTAGCTACGGCCACGTTGCCGGTACTAATGGGGTAGTCAGGTGATGGGTGGATGCAGGAAATTCCAAAAATTGTATGCCGGTACGAATCGCTAATGTGCCAATTTTGTCATTGTCAGAGTTTTGTCAGGTAAAATGAATGATAATGCAGCCGCAGGGGCTGCTTGCACAGCTGTATTGCCCAAAAGGTTGTGAGAAAGAAACGAAAATACCTACAAGAATTAAAATTTTTTTATTTTTTTAAATAATTATTGCAGTATATCTTTTATTTACTTACTTTAGTCTATTTACTTACTTCCCTACGGAGGTAAGTACTTACTTACTTATCTCTCTAGAAAAGTAAAACTTAATCACCTCCCCTAAATCAGTGTCAATAAAGAGTCCTTACCAAGCAAGGTGCAGAAAAACATATTTTTTATAATAAAATTAAAAAAAAATTATTTATGTTGACCCAAGTTTAAATTCATTCCTTCCGGCATGCACAGAAATAAAGAAAATTGGTATAGAAAAGCCGTTTTCAATATACGTTTGCAACCTTTAACAAAATGTAAACATAAAAAAGCAATCTCAACAGTCATTTTTTTTCATATTCAGATAGCGTTATTACCATTAATTCTGCCTGCAAAAGGAAAAAGTAATTTAATGGGTTCCTGAATCCGCAGGTACATAATACATGCAGATAATATTTTGCTTTAATTTATTTCTTTGATGAAGCCCCACAACTCAAAAAATCCGCCCTGTGAGTTTAATAAAATTCATATTTTCAGGAATATTTTTAATAATTACATTTTTAAATGCATCTGTTGATACTTGACATTTAAAATTGTCCTTTCTATGATTTTTAGTTTATACAAGGTTATAGAAATTTTAAGAAAAGTTTGTACAGGGTGGTCCGCGTAAGATGACCCACTAGTCGATCTCAGATACGATCGGTGGCGAATCAAGCAAATTTTAACGAAAAATGTAAAAATAATTAAATTTGATAATGTATGTATTATTTGTTTTGAGATTATGTTTGTACCGTGCGAGCAAAAATTATTTGCATCAAAGAGGGCCTTGCATCTAAGGACGTTATGCCTAGCCGTAGAGCTTAATACCTGTTGGGTGTCAGTAACTACCTGAATTAACAATCAATCAGTTATTCCGTCATCTTTGACAGTCGTTACAAGTAATTTGATTCATCGCTAATTTTTCCAATTTCTTGAACATTTCACACAATGGGATTTACGGAACAGCACAAAACATTCATGGTTGAAACGTATTTTCGAAACGGGGTTAGAGTAAATGGTGAGTGGCAATACAATCCGGGTTTGTGCATGGACGATTTTCACGAACATTTTCCTAACGTTACTTTTATTGCTGGGGATTTTTATCATTGCCTAAAAAGAACCGTGGCTATGTTTAGGGAAACAGGTTCTATTCAACACAAAAAAAGGAGCAGGAAGACCATGTGTAAGCACAGAAGAACTTGTTGCAAACGTTCGTGAAATAATGCAAAATACGCCAACAAATTGTATAAGACGCCTGTCCCAAGAAGTGGGAAGATCTTATGGAACATGCAGGACTATTCTTAAGAAGCAGCTAAATTTATTTCCTTATAAAGTGCAAGTATTCCAAGGAATACAAGCCGCAGATTTTGAAAGACGCAGGAATTACTCTCAAGGGTTTACCCAAAATTTATTGGAAATAAATGATTTATTAGACGTGACATTTTTTTCGGATGAAGCCTAGTTCCACCTCTTCGGTTATGTGAATTTTCAGAATACACGCATGTTGAGTAGTGAAAATCCCCATTTTTTTGTAGAGTCCACATTGCACCCTCAAAAAATTGGTGTCTGGTTAGCTGTTTTCCAAAGAAGAATTGTTGGTCCTAGTTTTTTCCATGACGCAGTTACAGCACAGCGGTATAAAGACAATATTTTGAATTCATTTGTGGAGCAATTACTTGACGACGAACTACGTTTTGGATATTTTGAATAGGCAGGTGCAACCGCCCATACAGCCGCCGAAACTATTAACTAGGTACTTGGCATGTTTTTCGACGGCAGATTGATCAGTTTTCGATCTGACATTGAATTCCCACCTAGATTACCTTGCTTAACGGTTACGGATTACTTCGTTTTTCCTCATTTAAAGAACACTATTTTTAAAACACCAGTTGCAAATTTAGAACGAATTCAAGAAAGGATTATCCAAGGATGTGGTAACATTTATCCAGAGATGCTGGTCAACACTTTCGAAAATATGAAAAGACGTGTGAATTTATGCTTGGAGCATGGCGGTGGCCAATTTCAGCAATTTATGTAATTATTTTTCTTTTTCTTTCTGTATATTCTTACTTTGTTAATTTTGTAAACAACAAAAATAAGAGTGAGGGGTGAAGCTTTGAATAGTCAGAGCTATATTGATAATTGCCTGTCCAAATTACTTCAGTTTGTCCACGAACATCATGCTAATGACGATATCATGTTTTGGCCAGACCTATCATCATGCCATTACTCAAGAGATACCCAAAACTGGCTTCGACAACACCAAATACCTTTTGTTCCCAAAAACGATAAACCTCCAAACTTGCCGCAGGCTCGCCCAATAGAGGATTTTTGGGCTTTACTGTCTAGGAAGGTTTATCATGGAGGCTGGGAAGCCCAAGATGAAGAACAATTAAAACGGCGAATTTACGAAAAACTAAGAAAAATTGATCTGAATTCCGTCCAGGGCCTCATGAGAGACATTCGAAGAATCTTGCGTCTGGTAGAGCAGAATGGGTCACTCCACATAATTCGATAGTGTAGTTTAGTTAAGTATTGAGTTGTAATTTATGATAACTAGTTAGTGTTTAAATAAATTTCTTCATTAAAAAAAAAATCCGATAAATATTTTGTGCCAAAACTTTTAGGACATACGTTAATATGAATTTGACAAAATTTTAACCTAGATTTGGTTAGATATATCGTCCCCGTATCATTGTGATCTAAACCAAGCCCTACGTTTTTTAATCCAAGCCCTCTTTGATGCAAATAATTTTTGCTCGCACGGTATGTTCGGCTGTCAGTTGGATTAAATATATTTATTTAAATCATTTGTGATTATTATAAATATTTATTAAGACAATTTATAAATATAAATCAATTTAAAGCTGTTAGACCAATTCCGTTTTGCCCGACACGTTGGCGAATACAATGTCCTGTTTTCAAAATTTAAGCTCTTTTTTCTTCCTTGTAAAATACACTTGAGAATTTCATTCAACGTATTTTAACAATCAAATACCATAATTTTATTGTGTATTACCATGGTTATTCTATTGTTGCAAAAAATTATCCCGAATATTTCACTCATGTATAAATTTTCCCATAAGAAACGTTAAAAATAAAAAAATATCAGCAGATATACAACGTTGCCTAGACAACGTTGTATATCCAACACACAACAATCGAACCTATTTGACGAGACAGTTTTTTTAATTTTTATTATTCAATCAATAATTAGTTAATATTTTTCAATTGTTTGTTGCTATTTGTTAAGTTTTTTTATAAAATAAAAAAAAAATTGTTATTGGATTTCAGTTACAGTTTTAATTATGTTATATGAAATTGAAAATTGTATGACAAAAAATTTTTTTTATATATATTTCATTCTAGAAATATTCTCCCTAAATACCGCTCGTGCATAAAAATTAACCAGATAATTTTCATTCAAGCTTGTTATACTAATTCCACTCGTTCTTCGAACTCGTGGAATTATAAATAACAAGCTTTCATGAAAATTATCGGTAATTTTTAAGCACTCGTGGTATTATCCCCGATAATTTTTTGACAGAAAAAAATTATCATGACAATTAGCATAGCAAAAGCATTCGTGCACTACGTGCACTCATGCTTTTTCTGGCTCCAAATTGCATTCAAGCATATTTTTCTAAAATTACCGATAATTATCAATGCACTTGTTATATTATATATGACACTCTACCATCGAACAAACCCTGGAATAGGGTAAGTTTGACAAATTTAAAATTGGTTAAAAAAAGTATATCTACAAGCGAGCAATATTTCTATAGCTTTAACAAAATAATGGTATACAAAGTATCCCACCGGAAACTTTTTCGATCTATATATTTTATAGAAAACTATAAATGGGAAAATTTTGAAAATTGAACAGTATGTTAATGTCTGCGTGGCTAAAATATTATCAATATGGTGGCACTTCCAGTTTAACCGGAAGTAAGTGTCAACTTACTTATTTTAAATATATACCTATATATTAATATATTTTTGGATTTTCCGCAAGTTTCTAGGCGGATTTTTTATATAATGTACTATAGTGACATATTTAAGTTTTTATGTGGAAAATTACGTTTTCCGGCCCTAAAATAATTTTCATTTTTTCCTGTAACGAAGTCTTTATTATTTAATTTGGGTTGGATTTCCTGTTCAAAAGATGTTGCTTTAATAGATTTCTATATTATTGTAAAACTATTAATACAGGGTGTTCAAACAATAACATTAAAAATTAAATTTAAAAACTGCAAAAAATCTATATGTTTAAAATGGAAACCCATCAATTTTATATTTATTTTTTATTTAGTATTAAAAATAAAGGTGCCAATTTATTATTTGTATGTAGTGATTTTGCTGCGGATTTAAAGTTTGAATTTTTTTCAACGCCGTCATAGCCAACTAGGAGTAACTGAACTTAAAATCCGCAACAAAATCGGTAGTATATAAAAAATATTAAATTGGAAATATTTCGAAAACTAAAAGTTTTAAGAACTACCTTACACAAACCTACCTTTATTTTTAATGCTAAATAAGAAATAATTATTAAGTTTAGAGGTTTTTATTTGAAAATGTAGTTTTTTTTGCAAATTTTTTCAATTTCATTTTTAATCTTATTGTTTGAACACGCTGTATAATATAATAGTTATCAAAATATTATACAAAATTTATTAAAGCAGGTCCTTTTCAACAAGGAATCCAACCCAAATTAAATAATTAAAGCTTTCTTATACGAAAAATTGATAATTTATTGTTTTAGTGTCTAACAACGTAATTTTTGATACAAAAACTTAAATATATAAGAAATCAGCCTAAAATCTTGCGTAAAATCCAAAAATGTAATAATAAGATATAGGTTGATCAACATTACTATACAATCAAAATTTTTTATGTATAGTTTTTCATATACAGTGTCACCAGTATAGTCCGCATCATAGGGATTTTTTTTATTAATAGCTTTATTCACAATCTGACTTTGGCATGAAGTTCTGCTTCGATCGAGATGAAAATAAGGCAAAAAAATAGTAGTCACGTGTTTCGCATTATCTGTCAAATTTTGATTTTTTTCCAAAAAATGAATCACCTTAATATTAAGACAAAAAATAACACAGTATCATCAGTAAACATTTCCTTAAGCGGATAATAAATTTTAGTTTAACTTAACGTAAAGTTTATCTATTTTCAACGATTTAATCTAAAACCCCTTTACTTTATTTTTTATTTGTTTACTTTCAGGCACAAAGTACGTTTTCAAAAATACTTATTTCATGAAATTACCTTAACAGGGTCAGAAACAATTTGCATCCCATGCGACCAAATTTTAATAGCCCAATTTTTATTTTATAGAAAAACACACATTTAATATGGCGCTACTTTAAAGAAAATGTATCTGAAGTAAAACCTTGTCAAAACTAAGAAGTTTTATGTTGCGTTGAGTCTTATCTTGCAAAAGTGGTGCAATTTACAAAATATAGGTAAAAAATCAAAATTAACTTATGCAGCTGAAATTTTGCATGTGGGCTAAAAACGGCATTTAAAAACACTTTTTCTAATAACTTTTTTCGATATTTTCAGAAATTTTGAATTATTTTTTGAAAAAAAATTAAAATTTGACAGATAATGCGAATCACGCGTCTACTATTTTTTTGCTTAATTTTCATCTCGATCGAAGCGGAACTTTACGCCAAAGATAAATTTCGAATAAAGCTATGAATTTAAAAAAATCCCATATGATGCGGACTTTACTGATCACACTATATAGATCAAAGCGGTTCCCGGTAGGATACCCTGTATAAAGTTTGATTAAAATCCTTCTCAAATTATAATAAAAAATATTTATGTGAAAATTATGACTACTAGTCTCATTTTCCCTTATTTATAACACATAATTCTCGTGAAAAATAGCTGTATTCCAATAAGACAGGACGTATATTACTATTGATAATCCTGTACGTGATATAAGACCTTCTTTCCTACATACAAATTTTATAGTGTAATCAATTCTGGGCAACCTATGGCAAGGTCGACAGGAGCTAAACCTTGAATTGTCTGTGTAACTGAAACTGTAAACTTATTGAGTCATTGATATATGAAACACATAAAATTTGAGCCTGTACGGATGGTGGTAATCCTTTTTCATGGTAACAATATTTATACAGAGTAGAATTTTTAACGGGAATAAATTCAGTATTAGCTGCCAGAAGCCAGTAGATGCTTCTTTATTTGCTGAAAAAATACAGAACTACGGCTGCGTTCATTCTCCTTTGCGTCATATTATTATCTATATTTGCGGTACGCCATAAATTAATTTGGTCAGTTTGACTTACCGGTGGTAATAAAGTCAGAAATAAATGATTTTTTAGTGTTAAGGCTTATTGCACACTACACGGCGACCGTCCTAACGGCACCGTTTACGCGTTTTACCGCGTTCGTGTTATCCTTGCACGCATGCACGGCTTTTGTCAGTGTGATTCCATTTTGATTCGAGTATGGATCATAGACGTGCTGTGGCGATTTTGAAGTCTTACAGGCGTATCAAATAATGAAGAAAGGCACAAACAGAATTTTGTGGGGTCATGCCATCAATATGGGAAGGAAACAATTCAGTGCATTCTTTGTACTATTTGGTCAGTTGAGGGAAGACGAAAAATACCTTTTTTAACTATTTTAGGATGTCCATATCCAGCTTTGATGACCTACACGAACGATTAAAAAATTCGCTTCAACGTCATGATACATATATGAGAGAGTGCATACAGCCTATGGAAATGTTGGCTGTTACAATCAAAATCAGTATTGACTTCCAAACAGTTCATTCCAGGCACTTCTTGTTCAATTTCTGTCCTTATTTATAGAACTTGTTTTGTCCCAAATACCCGCTTTCACCGAAGATATAAGCTTATCCATGTCTATATCTACTGCCATGATAACAAATAAATAAATAATGTTCCCGCCAATGAACCAAGAAAGTGTCGTAAGCGCGGTATATTATGTGCAAGCATCAATTAAATCTTAAACTCTACTGGGCATGTCTCTCCGTCAACACGGTAACGGTCGCCGCGAATTGTAGCTCATGGTGACATCGCGGTAGAACGAAACCGTGTATTCGGTGCCGATGCTGGTGCGTGTGAAAGGTCATCTATGCTGCCTAATCCCTTAACCCTTAATTGGCTTCGTAACGTCCCTGGGACCCGAGCCAATGCATTTCGGTCTGTACAGCCGCCATTATTTAAAATTTCGAGCCGTGCGTCTCGGTACCTTCTAATCAGTACAACTTTAACCACGGGTCGTTAGTGTTGGTGTGCTCCCATTTTCTGTTTTTACGTTACAGAGTGATCGTGGTCCCCGGGACGTCACGACGGCAGGTACGTTACAAAATGTTTTTAAATTTTTGTTTTATTTAGTCGTATTTTTTTGTTCTGCAGCTAAAAATGGATAAGCCTTCTGCTCGAAAACGTGTACAATATGATTTTGAAAATAAAGTTTTGCGTATGTTTGACTCTCGGACAGTGATGTAGAATTATCAGATGAAGAGGATGCCGTGCAACAGGTGAAGAAAAATAAGCGTTTATGGACCTTTGCGCGTTTTTTCTGTAGACTTCAATTTTTAAGTTTATGTATCTTTTTATGTTTATTATTGTTTAAAGAAACAATACTCGTTAATTTTTTACTTATTTTTGTTATCACAAATGATTTACGAGCTTTTTTTCGCTGTTTGTTATTTTTACTATTAATTGTTAGCAAATACATTTTGTTTTATGAAGTACCCAATTTTGTTTATTTGGCAAATATTTTTTTAAAATATTAATAGTAACACGTTAAATAACACAACAAAACCATAAAAAATATTTTTTTGTTAAGAAAAATATCTATTTCTTGCTCTTTGTTATGTGGTCCCAGGGACGTCAGGACGGTATATACGCATAAAAAGTTTACAACGCCAGTTAAGGGTTAACCGTATCAAAGGTGCCGTTAGGACGGTGGCCGTGTAAGTGTGCAACGGGCCTAAAAGGTATCATGTGATGAAACATTTTGTCTTGAAAATAAGATGGACTTTTTTATTTATTTGTAAAATTTAAAACTGAATGTTATCTTTTTTTGTCTAGTGCATCACTGTATAAATTTTGTTTTAAATATTGTCATCTTATTTATAAAATCATAAAGAAGAAAATACAATAATTATCTCCGCTAGGATCATTATCACCATCAGTTAATAAAAAGGGGAAGAGTATCTGAAGCATCGATAAATCTTTCCCGTTCCCACACAGCATTTATAATTTTATTTGCGTGTGTTACATACTTTTCCAATATTACGATTTTTATGGCTTCATTTCACAGACCCAAAACTACGTCATTTATTACAGGATGCATACATCTTATTTTTGTATCATAATATCGCCTATATTTCGACCAAACCATTTCATATCCCATTAATTCATCACCCATATTTTGTAAATTGCAACAATTTTGCATAATAGGACTCAACGCAACCTACATAAAACTTCATAGTTTTGACAATGCTTTATTTCAGATACATTTTCTTTAAAGTAGCGTCATTTTAAACATGTGTTTTCCTACAAAATCAAAATTGGGCTATTAAAATTTGGTCGCATGTGATGCAAAGTTTATTTGTTTTTGACCCTGTATGGGGCAACTTCATAAGATAAGTATTTTTGAAAACGTAGTTTGTGTCTGAAAGTAATATACCTTTATATTAAGTCTAAAAAGAAGACAGTGTCATCAGTAAACTGTTCATTAAGCGGAAAATAAATTTTAGTGGTTGGTAAAAAATCAAAATTATCTTATGCAGCTGAAATTTTGTAAGTGGGCTAGAAACTGCATTTGAAAAAACTTTTTCTAATAATTTTTTTCGATATTTTCATAAATAATCCCACTTTTGAATTATTTTTTGAAAAAAATTAAATTTTGACAGATAATGCAAATCACGTGACTACTATTTTTTTGCTTCATTTTCATCTCGATCGAAGCAGAACTTGATGCCAAAGTCAAATTTCAAATAAAGTTATTAATAAAAAAAATCCCATATGATGCGAACTTTATTGGTCACAATGTATATGCAACCGATGACCTTGTCCATATCCATATCTGGAAAAAAATAAGAATCAAAACATCTTTAATTTCTGTATGCTTGAACTGAGTTAAATTCTGCAATTAATAAAAACAGATACTTTTGTCTTAAAATAATCAAATTATAACTCGTTTTTGCGGTAAACGAACGACTGCGGCACACCTAACTTATTTTTCCTACAATCATGGGGAAAAGTAACTTTCCCGCACAATTTATCGTGCGGAAAGTACCACTTTTCCGCACGATTTTACTTTCCCGCACAATTTTTACTTTACCACACTTTAACTTTAATAATATGCTTAATTTGTTCTCAGTTCTCTATTTTCCTAGTCTAAAATACATTTTTTTTTTAAAACCGACCAGAAAATTTACACTTTCTGGACAATTTTTCGTCTAGAAAATAACGTTTTTCCGATCGCAAGACCGGAAAAGTGACATTAGAGACCGGAAAAATCTTTTCCGGACTCTAATGTCACTTTTCCGGTCTCTAATGTCACTGTCACCCTGTTTTTTGTTTTTCCAATCGCTCTTTGATAATACAAGATACCCTGATTTCGTTATTATGACAACAACATTTCGATGTATTGTCGAGTGACAGTTCGTTGATTTTTAATTTTGTTCTTTATGTCAAACTTGTTTCGCGTAGATTATAAAATATATCGAAGTGTCGGTCTTAAAAAAAATATTGTACGTCACGCAACCGAAAATTAGTGTTTTCCAGGTCTCTCCAAGCTTCCAGGACTCGCCTATGGCTCGCCCTGAAAATGCTTGTCTCGACCTGAAAAACACTACTTTCCGGTCTTGTAACGTAAATTACTATTGTAATATTTATATGTAAATATGTGTTTATATGTAAATCGTGCGGAAAAGTAACTTTTCAGGACTACTAGCACTAGTAACTTTTCCGCATGATTTGTTAAATTAATATATACCTTATCTAAAACACTCAATAAAGTGAAATACTTGCAAAATAAATATTTTTTTTTACCAGAAGCTCAATATTTTTTGTAATTACAGTATATTATTACGAACCTAATTGACGTTTACCTGAGAACTATATCGATCGTAGGAAAACTTGTGTACCTAACACATGCGGAAAGTGTCTTTTTCGCCCTTGACGGCTTGCCGGAACTCCGCTTCGCGTCGTTCGTGCAACTGCCGTCGCGTGCGAAAAAGTACCACTTTTCGCACTTGTTAGGTAAATAACAAACTATTTGTTCCTAACTTACTAAAATGTCAGGGGCTGCCATTGCCCTGCCTCGATCTTTTCTTTCATTACTAACTTAAATGTCAAATGAATGAAAACTACATTAATATATCTTAGTAAACTAATACATCTTTAAAGTAAATTCAATAGCTCTAAACGTTTTGAGTTAGGGGAGACCGGGGCAAGAAGATCCCCTGGGGTCAAACGATCCCACGTATTTTTGTCGCTCCTGTATGCACAAGAGCATCCGTAGACTTAGCAACAGTGCCTTTCAAGTACGGCGGGTTGGTACAATAAATGACAGGGATCAGTGTGCAAGTGTTTTGGCAGTGTAAAGCATTTTATGATTTTTGCCGACTTGATAATAGGAAAGCATTTCATATTATCCATGTTCGTTACTAAAAAACAGTTGGGTATAAAAATATTCGATGGTAGCTATGAGAAAGTATAGTGTAGTGAACAAACTGGTCGATAGTTTTGCAAATTTTAGTACGATTAAAAAAAGTTAGGTTACTTTATTATGCCGCTTACAAATGGGGCCCGTTAACAATGGGGCAAAATGATCCCCTAAAACATTGGGGCAAAATGATAACTTTTAGGATTTTGTTAGTTTTATAGTTTTTTTGGTTCGTTTGGTTCTTTTTTTTAATAAAAATGCTTAGAAAATGCTTGTTAATTTTATATCCACAAATTTAGCAAAAACAAGAAAATTTCATTTAATTTGCATAGGGAATCATTTTGCCCCAAGTAGCGGGGCAAAATGATTACTTTACATATATCTACTTTACTGGCTGAAATTTTAAAATCAACTTAACCAAAAGATATAAAAATATAAACAACATATAAAACTACATGCTTGCCAAAAGACAAACTCCTAACTCTCAGTGGATGGGACATCTAAGGCCAAAACTATTAGGGGGATCTTCTTGCCCCGGTCTCCCCTACCTGCCGTTATAATTGAAAGGCTGGAGTGGAAACTATCTAACGAGAAAGATGTATAGATACTTAATTAAATTTTCAGACCATTTTGCCGAAGTATAACGTCATCAAATTTGATGAAGCAATTTAGGATATACCTCCAAGTTACGGCACTAAATCCTATTATGTAACCCCAAATACAATTTTTATTTTATTAATTTGTTACTGCTATATAAGATTGTATTAGTATAAACATCGAATGGGGACACACTGTATATATAAACGTCTTCATGCCTGTTTGGTAGTTTATGGTATAATCAATTTTGTACTAGATGTAGCCGGGCAGAAAAGATTTAGACTCGGATTGTATTATATAGAATATACACCTGCACTATTGGAGAATGCTCAGGTAATTGATATATTACCCATAAAACCTGAGGCTCTATAGCAGAGTATAACGTTAGTTTACGATTACTAAAATGTATATATAAACTACATATTGCAGGTAATAAAACATATCAAACCAGCTCCTTATTTTTGTAAAGGTATAGCGAGGCTTTAATTTATTCTCATGTTGTTTTAAATAATTTCCCTCATGGTTGTTACACTTTATCATACGAACAATCTACTCATTAGAAATACTCCTCATCTTTCTTCTGGACGACCGGTCCACCAATCGTCACACGCAGATAAAAGATCGTCATCGTCCGAAAAATTTTGTGTTTTTAGCTGATCATTAATACCGTGCGAGAAAAAATTATTTGCATCAAAGAAGGCCTTGCATCTAAGGACGTAATGCTTAGCCGTAGAACTTAATACCTGTTGGGTGTCAATAACTACCTGAATTACCAATCAATCAGTTACTACGTCATCTTTGACAGTCGTTACAAGTAATTTGATTAATCGCTAATTTTTCCAATTTCTTGAACAATTCACACAATGGGCTTTACGGAACAGCACAAAACATTCATGGTTAAAGCGTATTTTCGAGACAGGATTAGGGTAAATGGTGAGTGGCAATACAATCCGGGTTTGTGCATGAACGATTTTCATGAACATTTTCCTAACGTTGCTTTTATTGCTGGGAATTTTTATCATTGCCTGAAAAGAACCATGGCTGTGTTTAGGGAAATAGGTTCTATACAACACAAAAAAGGAGCAGGAAGACAATCTGTAAGAACAGAAAATCTTGTTGTAAATGTTCGTGAAATAATGCAAAATACGTCAACAAATTGTATAAGACGCCTGTCCCAAGAAGTGGGAAGATCTTATGGAACATGCAGGACTATTCTTAAGAAGCAGCTAAATTTATTTCCTTATAAAGTGCAAATAATTATTTTTCTTTTTCTTTCTGTATATTCTTATTTTGTTAATTTTGTATTTGTCTACTTATTTTGTTACTTATTAGTTTGGCATATCATGTCATAATATGAATTTGACAAAATTTTAACCTAGATGTGGTTAGATATATCGTCCCCATTGCATTGTGATCTAAACCAAGCCCTACGTTTTTTAATCCAAGCCCTCTTTGATGCAAATAATTTTTACTCGCACAGTACATGGAAACAATGAAAAGCCACATAATGCAAGATTTGGACTTACCCATAAGAAAGTTTTCAGCCATTTTTGAATGTCTTTGTAATTTTAGACACCCTTTTATATAATAATAGATACCCTTTTATTTAATAATTATGCACTTAAGTGATACCATTAGATGCAATTACTAACATTTGAGACGTATATGTTTCAAGACATGCTGTAAAGAAAAATATCAATTTCAATAATACTTTATCAGATCCTAACCGGCTTAGTCAGTATCAATTTTATGCCAGAAGATTGTGAGCCAGCGTTACCTTTCTAAAGTGCTTTGTACCCTAAAGGTTCAAATTAATTTTTAATATACTTACCTTAAGACCGAAGTTCAGTAGGTATATGGGGATTCAATTCCTTACAAGTCAATAAATTTGAATTTCGGAGAATACATTTTTTGACCTATATGACAAAAGGTTACGGACATTCTTCTTTGTCAAATATTAACTTGTTAAGAGTATACCGTTCCTTTTACTCGCGACATGCGTTCATACCATTTGAAACTTTCTAAACATACCGAATGTATTTTAAGATATACATTGTGTATCAGCCAAATGGAATAAATTCGATAATAACAGATAAATAGATGGGGGCGTGTCCGAAAAAACGCTTGGACACGTCGATTGATATTTCATTTTTAATTTTTTTCAATAAAACCTTTTTATACAGGGTATGTATATAACAGTGGCCAATACCAACTTTCTTATTTTAAACACAACAACCTGTATATTATTCATTTTTGGATTCTTCAGAAAATTCTAGATATATTTTTTGTACATTATCCTATACCTATCTTCAACTGTTGCGGAAATATTAAGTGTTTTCAGATTTATTGCAAACATTAACAGCACACTCAAAATCTAATAAGTAATACTGTTTATGTCTTGATAATGTAAAAAATCAAAAAAATAAAACATTAATGTCGGAGATGTTGAAAATGCTCGCCGCGAACGTCTTGGTAACATCCTAATCTTAAAAAGAAATTTATTCTAATGTTCCTGAACATCTCAGGTGTGATCCGAGGGGTTTAGTTTTGTATACAATATTTTTGACATAAACAAATAAGAAGAAGTCTAATGGCGTCAGATCAGGGGATCGTGCTGGCCATTCCATCGATCCACGCCTCCCGATTTGGAAATACTCGGTTGAGGTACAGCCGGACATTAATTTGGTAATGGAGCGGTGCTCCATCTTGCTGAAACTATATCATATTCGCTGGAAGTTGTGGGTTTGCTGGATCAGCATATAAGTTTGTCAAAGTTGGCAAGACATTATTTTGGAACAGTGTTAAATAATTATCGCCATTTAAATTGCCATTGGTTATAAATTCTTATCATCGTCAATAATTGGGAATGTCTAGATACTAACAATTATTTGGCACTAACTTATTTGATGAACTTGCAACCCCATCGTCATTGATTCATAAATCAAAGTTTCACAAAAATTACTTATTTGGTAACACTTCGTGATTCTAACATATAACAACTTTTTATAAACAATTTATTTATTCGAACACTGACTTGCCCTGATTGAGAGCTTGACTAGAACTGCTTAACTGATTCAGCGTTATGCGCCGGTTTATATAGTAAAATTTATGCAGAGTGTTGCATTTTTCATAGTTTCCCACACCTACAAATGACCTCTTTGTCAGCAATTTCACAAGAAATTTCATGCAGAATATGAACTGTTCCTAAGAATTATGCTAAAACTACCATTAAAACTAGATTTATGGGACCAAACTGTCATATAATTCTCTTTTATCAGCATTGGTTTCCACTCTTAAACCCGCTAAATTTGCAGTTGTCGCTAAATTCCACTTAGAATTTATGTGACAGTCCTCCCTAAGTAACTACACTAGTAAATACAAAAAGCTTCCAACACTTGAAGTACCAAGAATAATAACATAACGATTGTAGACCTGCGCTAAGTGGTTTTCACCATATATTTTCACTTACCAGACTTCCAGTGAACCATCTACATTATCACCATAATACCTAGGGTTCCTAGTACCTAAAGTCATAAATTGCATTTTAACGCCACGTATAGGCGTACATTCTTTTCCCATAGTTGTTATACCAAGAGTTATGGCGCATGATTCTCAGAGAGCCGCAATAAAATATTTTTCAAGTGGCAATTTTACGGCTGCACGCCAGGGTGGTCTGATTCTCGGACCACTAACGCGCAGACACTTAGGTCAGCATAAATTCTGTGTGAACGAGTTTCAAGCGCTTTGATTGGTTAAACACGCAAGTCGTGAGAGGGGACCCGATGGTCTGAACTTTATTCAAGCTTGGCTCGCCTGTGTTCTTTCTTTTTCCGTGTGTCATCGTGACTGCAGAATGGGTCTTTGTGATTTTGATATTTTAATACTCTGACTAAGAACTGTTCCCTTTTTAATTCAATTAAAACATATATGAGCTTTCAATAATAGTTTTGCTGTCTGATCTATTTTATAGAAATACTTTTACTAGTAGTAAACATGTTTGAATTTTATAATAACTTTGCATTCCCGTGCGGTAGTACTTAATCATTTAATAATTATTTAGCTGTACCTATCGCGTTCATAGTTTAAGATATTATCATTTACTATTTTAAATTTATTTAAATGTTTTTGTTTTCTTTCAAACTTGACTTCTAATTATTTTATTTACTACATTTTTTCAAACTTTACTTTTAAGAGTTTTATTTAAGTTTTTACTAACCGGAGCGTTTGACTTATAGTCGATTATCGATTAACGTGATTGTTTAAATAAAATATTTCTTTTTATTTTCTTTTAACTTTGTCTAATAAAATATGCTAGATTATTTTATTTGGCTGGGCCACTACAAATGTTTTCTGAAATCACGTTTATAAGCTTTTTGATTAAAGCTATAAAAACGGTTTTTAGATTTATATTATGTTATCAAATAAAAATAGTAGGTATGTTTATTACAGTTATAATAAAAATGATTCTCTAACAAAGGTTTTTTTTATTAAACCATCCAACGCAACGATGAAATGTGATGTAATCCAGAAGGTTTAAGTAAATAACAATACACGTGCCAAAGGTTGTTATTAAGAAAACATATAAAAGATTTTTCCCTTAGGTTACGAGGTAAGTAATATAAAGGGAGCTCATTTAATTTAATGGCAGTAAACCCAACATTTAGAAAAAAAAACATTCTTAAGGAATTAAATGAAAAATAAAGTTAAGGGTGTTGTATCCACTATTTCAGCTGAATGTTAGACATTACAGCCAAAGCAGTCAAGCTATAGAGGGTTCTGCGTCAGGCTTCCATAACTCATGAATTAAGTTAAAAACGTCATTTATATGTTGACTTATACTCTAACAAGGAATGTATTTCAGAAAAATATTTTTGCCTATACAGGATGACCCAAAAAAGTGTGGTAACATAAAATTGTAGGTATTTAAATGGGACATCCTGCATTTTTTCTATTTTTAGGTTTGTATTACTGTCCTTTAAACATGATCATAATTTTATTGAATTTGCTTGATAGTTTAGGAGTAATAAATTAAAAAGTAAAAAAAGTTTTGCAACCCTGGACTGAGAAAAAAGCCTTTTATTCCTTATAAGAATTCACATATTCTTTGTACAGGTTGGCCAACTAAGAATGAGAGGTACTGTATCTGGAAAACTATCCATCGTAGAGGCTTGCGGCAAAAAATAATTATTACTAAAACGGCCAAGACAAAAACCTGGAAAATATTTTTAAGTTTCTGAAATGGCCGCTAGGGGGCGTAACTGCAATCTTGAATCTAAAAAAGTGATGTTTCTGTAAATTCCGCTATATTAACCTAATAAAAAAAATTCTGATCTTTGTAGTCGAGGATAATCTGAACCTTTTTTGTTTGACACTTTTTGCAGTATCTCTAAAAATAAAGGGGTGGGGGGTATTCAAACGTTTCCGTAAATAACATCCTGTATCTTCGAAACGGCTAAGCCGATTTGAACAAACTTGGGGTCGTTAGAAGGAGCTATTCATGGGCTACAAACATCATTATATTTGAAGTTTTGTTAGTTTCCATATCGCCGCTAGAGGGCTTTTTTCGACATTCCAACAGAAATGGTTAATTTTCTCAACCAAATAAAATGCATTGGTATGATTTTTTTTTCATGAAAAAGTAGCTAAATGATGCCTAAACTAGCTCGCGAAAACCGCATCTCGATATCTTGTTCCCAACCCTAAATATCGGCAATAGAAAATTGTATATCGTCGCCTTTAAGCAATAGTAAGTTATGTAAAAAATCTTTGTTCTTCAGAAAATTAAATTTAAAATTTGGCGTTATTCAATACTGAAATAAAATAAACCTGTAAAACGTAATTCTAAATGATTTTAGCGGCAAGTGTACAGAATTTTAATATAGTTAAGAAGGTGTAACTGTAAAATACACTAACAGTATCGAATTAAGAAAAAATTAGAGATATCCTACTGTAACACTGAATACTTAAAAAAAAGATAAGGATATCTAATACTTGTCCTTCTGTTCCTCTCAAAATTCACGTCTAGAATAAAACATAACCTTAAGTTTACAATTGAAAAAAATTAATAAAATTTACAGAATACTCCCAAAATAGGACTGTAAATAATGATGAATAAATAACATAACAACAAATAACACGTGTTATTTCGTATTGGCGCCATAAATTTTGTCCTGCAACAGTAGGTTATAATATTTTAAGAGTGAAAAGTTCAGTGAAACAGTAGGATATCCTATACCTTAACCTAGAGTTGCACTAACTAAAAATGATTTTTTAAATTTATGTAACATAAGGTTATGTTACTTAATAAGCTAAAGTAAATATTTACAGGATATCTTAGGGTTGCATTAAATAAAAGCACTCTTTGTGATGCCTTTAAGGGAACATTATCCACGTGCTTTTCACCACACATCATGTGATCACAGACGTCATCACAAAATACTTTCATAAAACCTAATAAGACGGCGCCACCGTTCCGATTTGCAATATATTTTTACTTGCCTAAAATTTTGAATGGAGTTGTAAAAGATAGTAAAATTCTATGATCTCATTTAAGGCCACTTCTCCAATAATATCAGTGTTGTGTGATTTTCCTTACAAAGCTAGGATGTTGCCAAACCTTGCGCTTATTATGAATTTAATCAGCTGTTTGTATAAACATGGCGCTGTACCGAGCAGCGAACGTAATTTATAATGGCAACATAGCGCTTTTTATGAACACAATGCAACAGCTAGTTGACAAATTATTCTTTACTCGCCGATGGTCACTTTTTAATATACTGTAATTTACTGGTCTATTGGAATCGCAGTCAGTTCAAGATTTCGGAGAATTGTAGTCCTAAAATAGAATGCCAATTTAAAATAATTTTTGATGGACTTTTATTTTATAGGTATTTTGCTATTTTTCTGTCTCCAAAAGCAGTGCAATGTTGCCGTTTTAAATAAATATTCTCATATTTGCGTAATAATAATAATAATAAAATACCACTTGAGTAATATAGATGTGTTTTGGACTTCCATTGCCTTTAGTTTTTCATATCAAAAACGTTTCAACTTTCAACTGGTAAGTATCTCCAGTTGAAACGTTGTGGTTGTGATATGAAAAACTAAAGGCAATGGAAGTCCAAAACACATCTATTACTCAAGATACATCATTGTCTACAACCTTCAAACAAACAATAATACCACTGTTTTAAAATCTCTGAAATTGCCTGCAATTATTTATTGTGTAACTAATTAAATACTATTTTTTTGATTTGATTCCCCATTCACTTACCTAAAGCGCGTACTTGTATTTTTTGTAAATATACAATTTATGTAGGTAACTGACTAAATGATAAAATAATAAGTCCTGAATATTGTTTAAAATAAGGATTTTTGCATCCATACTTGCGAAATTAGGTAGGTACTTATTAACCATATTTTAAAAAATAATCGCAGAAATAAACCCTGAAAGTATAAACTGCCACTGCAGAACATTCTGGCAACATTGCACTTTGTAGGGTAAAATTTAAATTTTACTTCTTCTAGAATTCCTTTTACGCTATTTGGTAAAAAGTTTTATTGGATGTGTTTTTTTTGTAAACAGTGACAAGGTGAAAATAAGATTGGCGGAATGGAAGCACATGTTGTGACGTCAGAGCCAGACTTCTGCCCCTAGTAGGCGCCCTACGTTTACCGTCCCCATCATGTATGACTTAATATAACTCCTACGTCGTTATTTGTAAAAACTGAATGTCTTTACTAAGCAAGGAGAGCTATCTTCGTTCGAGCTATATATGTCTCTCTTTATATGTAGCGAAGGTAATTTAATGCAGACGGAGACAAATATAGGCTACGAAGGGCCTGTGATAATGGCTGACAGACTTTATCAAAGAGTTTATTTATCTTTTCTACTAATATTGTTTATGAACACGAGCCTTTTTACATTTTGTTCTGCTAAAGGTAAGTTTGTTAAATTTGATTAATTATTTTTATGATTATACAAGTCATCCCATACTTATAACTCATTATTAACCAAAATGTGCCAACACTTGTTTGATTATTTTTTCCTAAGTTTTGGTAAATGTATAAATACCCACGCATATTTTAATTACTAAATCCTACGATACTAATTTAAATCTTGCTGATTCTTGCTTACTATGTATATTATACGATCTATATTTTTGATCTTTTAAACCTTGTCGATTCTCTGCTAAACTCAAGTGGAAATAATTTTATTTTAACCCAATCTGAAGTGTTTTTGCATTGTGGTATTTTTGTTTTAGATCAGCTGTTCGTTATGTGATGTGAAAGAATGAATTTTGAAGACAAGATTTTGTTGTCACCTTTAGGTTAGCTATTTTACCCAGGCCTTTCCACTTTTCCAGGCTGACAATGGAAGTAGATATTTTTATTGAAAATACACACATTGCTGAGAAAGCTTCAAGTAGAGAATGAATGAAAAACCAGTAAACGAGGCACTCGATCAGCAGATTACGAGGAATTCTAAGACAGACTCAAATGGTACTTAATTGTGATTTCCTTTTAATATTTTAATGAAAATGTCATTTGCATGTCCGAGTTTTATTTTTAATTTTCTTCGAGGCTAGACAAACAATAATATAGAGTATTTTATTTTAACGTGATTCGAAAAGGTTATTCAGAGTCCTGCTATTTGATTTTTACTACATATAAAATCAACTAACGGGATTTTGAATAGTTTTTTTGGCTTAAATAGGTATTACCTATTTGAGGAATTTTTCAAAGAATAGAAATACAGAAAAATTGATAATGACAGTGTTTGTGCCTGTAAAATTTACACCAATTATCTGAAAATGGTGATGATTTACTTTGCTCTCGAGGAGGTATCCAGTGAAAAAAAAAGTCTTAAAGTACTTTATAATTCTGTCCCACGTCCTGTACAGCATAGGTATTTCTTGTAAGTTTATACATATTTTGTCAAGAATTAATGACTTGGTTGACACATGAATCAATGTTTTATACATTTTGTTTTACTTATTCTCAACAAACTATTAAAATATTAAAGGGCAGCAATGTGTGATTGGCTATACGTATTTTTTACCTATATTTAAAACATGCCTATATTTTTCTAGGATCAGTTACAGAAACACATATCTACATGCCGATGGTTTAAAAACTCATACGACTGACAGAGGCAAAACAAAATGGATGAGAGAATAATAATTAAAGAAGTATGAAGATAACATAACAAAAAATATATCTAGTGTAATTATTATCGTAAAATAAAATATTAAAGTACACTTTTACTCTATACTTTTAATTTTTTTATTTAAAAAAAAATAAATTAGCTTATTTTCACATAACTAAAACCGAGATAACAAGCTTACTGGTAAATGCATGTTCTACCATCGTTTTACCGATTAAAAGCGACAAAAACGCCATAACTTTTAAATTATCGTAAGTTCAATTCTATGTTCCAGTTACATCGACTTGGGTCAATATAGGTAATTGCGTTATTATGGTGTAAAGCCGACATAACGGATTTTTATGAATGAAATAATAGAATGGGACATTCGCGGTGCCGACACCTAGCGGAGACCCCTCAAACCGATTAAATGGTAGGTTTCTGTAGATTTTATATTGGTGAAACCAAATATCCCTAAAAGTTACTAACAGCTGACTGCCTAAAAGTAAACCAGGTTCTGAGCAAGTTTTTTTTATATTTATCGAAATTGTGCGAACATTTAACAAAAAAATAGGTTTTTAGGGGAACAGAAAGTTGTAGTGAATATTAATAAGTATATTAAATTTGTGTTTTTTATGTGGACTTCTGTATATAAGTGATTTTCTTGTCGAGGTCATGAAAAGCAAAAACATGATTTTTCAAGTGTAATTTCTTTATTATTTATACCTTTTTTCGAAAAGCGATTTACTTCATGATAATCCACCAACCTTCTGTGACACCTCACCAAAATTTTAGGTATGTAAAACCCATAGTTTAAGAGAAATGTTGAACAGCAAGTACCCCTGTTTTGCATGCTATTTTATACCCATTTTCAATAGGGGCGGGGCCTGTTCTCTGGCCTTAAGCAGATAATCCGAAAACCAATTTTTTTTTGATATCCTAGTGTTGCTCTGATGCGACGATATGTTCTATTGATAATCCCTTAAATTTTCATTTTATAGTAATTATATTTTTCTGGAATTCTTTCTATTATGTAAGTTGTGGCCCTAAAAAGGACCGATTTATAAAAGGAAGATTTTTAATGCCCCCGCAAATGCTCGAAATGCTGACCATCACGTTCTATGCACAAAAAAGACCATTAAGGTACCTGCGGCAAACAAGGCCCGGCGGCTAATAAGGCCCAACAACTATAATTGACACAATACGCTTCATCTTAAAAATCTGGCAACATCAAACTGTCTCTAACTGCCTGTTCGATGTTTCAGCCAATTAAAATTCGGCGAAATTTGAATACTGTTTACAGAATCAGTTGCAATCCGTAAAACGCGTTGTGCAGATGTCCGTTTAATAAATTTTACTCCTAATATTTACGCAACTCATTCGTTTGTTTAAAAGTACTAAATTCCTGTACATGGTGCCTGTGGTCACACGTTATATGGGCTGTATTCTGCCGTAAAAACGACAGCGAAAAGATAAGAGTCACTCACTTTTTAATATTTTCATAGCTAAAAAGCATTGCGGTTAATAAAGCCCATTAACTTTCGGCTAATAAGGCCCATTAAACGGTGAGCCTTATTAAACGACGTCGTAAATATATTTTTTCTAATTTGGTATCATAACAAGTCTATTTCGATATGGATTTGGGTATCGTAATGAAGCTATTTCGATACGAGTTTTTTCTTTATTTGATGTTGGTAACATTTAAATTTTTTATTTCATTGACTTGCGCGGCCTTTGTGATTTACGAGAAAACCCATTTTTCGCAGAGGAAGAATAGCTTGATAACCTACTTTTTTATTCTGTGTGGCTTGTCATGTATGTTGGTTGCATAAATCTATAAATCAATCTTTTGTAGATGCTTCAAGCTATCATTTTCTGCCAAATCCTATCCAAAATTCAATCTACTAACCTTCCAATGTCGATTTTAACTTCAACTTTATTTGAATTTTCCATCTTCCCTATACTAAATTGCAATGCCGTGACGTAAAATCACGTCTTTTGAAATTCGAAAAAAACTAGCAAAATCGCCCGAATTTATAAGTTATAAGTATATGTACCAAATGTAACGTATTCCGTCCAATTTCAAATCTCATATCGCTAAAATAACTCTAGAGAATCTCGTGGTGAAAATGGGTCAATAAATCAAAAAATGACAGTTGGCAAAATAATTTTTGTTGTCCAGAGGCTACTATGATAAAAAATAGTTTTACCAACATAAAATTTAGACATAAAAATTTACAAAATTTAAAGGATTTATTTTCTTCTTAAATATGTGTTTTTTATTGAAAAATTACAAATTAGAAAAAATAGTATAACGTACGTGTTATATAAAGCAGTTTTAAGCACTTGTCCCGTTATAAAACTCGCCGCAAGCGGCTCGTTTTTTAACAAGGACGCGTGCTATAAAATTATGCTTTATAAAACGTGTAAAGTATGTTTCACAATAAATGGTTGACTCCGTTTAAGCCGCCGGGCTCTTGCGAAACGTCCCAGGTAGTTAAACGGAGTCAACCATTTATTGTGAAACATACTTTACGTTAATATACTATTCTCTTGTCTCGATTTCCTAACAACGATGCCGCCAAAAAAGAAGAAGCGAGCAAACTGGACCTCAGAACAACTTCAAGCTGCAATTGTCGCCGTAAAAAATATTGAATTATCGCAAAGAGAAGCTGCTCGACGTTATAATATACCTAGAACTATTAGAAACAATCTAAAATCTGAAACACCTGTCAAACCTGGTGGTACAATACAGAAGCAAGAAGAAAATTATCTCAATAGGTATTTTAAAGAACTGCTCCCTACACCTGAACTATTTAACAAAAAAATTACCTTGTCGGACTTCCATTGTCTTTATTTTGTTACTTAACACAACGTTCCGGTTAGTTAGTATCTCTAACCGTTTTCAAGTGTAAACTAAATTATAATTCTAAGGCTACTGTCTTAAATACTATCCATGTGCAATGAAGCTTGATGACTCCGCCTACGTGCTTATTGGAGTGTGAAGTTTGAGCTGTTGGTTTTGGACAAGAAGAGGCTTCCAGATATTGGGGATATCTATACTTGGTTTACTGAATATATGTGTATTTTGATTCATGAAAGCTGCTTCCTTAAATTTTCGTTTTTTCCAGTGCTGTTCCGTGTCCAATACCTTGGCTTCTGACCACTGTATATTATGTTGGTTAGTCCATACATGTTCTGCTATACCTGATCTCGAAGTTTCACCTCTTTGAGTATGTTTCAGATGTTCTTTAACTCGTACGGAAGAGGTCTTTTTGTTTCTCCAATGTACGATTCGCCACACTCACAAGGGATTTGATAGATACAATTTTTTGTGTTTTCATTACTGGGGGGTTTTACTTTTGTAAGAAAGCTTCTAAGCGTATTTCCGGATTTAAAGGCTGTTTTGATATTATAGTTTTTGGTTATTCTTCTAATATTTTCAGAAATCCCCTTGACATAAGGTATTGTAAGAAATGTTTGTTCCTCTCTAGCTTCTGTATTAGTTTTTACTTCGCAATTTTTAAGTTTTGAGATGGTATTAGTTACAAAAGTTTCAGGGTAACCATTTTGTTTTAAATCTTTTTTGATGTTTGAAATTTCAATATTTAGGTCTTCCGGATTGTTGCAAACGTTAAATGCTCTGTGATAAAGAGTTTGAATTATGCCCTGTTTTATGGAGTTTGAATGATTCGATCCGTGATTAAGGTATTGCCCGGTGTGAGTGGGTTTCCTGTATACTGAAGTCTTTATGTTATCAGCACTTTGTTTGACGAGAACATCGAGAAAAGGTAGAGTGAAATGTTTTTCTATTTCCATGGTAAATTTAATGGATTGTCTTATACTATCAATATGTTCTAAAAACCGTATCAGCTCTTCGTTGCTGTCTGTCCAGATAATAAAGGTATCATCAACATATCTAAGCCAAAGTTTAGGTTTAATCTTGGCAGTGTTAATAGCGTGTGACTCGAACCATTCCATGTACAGGTTTGCCACCACCGGAGAGAGAGATGAACCCATTGGAAGACCGTCATCCTGGGCATAGAACCTATCTTTTACTTGAAAGTAGGAACTACGTAGACAGCACTCCAATAGTTCCATCACTCCATCCAGCGGCAAACTAGTGCGTTCTGAAAGGGTTGGGTCGTCTTGTAACTTTTGTTTCATGATATGCAGTGATTCCCCTATTGGGACGTTGGTATTGACGGTAAATTGACGGTTTTCAGAATATTTACAAAATGATTAGAGTTCTGAACAAAAGAAAATTACTTACCCTGTAACGGTTTAATTATCTCAAGAAGAAATTTTGATAATGCGCTTGTAGGAGAATCCCTGGAGCTGGTGATTGGTCTTAGTGGCATGTTGTTTTTATAAATTTTAGGAAGACCGTGGAGATGAGGAGGTTTGCTATGGTGTGGTGTTAGTTTTGTTCGGAAGGCATCTGAAATGTAGGCTGAGTATTTCTTTAGCGTTCGGTATATCCTTCCTTCAATCGTTGCTGTTGGTTCCTTGGCTAGTATCCTGTATTCTCCTTTGGTCAATACTTCTTCAATCTTTTGGTCATATGTTTCGATGTCCATAATCACATATTCTGAAAACCGTCAATTTAGAACCACAAGACACATTTGTCAGTTTCGATGTAGAAAGCTTATATACCAACGGCATAATAGGGGAATCACTGCATATCATCAAACAAAAGTTACAAGACGACCCAACCCTTTCAGAACGCACTAGTTTGCCGCTGGATGGAGTGATGGAACTATTGGAGTGCTGTCTAGGTAGTTCCTACTTTCAAGTAAAAGATAGGTTCTATGCCCTGGATGACGGTCTTCCAATGGGTTCATCTCTCTCTCCGGTGGTGGCTAACCTGTACATGGAATGGTTCGAGTCACACGCTATTAACACTGCCAAGATTAAACCTAAACTTTGGCTTAGATATATTGATGATACCTTTATTATCTGGACAGACAGCAACGAAGAGCTGATACGGTTTTTAGAACATATTAATAGTATAAGACAATCCACTAATTTGGTATATCGAATGATCGCAATTATCCTCCATTGTTCACCACACATATTAAACGTGATATTCGACTTAAAGCTATCTATTGGCGTAAATATAAACGAACTGGTGACCCATTAGACTATGTGAATTTTTCGGAACTAAGACGCCAGGTTAAGTCTGACATTAACGTTTCATATAGAGAATACATGCACGAAATTGAAAATAATGTAACTCATGATCCTAACAAATTTTGGGCTTTTGTTGGTTCCAGAAGGGGCTCGAATTTCATATCCCGCGGAATGCATTTTGAGGGTGAGACGTTTTCCAATTCCGATGACATTGTCAACGCCTTTGCAGATTTTTTCGGCCGTTCTTATCTGGCGACTTCTAATTCAACGACAGCCGCGGAACCTCAAAAGTCAGACCTGAATTTGGATATAGTCAGTTTTAATGAAGATGAAGTTTTTAATGCAATCAAGCGGATTAAACCCAAGTTGACTACTGGGCCAGATAACATTCCTGCATTTGTCGTTAGAGATTGTGCAGGAGTGCTTGCACGTCCTCTATCTTTCATGTTCAATAAATGTCTCAGTGCCTGTAGAATGCTAAGTGTATGGAAGTCCTCTAAGGTATGCCCTGTCTATAAGAAAGGTGATAAATTAGATATCTCAAACTACAGACCTATATCAATAATTTCCAATTTTTCTAAGATTTTCGAAATACTACTGCATAATAATATTTACTATAAAGTTAAAAATGTTATTGCTCCCGAACAAATGGAGTTGTAAAGGGCCGTTCAACAACAACTAACTTAATGTGTATTACTCAATTTTTAGCTGAAGGTATTGATCAGCGCATGTAGACAGATTATTTACACTGACTTTTTAAAGGCTTTCGATCGACTGGGTCACTCCATATTATTGAACAAATTGCAGTCCTCTGGTTTCTCTTATCATTTACTGTCATTTTTTGAGTCATATTTAACGGATAGACGTCATAATGTAGCTTATGGTAGGGTCAGATCTATCGAGTACCCTGCAACATCCGGGGTTCCCCAAGGTTCCATCCTTGGTCCTCTTTATTTTACATTATTTATAAACGACATTATTAATAATCTCACTGTTCGTTGCCTGCTGTATGCCGATGATCTAAAAATATTTTGTTTAATCACAAGTTTAGTTGATTGTTTGAGGTTGCAGCGTAATTTGGACATATTATTTGATTGGTGCACAAAGAACAGATTAAACTTAAATATTGCTAAATGTAATGTTATGACATACTCTAATAAAAACACCACATTTGATTTCGACTATAACTTAAACAGCAAAATCTTGGAAAGACCAATGGTGTTTACGGATCTAGGAATTGTTTTTGACAAGGAACTGTCCTTTCTTCCTCATATTGATCATATTGTATCCGCCGCTTATAAACTACTTGGATTTGTTCTTAGGACTACTAAAGATTTTCAGTCTGTCATTCCTTTAATAACTTTGTATCGCTCTTTTGTAGTGTCCAAGTTGGAATATTCCTCAATCATCTGGTCTCCTTTTTATAAAGCTCATATTGACAATATTGAGTGTGTTCAGAGACGTTTTGCAAAGGCCTTATGGTATAGATCTGTTGGAGTTTATCCCGAAAGAGGTTTTCCTCACGACCAGCTGCTGAAAAGATTCTGGCTTGTCAGCTTATGTGACAGACGTAAATGTTTTACGCAGTTATTTTTACACAAACTTCTTAATAACAATATTATTTGTGAAGAGTTGCTGCATAGACTGAACTTTAGAATTCCTTCTCTAAATTCTCGAAATTTTTATACGTTTTACTTACCACCTTTACGGACAAACTTATATAAATTTTCCCCTGTAAATAGAGTGTGTACCTGTTACAATGAAAACGTCGAATCGTACGATATCTTTAATAATTGTAGCTTGAGCGCTGTCAAAAAGCACTTTTATCAGTAGTGGTTGTTAGATGTAGGTACATAGTTCTCTATATATGTATGTTGTTTTATTAATTAATTTCTAGATTATCTTATTATGTATTGTTAAATAATTCATTCATTCATATTATGTTGTAAGCAATTTTCAGCCTTCTACCTGTTTTGTAACTGGGAAACTGTAAAACAGTGTATGAAATAAATAAATAAATAAATAAATAAATAAATAAATTAAATTTACCATGGAAACAGAAAAACATTCCACTCTACCTTTTCTCGATGTTCTCGTCAAACGAAGTGCTGATAACATAAAAACTTCAGTATACAGGAAACCCACTCACACCGGGCAATACCTTAATCACGGATCGAATCATTCAAACTCCATAAAACAGGGCATAATTCAAACTCTTTATCACAGAGCATCTAACGTTTGCAACAATCCGGAAGACCTAAATATTGAAATTTCAAACATCAAAAGAGATTTAAAACAAAATGGTTACCCTGAAACTTTTGTAACTAATACCATCTTAAAACTTAAAAATCGCGAAGTAAAAACTAATACAGAAGCTAGAGGGGAGCAAACATTTCTTACAATACCTTATGTCAAGGGGATTTCTGAAAAGATTAGAAGAATAACCAAAAACTATAATATCAAAACAGCCTTTAAATCCGGAAATATGCTTAGAAGCTTTCTTACAAAAGTAAAACCCCCCAGTAATGAAAACACAAAAAAATGTATCTATCAAATCCCTTTCGAGTGTGGCGAATCGTACATTGGAGAAACAAAAAGACCTCTTCCCGTACGAGTTAAAAAACATCTGAAACATACTCAAAGAGGTGAAACTTCGAGATCAGGTATAGCAGAACATGTCATTGTATGGACTAACAATAACCAACATAATATACAGTGGTCAGAAGCCAAGGGTTTGGACTCGGAACAGCACTGGAAAAAACGAAAATTCAAGAAAGCAGCTTTCATGAATCAAAATACACATATATTCAGTAAACCAAGAATAGATATCCCCAATATCTGGAAGCCTCTTCTTGTCCAAAACCAACAGCTCAAACTTCACACTCCAATAAGCACGTAGGCGGAGTCATCAAGCTTCATTGCACATGGATAGTATTTAAGACAGTAGCCTTAGAATTATAATTTAGTTTACACTTGAAAACGGTTATAGATACTAACTAACCGAAACGTTGTGTTAAGTAACAAAATAAAGACAATGGAAGTCCGACAAGGTAATTTTTTTGATATTACTTCATTGTCTACCACCTTCAAACAAACACTGAACTATTTAAGTTGAAAGAAAACAAGGGTCCACAAAGAATATCTCTCAATTACAGGGCACAGTTGGTCAGCAAAGACCTGTTCTCTTTAACAAGTTCTAAATTGAAAAATGCAGTACCCAAAAACGAAACAAGAAAATAACCATTAGCATATTCATCGAATGTGTCAGTGAGAAAACACCCAACGAATCAGAAAACTATTCTTGGTATTGCTTTGTGTGTAACAGGGCAGAGAAATTTAATATGAGTAACTGCGTTTCTTGTGGCACTTTGTGCCACGAAATGTGTATTGGTTTCACAAAAAACGATAAATATTCTGCGTACGTTGTGATTAAGTTTTGGATATTTTTTTCAAGGAATTTGATTTTATGTTATTTTGTTGGCATCATATTTTATTGGTTTTGTAGTAAGAAAAATAATGTTAATTGTAAACTTTGCTTTTTGGGATGTTAAGGTTTTTAATTTTTGCCAAAAATGAATTTATATTATCCGTTTTAGTTATATTTTAGGTGGGCCTTTATAGCCGACCCCAAGTTTTCTAGAGGGCTTTATTAACAGAATGTTCGGATAATAAAGCCCAATCGCAACTCTTTTTAGTTGCATATTAAAAATTTCATATTACCTTTAAGACTGCAAATCTACCTGTATTTTCATTAACGATAGACCATGTTAAGATAACCTTGGTTAAAGTTCCTTGTTTGTTATTTTTCTGGTAAATAAAGTGTTTTTCTCATAACTGTTGTAACATAAAAGTTTTGTCTACCCATAAGGGGCTTCAGCAATGCATAGAACGTTATGGTCAGCATTTCGAGCATTTGCGGGGGCATTAAAAATCATCCTTTTATAAATCGGTCCTTTTTAGGGCCACAACTTACATAATAGGAAGAATTCAAGAAAAATTTAGTTATTATAAAATGAAAATTTAAGGGATTTTCGTATAAAATTTTCTATTGCCGATATTTTGGGTTAGGAACAAGATATCGAGATGCGGTTTTCGCGAGCTAGTTTAGGCATCATTTAGCTATTTTTTCATGAAAAAAAATCATACCAATGCATTTTATTTTGTTGAGAAAATTAACCATTTCTGTTGGAATGTCAAAAAAAGCCCGCGGCGATATGTGAAACTTACAAAACTTTAAATATAATAATGTTTGTAGCCCAAGAATGGCTCTTTTTAATGAGCCTTATTTGTTCAAATCGGCTTAGCCGTTTCGAAGATACAGGATGTTATTTACGGAAACGTTTGAATAACCCCCACCACTTTATTTTTAGAGATACCTACTGCAAAAAGTGTTAAACAAAAAAGGATCAGATTATCCTCGACTTTAAAGGTCAGGATTTTTTTAATTAGGTTAATATAGCGGAATTTACAAAAACATCACTTTTTTGGATTCAAGATGGCAGTTACGCCCCCTAGCGGTCATTTCAGAAACTTGAAAATATTTTGCAGGTTTTTCTCTTGGCCGTTTTATTAATAATTTTTTTGCCGCAACCCTCCACGATGGATAGTTTTCCAGATACAGTACCTCGCATTCTTAGTTGGCCACCCTGAACAACTGTTAATACTATATGTGGCAGCAACGCGCTTTTCTACTGTAAGACAACGAAAATTGCTAAATTACCATGATATTATCATTATATCATGGTAATTTAGCCAATAGGGGTTAATGCTACCAACGAACCCCCCCACCAACATCTTATGGATTATAGGTTCTAACGGATACAATTCATTTTTGGGGACGTTGTTCGACTTTCTTAATTGTAGATAAAGCGCTTTACTAAAAACAAAATGCGTCACATTTAGAAGATACAATTTATTACTTAATAAAATTCTGTATTAAAAGTAGTTTATTACTTAACAAGATTATGCTGCTAATGAAATTGATTACAACCAATAAAAACGCTGTTCTAGAAAATCTGGAATTGATACAACACTAAAGCGGGTTTGATACACTATCAATTTATTTAATATTGGTTAATACAAAATAAGCTATCAATACAAACTAGGTATCAGCAAACCTGTTGTATTAGACCATTTTCCTTAGTGTGGAAAATAAATCAGATAAACATTTTTTCAAATTTCGGCGTTGTGTGAGATTTATGGCAAGGGGTCAAGAGATAATACAAATCAAAAAGATTCTATCAATTTTATTCACGTTGTTCAAAATTAAGTTTAAAAAATTACACACTTTAAATTAATTTTTCTCAAATATTTTAAATAGAACACCCTGTAAATTATGGTAGTTTATATATATATATGAGTATAACGATTTTAAATCTAAATCATTTTAAAATGAAATGCATTTCTTTCACCTGTTCCCAGAGCATAAGTCATGTTAATAAGTTCTGCACGCACGAGAAGTTGGTGGCCAAAATACAACAGATCAAAAATAGTGACAAAGAAGAAAAGTGTTCCATTTAAAAAAATTAAAATAATATTACATATTTCAATTGGCGAGATTTGCCAAGACCGCACAAATACCCTGTATAGTAATAGAATAAATAGTGACACGGTTACATACTATGTATGGTAAAACTTTTATTTAATTCTATTGATTCCATAGACAACTATGATTATTTTAATACCTCCAATTAAATTTCTTAAAATGTGCGTTCTCCAACTCCATTAAAAAAAATCAGGTGTTTTATAAATTCATGGAAGTTGTGCATTTATACTGAACAATATGCATACAGATTTGTAACTGTTTACTTACCTTTAAACCTAAATAAATGCCATTATCAGCCCCATTTATACACGTATTAATGTCATCTAAGTCTAAAATAAGATACTTTTTGGGTTTGTAGCCCTTAGACTTTCTTTTTAACAATGTTTGAAGTCTTGTGTAATTTTTGATATTTGTGTTCTTGTAAATATTAATACAAGCTTTTAATTTTGAGTCGACCAAAAAGTCGATGACTTCTTGTTTTATCTTCTACTCCAAAATAAGCCAGTAAAACATTTTTAGAAATGTTACAGACGCCCTTTCTATTGCACCAAGTTGTGAACGTCACAATTAGTCTTTTTCATATATTTTCTGGTAAAAGTTAATTAACAGTTTTATTTGCAAAATCCCTTTACTCAGGGAAAGTTAAACTTAAATTATCTTGCTCCATATTTTTCTAATAATAAAGAAAAATTGGAACATACATTTCGCGACAATATAGCGGTCACAAGTAAAGGCTACTAGGAATATATTATGCAAAATGCTGCATATACATAAATTTATTGCATATTTTATCAATTTTATAATACAATGCATATTTTTCATAAATTATTATTTTACGAGCATATTTTTATGTCGGCTTTATCAAAAAATTTTAAACGTTAAAGGTTTAATGTGCAGTTCGGTACTTATTTCAGGGATTTGCCAATCTGAAGATAATAATAATTATATTTAAATTTTCGTTATACAGAAAATATTTATTGGGGATTTCTGGGGTATAATGTTAGGGGTTGTTTATTGTCACTTAATAATGCGTTATTATTACATGCCTAACAAACTGTATTTGTATCGATTTGTAATACATACTTCTGTTTTAGTTTGTCGAAAGATTTCAGTATTTTCAGTGTGAAACTAGTTATTTCAAATATGTGTTCAGAATATCTAAGGTGGAGAAAACGTCTTTGTGGATTAAAAATTTCCCTGAGTTAGACTTTAGTGGAGAAAAAGTATTCTGTAAAGCTTGTACAAAAATTATTATTTGTGAAAAGACGTTCCAAATCGATCAACATTTGAAAACACCGCTGCATAAGTTAAAGTTACAAAAAATGAAATCTGAGCCACTTGAGCTCAGTGTAACAAACGCATTTTAAAATGTTTGACAAAAATCATAATCTAAAAAGGAAATTTTTCAAGAAGACATGCTAGGCTTTGGTCGCAGCAAATATACTTTTAAAAAAATTGCAAAATCCGCAATTTAAAGGATTTTTGCAAAAATTTTGTAAACAAACCATTCTTGACAAGTCCCGATGTGTTTTTTACTTCATTTTATTATAATAAATTAAGAAATATTGCATACCAAAATGCATATTTGGTATAAAAATACAAATAACTGCATATTTTAAAGACAAACAACGCATGTATATGCGCATATTTTGACTGAATTTAAGTGCATATAACCCGCCCCCTTAAGGATAAATAATGTAATAACCAACATAAAATTAACGGTTTATTTTATTTTGTGTGTGTGTTAGTTTCAATGGCACTGGAAAAGATTCCAACAGGCCAGACTTTATTATTTTATTTTAAAAAATGTGTTTTTTATTGAAAAAAATAGAAAATAGAAAAAATAGTATAAGGTAGGTACATGTTCTATAAAATAATTAGAGCACTTCGCGTCCCGTAGCGCATACTTTAATATACTATTATAGAAGATTCCACCATAATTTTGCAATTTAAAAAAAAATACTTTTGTTTTTTTTTCTCGACCCGAAAAAAAATATCGTTTAACTGAAAGTACAAATATTGTATTATTCATTTTGTTGCCTTTTTAATGGTTAAAAGGGTTACCCAACCCGACATGAACGTATCTTTGTGGTTTACAAGTTTAACCCTACTCAAATGTAGGAACACCTTGGGGATTTACCTAATATGTACCCATAAAAAGGTACAGCAATATTATGTGTCAGGTAAAATTTAGTTTAGTAAAAACCACGTTTATTTTAAATTTTTTAAAGCCCTAACCCCTTAAATATGTTTATTTACGATAATGTATGTAATATTAACCTTTCAGACTTTCTGAACGTTTGAAAGAAACATATTTCTGACTTTAACCTTTATCCAGGGAAAAAAGACAGTTACCCGAGTGGAAAGTGATCACTTTCTACCCGGGTAAATATCAACATTTATTAAATAGGCAAAATGCCTGTTTCAACTGTATTTGATTCATAAAAAATTCTTATTGTACAGGGTGCCCCAAATTCGATGCTCACCATTGGAATGTCGGAAACTAAAAGATTAAACTGGGGCAAAGTTGGGCCATTTGGAGCTTAAGTTAATGTTAGTAAGAAGTTAAGAAAAATCCGACTACTTCCGGAGATATAAAAAAAGACCTGAAAACTTCATTTTTTTTTGTTTTTTTATGACGTTATCTGCTATTAACATAATCTTGAAAAACAGGAAGCACTTTTTACAGGCACTTATTTTAATTTAATTTAAAAAAAATGACATTTTGGTTTCCATCTTCAAAATTTTTAAATACGGACTTAAAATTTAAACATTCATTTTTGTATTTTGTTCACTCAAAACATAAACCAATAACATTTTGCCAAAATTTTATGTTTTGACCGAAAATCGATCGTCCGTATTTTCTTCGCAATACGGTCTTCATAGAATTTGCCTCGATCGAGATGAAAATTAAGCAAAAACATAGTAGTCACGTGATTCGCATTATGTGTGAATTTTTTTTTAAATAATTCCAAAGTGAGGTTATTTCTAAAAATATCGAAAAAAGTTATAAAAAAAGTAATTTTAAATGCAGTTTCTAGCCCACATGCAAAATTTTAGCTGCATAAGATAATTTTGATTTTTTACACACCACTAAGAGCAGTAACCCCCTTTACCACAATGAAAATTGCCGAACGTTTTGCTGGTCAAATGAAAAGAAAAAATAAAAATTGATATTTAGAAAATAAATTCTACTTTAAATACCCCATCCAGAAAAGTAAATGACGATCAAAAATATTCCCAAAATTTTTTTTAGAAATTTTTTTTATTTTTAGTAATTTTGTAATATCTTAAACAATTCTTTATTGGTCAAAAGCAAAATTACTTTCCCGGGTGTAGAATGTTGTACTAAACAATTTTTCTTAAAGCCATTTTTCAATATCGGCCTTACTTTTTTCTCAAAAACTTTGGGCGCGTAAACCCACTTTACATGCTTAAATTCACTTTACGCGCCCAAAGTTTTTGAGAAAAAAGTAAGGCCGATATTGAAAAATGGCTTTAAGAAAAATTGTTTGGTACAACATTCTACACCCGGGAAAGTCATTTTGCTTTTGACCAATAAAGAATTGTTTAAGATATTACAAAATTACTAAAAATAAAAAAAATTTCTAAAAAAAATGTTGGAAATATTTTCGATCGTCATTTACTTTTCTGGATGGGGTATTTAAAGTAGAATTTACTTTCTAAATACTAATTTTTATTTTTTCTTTACGTTTGACCAGCAAAACGTTCGACAATTTTCATTGTGGTAAAAGGGGTTACTTCCTCTTACTTTACTGATGTTACTGTGTTCTTTTTTGTTTTAATATTAACGTATATTACTTTCAGACACAAACTACGTTTTCAAAAATACTTATTTTATGAAGTTACCTTATACAGGGTCCAAAACAAATAAACTTTGCATCACATGCGACCAAATTTTAATAGCCCAATTTTGATTTTGTAAAAAAACACACATTTAATATGGCGCTACTTTAAAAAAAAATGTAGGTATCTGAAATAAACCATTGTCAAAATTGTTATGTAGGTTGCTTTGAGCGTTATTTACAAAATATGGGTAAATGGGTATTTTGTGCACCTGAAATTTTGCATGTTGGCTAGAAACGGCATTTAAAAAAACTTTTTCTAATAACTTTTTTTGATACTTTCAGAAATAACCCTACTTTTGAATTATTTTATGAAAAAATTAATATTTGACAGATTATGCGAATCACGTGACCACTATTTTTTTTGCTTAATTTTTATCTCGATCGAAGCAGAACTTGATGCCAAAGTCAAATTTCGAATAAAGCTATTAATAAAATAAAATACCATATGATGCGGACTTTACTGGTCACACTGTTTTTTAAACAAAAATTTCCTTGGTGCTTTCTTACATTATTTTTTATTTTAATTACAATGCTTATTGTAAATTTCCTTTATTACCAAAATATAACTTATTAAATATTTTTCTTTTTGGTTAAAGTAGCATACCGTTTTTTATATAATATGGCAAAATAACTTTTAATTACTGAAACTGACCGACCCCTGGTGTGTTCATCACCTGCGGAAATCCGTCACTCTAGCTGTAATCGTCAACTACTGTGGTACGACCCTGCCTATGTTGTGTTTATATTTAGGTTCTTTTAAAGTTTGGTACAACGGTAAAAGTTGGTCAGGTTTAGGATTTTGTTAGCTTTGATCTTATTCTGACGGTTTCCCAATGATACGGTGTATTTCACTGCCAGTAAATGAAAATTTAAGAGGTTTTTAAAAACAATCGATCTATTATAAAAGCATTTTGACCATATACCATTTATGAACAAGTTAATCAGATTTCCCTTAAAATACAGAATAAAAACCCTAATTATTACGTGTCATAAAACTTAGTGTAAGATGGTCTATCTCCCATAATTTAGCCCATTTGCACCAGCATCTGTCTGTCTGTGCAACAGAATGGTGACACTTCTCAAATATTACCTATTATGTCTGCGACTAATAAGTAATGTTTTACCTTTTGTTACCAATTACGTCTGCGACTGTATTGGTGACACTTTACCTCCCAAAATTACCCCTTTTTTTTATGGTTTCCTTTGGTCTGAGACCACACTCTGATTTTAATTGGTTCCCCGTTAATCTGCAATTTATTTTGTTACATGTCGCGCCCCATTTTCGTGTACGTATTACTATTAACATTATTTGTCATTTCAGTTACCTAGTATTCTAGATTGACGTACACACGCATGTGTCACTTTTCTTCTCAAGTGGGCGTTGTTTTTCATATTGTTGCCTTTAAGGATACCAATTCATATCCGACAATATTACCAGAAAGCCGAACAACTGAAGGTCTACAGCAGTGGCCACACAAGACTTTCCTGCTGCCGGACATTCTTTTTAGGAAAAACCGATCACACCGTTTTATGTACACAAATTATAAATTAACGTTCTACAGGCAACATCATACCAAATAATTATAACCCTTCTGACAACTTCACTTGTATATTGTCAATAAAATCTTGCCCTTAACTAACCCTCCCCCATTTCGTTACCTATTATTGCAGATTATTATTAACTTTAGAAGGTGGCATTATAACTGCATAATAACGTCCACTCTTTACCTCAAGTACCGCAAATAAAACACCCCGGGAGACAACATCTGTTACAAGTTACCTAAACAAAAAGGTATGTATCAACGAACTTGACCCATATTTTACAACCCTTAGAAAGCAAAAGTGTATTGATTTTTGTTACAGTTACAAATAGTACCGTTATGCTTTGGCCCCCATTTTAAAACAATTAAGTCAATCTTGCCTTGCAGACGAGTTGGCGGAACTTTATTTGCTATTTAGACCCTCATTATTTATTGCTTGATAATTTTCTAATTAGAACTTTGAGAGAAATAATTGTAAGAATAAAATTGAAGTAATATAATATTTAGGTAGGTATTTTTTATATGCCGCGAATAACCCGCACCAAACCGAACACGAACTACGCGAACAAAACGGGCAGCAAAACGACCTTAACTTGTGCTTGGGAAATTACCGAGTCTTTTTTTTTATGAGCGTTTTTTTTTCGCTTTTATAACTTCACCACTCACTTCGCTATCAGCACTGTGGACGCGTAGCGTGGCCATCTGCTTTTCAAAACTTAAAGAATCTACATCTTCTGAACCATTTTGTCGATAAGAGGGTAAATTTTACAGTTTTTGTGGCTTCCTTTCCTGGCTTTGAGGGTTCCTTTGTAAATATTATTTGTCCCGAAAATATTAGTTATTTTATTTTACCCTAAGAAATTTTATGGACATTTTTACGCGGAAAACAGTCCCGGGTCTGGGGCGTTTCATTACTGATGAGTGAATGTTGATTCAAAGCAGTGAAATTTTGAAAAAATGTTATTGATTTATGTTTTAATGAAACAAAATACTTTAAATAAAAATATTGAAATTTCAGGACCGTATTCGAAAATTTTGAATAATTCATGGTGATATCTAAAAACCGAGACGCCCGCTTAAAAATTAGATCAACCAAAGATCTTCCCATATTTCAATATGTTAATAACGTCGCAAAAAACAGGAACGGAAAATTAAGTTTTCGGTTTTTTTCCGATAGCTAGTAGTAGGAATTTTCTTGATTTTTCACCAGCAATAACTTAAGCTCCAAATTATCCAACTTTACTCCAATTTAAGATTTGCTGTATCTTTTATAGTTTTCGAGATTCCAATGGTAAGCATTGAAATTGGGATATCCTGTCCATACATTTATGCTTCGTCAATACATTTATTTTATATTAAGTATTACAAATTATTTTACTAAGTAAATTGGAACATATAATTGGTTATAAGCGGCAACGGAAATTGTTAGTCCATGGTGAACATCCTGCGTAGAAATGGTAACATTTTTAGTACCTGAAAATCTGTAGACTTATCGACATACCCCTCCGTTATGATAGAAGATTTCCACCCCACTAATCTGTTCAACTGAAAAATGTCACCACCGTTATTTACCAATAGTGTGCTGTCGTTCTTCGACAGCAGTGTCCTGTATATGTTTTAAAATCCGGGAGCACAAAAAGTGCATTTTTTTTAGGAAATGGACTTACCGAATTGTGGTCAAATGGCTGACGTGATTTGGTCAAATCTTAATTGCAAAAAGAAGTTTTCATGTTATGTCTATTCAATAACCGCTGACCGCTACTAGTGCTTATTTTTCTAACGTTTGAGAACTAGATGAGATAGTAAATTTGCGTCAATAATGAATGTCGCATAATTATACCAGTCCAAAAAATTGACATTATTGACAATAACATTTTTAATCAACATTATTTCAAAAATGTCAGGGTATTGTGAAAAAGAGGAACCAATAATTTTAAAATTATTTTATTAATTTCGAAGAGGAAAAGATGCCGGATTTTACCCTTTAACGCAGTTTACGAGGTAAGTAGATATAATAAAGCAGGAATTATGAAAACATAATTATAGAAGTGAAAAATATATGGCAATGTTTTTACAAATACTTATCTCTTTTAGGAAGTTTCTGATGCTTCGGGAGTTTCGTGTTCAACAATCCAACGAATTAAGGCAAAAGTTCAGGCAAAGGGGATAGAGAAGGCTGTATTGTAGGTTTTAAGAATCGCAATAATGTAGCTATTATGTCATTCTGTGGTCAACAAATTTACGAAATTCATGAACATACCATAAGAGAGAGTATTTATGGAATGTATAGAGCAGGTGAACACGTTACCATTCACTCAATACAACTAAACAACAACCTTAAAAATCATTGATGTGTTGAAATATCCACTAGTTCATTAGCGGACTGTTCCGGTTTCACCATTTAAAATGAAGGATCAGATCTGGGTAATAGTGAAGCAGCATATCTCATCTAAACGTTACAAGTAATCTGGAAAGCGCTATTAATTTGTTTTATTTGTTTTCATTTTATTTTAATAGGTTGGACGAACAAGCATTGCACCATGAACATCGAGTTTCAGGACTTCCTCCAAATCTTTGCCACTTTATTCCTATTGAATTGGTTTGGTTGGAATATAAGCGCTATTATGATGCAAACATAAGTTTTATGCATCCTGTAACAAATGACGTAGTTTTGGATCTGTGGAATGAAGTTATACAAAATGTTATAGTAGAGAAATGGAAAAATTATGTAATACACACTAATAAAAGTATAAATGATGTATGGGAATGGGAAATATGTATCGATACTTCAGATACTCTTCCCCTTATTAATAACTTGGACGAATCTGATGATGATGATGATGATGATGGTGATGATGATGATGATGATGATCCTTGTGGAGATGATTTATTTTAATTATAAAAATTGTATTTTGTTGTATTGCCATTTTTTATTACAGTTTCTTCTTTATAACTTTATAAATAAGATAAAAATATTTGAAACAACTCGACTGGAAAAATTGTAAATTAGTTTTATTTATTTTTCAGTAAATTTAAATTAATTGAAAATTTCATACTGATTTTTAAAAACAAAATATTTAATCCCATGATGCCTAAATGCCCTAAATAGACTATTTATGACTGAGTTCAGTAACAATATAAAAATAATAATTAAAAATTTAAAAAAACGCACTTGTATTTTACTCATTCACATGCATCCGTAGAAGAAAGAAGTAAAATCATAACCATTACGACCGGTAAGTCAAAACTGACTGAATAATTTTCCAACGTACCGTAAATATGGAGAATATGACGTAACGGTCGGCGGTCATTGATCAAAGTTTACCAGGAAAGTCTATATAAAGGGCAATATATTTTTTAATTAACATAATTCCTTCTTCATTATGAATACTCTTGACTGGCAGGTTTTTGATGTTGGAATTTCGATATAAACCTTATTTTCCATGATATTAACATCAGTCGCTTTTATTTTATACAGTTCGTCACTTCGACATGCACCTGATACACCAATTTTTATGAGTGCAACCTTTATAGGTAGCATATAGTAAGGTGCATTCTTAAAAATACCGCAATGTTCTCACTGGAGAAAATGCTTAACGTTTTGAATTTATATCCTAGAATTTATTGTTTTAAAAATTCCAATAACTCCGAAAGTTTAAAGATTTCCACTTTATCTTTAATACCGTGCGAGCAAAAATGATTTGCATCAAAGAGGGCTTGGATTAAAAAACGCAGGGCTTGGTTTAGATCACAATAATGTGGGGACGATATATCTAACCAAATCTAGGTTAAAATTTTGTCAAAATCATATTATGGCATGATATGCCAAACTAATAAGTAATAACATAAGTACACAAATACAAATTAATTTTTGTTGTTTACAAAATTAACAAAGTAAGAATATACAGAAAGAAAAAGAAAAATAACTACATAAATTGCTGAAATTGGCCACCGCCAAGCATTAGTTCACACGTCTCTTCATATTTTCGAAAGTGTTGACCAGCATCTCTGGAGAAATGTTACCACATTCTTGGATAATCCTTTCTTGTAATTGTTCTAAATTTGCAACTGATGTTTTAAAAATAGTGTTCTTTAAATGAGGAAAAACGAAGTAATCCATAACCGTTAAACAAGGTGATCTAGGTGGGAATTCAATGTCTGATCGAAAACTGATTAATCTGTCGTTGAAAAAATTGCGTAAGTAGTAAATAGTTTCGGCGGCTGTATGGGCGGTTGCACCGTCCTGTTGAAAATATCCAAAACGTAGTTCGCCGTTAAGTAATTGCTCCACAAATGTATTTAAAATATTGTCTCTATACCGCTGTGCTGTAACTGTTATGGAAAAAATAATACCAATAATAATTCTTCTTCGGGAAACAGCTAAACAGACACCAATTTTTTGAGGTGCCATGTGGACCCTACAAAAAAATGGGGATTTTCACTACTCCACATGCGTGTATTCACATAACCGGAGAGGTGGAACCAGGCTTCATCCGAAAAAAAGTCAGGTCTAATAAATCATTTATTTCCAATAAATTTTGGGTACACCATTGAGAGTAATTCCTGCATCATTCAAAATATGCGTCTTGTATTTCTTAGAATACTTGCACTTTATTGGGAAATAAATTTAGCTGCTTCTTAAGAATAGTCCTGCATGTTCCATAAGATCTACCCACTTCTTGGGACATGCATCTTATACAATTTGTTGGCGTATTTTGCATTATTTCACAAACGTTTGCAACAAGTTCTTCTGTTCTTACAGATTGTCTTCCTGCTCCTTTTTTGTGTTGTATAGAACCTGTTTTCCTAAACACAGCCACGGTTCTTTTCAGGCAATGATAAAAATCCCCAGCAATAAAAGCAACGTTAGGAAAATGTTCCATGCACAAACCCGGATTGTATTGCCACTCAGAATTTTGTTTGTTTGTTTAAATTGTTCAAGAAATTGGAACAATTAGCGATGAATCAAATAACTATTTGTAACGAATGTCAAAGATGACGGAATAACTGATTAATTGTTAATTCAGGTAGTTACTGACACCCAACATGTATTAAGCTCTACGGCTAAGCATTACGTCCTTAGATGCAAGGCCCTCTTTGATGCAAATAATTTTTGCTCGCACAGTATATTTAATTACCGCTGACCGTTACTTCATATTCTCCATTTTTGCGGTACGTCGTAAATTAATTCAGTCAGTTTGACTTACCGGTGGTCAAGGTTATGATTTTTCTTAGGCTTGATCTACATAAAGACGGATGCATGTGAACAACTAAAATAAAAGCGCGTTTTTTCAAATATTTAGTTATTATTTTTATACTGTTATTGAAGACAGAAATAAGTAAGTAGTTTATTTAGGGTAGAAGGTATCATGGGATAAAACATTTTGTTTTTGAAAATTACTATGAAATTTTTAATTAATTTCATTCAATTTACTAAAAGATAAATAACACCCATTTATAAAATTGAATCATTAATTTTTTTGTCTAATGCATCTTTAATGCATCAGTCTATAAATTTTGTTTTAAATAGTTTTATCTTATTTATAAAATCATAAAGAAGAAAATATACTAAAAAATGATAACACAATAAAATACCGTTTTTTAATAATTAAAAGAAATCACCTCCGCAAGCATCATCATCATCAGATTCGTCCAAGTTAATAATAAGAGGAAGAGTATCTGAAGCATCGATAAATATTTCCCGTTCCCACACATCATTTATAATATTATTAGTGTGTGTTACATAATTTTAAATTTTACTGTTACATTTTCTATGGATTTATTCCACAGACCCAAAACTACGTCATTTATTACAGGATACGTCGAACTTATTTTCGCATCATAATAGCGCTTACATTTCGACCAAACAATTTCATTAGAATTAATAAAGTGGCAATGACATTGTGGAAGTCTTAAAACTAGATGTCCATGTTGCAGTGCTAGTTCGTCCAACCTATTTAAATTAAAAAAAAATAATTAAAAAATATAATAAATAGCGTTTTCCAGATTACTTGTAACGGTTGGGTGGGATATGCTGCTTCACTATTAATCAGATCTGATTCTTCATTGCAAATGGTAAAAACAAAATTTGTCTTTGTTCTAACCATGCAATAAAGAAAATTTTTGACCAACTTATATTTGGAATTTTTTCAATTAGTTCAGAATAATAGGTGGCGTTATCCATAATAACAAGCGACGGTTTTGGTAACAATGTTTCTTTAAAGGTTTCATTATTCATCGAATCATGGTAATCACCAAATTTTAGGCCAGACTTATATATCAAATTTGCATTATTTACAAATCCGTTTTCTGAACCAGAATGTAGAATTACATACCGTACACTCTCTGACGATTTTTTTAAATTGTATGAAGAGGAGTATTATTTTTCCAACTTCGCCTAAATGCCCATTTACTGTATATCCAGATTTCATCCAGAAAACCCCGTTTCAAGGAAAATTGAGAGTTGCCGTTATTCTTAAATTATCTTTAAAATTCTACTCGTTCTTGGGCTATATGGGGTTGCTCTATTAAAGAACGCCTGCTTGATAAGTCTATTTACACCATTTAAATTCTAATTTTTTTTAACAGGCCGCTAATCAACCAGTGAATATTTCAACACCATCAATGATTTTAAGGTTTAGTTGTATTGAGCGAATGGTAACGTGTTCACCTGCTCTATACATCCCATAAATACAAAATAGCTACATTATTATGATTTTTAAAATCTATATCCTTCTCTATCCCATTTGCCTTAATTCGCTGGATTGTTGAACTCTAAACTCCCAAAGCATCAGAAACTCGCCAACACAGATAGATATTTATAAAAACTTTACCATATATTTTTCATGTTTATTATTTATGTTTTCCCAATTCCTGCTTTATTATATGAACTTACCTCGTATACTGTATATTCAGGTTACATCCAGAAAAACAGGTTTTAAGGGAAATTGATGGTTGCCGTTATCAATGATTTTAATGTTTGGTTGTATTGAGCGAATGGTAACGTGGTCACCTGCTCTAGATATACATTCCATAAATACGCTCTCTTGTGATATGTTCATGAATTTCGTGAAGTTTGTTGACCACGGGATGACAAAATAGCTACTTTATTGGGATTCTTAAAATCTACATCCTTCTCTATCCCTCCTATCCCCTTATATATTGTTTTCACAATTCCTACTTTTTTACATCTACTTTCCTCGTAAACTGCATTTAAAGGAAAAATAGTTTTTAACATGATTAAACTTTACCAATAAAAATTTAGTAAATTATTCATATTATCGTATAGTAACAGGAGCCTGAAGTAAATTATTAAAAATCAGAAGAAGCCTCTATTTTATGAGCTTATTTTGTTAAAAAATAAATACAAAATTTTACTATTTAAATAGGGTATGTTATCCTCTCGTTGATTTTATGTTGTTACTGTAAACATTTTAACAGCGGCATTTTTATATTTCACTTAAATTCAAATTCCTCTATCATAATCACCAAACCCACTGAAGTATAAATAAGTCAAACATCATTTAGGGGTATTTCACAAGAACAATTTTTATTAAATACGGGATTGGATGTCTGAAAAAACCAGAAGTTTAGTCCTTACGGAGTACGCTATATATAGTGAATCAAAACAATTTCCGTTGCACGTCATCAATCAGCTGATAATTTAAAATCGGTCATGAAACAAGAAAAATTAAATTTGGGCAAAAAATATATAAATTTCATGCGATATTGAATGTAAAAAAAACTTAATGTATTCTTCTTTGATACTAAGCCGCTTAAAGGAAATGTTTTTTTTTAATTTAACCTTTTAAAAATTAATATCATTTGAATTTTTTTTGGCTAGCAGTTGGCAACAAAAGTGTCAACGCATCGGTGATGCCAGTTTATTTCTTGGCGAATGTTGATTGACGTTTATTGTTTTTATTTCGTGTTTTCGTGAGTTTATTTAAATCGGTTTTAACTAAAACTGCAAATCCTTATATTAATAGGATTAAAAACTGTTCTTTTAAGAACAACAAAGGGATACAAACACATTTCTGTTGATTACGTTGTTTACCTTTATTGATAAATGCCGAAGCATTTAAATAGCCGGTGCAAAGAGCTAATAGCGTCCATAAAAAGCTATTTTGATAAAGAACTTAAAAACAATGGTCCATTATTACCCTTGACAGCAGTTAGAGAAGTAAGTTTAAAGGTAAATGTTAAGGTCTAATAATAATATATTAATATATAATATTCTAATAAAATGTGTTTATATTGTCATGGACGATTTTTAAAATAAAATAAATAAATCTGCGTTTGTTTAGGTATATTTGGCTTGTTTTTATTTAAAAAAAAACTTTGCAATTCCCTTACTGGGGTATTTTAATTACAAACTGGCAACACTGAACTCGAAGGTATGACGTGCAACGGAAATTGTTTTAATTTTACTATACTATTTTACGAGGTGAGTCGGGAAATACTGACCAAATCCCAGGAGTGTATCATACACGTGAAAATAATTCAAAAAAACTCTTATGTTCTTATCTACTTTTCATTTGTTTTCAAGTTTTACCGTAATTAACATTTTTTATCTAGCTTATATTGTTTTCAAATTTTTGCATAATCAAAGTATGTTCTGTTCGAGGCTATACTCGGAGGCATTCCTTATATTATTACGTATTTGGCACCAGGGCGCTTTCTATTGGTCCCCTGCGCCATGTTCTAGACGGCGAGGTGCGAAATACGTATCCGGAACGCTATTTGGTGCAAATTTCGTACAGGGAATTTTATGCTACAGCGGGCATATGTTATTAAGATATTATGATATTTTCGCCACATTTTTAACGAATTAGGCAATTGCACTCTACGCGTGCTAAACGCGTGTTGCAGAGATGGTTGATGATTGGCTATAAAATCTCGGATGACCAAATGCCGTAGCTTTAATGGATTTTGGTTGCACTGCCTTGGAAGAGTATTAGAAAAGACGCGTTCGAAATTTTATAAACAGTAGAGATGCAGCCCCAAGATTAGTCCTTAAAAGGCAATTAGAGAAAATAAAATATCCACAAAAAAAGTTATAATTACAGTATCAGAAGACTTATACAACGTCCTAGTGAGCAAAATTGTGATATGTTTTACGAAGTCGATATAGCAATTGGATTTTGCAGTTGTGAAGCTAGAAGATTAGGTACACTTTGCAAACATCAAGCGGAATCAAGCTGCAATTGCACATTATTTTACCTAATACGGGGGTGTCCGGAAAAAGGAGGTTAATCCAATAAATATATATATTTCTTTAACAAAAATAATATAACTTTTTTAATGCCATTTTTCATTTTTGACCCTCATGTTCGATCTACAGGGCAGGGCGTCAAAGTTTGAAAGTTTTTTGAATAATTCGAGTATTTAAAAAGATATTAATTTCAAATATGGTACATTGCTTCAACATAAAAAGTTAAATATTAAAAAAAAAAAATTGTAAAATATTTAAAATAGGGGCGGTCTAGTACCAGCTGACCTCCATAAGAAATAGTGTATGCGCTAGTGACTTTCGTCATACATTTTTTCAGGTCATTGTTTATTTTTGAATATTTTTTGTCTGTTATAAAATGTCGTTAAAATTGTGCGTTTTGGAGATAATAAAAAAAGTATGGGTCCTTAACTGATCATAATTTTTAAATGCTAAATCAAGTTAGCCGTTTAGTAATAGTAAGTTCCTAGTAGGGCAATAAATTATATCCATTTAACTGGTCTAGTACTACAGGTTTTAATTTGTACACCACTGTTCTTACTGTATTTTTGACTAGTCCCTTACTTTCGGTATTGTCACCTATAGCGCCATCCCAGCGGAATTAACTCCAGTATAAAAGACATTTACACTGGTAATAATCGAAAGGTAGACAACTAAATAAACCACGTAGTGCATCACAATCCAGTATAGGGAACGCTATATGCGTTTTCACCGAAAACATCTGCCATTTTACTATAATATCTTCTAAACATTTTTATGGCTCAAAAGTTAAACGTATTGCGCGCATTCTAGTGGGTGCCGGCGTTGATTTGTTTTCTGGTCAGCAAAATGGCAGATATTTTCGGTGAAAACGCAAATAGCGTTCCCTATACTGGATTGTGATGCACTTCGTGGTTTATTTAGTTGTCAACCTACCTTTCGATTATTACCAGTGTAACTGCCTTTTATATTGGAGTTAATTTCGCTCGGATGGCGCTACTGTGTATTGATAGCCGCTTTGCTTTTGCAAAGAGGCTTTTATTATATCCAACCGCTCGCGCTGTGTCCGAATTGCCTAGGTTATGGCTGCCCGTAGAGTCCTAACAAGGACGAAACAGCAGTCGTGGTCCACTCGCCCCAGGGTATCCATTGTGCTTGGATCCCTGTGTATTCCAATATAAAATTAGTTACACACTTGTCCGATATGCCACAATATTCGCTTTTAATAATTATTTTGAAAATACGTTTAAATTCATTTGATTAAATATATTTTGTTGTTAAATTGCTTTTATGTTTTTTCATATGGTTATAAAATTTTGATCTTTATCCTTTTGACATATTTGATTAAATCACGAAATCGGTATGCCACCTGCAAGAGTGCATAACATTCCATATATGAAATTCTCACCAAATAACGTCCCATATACGTATTTGGCACCTCGCCCTCTATTGGTTAGAACAAGAACGCATGGCGGAAGAGGCCAATAAAAAACGCCCGGGTGCCAAATACATATAGGGAATGTTTAGATGGTACCCGGAGGTAGTCTACAGTGAAATCTAGTGGGGTCAATGCCAGAGCCAGACACCACAACATCAGCGACACTATTAGATGTCGTTGCGGGTTTACATCTGACTAGGTAATTTAAAGTGTTATTTGATAACATTGATAATGCAGCATTTGCTTTTTCTTATAAAATCGAAGTAATTTCTTAAAAGCCAATGAATAAAAACTAAAGTAATTGCTTTTGCGATCAGCAATTGCTTAAAAGTGCAGAAATTACTTCTAGTTAATGTTTTTTTTTAAATAGAAGCGATCGCTATCGTTTGCTTAAAATGTGATGAATAAATTAAGGAATTTCTTTTTCTGGTGTAGCAGTCGCTTTCAACTTTTTAAGGTAGGTCGACCCCTGCATCATTTGCTTGGTAGCAGTCAACTTTAGTTCTCCGCGGCATACACTTGCGTTGCTCTTAATTTGTGTCTTCAATTATTATAACTGAATATAATATAAACGTCCGTAAAAGAAAAATCTACAGTGTACGTAAAAATTGCAGATATGATGATTTCAGAAAGTTATATCTATTTGACTGCGAAAATGTTGAGTGGTTGGCCAATTATTTTTTGACTGATACTGGTAAAAGGCGAGGGGGTGCACTGTCGCCTTCAAATAAGATTAAAGTCTTTCTGCGGAAATTGTCGGATCCGGGCTTTCAAAATTCTGTAGGTGAAGAACTCGGTGTTCACCAAACTACTGTCTGTAAGACATACACTTCTGTAATGGATGCAGTTTTGGAAAAGGCCAATATTTTTATTAAATTTCCTACAAGTGCTGAAGCTGTTGTGGAAGCTAAACGGTAGAGGGCAGAGAGATTTATTTATGTTCCTTCAATTTATGAACGAATATCAATTTTATTGCTTGTCTTTAATTTCTCATCACTACTATCACTTTCCTCATTTTGACTGAAATTTGCCATATCACAAATATTATAAGTTTCCCATTTTCCACAAAAACGTAACAGATTACTATTGTACTAAATAAATAGACTAACATTGTTGCAGTGGCGCAGCCAGAATTTTGTATTAGGGGGGGTTTTCAAAAAAAAGAACAGGATTTCAAAATTTTAAAAACTAAAATTAAACCAGGGTCGATAATTTTTGAAACCAAAAAAAATAATAGTAGGATGAAACCCATTGGAAAAGGAAGAGAATATAACAAAAATGAAAGGAAAAATAATGTACGGGCGATTCGAGGTCGGGAAGTGGAAGGGGGTGAGTTTTTAAGGGTAGAAAACGATTTATCTCGATTTCCAGCAAAACTACAAGTCCTAAAAACGTTAAATGGCAAAGTTGTAGGTAATGAAAAGATTTACAACTTTTGTATTTACATTTTTTTCACATAACCTCAAAATTCAAATAACCAAGTTTTTGGTTTTTTATTTTTATCTTTTACAAGAAAAATAAATTTGTTGAAAATTTACCTTTTTATGTCCCAAACACACTGTAATTTTTTTGATTTAAAATATTTATTTTTTCACCTTATTTTGACTTAATATCGAAAAAGCACCCTGATTTTCAATCGAAAATTCTCACGTCAAAATATCTGCTTTTTTAAAAAAAAGTCGGTGGGCCTTTTGCTCGTTGAAATCTCTGCTTTCTGATGGTGTTAAAAAAATATACATTACTATGGTTAATGTTCTCAAAAAATGCAAAGAAACGAAAAAAACTCGAATCCGATTTTTTTTTAATTATTATGTTCAATTTTGAGCTATTTATTTAAATTTATACTTTAATTACTCGAAAAACGTAAGATTCCATGTTACATTGAAAAACAGAAAAACTACAAATCCATAAAACATAAAGATCGCAAAAAATATGCGAAAATAGTTGTTCTAAATATAATTAAATGTAGGATTTAAAGGAGATTTCATCACATTTACCATAGTAATGTATATTTTTTTTTACACCATCAGATAGTAGAGATTTCAACGAACAAAAAACCCACCGACTTTTTAAAAAAAAACAGATATTTTGACGTGAGAATTTTCGATTGAAAATTAGGGTGCTTTTTCGATATTAAGTCAAAATAAGGTGAAAAAATAAATATTTTAAATCAAAAAAATTACAGTGTGTTGGGACATAAAAAGGTAAGTTTTCACCAAATTTCGTAAAAAAAAATTTTTAAAAGATAAAAATAAAATACCAAAAACTTGGTTATTTGAATTTTTCACATAAATTTTGAGTTTATGTGAAAAAAGTGTAATTACAAAAGTTGTAGATCTTTTTATTACCTACAACTTTGCCATTTAACGTTTTTCCATAGGACTTGTAGTTTTGCCGGAAATCGAGATAAATCGTTTTCTACCCTTAAAAACTGACGCCTTTCCACTTCCCGACCTCGGATCGCCCGTAAATTATTTTTCCTGTTTAACCCCTAAAACCCCCCCTCGCTGCGCCACTTCATTGTTGTATTTACGTCAACCCTTTTGGAAATTAGGTACCAAACTGAACGTGAACTCTATATTCTGAACAAGTCGATAGAGATGTCTGAACTTGTGTTGAATAAGCATTTGCCACAGAGATGTAAGAAGCAATTGCTTCAAAATTTTATTTATATTCAGATCTAGTAATTGCTTTAGTAGAGGGAGATGGGGCATTCTGCGCCATTTGCGCCGGTCCTTTCTGCGCATGCCCGGGCAGTGCGCAGACGTGGGCGATACTAATTATGACGTCACCTGTCATCTGTCACCTGTCACCTGTCACCTGTCATCTGTCACCTGTCATCTGTCAATGTCAATGTCAATGTCAAAGTCAATGTCAAAGTCAATGTTAAATGTCATTTGTCATCTGTCATACGTCAACTGTCAAACGTCACATTGTTGGGCGTTAGCAACTTTGGGCCTTAGCTACTTGGGCGCTAGTTACATTGGGCAATAATATTCTATATATGGAATGTGTTCAGGATGATGTCATATTACGAATAGAAAAAAGATGGCGGATGCCACCTGTCAATTAAGACAGCTCAAGGTCACCGATCATTTATCAATTGTTTAAGGAAAAATTTGATATATGAGTAATATATAGGATGCCCTAGTAAGTTATTATGAAAAAATCCCGAGACCCTCAGGTCGAGGTGTACTAAAGATATATGCTCGCCTACGGCTCGTTAAGGCTGTTAGGGATAATATAGCATGTGGTTCGTATTTAGGGTGAATAGCAAGTTATTTTGAAAAATCCCGAGACCGCAGGTCGAGGTGTGCTAAAGACATGTGCTCGCCTACGGTTCGTTAAGGTTGTTAAGGATAATATAGCATGTGGCTCGTATTTAGGGTAAACAGCAAGTTATTTTTAAAAAATCCCGAGACCGCAGGTCGAGGTGTACTTAAGACATATATTAGCCCTTCGGATCGCTAAGGTTGTTAGAAATAACGTAACATATGAATCGTATTTAGGGTGACGTAACAAGTTATTATGAAAAAATTCCGAGACCCTCAGGTCGAGGTGTACTAAAGATATATGCTAGACTACGACTCGCTAAGGTTGTTAGGGATAGCGCAACATACGATTCGTATTAAGGATGATGCAACAAGTAAATATGAAAAAATCCCGAGACCGCAGGTCGAGGTGTACTAAAAACATAGACTCGCCTACAGCTCGCTAAGGTTGCTAGAAATAATGAAACATGTGAAGCGTATTTGAGGTAACGTAACAAGTTATTTAGAAAAAATCCCGAGACCGCAGGTCGAGGTGTGCTAAAAATATATGCTCACTTACCGCTCTCTAAGGTTGTTAGGGATAGCATAGCATGTGATTCGTATTTAGGATGACGAAACAAGCTATGAAAAAATTCCCGAGACCGCAGGTCGAGGTGTACTAAAGACATATGCTCGCCTACGTCTCGTTAAGGTTGTTAGAAATAATGTAACATGTGATTCGTATTTAGGGTAATGCAACAAGTAAATATGAAAATCTCGAGGCCTGCAGAGGTGAGGTATACTAGAGTTATATGTTCGCTCGTTAAAGTCGCTAAGGATATGTGAATTGTATTACGGATGACGTAACAAACCATTACGAAAAACCCAGAAGTCGATGGTCTAACTGATTTGAGAGATATAGTTTTTGCGATTAGGACCCTTATGACTAAAGGTAGAGAGAGACGAAATTTGGTAAACAGGTAGATGATGGGCATACCTATCGACTAGTGAAGCAATATTTCAAAAATATCAAGTAAAAAACAGCGCTAGAGGTATAAAACCATAGAGGCCTAGCAGGAGACAAGATCATCCGGTTTGGAATTAATATAGTAGCTGCTAGAAAACTAAACGGCATGGATAAGAATAACTAAGTATTGCATCAGAAAATATGTAATTATTCCGCGAATGTAGCAAGCAATTAATATTCAATGCCAACAGGCATGGTCGAAGTAAATAAGCAATTAATATGCGTCTAAATTATGGTATATACGATAGGATTCCAAGGGGCAGAGATCGCTTATAATCGACAAACCACGAAAAATTAGTCGTTTCCGTCACTAAACGAGAGAAAAAACAGATAAAAGATAACCTATACACCACCTACTTTGGTAATACCTATAATCTATATCATGTAGTACAGTTTAAATATTAAACAAACAAAAACCTCTCTGAACGAGTAAAAAAAAACATCCAATAATCCATTAAAGTTCCTAAAAAATAACCTTTGAACATATAAAAACCCTATTTATACAAAACAAACAACCAACAACCTTTCTGATGGGATAAAAACAGCAAATAAGCCAATAAAGTACCTAAAAAATGCCATTTGAACATATAAAACCCCCAGTATACTTATACAAGTTCCGACAGACCTATACTTGGTCTATGGGTATGCTTATTAGTGTCCTATAACCGTCCTATGATTGTCCTATAGTAGGTTTATGATTGTCCTATACTAGTCTTATAACGTTTGGGCATATAAATATACTATTGCATGATAACATATTTAACAACACCTATATACAAAATATACAACCAATAAACACTCTGATAGGATAAAAAAAACATCCAATATTCCATTAAAGCACCTAAAAAAAGGACTTTGAACCCATAAAACCCTATTTAACAGTCTCTATACAAAACAAACAACCAATAGCCTTTCTGTTGGGGTAAAAAAAAATCAAATAATCCGCTACAGTAGCTAAAAATGGTCTATGAACCTATAAAACGGCTATTTAACAGCTCCTATTCAATAATAAGTAGCCAAAAACAGCTCTAAACTGATCGGGATCGAATAAAAACATACAATAACCCACTAAAGCAGATGCTTGCAAATACAGTAACTAGATAATATTAAATAGCGTGAACCCGAATAATTGCACCAGCAAATATGTAATAATTATACATATCTCTAAAAAATATAGCATCTGATTAATATCCAATATCATTACCAGCTCTCTATCAATAGGCTAGTGACTAGCTATCATCCTATCTATAAAAGTAAAACGCAAGAACATAAACTTATGCGAATATCGGATTAGAGTCCTTATGCCTAATAAGCAGCTAATGAAAAGCTTTGAAAAGATATAAGCAGTTATGAACGTCTAGGAACAGCAAATAAGACGCTATCCAACCACCAATCAACCACTAATCATCCACTAACCAGCCATTATTAGGGCAATTAATGAACACCTTTGAACCAACAAAACGCCTATTTAGCATAATAAACAACTAAAACATCTCTGTTCTTCATAAGGCAAAAACTAAAAAACTATTAAAACAAACCACTAAAGTAGCACAAAAACAGCCTTTGAATCTATAAAACGACTATTCAACAGCTCTTAAACCAGACAAAAAACGTTTAATACACATCTAAGAACCTAATAGGTAGCTGAAGCAGCAAAAGTTCGTTTTCACACCTCGCCTACGACTCATCGGGCTCATCATCATCATATAGCCCGCTATAACACCTTAAGTCGCTAGAAAAAGCCAACGATGATTCTTCGAGCGGACGATGTTAAAGATATGAAGTCCCAAACCCCCAAAACGAGATATTCGAGACATACCAGACAGACGTTTCAGTAAAATTGAGAGGAGGGCAGGAGTCTATCATAGACGCAGAATATATTAAGTTTAATATAGTGGACCAAACCAAGCTCATAAAGATTAAGTGTTAAGGACTGATTAAGTGTAAATTAAGCGGTCAAATATAAAAAAATAGCCTACTTGGGAACATATAGCTCTAAGTGATCATATACAAAACATCGAGGTTAGACAGAGAACTTACAACACCCCCATGAAAATAAATCTAAAATCTGGTATACATATCTGTTTATTTAACAACACGTCTATCAATAGAAAAACACTTAGCGTTACAGGTATGAACAGCAAATAAGACGTTATTCAACTACTAATCAACCGCTAATCATCCACTAACCCATCACTATTAGGTCAATTAATGAACACCTTTGAACCAATAAAACAGCTATTTAGCAGCTCCTATACATAATAAACAACTAAAACCTCTCTGTTCTTCATAGGATAAAAACTAAAAACTATTAAAACAAACCAATAAAGTAGCACAAAAAACAGCCTTTAAATCTATAAAAACGGATATTCAACAGCTCTTAAGCCAGACAAAAACGCTTAATAAACATCTAAGAACCTAATAGGTAGCTGAAGCAGCAAAAGTTCGTTTTCATACCTCGCCTACGGATCATCGAGCATATTATCAGACTATAGTAGAATGCATGATATAACACCTTAACTCGCTAGAAAAAACCAAGGATGATCCTTAGAACGGGCGGTGTTAAAGATATGAAGACCTAAAAACCCAAAACGAAATATTTGAGTCATGTAGACACAAAGATAGGCGTTTCAGTAAAATTAGGACGAGGGTAGGAGGTTGTCATAAACGCAGAATATATCTAGTTTACTATAGTGAACTAAACCGAATTCATAAAGATTAAGCGCTAAGGAACGATTAAGTGAAAATCAAGCGGTCAAATAACCTACATATTGCTCTAAGTAATCATATACAAAACATCGAGGTTAGACAGAGAACTCACCACACTCCCATAAAAATGAATCTAAAATCTGTTAAACATATCTGTTTATTTAACAACATGTCTATCAATAGAAAAACACTTAGCGCTATACTAAATTAGGGGGTTATAATTCTTAAAAGCAATTTGGCGGTTCCGAAATTGTGGGCATTGTTGAGGAGCAGACTTAGTAAAGATATTATATACACCAAGAGTATATAAATTAAACTAATAATGGTAGCAAATGCACAAGTGTTAGTCATGCAAATAAATAATATAACAACAACCGACGGTTCTAGGTTAAAAACTAACTATTAATCTGAAGACAGGGGCCATTAAAGTTCCTTAACAGTCAATGTAAAATGCTGTAATACAGGGATTCGCAAGAAGTCGATTACGATCGGATAATTACGTCAAAAGACTTAGCCGAACGATCCAACTTGCTGAAATCTAGCGCAAAAGTATAGGTAAGTTATATGTTGTGTACTTAAATTCAACTGCTAAGATCAAAAACACACACCATATAAAATTATTACATAATACATTATTGCAGTGTCTTCCAAATGACTACAAAAATTCAATTAGAACAAACTACGATTGTATAGAGCAGGCACAAAAAAAAGAGATAGATAAATGTTGGCAACTATTACGGTTATAACGAAGAGAAATCAATAACTAACATGTGAATCAGCTACATACAACCACCTATGATAGTACCTCACATGAAGTTAAATTATCCGCATCAATAGTAAAAAGCACCTTAAGATCAAAAAAAATTAAAAGCTTAAGAACTCGATGAAGAGTAACTAAATAAAATGAACGCCACCTACATTTAATTTGCAAATAAGTAAGAAATAATAGACTAAATAGCCGTAAATCAAAAGACATTAGAGACAACGAATAGCTGCTGGATAGATCCTTACCCACCAAAAACACCCCCCGCGATGCTAAAAAATCAGAATAAATAGGAAAAAATTAAGGTAATATTGTCTTAAAGACTCGGTAGTTCCTACAAAAGTATTTAAGTAACACGAATGCAAGGCAAACCTAACCAAACTTCTTGGGTGTGGTTATTATGTATAAAGACCAGCTAACACCAAAAAAGAGACCTGTACGTCAAAAAGTATACATATACGATAAACCTCTAATATTAGGAATACCGAAGGATGATACTATACAACTACTAACAGGAATCAAATTAAAGCTAATCGAATGATCGTTCAAATAAATAAAATTCTCATTTAAAATGTTATGACAACTACATGAGATGAGGTTAAATGTATAAATTTGGAGACTTCAGGGCGATCAGACTCACCTAATCGATCTTACAACATATGAAAAAATAAATCAATTAATTAGATAAATGGCTTCATAGCAGGGCTTCCAATAGGCTAGTGGATAGATAACATCTAAACTATCAAAAATAAAGCACAAGAGTTGTAAAAATTATTTATCGAATCACAAAATTTGACGCATAGCACATGAGGAGAATACCTTCTAATACCAATTCGTGAATGTTCGAACACAATCGTATAACTATCAAAAGCAAATATTGGGATACGGCTCGTTAAGGCTATTTGGTAATACTTGATGATAGATGCATGTGTAGCATAGCATCACAAGACACCTAAAAAACCCAAAAACCTCATCAGACAACTAGTTGGCGAGTTACGATTAGAGCTGCTATGTCGGGAAATATGGGAAGGGAGGGGGTATAGTAAACGGCTAGAAGGTAAAAAAAGCTCCAACAACTAGTAAAAAATTATTTGAAAACCTTAAGTCATAAATGTATTAGATTCATTAATGTCTTAATGGTAGCGATAGTGAATATTTTTGCAATAGGTAGATATTAAAAAAATACCTATGGAAACGATTAAAGCCATTAAAATAATACAAGAAACATCAATGTGAGACACATAAAATACAGTTTAAAGGGGAAAAATTCGATTATATACCAATAGAAACCGGCGTGTTAGGCATTCAAAACGACGGCCAACCAAGCTGTTTAAATAATATAAAAGTGCCACTATGAGGACGTTAAGATGATCAAGAGAGGGACAGGATGTAAATTTGCAGGAAAAATACGAGGAAATAGAGCAAATAATGCAACAAAATAATAAAGTAGTAATCTAGCAGGATAGTAGACATATTAGTAAAAAGCGCTGCAGAAAATAAAAAATATAGCAATTCTAATCAAGCATTAAAAAAATCTATTCTAAATAATATTTGTTTATACAGATAAGTAGAAAACTATCGAAACATTGAGCAAGAAGGAGTGGCGACTGCAGGTATAAAATTTAACAACTATTGGTAAAATATACGGAAAAATATCAAAAATACCATCAATTTCACCAGAATGCTATTGTCAAAACCGTAGAACTCAAATATACATTTTAAAAAATTAAGCCAGCATCAAATGTCTTATTTGTCTATGTAATTATTGGATGAGGGTTGTGTGTGTAGAATAAACTATTCATGCAAATTAACTATAACGCAAAAATCATACAAGTCTGATACAGACAGTACCCCCCATAAGAGCCAAAAGCTAGTATTCAATGTTAAAATAGCGGGTTCACTTCATATAAAGCACACCAGTCAAAAAATATGCATATGAATTGTGTGAGGCGAAGTGCTATTATAAATGTTGTCTATATCAAGCTCAATACCGTTACCATATATAAACCCAACTTGCAAGAGTAATAAAACTAATAATTAAGTGTAACTCATGAGGCAACATAATATAAAAAATAGATGGTTGGGAAACATAGGATTCTAAGTCGCTGGCAGAACCCTGCTTAGTCAATCTCAACAATATTTCAAATGGACGGAGGGTGAGAGGTATGTATATTACATTACATATATTGGCTCTTCTGTACTCTATATAAATTTAATATAAGGTACAGGTAACAATCATCAGCCTATTTTATATCATCTAACTTTGATAGTCATTTAATAAAACACAATTTCATAATATTTTAAATAACTTTTAATTATTTTTCAGTATCTATAATATGTTGAGCTATCTAGCCATACTTCACGTCTTGCATAATTAATTGCTTCTCGTATCTCAGGATCTTCAAAATACCCGTATAAGCGCTGAACTTCTTCAAAATTCCCCAACTTGTTCATGTCGCATACAAATCTTAAGGCATCTGGTTCTTCAAAGTATCGCTCACATATATCCAAAGCTCTAACTATATTTTTCATAGCCACCGGACGAATTCCCCATTCTTCTTTACGTTTTTGAAGTGTATTATATATATCCCGAATTACATGATGTGCATCATTATTTACTATATTCTGTGCTTTATCCATGATATCTAATTGATTGCAGGTATTGCAAGTAATTAGGACAGCGGTCTGTCTTAAAATAAGCCTCAGTGCTTCTGCTGGTAGTAAATATATCAACAGGCCTAATTACTCGGTGAAACCTGAATCTATAGAGGATTATTCGGGGTTACTCGGGTTCATTAGGATTTTGAGAATGTATTTTGCTTGACGTAGTTTTTAAACACAGTCACGGCCTTCTCCCAAAATTTTGCAAATTTCGTGAGCCTTTGGCCGTGACTGTGTTTAAAAACTACGTCAAGCAAAATACATTCTCAAAATCCTAATGAACCCGAGTAACCCCGAATAATCCTCTATAGATTCAGGTTTCACCGAGTAATTAGGCCTGTTGATATATTTACTACCAGCAGAAGCACTGAGGCTTATTTTAAGACAGACCGCTGTCCTAATTACTTGCAATACCTGCAATCAATTAGATATCATGGATAAAGCACAGAATATAGTAAATAATGATGCACATCATGTAATTCGGGATATATATAATACACTTCAAAAACGTAAAGAAGAATGGGGAATTCGTCCGGTGGCTATGAAAAATATAGTTAGAGCTTTGGATATATGTGAGCGATACTTTGAAGAACCAGATGCCTTAAGATTTGTATGCGACATGAACAAGTTGGGGAATTTTGAAGAAGTTCAGCGCTTATACGGGTATTTTGAAGATCCTGAGATACGAGAAGCAATTAATTATGCAAGACGTGAAGTATGGCTAGATAGCTCAAAATATTATAGATACTGAAAAATAATTAAAAGTTATTTAAAATATTATGAAATTGTGTTTTATTAAATGACTATCAAAGTTAGATGATATAAAATAGGCTGATGATTGTTACCTGTACCTTATATTAAATTTATATAGAGTACAGAAGAGCCAATATATGTAATGTAATATACATACCTCTCACCCTCCGTCCATTTGAAATATTGTTGAGATTGACTAAGCAGGGTTCTGCCAGCGACTTAGAATCCTATGTTTCCCAACCATCTATTTTTTATATTATGTTGCCTCATGAGTTACACTTAATTATTAGTTTTATTACTCTTGCAAGTTGGGTTTATATATGGTAACGGTATTGAGCTTGATATAGACAACATTTATAATAGCACTTCGCCTCACACAATTCATATGCATATTTTTTGACTGGTGTGCTTTATATGAAGTGAACCCGCTATTTTAACATTGAATACTAGCTTTTGGCTCTTATGGGGGGTACTGTCTGTATCAGACTTGTATGATTTTTGCGTTATAGTTAATTTGCATGAATAGTTTATTCTACACACACAACCCTCATCCAATAATTACATAGACAAATAAGACATTTGATGCTGGCTTAATTTTTTAAAATGTATATTTGAGTTCTACGGTTTTGACAATAGCATTCTGGTGAAATTGATGGTATTTTTGATATTTTTCCGTATATTTTACCAATAGTTGTTAAATTTTATACCTGCAGTCGCCACTCCTTCTTGCTCAATGTTTCGATAGTTTTCTACTTATCTGTATAAACAAATATTATTTGGAATAGATTTTTTTAATGCTTGATTAGAATTGCTATATTTTTTATTTTCTGCAGCGCTTTTTACTAATATGTCTACTATCCTGCTAGATTACTACTTTATTATTTTGTTGCATTATTTGCTCTATTTCCTCGTATTTTTCCTGCAAATTTACATCCTGTCCCTCTCTTGATCATCTTAACGTCCTCATAGTGGCACTTTTATATTATTTAAACAGCTTGGTTGGCCGTCGTTTTGAATGCCTAACACGCCGGTTTCTATTGGTATATAATCGAATTTTTCCCCTTTAAACTGTATTTTATGTGTCTCACATTGATGTTTCTTGTATTATTTTAATGGCTTTAATCGTTTCCATAGGTATTTTTTTAATATCTACCTATTGCAAAAATATTCACTATCGCTACCATTAAGACATTAATGAATCTAATACATTTATGACTTAAGGTTTTCAAATAATTTTTTACTAGTTGTTGGAGCTTTTTTTACCTTCTAGCCGTTTACTATACCCCCTCCCTTCCCATATTTCCCGACATAGCAGCTCTAATCGTAACTCGCCAACTAGTTGTCTGATGAGGTTTTTGGGTTTTTTAGGTGTCTTGTGATGCTATGCTACACATGCATCTATCATCAAGTATTACCAAATAGCCTTAACGAGCCGTATCCCAATATTTGCTTTTGATAGTTATACGATTGTGTTCGAACATTCACGAATTGGTATTAGAAGGTATTCTCCTCATGTGCTATGCGTCAAATTTTGTGATTCGATAAATAATTTTTACAACTCTTGTGCTTTATTTTTGATAGTTTAGATGTTATCTATCCACTAGCCTATTGGAAGCCCTGCTATGAAGCCATTTATCTAATTAATTGATTTATTTTTTCATATGTTGTAAGATCGATTAGGTGAGTCTGATCGCCCTGAAGTCTCCAAATTTATACATTTAACCTCATCTCATGTAGTTGTCATAACATTTTAAATGAGAATTTTATTTATTTGAACGATCATTCGATTAGCTTTAATTTGATTCCTGTTAGTAGTTGTATAGTATCATCCTTCGGTATTCCTAATATTAGAGGTTTATCGTATATGTATACTTTTTGACGTACAGGTCTCTTTTTTGGTGTTAGCTGGTCTTTATACATAATAACCACACCCAAGAAGTTTGGTTAGGTTTGCCTTGCATTCGTGTTACTTAAATACTTTTGTAGGAACTACCGAGTCTTTAAGACAATATTACCTTAATTTTTTCCTATTTATTCTGATTTTTTAGCATCGCGGGGGGTGTTTTTGGTGGGTAAGGATCTATCCAGCAGCTATTCGTTGTCTCTAATGTCTTTTGATTTACGGCTATTTAGTCTATTATTTCTTACTTATTTGCAAATTAAATGTAGGTGGCGTTCATTTTATTTAGTTACTCTTCATCGAGTTCTTAAGCTTTTAATTTTTTTTGATCTTAAGGTGCTTTTTACTATTGATAATAATAATAATAATAATAATAAAGTTTATTTACCAATCAAAAATAAAATGGTTACAATAATTCACAAAAATTAATTACATAGCAAATAAACTACAAGAACCTGCAGGAGCTGATGCTGTACGCAGGTCTTTATTAATTAGAATTCAAGTAAATAGTTATAATAATATTATACAATAGAAAACTATAACACTACACTTACACACTACAAAACATATCTTAAAAGACCTTATATACCTTTTAATAAAGTTTAGCTAAGAAACTCAAGCAAAGAGCTCAAGCAAAAAACAAGCAAAGACAAAAGAAGTGATAAAATTACAAGATGATTAGATCCCATCACTCAATCAAAGTTAATCAGAAAATAAATCCCCACTCACAATCACCATCCCAAAACAACCATAAAAGTATGCAGGGAGCACTAATTCTTTACACTGACTATACCATCAATGATCGATCTTTCCACGGTAAGCAGAAACAACTTTATTTTTTTTTTAAGTAAGGGTTTACAATTAAATGACTGGACAAGGGTTTTTAGTTCTCTTGGTAAAAAGTTGTACACTCTGGTTCCTAAATAAAGGTAACTTTTCTGCCCTATGGTCTTTTTTGTTACAGTAGTTTTTGCATTATTTTTTGTTCTTGTTCTGGTGTTGTATGCATGATCAATTAATGTTATAAGGGCCTTGTTGCTATAAAGGTGCATGCATATGTTGTAAAAATACATTTGCCTTATATCAAAAAATCCTGTTTCCATATACAACTGGTTACTGGGATAAATATTTGGTTTCTTATAAATGATCTTAATAATTCGCTTCTGAAGTACTTCCAAACTTATTGCATATCTATCCGAGACTCCTCCCCATCCCAATATACCATAACAAAGTCTAGACTCAACGAGAGCAAAATACATAATTCTCAAATGATCGGTTTGCAAAAAGGATGATAACATCTTAAATCTATAAACAAGAGTTCTGAGGGTATTCTTTACGTTTTGGATATGTTTATCCCATCGTAGGTAAGAGTCGATTGTAATACCCAGATACTTTATATCAGGTGTGGACATAATATTAATGAAAGCATTGTTATAATTTACTCTTATTGTGTTATAATTTGGTTGACCGTTCTGATAAGATGTAAACGTTATGAATTTAGTTTTTTCAAAGTTTATTGTTAGTATTTTGTTTGAAAACCAATTAAATATGTGTTCAAGGTCACTTTCCACTTTCTGACGTAGGGAATCCCAACTATTCGCCGTATAAAACAGGACGGTATCATCAGCGAAACTAATAATATCACAGGCAGTGTCAAGATTAAGTAAGTGATTTAAATATACGGAGAACAGCACTGGACCCAATACAGTACCCTGAGGCACTCCACACTCTACAACTCTTTCCGTACTGAATGAGTCACCCACTCTGACCAGTTGTTTTCGATTGCTTAAGTAATCCTTAAGCAGTTGAAGGGGAATTCCTCTTATTCCTGTATTTTCCAAGTCTTTCAAAAGTAGACAATGGTTAACCGTATCGAAAGCTTTAGAAAGATCAAGGAACACGCACAGTGCAGGTTGTTTATTATCAACGGCGGTATACATTTTGTTAATTAAATTACCAATAGCATCCTGAGTACCCTTTCCCTCTCTAAAGCCGTACTGTTTGGATGACAATAGTTCATACTTTTCTAAAAAGTTGGTTAGTCTTGTCTTCACCACCCTTTCGAAAATTTTCGATATTGTGGTAACCAAGGAAATAGGTCGGTAGCTTATAGGCAACGTTGGATCACCGCTTTTATATAGAGGTTTTACTACAGCAATCTTAAATTCGTGGGGTACTACACCAGAATGAATAATTAGGTTTATGATGTATGTAAGCTGTTCAGAAATGTCACATTTAAGTTCTTTAAGCAACTCAGCTGTTATGAGATCATAGCCCGGTGCTTTGTGGGATTTAAGTGAGTCTATTATTTTTTCAATTTCGTTCTTATCTGTATCTTCGAGGTACATCGAATGTTGTATAGGTATTATCTGTTGGAGGCCTTCTTGAGGTGGTGCTATTTGTGCGGCTAGTTTCTTGCCAACATTTATGTAATGGTCGTTTAATATATTAGCCATTCTCTGGTTATCGCCTGTTAAGGAACCATCTAAGTCCTGTATTTCACTTATCGTGTTAGTTTTATTTACGCCGGAAATATTCTTTATGGTATTCCACAACTTTCTAGAGTCATTTTTATTTTCCTCTACCCTATCTCGAAAATATTGTATTTTAGCTTCTTTAATTAATCTGTTTAAACGATTCTTGTAGAAGGTATACTCGGCCCTATATAATTCTTGATTTTGTTTAAATTTCCTATACAGTTTGTCCTTTGTTTTTATTGACCTTAAAATTCCAGTGGTTATCCATGACTTTCTAGGTTGGTCCTCTCTTTTTTGTTTTACAATGGTCGTATTTTTGTCTATAGTCTGACGCAATACATCAACAAAATATGTTGTGCAATCCTGTACTTCCTCCATACTATAAAAAGACATCCAATGATAAGATTTGATATCATTTTTTATTTTCTTAAAATCAATAAACCTCTTTTCATATTTTCTTGGAATATTAAATAGAATGGTATCAGTTATATGCACCACAGTAGTATAATGGTCAGTGATATCACTTTTAATAATACTGGGCGTGAAATGATCTTTCAATTTTAACTTGGTCCTGACAAAAAAATGGTCTATACAGCTACTTGATTGATTTTGGACTCTAGTATAGCAGTTTACTAGAGAAATAAAATTATATTCGCTTAATAAGTTGAGATAATTATCGACCATAATGTCATTTTCTTTTTTTATATTTATATTAATGTCTCCCACAATTGCATGAGTTTCTAATAATGGTATGTTTTTTGTTTCTTCGAGGTATGTAGAGAGATTCACAATGAAATTTTCTGGACATGTAGCTGGGGGTCTATAAATGCCAGTAAGAAGAAACTGTTTACTATTTTTGGTTTTAATTCTTAGCTCCAATGCTTTACATTCACCAATTTCAACTATTCTACTTGTATAATTAAAAATATCTTTTACAAACACTACGATGCCATCATTCTGGTTTACATTTCCGCCACTATAGACTGCCCTATATCCGTCAATATGAAAGAAGTTTATGTCCTGCAATTGCCATGTCTCAGTAAGCACGATACAATGAATGTCGCTCTTAATATGTTTTAATAGAACACAGAAATAATCAAAGTTTTTCGATATACTTCTGATATTCTGATGAAGAACATTAAAATTAGTTTCTGCATTTCCAAAGGTATCATTGTAATCATCAAAACCCTCAACTTCCACGGTTGTTACGGGAGTGTAATTATGGTCTCTTATATATTGATCCATCCCTTCAATTAAATAAAAATGTGTCTTATTTATTATAATCAAAATACTCAATTAATCTACTGATTACCTAACATCCAAGACTAACAAATGAGGTCATAAGAAAAGCAAAAAATTCAAGAGACACCAATATGACAAATAAATACAATCCTAAATATTATTAAACCTATATATCAAACATTAACAGAACGAAAAAATAAAAACATTCAACAAAATTACTCATTTAAAATAAAATATTCACAGTTCGGTCTTAAAATTGCATTTGATTCACTGTCTTGATTTTTTAGGAACTGTAGTCAGGGTTATCTAAAGTGTTTTTATTTGGATGCTTGGGTTGGATTTGATGATGATGCGGATAATTTAACTTCATGTGAGGTACTATCATAGGTGGTTGTATGTAGCTGATTCACATGTTAGTTATTGATTTCTCTTCGTTATAACCGTAATAGTTGCCAACATTTATCTATCTCTTTTTTTTGTGCCTGCTCTATACAATCGTAGTTTGTTCTAATTGAATTTTTGTAGTCATTTGGAAGACACTGCAATAATGTATTATGTAATAATTTTATATGGTGTGTGTTTTTGATCTTAGCAGTTGAATTTAAGTACACAACATATAACTTACCTATACTTTTGCGCTAGATTTCAGCAAGTTGGATCGTTCGGCTAAGTCTTTTGACGTAATTATCCGATCGTAATCGACTTCTTGCGAATCCCTGTATTACAGCATTTTACATTGACTGTTAAGGAACTTTAATGGCCCCTGTCTTCAGATTAATAGTTAGTTTTTAACCTAGAACCGTCGGTTGTTGTTATATTATTTATTTGCATGACTAACACTTGTGCATTTGCTACCATTATTAGTTTAATTTATATACTCTTGGTGTATATAATATCTTTACTAAGTCTGCTCCTCAACAATGCCCACAATTTCGGAACCGCCAAATTGCTTTTAAGAATTATAACCCCCTAATTTAGTATAGCGCTAAGTGTTTTTCTATTGATAGACATGTTGTTAAATAAACAGATATGTTTAACAGATTTTAGATTCATTTTTATGGGAGTGTGGTGAGTTCTCTGTCTAACCTCGATGTTTTGTATATGATTACTTAGAGCAATATGTAGGTTATTTGACCGCTTGATTTTCACTTAATCGTTCCTTAGCGCTTAATCTTTATGAATTCGGTTTAGTTCACTATAGTAAACTAGATATATTCTGCGTTTATGACAACCTCCTACCCTCGTCCTAATTTTACTGAAACGCCTATCTTTGTGTCTACATGACTCAAATATTTCGTTTTGGGTTTTTAGGTCTTCATATCTTTAACACCGCCCGTTCTAAGGATCATCCTTGGTTTTTTCTAGCGAGTTAAGGTGTTATATCATGCATTCTACTATAGTCTGATAATATGCTCGATGATCCGTAGGCGAGGTATGAAAACGAACTTTTGCTGCTTCAGCTACCTATTAGGTTCTTAGATGTTTATTAAGCGTTTTTGTCTGGCTTAAGAGCTGTTGAATATCCGTTTTTATAGATTTAAAGGCTGTTTTTTGTGCTACTTTATTGGTTTGTTTTAATAGTTTTTAGTTTTTATCCTATGAAGAACAGAGAGGTTTTAGTTGTTTATTATGTATAGGAGCTGCTAAATAGCTGTTTTATTGGTTCAAAGGTGTTCATTAATTGACCTAATAGTGATGGGTTAGTGGATGATTAGCGGTTGATTAGTAGTTGAATAACGTCTTATTTGCTGTTCATACCTGTAACGCTAAGTGTTTTTCTATTGATAGACGTGTTGTTAAATAAACAGATATGTATACCAGATTTTAGATTTATTTTCATGGGGGTGTTGTAAGTTCTCTGTCTAACCTCGATGTTTTGTATATGATCACTTAGAGCTATATGTTCCCAAGTAGGCTATTTTTTTATATTTGACCGCTTAATTTACACTTAATCAGTCCTTAACACTTAATCTTTATGAGCTTGGTTTGGTCCACTATATTAAACTTAATATATTCTGCGTCTATGATAGACTCCTGCCCTCCTCTCAATTTTACTGAAACGTCTGTCTGGTATGTCTCGAATATCTCGTTTTGGGGGTTTGGGACTTCATATCTTTAACATCGTCCGCTCGAAGAATCATCGTTGGCTTTTTCTAGCGACTTAAGGTGTTATAGCGGGCTATATGATGATGATGAGCCCGATGAGTCGTAGGCGAGGTGTGAAAACGAACTTTTGCTGCTTCAGCTACCTATTAGGTTCTTAGATGTGTATTAAACGTTTTTTGTCTGGTTTAAGAGCTGTTGAATAGTCGTTTTATAGATTCAAAGGCTGTTTTTGTGCTACTTTAGTGGTTTGTTTTAATAGTTTTTTAGTTTTTGCCTTATGAAGAACAGAGATGTTTTAGTTGTTTATTATGCTAAATAGGCGTTTTGTTGGTTCAAAGGTGTTCATTAATTGCCCTAATAATGGCTGGTTAGTGGATGATTAGTGGTTGATTGGTGGTTGGATAGCGTCTTATTTGCTGTTCCTAGACGTTCATAACTGCTTATATCTTTTCAAAGCTTTTCATTAGCTGCTTATTAGGCATAAGGACTCTAATCCGATATTCGCATAAGTTTATGTTCTTGCGTTTTACTTTTATAGATAGGATGATAGCTAGTCACTAGCCTATTGATAGAGAGCTGGTAATGATATTGGATATTAATCAGATGCTATATTTTTTAGAGATATGTATAATTATTACATATTTGCTGGTGCAATTATTCGGGTTCACGCTATTTAATATTATCTAGTTACTGTATTTGCAAGCATCTGCTTTAGTGGGTTATTGTATGTTTTTATTCGATCCCGATCAGTTTAGAGCTGTTTTTGGCTACTTATTATTGAATAGGAGCTGTTAAATAGCCGTTTTATAGGTTCATAGACCATTTTTAGCTACTGTAGCGGATTATTTGATTTTTTTTTACCCCAACAGAAAGGCTATTGGTTGTTTGTTTTGTATAGAGACTGTTAAATAGGGTTTTATGGGTTCAAAGTCCTTTTTTTAGGTGCTTTAATGGATTATTGGATGTTTTTTTATCCTATCAGAGTGTTTATTGGTTGTATATTTTGTATATAGGTGTTGTTAAATATGTTATCATGCAATAGTATATTTATATGCCCAAACGTTATAAGACTAGTATAGGACAATCATAAACCTACTATAGGACAATCATAGGACGGTTATAGGACACTAATAAGCATACCCATAGACCAAGTATAGGTCTGTCGGAACTTGTATAAGTATACTGGGGGTTTTATATGTTCAAATGGCATTTTTTAGGTACTTTATTGGCTTATTTGCTGTTTTTATCCCATCAGAAAGGTTGTTGGTTGTTTGTTTTGTATAAATAGGGTTTTTATATGTTCAAAGGTTATTTTTTAGGAACTTTAATGGATTATTGGATGTTTTTTTTTACTCGTTCAGAGAGGTTTTTGTTTGTTTAATATTTAAACTGTACTACATGATATAGATTATAGGTATTACCAAAGTAGGTGGTGTATAGGTTATCTTTTATCTGTTTTTTCTCTCGTTTAGTGACGGAAACGACTAATTTTTCGTGGTTTGTCGATTATAAGCGATCTCTGCCCCTTGGAATCCTATCGTATATACCATAATTTAGACGCATATTAATTGCTTATTTACTTCGACCATGCCTGTTGGCATTGAATATTAATTGCTTGCTACATTCGCGGAATAATTACATATTTTCTGATGCAATACTTAGTTATTCTTATCCATGCCGTTTAGTTTTCTAGCAGCTACTATATTAATTCCAAACCGGATGATCTTGTCTCCTGCTAGGCCTCTATGGTTTTATACCTCTAGCGCTGTTTTTTACTTGATATTTTTGAAATATTGCTTCACTAGTCGATAGGTATGCCCATCATCTACCTGTTTACCAAATTTCGTCTCTCTCTACCTTTAGTCATAAGGGTCCTAATCGCAAAAACTATATCTCTCAAATCAGTTAGACCATCGACTTCTGGGTTTTTCGTAATGGTTTGTTACGTCATCCGTAATACAATTCACATATCCTTAGCGACTTTAACGAGCGAACATATAACTCTAGTATACCTCACCTCTGCAGGCCTCGAGATTTTCATATTTACTTGTTGCATTACCCTAAATACGAATCACATGTTACATTATTTCTAACAACCTTAACGAGACGTAGGCGAGCATATGTCTTTAGTACACCTCGACCTGCGGTCTCGGGAATTTTTTCATAGCTTGTTTCGTCATCCTAAATACGAATCACATGCTATGCTATCCCTAACAACCTTAGAGAGCGGTAAGTGAGCATATATTTTTAGCACACCTCGACCTGCGGTCTCGGGATTTTTTCTAAATAACTTGTTACGTTACCTCAAATACGCTTCACATGTTTCATTATTTCTAGCAACCTTAGCGAGCTGTAGGCGAGTCTATGTTTTTAGTACACCTCGACCTGCGGTCTCGGGATTTTTTCATATTTACTTGTTGCATCATCCTTAATACGAATCGTATGTTGCGCTATCCCTAACAACCTTAGCGAGTCGTAGTCTAGCATATATCTTTAGTACACCTCGACCTGAGGGTCTCGGAATTTTTTCATAATAACTTGTTACGTCACCCTAAATACGATTCATATGTTACGTTATTTCTAACAACCTTAGCGATCCGAAGGGCTAATATATGTCTTAAGTACACCTCGACCTGCGGTCTCGGGATTTTTTAAAAATAACTTGCTGTTTACCCTAAATACGAGCCACATGCTATATTATCCTTAACAACCTTAACGAACCGTAGGCGAGCACATGTCTTTAGCACACCTCGACCTGCGGTCTCGGGATTTTTCAAAATAACTTGCTATTCACCCTAAATACGAACCACATGCTATATTATCCCTAACAGCCTTAACGAGCCGTAGGCGAGCATATATCTTTAGTACACCTCGACCTGAGGGTCTCGGGATTTTTTCATAATAACTTACTAGGGCATCCTATATATTACTCATATATCAAATTTTTCCTTAAACAATTGATAAATGATCGGTGACCTTGAGCTGTCTTAATTGACAGGTGGCATCCGCCATCTTTTTTCTATTCGTAATATGACATCATCCTGAACACATTCCATATATAGAATATTATTGCCCAATGTAACTAGCGCCCAAGTAGCTAAGGCCCAAAGTTGCTAACGCCCAACAATGACAGTTGACGTATGACAGATGACAAATGACATTTAACATTGACTTTGACATTGACTTTGACATTGACATTGACATTGACAGATGACAGGTGACAGATGACAGGTGACAGATGACAGGTGACAGGTGACAGATGACAGGTGACGTCATAATTAGTATCGCCCACGTCTGCGCACTGCCCGGGCATGCGCAGAAAGGACCGGCGCAAATGGCGCAGAATGCCCCATCTCCCTCTACTTGCTTTTACTTATAGTATTTACTAGTCAAGCTATTGCTTTTACTAAAAAGTAATTGCTTAATTTTTATTCATTAGTTCATTATCGCTGTACACAAGATACATGATTGTAGAACCAAAAAACCTTTAAAATCTGAAATAACGCCAACGACACATACATTTTTCCTTAGAAAACTATTCGGTTTCAGCTGGCCCTCCGGAAATCAGGGAATGCAGAAAGGAAATAAGCAACCAGGAACAAGGCAAATTGAGTCGTGACGACATCGACCAGGAAATAATCCAGTTCGACAAGCAGCACACCTTGCCGATCGACTGCATGTGGGTTATTACCGTTCGGTTTAATTGGAGGGTAAGTACTTACTTTTAATTACAGTAAAGTCCATTACGGACTTTTTTCACCAAGTTTAAACGGCTGATTTACTGGCCGACATCCACCACTTTTTAATGGGCTCATAAGACCTTTATTGGCGGGTAGTAAAGTTTCATTCTTGCTCGTACACTAAATGAACTAACCCAATTTCGTCTTCTCATTTGGTACGCCAACCATTGTGATGGTTTAGTTACCTGGTAACATAGGTAACATGAAAATATTTATGAATTTAAAACAATTTATTTCTTTATTTTTTAACACTTTATTATATTAAATTAATCCTATGAACATGGTTATATTTGTATTTTTTGATTTGTTTTATTATACATAATATAGACATTAATATTTGCTACCTAATTAAGTCTTTCAATATAAACTAAACGATTTAATAACTCACGAATTTCTATTTTTTTAAATAAATATTCATTCAATATTTTGCTCAAGCGCCTGTCCAAATCCAAACTGTATTTCTTAGAAAGTTTCAGTGTATAGATGTGTAGGTCACATCGTTGCTGTACGATGTCATAGTCTGTTCTTCTTTAATTACTTTTAAGAGTTTAAATATATTAGGGTGACACTTACCAATGCGACGAAGTTTGTACCGTGCGAGCAAAAATTATTTGCATCAAAGAGGGCCTTGAATCCAAGGACGTAATGCTTAGCCGTAGAGCTTTATACCTGTTGGGTGTCAGTAACTACCCAATCAATCAGTTATTCCGTCATCTTTGACAGTCGTTACAAGTAATTTGATTCATCACTAATTTTTCCAAATTCTTGAAAAACATCATGGTTGAAGCATATTTTCGAAACGGGGTTAGAGGTGAGTGGCAATACAATCCGGGTTTGTGCATGGACGATTTTCACGAACATTTTCCTAACGTTGCTTTTATTGCTGGGGATTTTTATCATTGCCTGGAAAGAACCGTGGCAATTTTTAGGAAAACAGGTTCTAGACAACACAAAAAAGGAGCAGGAAAACCATCGGCTGTAAGAACAGAAGAATTTGTTGCAAACGTTCGTGAAATAATGCAAAATACGCCAACAAATTTTATAAGACGCCTGTCCCAAGAAGTGGAAAGATCTTATGGAACATGCAGGACTATTCTTAAGAAGCAGCTAAATTTATTTCCTTACAAAGTGTAAGTATTCCAAGAAATACAAGCTGCAGATTTTGACATTGAAACGCGGGAATTAGTCTCAATGGTTTACCCAAAATTTATTGGAAATACATGATTTATTATACCTGACATTATTTATTTTATAACGTTTGTCTATGCTATGTTATACAATAATTATGTTTTAATATATATTTTAATTAGTTAAATGCATGCGTTTAGGAATGCTTTATATTTAATATATTTATATTTATACTTTAGGTATATTTTTTATGACTTGCTACAATTTGTATTTTTCAAAAACGTAGTCAAATAAATATTTCTATGTCTATGTCTATGACCCTTAAGTCGCTCTTTAATAAACCATAATAAGGTTTCTCCCTAAAATTAGGAGGATCCAATATTTGACACCTTCAACAATAATTATTGCATAGGACTTCCCATGTCCCGCCTAGCTATACAACTCCCTGTATACTATGTATATACCGTGCGAGCAAAAATTATTTGCATCAAAGAGGGCCTTGCATCTAAGGACGTAATGCTTAGCCGTAAAGCTTAATACCTGTTGGGTGTCAGTAACTACCTGAATTAACAATCAATCAGTTATTCCGTCATCTTTGACAGTCGTTACAAGTAATTTGATTCATCGCTAATTTTTCCAATTTCTTGAACAATTCACACAATGGGCTTTACGGAACAGCACAAAAAATTCATGGTTGAAGCGTATTTACGAAGGTGGGGTTAGAGTAAATGGTAAGTGGCAATACAAACCGGGTTTGTGCATGGACGATTTTCACGAACATTTTCCTAACGTTGCTTTTATTGCTGGGGATTTTTATCATTGCCTGAAAAGAACCGTGACTGTGTTAAGGAAAACAGGTTCTATACAACACAATAAAAGGAGCAGGAAGATCTGTAAGAATAGAAGAACTTGTTGCAAATGTTCTTGAAATAATGCAAAATACGCCAACAAATTGTATAAGACGCCTGTCCCAAGAAGTGGAAAGATCTTATGGAACATGCAGGACTATTCTTAGAAAGCAGCTAAATGTATTTCCTTATAAAGTGCAAGTATTCCAAGAAATACAAGCCGCAGATTTTGAAAGACGCAGGAATTATTCTCAATGGTTTACCCAAAATTTATTGGAAAGAAATGATTTATTAGACCTGACATTTTTTTCGGATGAAGCCTGGTTCAACCTCTCCGGTTATGTGAAATCTCAAAATGCACGCATATGAAGTAGTGAAAATCCCCATTTTTTTGTAGAGTTCACATTGCACCCTCAAAAAATTGGTGTCTGGTTAGCTGTTTCCCGAAAAAGAATTATTGTTGGTCGTATTTTTTTCCATGACACAGCGGTATAGAGACAATATTTTGAATCCATTTGTGGAGCAATTACTTGATGACGAACTACGTTTTGGATATTTTCAACAGGACGGTGCAACCGCCCATACAGCCGCCGAAACTATTAACTATCTACGCAATTTTTTCAACGACAGATTGATCAGTTTTCGATCAGACATTGAATTCCCGCCTAGATCACCTTGTTTAACGGTTATGGATTACTTCGTTTTTCCTCATTTAAAGAACACTATTTTTAAAACACCAGTTGTAAATTTAGAATAATTACAAGAAAGTATTATCCAAGAATGTGGTAACATTTCTCCAGAGATGCTGGTCAACACTTTCGAAAATATGAAGAGACGTGTGAATTAATGCTTGGAGCATGGCGGTGGCCAATTTCAGCAATTTATGTCATTTTTTTCTTTTTCTTTCTGTATATTCTTACTTTGTTAGTTTTGTAAACAACAAAAGTAAATTTGTATTTGTCTACTTATTTTATTACTTATTAGTTTGGCATATCATGTCATAATGTGAATTTGACAAAATTTTAACCTACATTTGGTTAGATATCGTCCTCATATCATTGTGATCTAAACCAAGCACTACGTTTTTTAATCCAAGCCCTCTTTGATGCAAATAATTTTTGCTCGCACGCTATACAGGGTGGTCCTTAAGTAATGGGGCACAGAGCAGCAGTAAATTATTCACTTCAAAACATAACGATTTAGCGCAATTTTTATAATCCGAAAATTTATATTTAGACAGATACAGGGTGTCAAAGTTAAAAAAATCATTTCGAGTTTTTTAGATATTTTCAAAAGTTTTCGGAGCATTGGGTAGGGGGGTTTTTCGGGGCGGGAAATAACAATCTGGGCTAATTTTTCTTCTATCGGATAGAAGGCGCTAAGAGCAGCAGTTTTCTTACTTTTGAACTGCAGTAACTTGTTGTCACTAGGTATAATAAGACTTATCACTCCTAATTAATAATCTTAAGACTTTTTTACCTAAAAAAGGTACTCCTGTCAAATAACGCTAAAGTTGATAGTTTTCGAAATATTTGCTATTTTAATATTGAATGACCTTTCCGTTGTTTGAGATCCAGCAGAAAGAATTCTTCAATACAAGTTGTTTTTGAATAATTGACGGGTAAATAAAACACAAAATTTCAAACTTTTGTTTAGAATATTTTACAAGAGGAAAACGATTTTTTTGGTTAAACTTTTACAAAATACGTTTTACGTTCGGATAAAATAAGAAGTATGACCTTACATGTTACATTAAAATAGCAAATATTTCGAAAACTATCAACTTTAGCGTTATTTGACAAGAGTACCTTTTTTACGTAAAAAAGTCGTAAGATTATTAATTATGAGTGATAAGTTGTATTATACCTAGTGACAACAAGTTACTGCAGTTCAAAAGTAAGAAAAATGCTGCTCGTAGCGCCCTCTATCCGATAGAAGAAAAATGAGCCCAGATTGTTATTTCCCGTCCAAAAAAAAAACCCCACACCAAATTTTAACCCAATGCTCCGAAAACTTTTGAAAATATCTAAAAAACTCGAAATAATTTTTTTAACTTTGACACCCTGTATCTGTCTTAATATAAATTTTCGGATTATAAAAATTGCGCTAAATCGTTATGTTTTGAAGTGAATAATTTACTGCTGCTCTGTGTCCCATTACTTAAGGACTACCCTGTATAGATTAATAAAATTATAAGTACCTATGCCTTTTTAAAACAGCTAGCTGTCTATTTTACCTCGTAGTAAACTAGAAGTACATAAATGAGGTAGAGAAATCTGCATAATATGGCGCAAGTAAGTAATAATCCCGTTTTCTTGCGAGTATTAACTGCCATGTATATTCTGCATTTCTCACTAATGCAGTAACATCTTTTAGCGGAAGTTATGTTGACCTACTTCCCAGTTTTGCTTATAACGCAGAAAATTAAACCATGAACGTTAATATGGAAGTTTGTCTCTGCTGCATGAACCGCTATAAGCAATATAATTTGTTGCAAAACAGTTAAATCTAACCTCTTATAGAATAGATTAGATTGTTTACATTTTAAAGAAATCAATGATTTCATCGTTCGTACTTTGTCTGGTTTTGTTGGTACTTTACACATGCCTTCTTTAAGTATATTTCAGATAAATTACATAAGTTAATAAGATACTATAAATTTTTATTTTTAAATTTATTTTTGTACATAATATTAGACAAACATAACAAAGGTAATAAATTTAAATTAATTAGTAAAATTAGTTCTACCTAAAATTCCTGGTCGTCTGTGCAATTATCTGTGTCGTGGCCAAAAACTGAAAAAGTAATAGAAATATTTTATTCCTTTGGCGTATAATAGTTATGTAATTTATTTATATATTTATAGTATCAACAATTTAACAAGTAAATTATAGATACATAAAACTTATTTCTAAAAACTTAGTTTTAAAGTTACAATAATTAGTATTGCAATAATTACAGTAATTGACTAAGCAGTTCATTCCCTAATTTTAATTTTAAAATTTTGCACAGTTTAAATTATTTAGGTCAATGTCTCCACAATATTAATAAATCCTTTATTAAATTACATTTCTATACACCACAATATAAAAAGAAATCAGGTAAATTATTTTCACACATATATCATACGTTTTTTTCAAAAAGCACCTAGATGTAAAACATCTGTATGTTCAATTGTGCATAGTAGTTTTTCTTTGTTTTTTTAATAATAATTAACATTTATATGTAGGTACAGTTATATAATGCAAATATATTTCAAACTAAAAAACCAAACAGTTAACAAACAATACATAAAATATATAAAACAATTATCTGAAAAACCTTTCAAATTGATGAAGATTCTCAAATATTACATTTTTAATTAAACGCTTGAAACTTATTTTAGAGCAATTTCTTACTTCACCGGGCAGTAAATTATACAGTTTGGGACCAAAATAATTAATGTATCTTAGATTAAGATTATTTTTACTTATTGGTAGTTTGATTTGTCTGTTGTTCCTGGTTCTTGTTTCATAAGTATGATCAACAAAAAGTTTTAAGTTAGGTCTAGTGTGTACATAAGAGCAAATTGTAAGAATATACATTAATCGAATGTTAAAAATGTCGTTATCAAAAAGCAAATGTGTTGGGTACAGTCTATTTTTTTTGAAAATAATTTTGAGTATATATTTTTGTATTATATTTAATTTGTACAGGCTGTTATTATATATACAGTGTGTGTATAAAGTCTGGAAACGGCTTAATAACATCACAATTTATTGGCCGATTTAAACCAAATTTGGTACAGTTGTGTAAGAGGATCTAACGCACCGAATGACGATATTGGCGTTGTTGCCAGCTTTTTAGTTTGTCTGGAATTCGAACGAATTTGATATTTTTAAATATAACACCCAGTATATTTTTACATTTTTAAATTCCACATAAAATTATAATTATTTTGTATGAAATGCATTATTAGTCTATACTTCATAGTTTCCGAGATATTGACTCTCGAAAAGTGACATTTTTGAAATTTGACAGCTTATAACTTTCTAACAGTACGTCTTAGAGCAAAACGGCTTACATGTCCCTATCTTCAATTTTTATTATCTTCCCAAAAAAATAAACTTCCAGTTAAACCGGAACAACTATATTTCCTGCTTTCGAGTTACATCCGGTTTAACCGGAAGTTGATTTTTTTGGGAAGATAATAAAAATTGAAGATAGGGACTTGTAAGCCGTTTTGCTCTAAGACGTAGGTACTGTTAGAAAGTTATAAGCTGTCAAAGTTCAAAAATGTCACTTTTCGAGAGTCAATATCTCGGAAACTATGAAGTATAGACTAATAATGCATTTATTAAAAAATAATTATAATTTTATGTGGAATTTAAAAATGTAAAAATATACTGGGTGTTATATTTAAAAATATAAAATTCGTTCGAATTCCAGACAAACTAAAAAGCTGGCAACAACGCCAATATCGTCATTCGGTGCGTTAGATCCTCTTACACAGCTGTACCAAATTTGGTTTAAATCGGCCAGTAAATTGTGATGTTATTAAGCCGTTTCCAGACTTTATACACACACTGTATAGTCCACCCCACACCAATATTCCATATCTTATAATTGATTCCACAAATGATCTATAAATTATTAATAGTGTCTTCCTATTTAAAAATTGTCTTAATAAGTAAAACTTATGAATGAGTTTGCGAATTCTGTTGGAAACATAATCAATATGTGGTTGCCATTTAAGAAATTTATCAATCACAATTCCAAGGTATTTAATAGATGAAGTTTCTTTAATACAATGATTATCTACGACAATGGAATGATATTGTGGTCTGTCTGCATTAGTAAGTGAAAAAGCTATGTAGTTTGTTTTTGATAGGTTTAATGTTAGTTTATAGGTTTGAAGCCAGTTCTTTATTTTTGCTAAACTATTTACGGTTTTATTTTTACATTGTCCCAGGTATCTCCAGAGATAACAAGGGCCGTATCATCTGCATAAGACACGGTTAAGCCTTCGACATGTAATTTTAACAATGAGTTGATATAGGTTATAAAAAGCACTGGTCCCAAGACCGTTCCTTGTGGAATGCCAATCTTAATTTTTTGTTTTTTACTCAAGATATTATTTAACTTGACCATTTGAGGTCTTTCTGACAAGTAACTTGTAAACAACCGTAAAGCTATCCCTCTTATTCCACATCTTTCAAGAACATTAATAAGTTCGTTATGAGGCACAGTATCAAAAGCCTTGGCAAGGTCTAAAAATACAGCCAAACATTTTTTATTTGAAATTAAATTGTTGACAACTTCAGTTATTAAGCTGTGCATTGCGTCCTCGGTACTGCACCCCTCAAGAAATCCAAATTGGTTTGTAGATAACACATTATTGATCTTAAAAAAGGTAATTAGTCTAGTTTTAATATATTATATTTTTCACAGACTTTCGCAAAATTACTAATAAGGCTGACATATCGGTAATTATTTATGGAGGTCTTGGTACCTGCTTTGTGAATAGGTGTTACTATTGAATTTTTAAATTCAGGGGGTATTTTCTCCATTTCTAAGATTAAATTTAAAATATTTAATAACGGGTTAATGATTTGTAAATGTGGCTGCTTTATAATATCGGCCTGTATACCATCATAACCCGGTGAACTATTATTTTTCAAAGTTGAAATATGATTGATTAACTCATTTTTTGTTATGGGGTTAAAGTAAATAGAATTTCTTACTGGCGGGTCTACTTGTTGTTCAAATTGTGGCGTTGGAATTTCTTTTTCCATTTCTATCCCAATATTTATGTAATAGTTATTACAAAAATTCGATGCCTCAAGTGAATTACTGAAATTCTGACCATCCTTATTTTTTATATTTAAAAAAGTATTGTTGTTTTTATTGGTTTCATAAGTAGCATCTTTAATTATTTTGTAAATTTTTTTCATGTCGCCCTTATTATTTTCAATTTGATCTTTATAATATTGATTTTTTTGTTTATGAATAAGTTTGTTTAACCTATTTCTGTATTCTCTGTATTCCCTTTCCAATTGGGGGTTAAAATTTTTTCTTCATTTTATCTCTACTTGACGTAATAATGCCGTTACTAATCCAATCTTTTATTTTTTTGTGTTTTTTGTGTTTAATAGTGTATGTTTGTGTGGCGCTTGACAATAATTGTTGATAAGTCTCCAAGAAAATTGTTGTTGCTGTTTCAGGGTTTTTTTTATTCATTACAATTGACCAATCAAAATTTTGTAATAGTAGTTTAAACTTAGGAATATTTAATTTAGATTTAGTGTTACTTAGAGGTTTTATTAAATTTTCTTCATGCTTTTCTCTCTGGCTGACGAAAAACATAATTGGGCTGTGATCCGTTATATCTTCCTCCAATACATAGGAGTCAAAACATAAATAATTAGATTTTACTTTTTGATTAACAAACAAATGGTCCAGGCAAGTTATTGAAAGAGATCTTGTTATCGAGTTGATATATGGCTGAAAACCCAGAGAGCTCATCATAGCAAGATAATTTGCAACATTATTATCTTTTTTTTCCAATATATTTATATTGATGTCTCCCACAAAAATTTCAATATTAGAAAAAGTTATTGTTTCTAGGTATGTGTAAATGTCGTTTATAAAATCAGTTTTTGGAATGGGTGGTGGCTTATATATTGCAGTTAAACCAAATGTTGTGCCGTTTATCTCAAAACCTATTCTACTTAGAGTTGCCCTTGAGTTTGCCAATTGAACAACAGAGAAATCAACATTTAAATGTTTTTAACTAGTACTACAACACCATCGTTTTTATTAGAATTAGCTTCCTTATAGAAAATTTGATAGTCTGGAATATTGCAGTTGCTTATCGAGTCAATTTGAAAGGTTTCAGTAAGCACAATAAAATCCATATAATGTAAATTATATGTTTCTAAAAAAGTAATTAGATTGGGTACTATGGGTAGAAAGTTTTGTCTTGTTGGTTTAAAAAAAATAAATATGTAGCATTTAGTAACAGGTATTGTATTGTGTTTAGTACCTACTTAACTTAGTTCGATGGTGACAAGATCTAAAATAAAAGCAGCAACGTCGCTTTACGTTTTCAGGCGTCGGCCATTCAGGTGTAGCAACACAAACATCTATAGTAATCGAACAGACCCCTCTTTTTTTCTGCGAGTAATAATTGTAGTATTTATTTTGGCAAGTCGTCGGAATACTCGTATTTGTAGTTTGTGATTTTTTTTTTAATTTTTGGAAAGGATTTTATTGTCATACTTAACAAAATGGTGCGCCGTATCAGATTTGTGGAAAATTAGACTCTTTTAACGCGAAATTACCTTTTCGCAGGTAAAGTTATAATATCTGATTCTATTGTTTGCCCAGTCAGTGGTGTAGCAATCAGTAAAAGAGTAAATAAAAATAATTGAAAATTAATAAGGGACAAATTACTAATAGGAATCTTGTTAACATTAACTACTATAATATTGTCGGGCTACAGTTTGTAGTCGACTGGGTTGTGTAGCTTAGATAGTTTAAAAATAGAGATTTATAAAAATAATTATTTAGTCGTCCTAACGGACTTAAGGTTGCGCTCTAGTTCTTCACTGAAACACCAAGGAATTTTTAACAAGTTTATTTAATGGCAAAGAAAGGCAAAGCAATGATTAATTATGGTAAAAAATACAATCTTACAAACTAGGAAAATAACCAAACAAATATTTGTTTACAAAAATGTTAATTTAGAGAGTTACTTTAAAGAAGAGTCTTCTTAAGACTCACTTCAGGAATGGTGGTTTAGTCCAAGTAAGTCAGAAGAAACAACTATGACCTTATAGTTAACTCAAGCCAAAAGAAGATTACGCCTAAACACGTTATAAAATCAATGTATAAAGAACACTTACGGAATGGGAGCAAAGTAGACTGATACTGGAGCAGTGATTTTCATAACTTTCACTTAAATTGGCAAAACTAGTACTTTGAACTGGCAAACGGGCAGAGGTTTCCCTTACACTTGAATACTTTTTCAACTCTCTTTCGTATGTGCTCTTTAGAGTTTTTATAGTGTTTTGTAACCCCTGCCAATTGGAAGAAGGGGTTCCTTTTTTGCTGTGTCATGAATTATTTTCCAACACTGTAAAAGATGGGATTTCCCTGGATGTACTACTGTGTACTATTCAGAATGGAACCCTTTATTCCAACCAATTACAAACTGACAAACTGACTCCTCCTACACACTTGTCACTGTCTCTCTTCTACACACTAGTTTTTTTTATCACACCTTTTTTATGATAAGCTCCGCCACCTTAAGAGTCTTTACATTGCAGTTAAGTTTTTACTATTTCATCTAGCCTTAAGGATGCCAATCTATATCCGACAATTTAACTTCTAATCCCGGCGCCACACATGCGTTATTCGTTTATAAATATTTAATATAAGGACATTTAACTGATTATATACCTCAATCCGATTCTGACCAATTAAACGCTGTTTTGCGACCAATCAGATGCATATTATACTGAATATACCCCGCATAAGTGGATATACCCCGGGCCACCTGCCACAACAATGCCAATGCATAACAACATCATAACAAGTTTAAAATATTTGATGGTTGCTATAGACCGTTTCTATAATAACAAAAATCCCTTTCAACAAATCAAGTTTTTGATGTTGTTTCATGTTGAGTTGTTCAGTTTGATTCATGTCACATTTTTTTAAAAATGGAATCTTGCCGATTCGGTAATGTATCAGTCGAAAATATAAGAAAAAACGCTGAAAAGACTATCCCAGAAAATACAACAAAAACAAAAAAGTATATATGGACCCAATTCGAGAAATTCTGCGAAACACGGCAGTATATATTGACCAAAAATACAACTATAATACAGCTTGCCGCTATATTGGAAGACTGGAGTTTTAATATGAAGAAAAAAGATGGTTCCGACTACAAGGAAGGGGTTATCAAGACAATGTGGAACCAAACAGCCCAACTGCTTTAAGAAAGGTACTTCAATAAATACAACATTAAATTTGATCATTTTAAAGATCCTGAATTCCAAAAAGCACGTATGGCTAGAAATTCTAAAAGAAAACTGCTTCAGGCTGATCCAAAAAATCACCGGAAAAGTGCAAGAGCACTAACCTACGACGAGTACAAAAAGGTGGTAAAAATTTTTGACGAAAATAACCCCGAGGATTTACAGAAAAAGTTCTATCAAATAGCGGCTGTGGAATTAGCATGGAGAGGAGGAGAAGCCGAGACATGCCTAAATACGTATTTCAGAGAAGAATATTATAGCGATGGTACAAAAAGTAATAGAATGGAATATAACCCAATCTTTTCAAAAACATCCCAAGGCGGAGACAAGAAGCTTTCAAATTCAAAATGGTTAGTGGCAAACACAAAAGATGCCGATTTATGTCCAGTTCGCCTTTACAGAAAACTAATTTCAAAAAGAGGGCAAAATATAACTACCCAAAGACAATTCCTGATAGTAAATCCAAATTTTAAAATGGGAAATTGGTACAAAAACTGTCCCATTGGAAAAAATACTCTTTCTAATTGGACAAAACAAGCAGCACAAAATTTGGACTAGATACTGAGAAAGAAAAAATCACAAACCATTCCAATCGAGCCACAGCTGTCTCTACATTAAGCAAAGCAGGTGTGAGCGAACAAACTCTTATAAAAATAACTGGACATAGTAGTGCTGCATCCATAAAGCCATACTTGCAGATGGACAAAACTCATCACGAAAACACTATTCAAGGTTTAAGAGGTCACCCTCCAACTAATGGGTTGGACCAACGCGAAGCTCCAGTCTCTTGCAGCTCGAAGAGTTTCCAGCAACACCAGCAAGCCACTACTGTTTATTATAATAACTGTGTGTTTAACAATAATACTTATAACTAATTTTCTGTTAGTTTTATTACTTTGTCAATTGTTTAGGTTTTGTTTCGTTTTGTCCGTTTTTCTAGTAGCTACATAAATCATTTTAAAAATCTTGCATTTCGTTGTATTTTTTCTTTTTTTTTTGGTATATAATCTCAACATATACCACTCGAGGTAAATATTTTATTTAGAATATTCACCTCTTGTGATATAACTTATGAATATTATGGGGATAAAGAATTTGGGTTCGTTAACGAATATTTGGAGATTGCGCCGAACACGAATGTTTGCCGTCTTGAGTCGGTAAACTAACACACATCAAAGGACTTAATTGTTAAATGCAAATATGCGGTTCTAAAAGTGTAATGTGTTGATTGTCTCCGAAACGAATATTCGTACACAATTATTTTATATTAAATATTAGAAGAATTGCCGAACATTCGTAAACGCTTGTTTCGCGTCGGGGTAAGAAGGTCATTATTGGAACAACAATAATTATTATTGGCAAAAAAAATGTTACAGATTGGTTAATAATTCAATGTATTATAACATAGAAATTAAAGTCGTCATTACTAGGGCTGGGCGATATTGAAATTCCAATATCGAATATCGATATTTAAAAAAATATCGATATAGTCGTTATATCGATAAATGTCGATAATATCGACAATATCGATAATATCGATAATTTCGATAAATATCGGTAAATATCGATATTTTATTTTTTAAATATCGTTATTTGATATATCGATAATATATTATATTATCGATAAAACATAAAAATATTATATTATAAATACAGTGTCACCAGTAAAGTCCGCATTATGTGGGACTTTCTTTTATTAATAGCTTTATTCAAAATTTTACCCTGGCATCAAGTTCTGCTTCGATCGAGATGAAAATTAAGCAAAAAATAGTAGTCACGTGATTCGCATTATCTGTCAAATTTTAATTTTATCCAAAAAATAATTCAAAAGTGGGGTTATTTCTGAAAAAATTGAAAAAAGTTATTAGAAACAGTTTTTCTAAATGCAGTTTTTAGCCCACATGCAAAATTTCAGCTGCATAAGATAATTTTGATTTTTTACCTATATTTTGTAAATTGCACCACTTTTGCAAAATAAGACTCAACGGAACCCACATAAAACTGCTCAGATTTGACAAGGCTTTAGTTCAGATACATTTTCTTTAAAGTAGCGCCATATTAAATGTGTGTTTTTCTACAAAAACGTTATTATGGCATAGCTTAATAATAAATTATAATAATAGGGGTTTTAAATTAAATCGTTGAAAATAGATAAACTTTACATTGTTAAACTAAAATTTATATTCCACTTAAAAAACACTTTACTGAAGACACTGTGTTCTTTTTTGTCTTAATATTAAGGTGTATTACTTTCAAACACAAACTACGTTTTTGAAAATATTTATTTTATCAAGTTACCTTATACAGGGTTAAAAACAAATAAACTTTGCATCACATGCGACCAAATTTTAATAGCCCAATTTTAGTTTTGTAGAAAAAGACACATTTAATATACGCGCTACTTTAAAGAAAATGTATATATCGATCATATCGATAAATCGATATTTTATTTTTTAAATATCGTTTATCGATATATCGAATTTTTGCCCAGCCCTAGTCATTACCTTTTCAGGTGCAGAATTTTTTAAATTCTTTGATAAATAAAATCTCAGGTAATACTCTATATCGACCTATACCACCCACTTTTTCCTGTATACCTGAAAATATGAACAACCTCTAGTCGTTTTTTTTTTTCAAAATACAAAAAAACTGGTAATTTTTTTTTGGATTTTCATCATTTTTAACTATTTGATCTACCTATAAATTATTCAACATCCTGTACATATTTTATTTTTTTATAAATGAAGGAAAACTTAAGGTCTGATTTTCCAATATACACCAGTCAAGTTATCAAAATTTTAGTGCAACATGGAAAAAATTGATATCCAAACTTTTATTGCTGGAAACTGTTTATGGGGTAAGTATAAACGTAAAAAACCAAAAATAGACAACTGGATCGGTCATCCCTCCCCGTGGGGGGTCGAAAGGGGGTGAAAAATGGTGTTTCGTGATTTATGGTAAAAGGAGACGTCCTAGAAAAAAATGTTTCATACAAAACTTGTAGATCATGTAAAAATCTACTACTTTTGTGAAAAGCACTTTTTCACATAACCTCAAATTTTTTTAGATAAGTGCGAAAAGCCGGTTTTTGTGTTTTTTAATTTTTATTTGAAAACGTGTCAACTAATATTTATGAAATTTTAGGGAGAAATAGCTTTTCTTATGACAAATAAGGAAAATTTTTTTTGTTTTTATTTCATGGGCTGAAGATATTTGCTTTTTTTTTGTATTATTTTTTTCAAATATAATTTGTCCTTCGAAAAATCAATTTGAAAACTTTTGAGTGTGCTTATTTTTTTCGTTTTTAGTTGCACTTTAACATGCAAAAAAAAAAGTCAGGGCGCAAAAACATGCTTTAAAATGCACAAGAAGCCAAAAGTGAGTTATACGAAAACGAATATTTCAGTATAAGTTCATAATTCGTTTAAAATTATAAACATTTTTTAAAATCAAGTACTTATTTGTATTCTATGGGAAAAAATACTAAAAAAATTATTAAGAAATTTAGGTTAATTAAAATTTAAATTAGCAAGAATTTTAAAATACGAATTTTTGTAATTGATCGAGAAAAGTATAATTGCATAAGCGAGTCAAAAAAAAAATAACTTTAGGTAATTTTGAAGTACTCTGGTTCTTTTTAACTAATAAAAATAAACTTAAACTAGATTCAAATAACAAGTATATATTTTAACGAAATATAAATTATTAATTCAAAAAATTTCTTCATGTTAACATAAAGCATGGTAACGATGGTAACATTGAAAAAAAGTGGTATACAAAACCTGTTTGGTCTAGTACAGCGGTTCTCAAACTTTTTTGGTGACGGAACCCTTTTGGGAAGCAAAATACTTGATGGAACCCTACAATAAAACAATAGTTTTTAAAAGTGTATTCTTTATTAATAAGCATAATAAAAGTACAATGTAACAGTTACTAATTATTACTTACTTTACCACATGGCAAGTACAATAATAGAAGATATTAAAAAAGAAAAAATCTAACTAATGGGAGGTATGAAACTGTTTTTTATTTTTCATCAATTGGTTGATATCAGGTTTGATAGAAGACAGTTGAAGTCTCATATCAGGTTCGGCGTCCAGTCTATTGCGATATTTTGTTTTCGTGGCTGCATAGGTTGAGAATCCTGTTTCGCACAAATATGTTGTTGGGAACGGGAGAAGAATATTCAGAGCCATTTTGCCAAGCATTGGATATTCATCACGGATTCTGCACCAAAAATCGTTGAGAGGCGTCGTTTTGAACAGTGACTCCATAGTTGTGTCTGATGACATTTCTAAAAGAGATTCATATATCTCGTTTGACATACTTTCGGGCTTTTCCAAGTTGGGTAAAAAAGGATTATGAATCCATGAATTCAGTTTCATTTTTGTATTCTGTTCTTCGAGAAAATACGTTTCAAAAGATGCGCGCATCGAACTGAGATATTGGACCAATTCTTCAAACACATCATCTTGAAACATTTCTGAGTCGTTATCGCTAACAAACTCACCGAGTGACGTAAAGCTTTCTATTTCTTTCTTACCAACGCAAATAATCCAAAAATCTAATTTTCTTTTGAAGGCAGTTATTTTGTTATAGGCCTGAAACACTGTTGTCTGTTTACCTTGCAATGATAAATTCAATTCGTTCAGTTTTTAAAAGATATCCGCCATAAAAGACAATCGGAACAACCAAGTTTTATCATACAAACGGTCCTTCAAATTAAAAGAAGTATCTGCTGAAAGAAACATTTGTAACTCGGCTCTAAGTTCAAATAGCCTTGTTAAAGTTTTACCCCGAGACAGCCATCGCACTTCTGTATGGAGCAGCAGTGTTTTATGTTTGCTGCCATAATCTTCACATAATAATGAGAACAATCGGGATTGTAGTGGTCGTGATTTGATAAAATTAATTATTTTTACCGCTTCATCCACAACTAATTTTAGATTTGACGGCATTTGCTTCATCGCAAGTGCTTGTCTATGCAGAAGACAATGGCTGGAACTACAATTAGGCGCTTTATTTTTTATTCGTGACACTGCTCCTGCTGTTTTACCTGTCATCGCCTTGCCCCCATCTGTACAAATGTCAATGCAATTGTTCCAACTGAGCTTATTTTCTTCAAAAAATATATTTATTTTATTAAAAATTTCTTCCCCGGTAGTGTTTGTGAGCAGCGGTGTACACATAAGCATGTCTTCTTCAAAAGAACTTTCATATGGATATCTCACGATAACCAGCAAGATAGCCAAACCAGCGACATCAGTTGACTCGTCCATTTGCAAGGCGAATCGTGTTTTTTGTAGACGTGTAACTAGTTCTTGTTTGACGTAGCTTGCCAGATCATGGATTCGCCGTGAAACAGTATCGTTTGATAGCGGCACAGTAGAAAGATGCTTTGCAGATTTTTCATCGAGCATACATTTTGTTATGTCTAATACTTTATTAAATTCTCAGCGATAGTATGCGCTTCACCTGCTTGTGCAATGCGATAGCTAACTAAATATGATGCCTCCGTGGCCTTTTCGTTGATAGTTTTTGTTACATGCATAATATTTTTTTGACTTTCCAATAACTGATCTTTTTTACGAACAAAAAATGCTTTATTCTTGTCTTTAGACTCGGGGTGTACAGTTTGTAAATGTCGGCGCAATTTGGCAGGTGCCATGGAACTATTAGGAAGCAGTTTACTACATAGCATGCAGAGAGGTGAGCCGTTGGAATCAACAAATCCGAAACTGATATATGATTCATCATACTTTCTTTTTTTCGTCTTTGAAACAGTCGAGCTTGACGTCGTGGCATCATCGTCTGGATCGGTGATTGCTATATTCTCCGCGCGTACTGCTTTTGAACATTCAGCGTCATTAGAAGATGTTGTTGCAACACACACGTTTAACACCTTTAAGCTAACGTTCCATTCTTCTTTATTTATAATGTTACACGTCAGGATGGTGGGGTCTAAATAATGCACAATCGTTACTGCGTATAAGAGACTAAGTTTAGTACAATGAAGAAATGTATAAAACTGAGACAACAGAATACAGCAGGCAGTAGAACAATGAACACTAGTTTCTCGCTAGCGAGCTTGTAAGTAGATAGGTAGGAACTTATCGCTCCGAACGCTAATCGTCAACTGACTGACGAGGCGCGACGCGCGATCGCCGCCTTTATACTTAGTCCTAGACTCGATCTCGGATATTCTCGAAAATACTCGAGTCGGCGCCTTTGATAAACAAAAAGCAAAAATAAAAAGAGAAATATAAAAATTGCGTTGTAAACAATTCAGAGGCGGGTTTTATCAAAGGGACTGCGCGCTCACAAGTATACAAGTATACATGTTGATACCAAACTTATGAGATATTGTACCAGCTATTGTAACACATGTTTATACAAATACAAATAAATAAATAAATATACCTACGCGCGGCCGCGGAGTCAAAACGTTCGACCAGAGAGAGGTGTTTTGATTTTTTTTCTAAATTCTTGAGGAACCCTACAGAGGTATCGCGGAACCCTAGGATTCCGCGGAACACACTTAGAGTATAGCTGGTCTAGTAGATACTTAACCTATAACTCGCGAAAAACCCAAGAACTGCAAAATTATTACATTATTATATTTTAAATAAATATTTAATATAAGTACTAAACCAATCTACGTTTTTTTGGTACACTTTCATCATTTAAATTATATGATTCTGATTTAGAATTTATTTTTTCCGCTGAAACGTTTTCTTCAACTTCATTGCGGTCTTCATCCTCACTACTAATGTGAAAAATATCTTCAAATATTTGTTTTTCAGCATTTAAGCAAAGGGTTGGTTCTTCGTTTGCAGCTAAAATATCTTCTACATCAATAAAGCCATCCAAATTTTCTCGCTCTTCAAAATTAGTACAATTACCAGCACTCTGACATTTTGCACATAAGTCAGTGCATTGCAGACCATGCTTTCGGCATCCGCACTTAGTACCACAGCCTTTTTCACAGCTACAAGAAATTGATTTAAGTAATGTGTCCGGAATAACTGGATCGTCTGTGAAATGAGGTAACAGCACGTCTTTCTTATTAGCTGTTATTTTATTCCAGCCCCATTTAGTAGCAAGTAAAGTATTGTTTCCAAGCCACTTTTGAACCTGGAAATAGCATCTGTAAGAGTGTTGCGTAGCTGCCCCAACAGTTGGTGGTATTTTTTCTAATTTGAAACCTTTTCTAGTCGATAGTTTTTTATACTGACTGAACCTCAATTCATCAAGTGATTCTTTGGATTTTTCACATTTGTAAATTGATTTTATTAAAGTACAGCCGTTAGCAGAAATGATCGTGGGGTCTACATTTTCTTTATAAAAAGGTTCAACCAAAGTAGTCAAGTTTGGAGTTTTTAATAATGAATGAAAACTTGTTTTTTTTCCTTTGCCAGCAAATCCAGAGAATTTTTTGAATTAATAATTTATATTTCGTTAAAATATATACTTGTTATTTGAATCTAGTTTAAGTTTATTTTTATTAGTTAAAAAGAACCAGAGTAGTTCAAAATTACCTAAAATTATTTTTTTTGTGACTCGCTTACGCAATTATACTTTTCTCGATCAATTACAAAAATTCGTATTTTAAAATTCTTGCTAATTTAAATTTTAATTAACCTAAATTTCTTAATAATTTTTTTAGTATTTTTTCCCATAGAATACAAATAAGTACTTGATTTTGAAAAATGTTTGTAATTTTAAACGAATTATGAACTTATACTGAAATATTCGTTTTCGTATAACTCACTTTTGGCTTCTTGTGCATTTTAAAGGATGTTTTTGCGCCCTGACTTATTTTTTTTTTCATGCTAAAGTGCAACTAAAAACGAAAAAAATGAGCACAACCAAAAGTTTTTAAATTGATTTTTCGAAGGACAAATTTTATTTGAAAAAAATACAAAAAAAAAAGCAAATATCTTCAAAACAGCCCATAAAATAAAAACAAAAAAATGTTTCCTTATTTGTCATAAGAAAAGCTATTTCTCCCTAAAATTTCATAAATATTAGTTGACGCGTTTTCAAATGAAAATTAAAAAACACAAAAACCGGTTTTTCGCACTTATCTAAAAAAGTTTGAGGTTATGTGAAAAAGTGCTTTTCACAAAAGTAGTAGATTTTTACATGATCTACAAGTTTTGTATGAAACATTTTTTTCTAGGACGTCTCCTTTTACCATAAATCACGAAACACCATTTTTCACCCCCTTTCGACCCCCCACGGGGAGGGATGACCGATCCAGTTGTCTATTTTTGGTTTTTTACGTTTATACTTACCCCATAAACAGTTTCCAGCAATAAAATTTTGGATATCAATTTTTTCCTAACATTTTCCAGTCTGACTGGTGTAATAATAAAGATGAAAAAAGTTAATAGTTTTTAAGAAGCAAGTCGGTCTTGAACGTCAAAATCTACAAAATACGAAAAGTTCAGAAAAATTAGCCTCAATTCATTTGTCATAGGCGGTGTGAGGGATCCTTTAATTGCTCATTCCAAAATAAAACCTATTAAAATACATAGGGTGACATTACAGAAGCTCTGCATCTGACACCTGCAGCTGCAAGTAGCAGTTTGCAGATGCAAATGACAGAAGTGGGATTCCAGAAAACGATTATCATACTTTGCGTCTGCAAGTCGTCTGCAAATTTGCAGATGGTTGGAAGGTGCTGCAAACTTGCAGAATGTATAAAATTTATTAAAAACTAACCTATATTTTGAGGATTTGACGGATGGTAGTCATTTCATATTTTTTGCAATAACAATTTTTATATAAAAAAAGAGAAGGGAACATTAATTAATTATTGCCATGGATTTGGGCTATTTACGCGTGTATGGAAATCTCTACAAACCCTCAAAAGTGATAAGAATTATAATATCTTGTGTTATGTTACATAAATATTTAGGCCAGGCCTATAACTTCCATGCGAATTATGAAGAAAATGATATTCAGAATTTTGATTATTTGAAAGCAGAACAATTTGAACAGAATCTTCTCGACAGACCCTTTACCCTTTTCTTTCTTTTCGGAGCAAAAACTAAATTAAAATGTGAGGTGAGGTTAGAACTTCACATATTTGTCAGTCAATATTAATAAACCAGTAGTAGTAAAACGGTTTAACTACTGTAAAAATGGCGGATTTGCAAATGGTTTTTGGAATGTCAAGTTTCTGCAAATTATTTTGCGTCTGCAAGTCCGCCATATTTGCAGATCTGCAAAGTTGCAGGTATGCATTTTCTGTAATCTCACCCATAATATGGAGAAGCTGCAGTGTTTCGTATAGGTAACATTCATGTGTTGATGTAAAGTAATTTCAAATTTAACGTATTTTTATCTAACACAGTTCTTTATTTTGTAAAAGGAAAGAAACAACGCCGTAAGCACTATAAATACCAAAAACATAACAATATTTAAAGTTAATAAACGCTGTGTCAACTCATTCATAAGAATATAATGTTCTGCTTCTTAATTTTTTTCTTGTGTAAATCTTCGTTTCCTTAACGTATCCAAAACCAAATTATCAATATCAATAGAGTTATTATTAATGCTATACAAAAGATAATAAATCCAACAAGAACGTTCTCCTTCTGCTTAACATTGGATTTTTCAACATCTTGAGTTGAAATAATAGATTGAGTGACGAAACAGTTCATAAATAATCTTCAATTTTCTACTTTCTAAGTTAAATGCTTAACTAAATGGGTTCATGCTTTGTCAAATGAAAGTTGTCAAAAGTCACAGTGAAGTTGCCATTATTGTAAATCATGTTGACGTATAATGACGGTGGCAGATAGACATTTAGGGTGAAAACACACGAATGATTGAAGACCCAGAAAAAATTTTCAAATTTAACAAAATGTCTAAAGACACTGGTCTTATACAGTGAGGACCTAAAGTCCGTCCCCCCCTTCCAACTTCTAAACCGTTCGGTATATTTTAATAAAATTTTGAACGATAATATTTGAGCAAGTCTTGCACTTTTTGACATACCAATGACAGCTTTAAATGTCAAGATGACAGCTGGGTCCGCTTTTGGAATATTTTTTTAAATGGAACACCCTGTATATTTCTACATTTTTAAATTTCACATAAAATTATAATTATTTTTTATTAAATGCATTATTAGTCTATACTTCATAGTTTCCGAGATATTAACTCTCGAAAAGTGACATTTTTGAACTTTGACAGCTTATAACCTTCTAACAGTACGTCTTAGAGCAAAACGGATTACATGTCCCTATCTTCAATTTTTATTATCTTCCCAAAAAAACCAACTTCCAGTTAAACCGGAACAACTATATTTCGAGTTACATCCTGTTTAACCGGAAGTTAATTTTTTTGGGAGATAATAAAAATTGAAGATAGGGACATGTAAGCCGTTTTGCTCTAAGACGTACTGTTAGAAGGTTATAAGATGTCAAAGTTCAAAAATGTCACTTTTCGAGAGTCAGTATCTCGGAAACTATGAAGTATAGACTAATAATGCATTTAATAAAAAATAATTATAATTTTATGTGGAATTTAAAAATGTAAAAATATATAGGGTGTTCCATTTAAAAAAATATTCCAAAAGCGGACCCAGCTGTCATCTTGACATTTAAAGCTGTCATTGGTATGTCAAAAAGTGCAAGACTTGCTCAAATATTATCGTTCAAAATTTTATTAAAATATACCGAACGGTTTAGAAGTTAGAAGGGGGGGACGGACTTTAGGTCCTCACTGTATGAATTTCATTAATTAATTTAGCGATGTCCAAATTTTCCAAATTTAACTGGCAACACTGACAACATTCAAATCTCTTATAACTTCCTCGAAAACGCTCACGTCTGTTTCGTCCCATATACGAACACGTAATGATGTGCCGACTAAAGTCGTAAAACCGCTCGCGGTGCATGATGCTCGCGAGGGTACGCGCGGCGGCCGACTCGGCTGCGGGATCGGCGACGCACCGTCTGTTTCATACAATAAGGGTGAAAACACACGAAGCGGTTTGTGCCGAGTCGTCGCCGAATCGACGAACAAGCGGCTCAAAACACACGCTGCGTGACCGCAACTAGCGACCGAAAAAGTTTTTAAGCCATTTTTGTGCTGTTGTCTAGTTGTGCACGTTGCGTAGAGTAGCGATGACTTCTTCTGAATGTTCTGATAATAGTGCTGATTTTTTTTTTTACGATCGTTCGCGTGCTGTATAATAGAATTAGAAGAGAAAAGAAACGCAAATAGTGGATGCATCCAATGATAACTGAGAGGAAAAATAGGGGATTTTTTTATACGCTATATAACGAACTGATTGAAGACACAGAAAAAATTTTCAAATTTAACAAAATATCTAAAGACACTGGTCTTATATGAATTTCAATAATTAATTTTTCGATGTCCAAATTTTCCATATTTAACTGGCAACACTGACAACACTCAAATCTCTTTTAACTACCTCGAAAACGCTCACCTCTGTTTCGTCCCATATACGAACACGTAATGATGCGCCGACTAAAGTCGTAAAACCGCTCGCGGTGCATGATGCTCGCGAGGGTACGCGCGGCGGCCGACTCGGCTGCCGAATCGGCAACGCACCGTCTGTTTCATACAATAAGGCCTAAAACAGACGGAGCGGTTTTTGTCGACTCTGCAGCTGAGTCGGCCGCAGAAGCGGCACCTCCTAAATGAAACTTTTATTTTATGCCGATTCGGCGACGACTCGACACAAACCGCTTCGTGTGTTTTCACCCTAAAAGTTTCATTTAGGAGGTGCCACTTCTGCGGCCGACTCGGCTGCCGAGTCGACAAAAACCGCTCCGTCTGTTTTAGGCCTAAAAGTTTCATTTAGGAGGTGCCGCTTCTGCGGCCGACTCGGCTGCCGAGTCGACAAAAACCGCTCCGTCTGTTTTAGGCCTTACCTTCAGACAAGCAAACAATAATCACGAAAGTGGCAAATTTATGGCCTCGCGCATGTAAACAAAGCTACGCACGATTAGACATGCGCACTGCAACATTATCATTTGACAAATAAGAAAATAGACAGGTCCGGGATTTAAAATTTAAGTTCTTGTTCAAGAAATTGTAGAAGTTTAGTCCGGTCAATCTAGAGTAATCTAGACCAAAAAATTATAGGGAAGGTACATAAAGTTACAACAAGCTAAAAATCAGTAAAATTGTTCAAAATAAATAAAATTTATAATTTTGAAGAAGTAGTACATACTCAAAGTGGAGTTAAATGATATAGAAAAAACAAAAGCACAAAGTCCTTCTCCGCAATTTTTATTTGAAAAACTAGGCGAACCTAGAATAATTCATAATAAATTTTAATCGCCATGTTTCGAGTGTAGAAACACTCATCATCAGGAAAACGAAGGAAATGGTACAATGCTGATGTTGTTAGCAGTTGAGAAAATAACAAGTGAAACTAAGCCGCAATGGAGCTTTCAATGGTACATACAAGGAGTGAAATATTTGAATAGTCAAAAAACAGAAAAGATTTCAGCATACTGAAAAGTCAAGGACCATTGCCAAGCCACTGTCTTGGGTGGGAAATGAAGAGTAAAAAGAAAAATTAGGGAATTTTAAAAAGACTTTGTAAAAATCATTTAAGTGTAAGTAATGAAAAATCATTAGTTCAATAATTCAGCTGTGTCGGAGACATGTGAAAGTGAAAAAAAAGAGGGAAAGAAAAAAGGAAAAATTGTTTTTCGTAAAAATCATGTAGATGCTTTTATTTAGCTTAAAATAAAATACCGTTGGTGTATCAGGCTTGTAACGGCCCAGTTAACCCCCGCAGGAGTCAAAACGTACACATTAGTGCAAAACAAATATTTAAAAAGGTTTTTAAAAAAATTTTGTTTTATAAGAACATCCCCGTTGGTTGAGTGGAACTTCTCCAACGGGGATGTTCTTGTAAAACAAAAAAAATTTGGACGTGTGACATTCGCGACTTTATGGGATACGCTGCCTTTTGTCGCGCGTCTAAATTTCCGCGTCTTTGTGTCGCGCGTTCAAAATTACGCGTCTTTTTGACGCTATAACATTTTTCACCCATAAAACTTAACTTTTGTTTACGCACAAAATAAGCTGTACGTATAGTCGGATCTGGTCTTATCGTGCGGGTCATACGATTCAAGAAAGACATACTCTCAGTTTTTGTTTTCTTTACTTGCGTTTAATTTTACCCTCTAAATAAAATACGTAAGATAAATGAGACAGACTTATTCCATTTTGACATGAAAAAAAAGGATATTATTATGTATTTACTTTCCAACGATTCGAAAAAAGCTTATAATAGCACCAGCTACGTTTTATTTTAAATATGCCAGTTTTGTGACTTTGACAGTTTGCGACAAAATGAAACAATTTTCTGGGTTTTTGCACCCCCCTTCAAAAAAAATGGTTCTTAATCTGATAAACTATTTTGAAAATGAAAGAAAAAGTGGAAATTCGCCAACCAATATTCAGGAAACAGTAGCCAAAGCACTGGGAATTAGGTTTTATCCAAATATCTTCGGAAGCATTTGGAATTTTTTAAATTTGAAAAGATGACGTTACAGGATTCAGTAATGCGCAACTTTTCTCTAATTTAACCATCTCTGTATCTCCTATGGTTTACGAGATCCCTGTAGAGTGCATTCTTATCTGGGACACCCTACATACATAAAATAGAAGTTTTGTAATAAATTTATTTTAATCAAAAAATATTATAAGAAACAAATAATACATTGGAAGGAAATTAAATATGTTTATTAAATATTATTTCTAAAACATATTTTTGCATTAATACAAGCAGTTTTAAATTTGAGTCGTATGCACTTCCCCAACCAATTGTATATTATTATTATTATTATATCGTAGGAAAGGATTGATTGAAAAGGTGCATGATAAAACATTAAACACACTGTTTGATTTACAATGCTTTTTAAATAAATTTACATAAAGTGTTTTTTAATTTTTTCGTAAAGGTGTTAATTAGAAAATTTCATAAATTTATTTTCAACCAATTAGAAGGCTCCTTTTTGTTTGCGTTGCTTATAGCGACGGGAGACTATCGCGATTATCTATAGCCTATTAACCTAATAAAATTAATAAGTGATAATTTTTCTGTCAAAAATGAAGTGCTTTATTTTTTATGGCAAACGTCACTCAGAGTAAAATCAAAATACATTTTGTTGCTAACTTATAATTTTTATTGAGAATAGGTCGTAGGTCTCATCATATTAAAAGAAACTCCAATTTATGAAATTTTCTTACCGAATCTCCCACGCAGCAGACTTAATTCCCGATAATTTTTGTCTCGGTTTCACTCATGTTTTTGTTGATAGAAAAATTTCCTCGTCTTCGACTCGGAATAATTTTCTATCAACAAAACCATTCGTGACCTTGAAAAAAATTATCGGTAATAATTCTGCTGCTAGGGAGATTATAAGTAATAATTCTATCTTAAATTTTGATCAATCAATATTCTTAGATATTTTATTAATTCAACTTTTTTAATTTTATTTAGGCATGAACAGTTATTATAGTTAATCATAACTTTACTATATCTGATATTTTTCAACAATTTGAATCATGAATTTTTATTTTTAGGTATCTTTATAACAAGAAGCTGGTATTATCAGTACAGTATCATCTACATATTATAAACGTATTTTTTCGTTTAACTTTGATTTTAATATATCACAATTGGTCCCAAAACAGTATCCTGAGGAACACCGCAAATTAAAGTAGTTGTTTTACTACTGAAATAATCTATTTTATTTTTTGTTTTCTATCTGATAAGTAGGTTTTAAACAAATTTTACGCGATACCTCTAACTCTATTAGATTCTAGTTTAGCTAAAAGTTTGATGTATGATACTGTATCAAAAATACTTTTTGTAAATCTAAGAAGAGGCCATGCAATAATTTTTTTACCTTTCATCTAAACATTTTGAAATAAAATGAGTACCATTAAAGATTGTATTTTCTGTTCCTAGTCTTTTTCTAAATCCAAATTGATTGGGTGAAATTAGATTGTTAATTTTTAAATATGAATATAACTAATATTTAATACATTTTTCTAAAAGTTTTCCCAATGTATTTATTAAAGAAATTGGTCGATAATTATCGCATAGTGTTTTATCTCCAGATTTATAAATAGGAATAATTGTAGATGTTTTTAACATTGTTGGAAAAATTTCTTGAATACGGCACATAATAAAAAGATAACTAAGTATTAAGAAAATGTTATAAATAAGTAAAGATATATTATAATAATTATTATTCAGAGACTGTTTGAAGGTTGGAGACAATGATGTTTCTTGAATGATGAAATAGTTTTGGACTCCCATTGTCTTTATTTGTTTTAAATCACAACGTTTTAACTGGTAGGTATCTCCAGTCGTCTTTAGGTGAATACTAAATAAGTAAAGTAACTTCTTACAAATTTATAGGAGGAAAGGAAGTACAGCCAGGAGATCAGCTGGTGAGTGTTGACGTCGAAAGTTTTTACACCAACATTCCCGTAAAAGACGCCCTAAAGGTTATCAAAAACAAACTTGAGGAATATTATACTCTACAGGAAAGAACAACGCTCTCTATTAATGCCATCTTGAAACTATTAGAATGCTGCCTTAACAATTCCTACTTTCAAGAAAAGGATAGATTCTTCAACCAAGTAGACGGACTATGGATGGGCTCGTCTCTCTCGCCAATAATCGCTAACATTTACATGGAATGGTTTGAATCGAAAGCAATAAAACAGGCAAAGAAGGAACCAAAAATGTAGCTGAGATATGTGGATGACACCTTCATTATTTGGAATAGAACCGATGACGAACTAAGAGATTTTCTAGATCACCTCAATAGCTTAACACCAACAATCAAATTCACCATGGAGAAAAATTAAAACAACCAATTACCATTCCTAGATGCCAACGTGAAGGAAAATGGCAACAGCATCCAAACTTCAGTATACAGAAAACCTACGCATACAGGTCAGTATCTCAATTTTAAATCACTCGAACAACACGAAACAATGAAAACTCGGAAGAAGCCCTTAAAGAAGAAGCTCACCACATCAAGACAGACCATAACAAAAATGGATACCCCACAAGATTAGTTTACACAGTATTGGAAAATCGTAAGAATCGACCCAACGCGCAAGAAGCAAACAGAGAGGCACAACCAACACTCAATATTCCGCATGTCAAAGGAGTATCTGAGAAAATAAGAAGACGAGAACAACGATATAACCAACTCGAGGGACACCCTAAGAAGCCACCTGACGAAGACAAAGCCTACAAGTCAAAAAGATAGAAAAAACTGCGTCTACCAGATCCCCTGTGAGTGCAGCCAATCTTATATAAAATAGGTGAGACATTAGGACCACTTGACACAAGGATTAAAGAACACAAAAACAATACGTTAAAAGAAGAGACCGAAAAGTCAGGTGCAGCTTAACATGCCTGGAAATATGGTCACCATATCATGTGGTCAGAAGCTGAAATCCTACATAAGGAACTACACTGGAGGAAAAGAAAGTTTAAGGAAGCTGCTGCTATTCACCAGAACCCAGGCTGCTTTAGTAAACCATCATTAACGTAAGAAATATCTGGAAACCTTTGTTAGATAGATGTAATCTTAGAATAAGATCGCGTGCCAATTGAACGCATGACTGCACCCACCTCAGTTATGCTTCAGTAGACCTAGCTAGTTCAAATAGTCTTGTAGTTACTTTACTTATTTAGTATTCACCTGAAGACGACTGGAGATACTTACCAGTTGAAACGTTGTTATTTAAAACAAATAAAGACCATGGAAGTTCAAAACTATTTCATCATTTAATTATAATTCAATTCTAGCAATTTCGTTAACAGTTATAACGCGTATGAGAAAAATGGGAAACATATTTTTGCGACCCAACAACGTAATATTAATATTTGTCTCTCCCATACTTGTGAGGAACACATAATGCTAACAACTAATTTTTTTTTGTTGTTTCAGATACAGCTCCAGTTTGAAAAATTCGAGTTGGATAGTCCGAATGACTGTGAGTCAAATTTCGTAGAAGTGTTTTCAAATGACACAATAAACTCAAAAAAAAAGTTTTGTGGTTCAATTGCGGATACAGTGTTATCGGATAATAGTCACAATGTGTTAATAGTGCGGTTTTACGCCAATAATTTGGGAAATAAGACTACGTTTTTTGCAAATTTTACAGCTTTTAGGGAATATACAAAAGGTAGGTGGTATTGTTTTTATTCCTTATTTATCGACGACTGAAAACAATAATTCTATACAGCGTTATGATAAACAAACAGATCAGCCTTTTATATAGAATACGGATCACTTAATCAATAATCGCTCGGACCCGTCAAAGTTATTTTTTGAAATACATTTTTTAAAAAAGCATTCAGGATGAATTATAAAAATGCTACATCTATCTATTAACTTCCATTTTTTTGATGAAACATTGTATACCTTTACACTTTTACATTTTACAATCTATTCTCAGTGACGTAACTACAGGGGGGTAGAGGGGGCCGTGGCCCCCGGGCCCAGAGGCTCTTGGGGCCCATCCAAAAGTAATTTTAAAGTCGAAAAATATATTGGTACGGTTCTTGAAATAATGTCCTACGAAACCTAATTGCAATTAAGAAAATACGAAAAACAGGAAACATTTTGGATACCTACCTATCTATTTACTACCCACATTTATTTGGAAAATGTAGGTACTCCGGAAAAATTGAAATCGCGATTTGTTAGCTGTTGAAGAAAGATGGTGGGCGGTTTTCGCAAAATAATTCTTTCCGGGTTGAATTCTTTGTACAAAAAAAGTAGGAAAAGTGAAAGAACCTGGGTGGAACTATTTGAAATATGCTGCAACCTATAACTGCGCTTGCCTCAGGTAATTTATTGACATGGGCCAGTTCCCTGATTAGCGACAGAATCATTTTGAAGCCAGACACGCAGCCGGGGTACCTTTCCCTGGCAGTAACTTTGGTCATAAATAGACGTAGGCGTAGAAATTCCCAAACTTACTGACGAATTAAGTTCTGATGAAAGATTATTAGATGCAAAATCCTATTTCAAAACGCAAATATTTTATGGAACATTGGATATAGTTATCCGCCATGTTGGAAGTGCGATTTAAGAGTTTACATGACATTGCAAGACTTTTTACACCGATTTTTCCTCAAAATATTCGGAACCTGTCGGAAAGTGAACTTGAACAGTTCGCTTTAACTTTATAGAAAAATATAATGATGATTTGTCAGTTGACCTTGCGAGACAAATTGTACAACTGAAGCTATCATTTGGCAATAAGCTAATTGGATTGAAAACTGTTCAAGATTTTGCAAAATTCTTAATAGTGGATAATTATCTGCTATCACTAAATTATTTGGAAGTTTGTACAGCCTGTATGTTGTTTTTAACTCTGCCGGTGTCAGTTGCACAAGCAGAACGTTCATTTTCTAAGTTGAAGATTATTCAAAACCATTTGTGGAGCTCAATGAGTCAACATCGCTTTTCCAGTCTTAGTATCTTATAAAAATGTCTTTCAAAAAATGTTTTTTTTTATTAATTTTGTAAGCCGTATGTGAAACTGAAACTACTGACAACGTTAATTTGAACTGCATTTGAAAAAATTTATTGCCTACCTATTTTAGTTTTTTTCGAATCTACTGACTAAGTTACGTATACCTACCTAGCAATGCTAATTTAATAAAGATATTTTAGTTGTTCGTTTTTTAACCAAAATTCAAACTTATAAAATCTTGGCGCCGTGTCATCTTTACCCCACTACTGCGACAAGTGGCACGCAATATTTACATATCAGGTCTATGCCAGTGTACGAGTATGGTGTATTGTAATTTGGCCTCGCCAAACCACTCCGCCTCCAGGTCTAAAATCTGAAGTTATGCCACTGTTCTAGACTATTCTAGACTAAACATTCTTCATAAATCATGCTCTATACCTATCTTCAACCGTTAACGAAATATTACCACTTTTATGCACCATTGATATGTTTCTCGACTAAGCAACGCTCTAAACTCAAGCACAATCTTTAAGGCATTGAAAATTACAATAATTTGCGTCAAAAAATGTCAATGAATGTTAATCAAATTTGAATTTTGCTTTGATAAATGAACGCATCGAAATTTTAAGTATGTTGGGTGAGGTGAGGAGAAAAAAATAACCATATTAATATCTCTACAGGAAGAGTCTCATAGCTCAAGCACACCACTTAAGCGTGAATACGATACTCGCCAAACCACCGTACCTAAATTTTGAAAAGAAAGGTTTTATCCCTACAAATCAGTAAGTAGAATTATTGGACGATGATCCTGATAGGCGACAGCAATTTTGTGAAATAATGATTAAGCTAACGAATTGTCAAAAGAATTTCTTTTTCAAACTAAGCTACGTTCCCTTTAAATGGTCTGGTTAATTGACAACACTACAGATACTGAACACAGGAAAATTCTCACAGGTTTATAGAAAATCACACCCAATAAAGGTAATCGTACCATTTTTCTTTGACGAGAACCTCACTGAAAAAGATAGATACATTTCCTTCGAAATGATCTAGTTGCAGCTCTTACCAACTCTATTTATTTCTAGATGATAATAATCCTGATTCACCAAGTTTAACTTTATGATTTTATAGTCCAAGAGCTCGTGAACCCTCCTAGTAGCGGTCGTCCTGTAAGGCTAGTAATTTTTTTAGTAGCAAGTCATAGCATACGATTACGATAACCACGACCTGGCAGGCATCAGCCCTGCACGTCACCAGCCCTTATATTTTTTAAAGTGTGAATAAAATTAAAAAAAAAACTTGTCGCTGTAAACTTCAAATTTTAATATGATTTAGTTCATTGACTGTAAAGTATAAAAAAAAATTGACAGGCGATTTCGGCCAGCACAAGTACCTGACAGGTGAATCGAAAGGTGTGCAGTATATGATTTAAAATTAACTTATAACGTGTTCGGATTCCATTCTGCACACTGTTTACTTAAATAATAATATAATGTATAACAGTGCACAATGAAAACTGCACAATTAATATATAGTTTAAATTTTACACTTTGAAATAATGCACAAAATAAAATCACATACCCAATAATATTTTGGTAATATAGTAGTTCACGAGGATAAATCCTTATCACTACTGAAATTTTTTTTTAATCTTTGTACAAAAGCAGGTACCTATAATATGACCTTTCAATTTGTCCATTACTTAAACATATATACATTACAGAACAAAGTTTATTTTCAATCATATACTGCACACCTTTCGATTCACCTGTCAGGTATTTGTGCTTGCTGAAATCGCCTGTAAATTTTTTTTTATACCTCACAGTAAATGAACTAAATCATATTAAAATTTGAAGTTTACAGCGACAAGTTTTTTTTTCTAATTTTATTCACACGTTCAAAAATATAAGGGCTGATGACGTGCAGGGCTGATGCCTGCCAGGTCGTGGTTATCGTACTTAGTATGCTACGACTAGCTACTAAGAAAATTACTAGCCTTACAGGACGACCGTTACTCGGAGGGTTCACGAGCTCTCCATCTATTAATAGGATGGTGCTCCCCGCATTATGCTATTTATGTAAAGAAGTACTTAAATACAATGTTTCCAGGGAGGTGGATAGATAGACGGGGCTCAATTGAGTGGCCACCCAGATCGCCCGATCTTAACCCACAGGACTATTTTTTTATAGGGCTGCGTACAAAATTTACTTTATAAATTTAAACCCAACCTAATGGATACGTTTAAGAAGCCCATTTGACGACAAATTTCTCCACAAGTAGTACAAAATGTAAAACAAGAAATTTAAGATCGATTAATTTGTTATCATCCTTTGTTGTTTTTCGATTTTATTTTAAAAGTTAATATTGCGTAAACGGTTAAAGACAGTCATGGTTTATGGAAAATATCTAGGATTGATTGCAGATTGTAAAAATGTTATATATACAATATGTTTCAGTAAAAAGAAATAAAGGTGAAACAGGTAGCATTTTTATAATCCATCCTGTATAATTTCTTTTTTCTAAAAAAATGCATTTCAAATAAATTAATTTGACTGGTCCGAGCGACTCTTGATTAAGAGGGCGATATTCTGTATAAAAGGCTGATCCGTTTCTTTATCATAATGCTGTATATACCGTGCGAGCAAAAATTATTTGCATCGAAGAGGGCTTGGATTACAAACGTAGGGCTTGGTTTAGATCACAATGATATGGGGACGATATAATAATATCTAACCAAATATAGGTTAAAATTTTGTCAAATTCATATTATGACATGATATGCCAAACTAATGAGTAATAAAATAAGTAGACAAATACAAATTTATTTTTGTTGTTTACAAAATTAACAAAGTAAGAATATACAGAAAGATAAAGAAAAATAATTACATAATTTGCTGAAATTGGCCACCGCCAATACCGCGATGCTCCAAGCATAAATTCACACGTCTCTTCATATTTTCGAAAGTGTTGACCAGCATCTCTGGAGAAATGTTACCACATTCTTGGATAATCCTCCATTTGCAACTGGTGTTTTAAAAATAGTATTATTTTAATGAGGAAAAACGAAGTAATCCATAACCGTTAAACAAGGTGATCTAGTTGGGAATTCAATGTCTGATCGAAAACTGATTAATCTGTCGTCGAAAAATTTGCGTAAGTAGTTAATAGTTTCGGCGGCTGTATGGGCGGTTGCACCGTCCTGTTGAAAATATCCAAAATGTAGTTTGTCGTCAAGTAATAGGGAACTTTCCATTTTTTTTTCAATAATATGATTTAGTTAGGCCTAAAAAAAATATTCCCCTAAAAAATCAGTAATAACTTGGTAAAAATTCTTTAAAGTTTCGCGCGTGTCAAAAGCATTTCAAACGACCTTTTAAGCGCGCCAAGCCCAATGACGTCAGGAAGTATGACTTTTCCGTCATCCGTCATCCTGACCGGGCTACCGAGTTTGCATTTGGATTGCCGTGTGTTATTGTTATTGTATTGTTGTTTTAATGTGGAATTCTCAACGTCGTTCAATTTATTGCCACTTATAACCTATTTCGTGGATGTCACACACGAATTATGCTTCTTGACGTCACGACCCGTTTTTACCCGCTTGGGATAATTTGAATTTTGGGGCATTTTAAAATCTTGCTAGCGGTCTTTTGGGACGGAATATGTAGTTTTTTTGCTGCGATATGTTTTATGACAATATATACTTATGATTTATGGAATTTTTTCCCTATTTAAAATTTTTGTCAAGTTCCCTATTGCTTCAAAAATGTGTCATGGAAAAAAATAGGACCAACAATTTTTCTTCGGGAAACAGCTAACCAGAGACCAATTTTTTAAGGGTGCAATGTGGACTATAAAAAAATGGGGATTTTCACTACTCCACATGCGTGTGTTCTGAGAATTCACATAACCGGAAAGGGAACCAGGCTTCATCCAAAAAAAATGTCAGGTCTAATAAATCATTTCTTTCCAATAAATTTTTTGTAAACCATTGAGAGTCATTCCTGCGTCTTTCAAAATCTGAAGCTTGTATTTCTTGGAATACTTGCACTTTATAAGGAAATAAATTTAGCTGCTTCTTAAGAATAGCCCTGCATGTTCCATAAGATCTTCCCACTTCTTGGGACAGGCGTCTTATACAATATGTTGGCGTATTTTGCATTATTTCACGAACGTTTGCAACAAGTTCTTTCGTTCTTACAGATGATCTTCCTACTCCTATTTTGTGTTGTTTCCCTAAACACAGCCACGGTTATTTTCAGGCAATGATAAGTCCCCAGCAATAAAAGCAACGTTAGGAAAATGTTTGTGGAAATTGTCCATGCAAAAACCCGGATTGTATTGCCACTCATAATTTACTCTAACCCCGTTTCGAAAATACGCTTCAGCCTGAATGTTTTGTGCTGTTTCGTAAAGCCCAATTGTTCAAGAAATTGGAAAAATTAGCGAATAATCAAATTACTTGTAACGACTGTCAAAGATGATGGAATAACTGATTGATTGTTAATTCAGGTGGTTACTGACACCCAACAGGTATTAAGCTCTACGACTAAGCATTACGTCCTTAGATGCAATGCCCTCTTTGATGCAAATAATTTTTGCTCGCACGGTATAAGTATTTTTAAAATCATGATTGAGATGTAATTTTTTTGTTGTTTTATTGATGTTATTTGTTTATGTTTCTGTTCTTTACTTACAGCTACGCCCCTGATGATGGCTTATGTATGCCGAAACGCGTAGGCAATTGTAATATTATATATGTAAAAAGGTAGAAAGGACTTTTCTTACCCAACAACCTTTAAAACTATCATAATATTATGAAGGTCCTGATAGAGATATACACTAGCGTAGTCATACAATTTAAGTAGGGGTAAAGTGGTTAAATATTATTTATTTTAGAATGTCAAAGATCCCCATTTGCAAATAATTAAACCGATCTCCCTGGTCCAGTGTCGCACTGAGAAAAATCATCCACTATAGTCCTTCTAATGACTCCTTGAATATACGTCACATCGGTCGACAATATTTTTAATTCTCGTCATGTCATATATTTAGTCATATAATATTCTTGTTACATGGTCGTAATCCGGCACAACCAATACATAAAATGCGATTTCATTATTTTAACTAAATAATATATGTATAACATTTGAAGAGTATCGGGTACTATAAGTTCTATTTAATTTAATAAATGTAAAAATACTATTTTAAATAAGCTTTGGATGGATTAATAACGATAAAAAGCAAACAAATTTATTCAATAAACTATAATCCCTTAGAAAGATTATGCACGTTTTTCGCATACTTTTCTCTTTCAAAAATTAATCACAAACAACCTTTTCTACTTGTCCCGACGTCTTAATTAATAGAAAATTAGGGAAACAGAACTTTATTTTTAACACTGAACAAAATAAAAATATGCACATCAACTATTGTACCACTATTTAAAAATTGATATTTATTTTTAATGTTTATTTAAAATGTAGTCTTCATTATCAGAAGAATCCGATTCATCTGGATTTACGATGATCGGTAAGACATGACTAGCATCTTTAAGCGATACAATAACCCAGGCATTGTCTATACATTTTTAAGTATGACCCACATATTTTTCCCATTTTTGAGTAGTCATCTGAAAATAAAATATCATATTTATGATGAAGTTTTTCAACTGTTTGTATTAAATATACAGGGTGTTCGGAAAAAGGAGGTCAATCCATTAACCATATTATATTCCTAGAGCAAAAATAATAATAACACAGGCCTGCGTTTTTAACACTTTGAAAGTTGATTTAAAAATTTTAACTGTTTTCTAGTAATTGGGTAGCGCTGATTTCAAAACTGCTTTCAGTTTTTTTATATCACGTAAGGTTATTTTTCAAACCGGTAAAATCCAAAAATATAGAAAAAACACGATTTACTTCATTTATATATAAGCTAGTTTTTTAATATATTAAGGAAAAAAATACAAAAATATACAAAATATACACATATAAACTATTATAAATGGTTATTTATTCGTTACGCTTCTTCAAGAAATGTTTTCTTTTTTCAGAAAAGCTTCTTTTGGTTTTTTTCTGTTCCAACAGAAATCGGCTATCATTTTTGTGTCCTAGCGCCCCTGGTATATTTTTTCCATCTCTTTAATATATTGATGAAATCTTTCATCTTGCTCTTCACCCACGTCCCCAAGATTTTCCGGGAATTAGTCCAAATGGGAATGTAAAAGTGAATTTTTTTGCTCATATTCTGAAATTCATGAAATTTTCCAGCATATTTTCAACGATCTCAACATAGTAATTTATGTTCAACTTCTTTAAAAGCATTCCATGCATGTTTTTCCTTATCTTTCATTACCTTTTCAAATTCTGTACTTTCATCAAGCTGATAATCTGCGGCCCTACAAAGATTCCCTCCTTTAATTTTGCCTCTGCCAGAGCCGGAAATGTTTTACACAAATATTTAAAACAATATCCTTCTATGTTTAATGCCTTAACAAATTGTTTCATACGTCCAAGTTTTATGTGAGGTGGTGGAAGTAAAACTTTTTGAGGGTCAATAAGACTTTCGCGAATTACATTTTTGTTTCCAGGTGTTAAAGTATCTCTTTGTGACCAGTCTCTTTTTATCCAATGCTGTTCTCGCTAGCTAGACCACTCACACAGGAAACATGAAAATTTAGTAAATCCAGACTGCTGACCTAGGAGAAGACTTAAAATGTTTAAATCTTCACACACTTCCCAGTTGTGATTTTCATATTGCATTCTTAAAAGTAATTCCTCTAAATTTTCATAGTTTTCCTTTAACTTAACTGTATGGCCGACCGAAACAGAAGCAAAAACATTATCATTATGTAAAAGAACAGCTTTAAAGCTCCTTTTTAAAGTCGAGAAAAAGTCTCCAGTCGGAAGGTGTGTAGCACCACAGAAAATCATTTTTTATTCATCATCAATTATTTAGAATTTGAAGTACTACATTCATTTTAAAATGTATTAAAACGCCTATAATAATTTTTTTTTATTTTTTTTCTTTTTTTTGCAAAAAAAAATCTGTGGGTGATAGAGACCAATTGTATTTTAATTAGTTATTTCTATATAAAAACTAAGCTCAACAAACAAAAATCACGTCATCACAAATTTCATGCAGGCCTGTGTAATATGACTTTTATAATGAATCAAATATTCGAACACGAGATTTGTATTTTTAAAAATATTTATTTTCAACTTAAAATTAATTTTACAAAAATATTGTATGTATTAATAGCGTGACAATAAAAACCCGACTGAGTATTAATTCCCATGAAGATCTAAAGTATGTTGATGCTTATTCAGCAACTCAGCATTTTTTCGGGAAATGCAATATTATCCTATGGTTAAGGCAGGGGCGGCTCGTCAACAAGTGCGCTCGTGCGCGCGCACTGCCTAAGAAAGTCGAGCACCAAGCGAAAATAAAATTTATACCTATTTAAAAAAATATTTAACTGAAATAAAGAACTTGTATAATATAACAATGGCGAAGGCGAAAGACTTCAAGCACGACCGCAGCTCGTGGGCAGACTCACCTGCCGGTCCCGGCTGTGTGTATTCGTTCGGCGCTCTTATGGATGAATTTTCGTGGGATTTTCCCTGTGCGGATTGATCGGGAATATTCGGTTAATCGCCCGATGAGAGGGCGTCGCCGTGCGCTGTCTGAATACACACTTCAATAATTTAATATAATTGTTTTATGAGTTTTTTGATGCGATTAGATAAGTTTGGAGTTTATTGACGTTTTTGTGTTGTTTTTAAATTAATAATGGCTAGTAGTTTGGATTGTGTCACACGAAGTGATATAGTTATGGACCAAAATTCTGGAGAGACAAATAACTTTTCGACATTCGATTTGCAAAGAAAAATTGAAATAAAAAGGTTAGGAAGGCCTACACCGGATTTAAAATTAAATCAAACTTGTAAAAAGAAAAAAGAACGTCGATCTTTTATTAGATATTTTAATATTGACATTTACAAAAAAAACAAATGGATATGTGGGTGTAATATTAGAAACTCACTGTTTTGTTTCCCATGCTTATTATGTTATAATATAAACATGGACAAGAACTGGAGCCGTGTAGGCATTACAGATTTAAATCATTTACAGGAAAAAATAAATAAGCACGAGTTGTCAAAATCTCATTTGCAGGCTAGTACGGAACTTGCGTTACTTGGAAAAGTGAACATTGCCCAACAGTTAAGCGCTTCCTATCGCCTATATAGGGATCGCTAAACATAATGAGAATGTAAGAAAAAATCGACACATTTTAAGTAGAATTATAAGTTGCGTAGAGTTCTGTTGTGTTTTTGAGTTGGCTCTTAGAGGCCACGATGAAACAGAAGATTCTTTAAATCGTGGCATTTTTAAAGAATTAATAAACTTCAGTGCTGAATTAGATAATGTTTTGAAAGAACATTTGGATAAGTCAAGCGTTTTTAAAGGAACCTCAAAAACCATTCAAAACGATATTTTGGACTGTATGTTGACAGTATGCAAAAATGAAATTTTAAAAGAGGTTAAAGGTGCGGATTTTTTGGCAATTCAGTGCGACGAGACTACAGATGTGAGTAATCACTGTCAAATGGCAATCATATTGCGATATGTTAAGGAGCACAGTATACGCAAACACTTTTGGACTTTTTTGCGAGTGCATGATAAAACAGCCAATGGTTTAGTGAATAGTATTCAGCAAGAAATAGATCCAATCAATTTCAATCCAGACATGCAGATGGCATTCAATTGCAAAAATCAATTTCAAATTTTAAAACATCTATATTAAGCATACGCCATGAAACTGATGCAATCGAACAAGAGTGAATAACTGAAAATATTGGTAAACGCAGGAGATTGGGCGACACTGATAAAAAATGCGTAACAGCCAAGGAAATTTGCGATGTAATAGTTACCCAACTGAAAGATAGGCTTTCATATAAAGGTCATTTGGAAGCAAATTACCTTCTTACAAACACTTCTTATGAGTCTTTCCATAACGAGTTTCCAAATGATATTTTTAACAGGGCTACTAAGTTATATCCAATGCTTTCAAAGGAGCGATTAAAAACGGAATTGGAAGTAATTTATTCAAGAAATGATTTTTCTCAAATAAACAGTTCCACTAGTACTCTACAATTTATTTTAAAAAATGAATTAGAAAGCACTTTTTCAGAGCTTGTAAAATTATTGAAAATAATTATGACAACGCCAATGAACACCGCTGAACCTGAACGGTGTTTTTCCACTCTTAAAAGGCTTAAAACTTTTCTTCGAAATTCTATGACAAACGATAGACTAAATGCTTTGGCAATGATGTCAATAAATAAGGACTTAGTGCACGAGATACCGAATTACGACGAAAAAGTTTTGGAAACATTTGTTGCGCTTAAAAACCGACGAATGGACTATTTATTTAAAGTCTAGAAACTTTTAGTGAGGTATGTATAAAGAAATGTTTTTTTTCAATCTGTATAGGTATCTACTGCTATATACCCACTATAAAACTATTAAAATTTTAAAAAAATATAAAATAAATTTGGTGCTAAAACAAAGAAAATATAAATCCCATTTAAAAACTGCGTTTTTTTTTATCTTCTTGGATAAAAAGCATAAAGAAAATCGATACAAAGGTAAAAAGGGGCGTGGCACCTCGAAAATTTTTTGCCTGCAGCGCTTTTTTGCCTGCAGCGCTTTTTTGCCTGCAGCGCTTTTTTGCCTGCGGCGCACACCCTACGATAAATCTGTGGCTGTAAGGCTAAAGGGCATAACTCGGTTTTTGGCAAAAATGAGTTATCTCTGGAGGATACTTCAAAAAATGAGCTTTATAATATGGCCTAACGGTATAACTCGATTCTTAAAGATAAGAAAGATATTTGTTAAGATTAGGGCATAACTTATGGGTTTGAAAATATTCAATCAAGTAAAATGTCATAAATTTATATATTCATAAAAAAAATGTATATGTGTGCTAAAAGAAGGGAATAACTTTAGTTATTTTAGAGTATAAGTAAAATATGTTAAAGTAAAAGGGTTTAAATTAAGTTATGTCTAGTAGTTTAATATATTCATAGCAATGCATAACGGTATAACTTGACATATTACTTTTTGTTTAAATGAAAATTTACGTTCCTCTAGTATAACTGGATAGTTATACCTTTTTGCCTGATTGATTTTACAATTTTGCGCTGAAACGCTGTGAAAACGCCGGTTTGTGATCAGTTTTAAGCAACGGTGAGAGAAGGTTCACTACTCGCCCCTTTGTGAATTTTGCAATGCATCGACGAACTGAAAAAATACTTAGTGCATGTAGTAAACTGGATATTGGAAGCAATATATCGAAAGTTAGTAAACGTAGGTAGTTGTTAAAATAATAATAAAATAAAATTATAGTAATAATTAAAACACTATAAAATATTATAAAAAATAAAACATTTTTTTTTACTTTTTATACTTAGGTATTATTTATTATTGCACATTGGTGAGAATAATGGCAAAAACTAGTCTTCAGTTTTCTTTAAAAAATACAACCCTATGAACAATAAGAATGAGAATGAGCAACTAAATTTGAATAACACCCCATCAATTATTTAAATATTTAGAATCTTTAAAATCGGGCATTCCCAAACATCTGATATAATTTATAGTATTGTAACAGTATATTTTCGAAATATCCTTATAAGGCGAAACATATTATATTATGTATGTAGAGAGAGTAACACCTTAATAAATTATAAAATGTTAAAAGGCAAAAAAAGGTGTTTTATTCTTGATATTTATGTTTCAAATAACCTACTATATATAAAATATAAATAATATAATATATAAATAATAATAATAATAATAATAATAATAATAATAATAATAATAATGATAATAATAATAATAATAATAATAATAATAATAATAATAATAATAATAATAATAATAATAATAATAATAATAATAATAATAATAATAATAATAATAATAATATAATAATAATATATAAAATATTATATTTTTTATGTTTCTGTAAGATTATAATGGTGTTGCCCGAATTATGCAGCGAAACGATGACATCCACAAATAACATTTCATGTAATGTTAAGCTACAGAAACCTGGTAAAGGTACATTTATTTTTAATTATATTTCAATAGTTTTGTTATTAAAAGAATAATATGTTACAGCGACACCTGATCTGTTCAAAACAAGAATTCGCATGTGTCTGCTATGTTTACCTATTTAATGTCTGTAAAAGGTATAGAAAAATACAAGAAAAAAGCACCTTCTCCAATACATCTTCCGAAAGATTGGTTTAATGTAGTAAGAATGCAAATGCAAGACTTTTAAATTTTTTAAATCAATTTAAAGGCCCTCTTATTAATAAAAATATTACAACAAATAAAGAAAAATTTGCCTTGAGACCGCTAAAGTGGTCAAGGTTTAAAGATGAATTTGAAATTATAAGGTTTAAGGATGCACTTCTTCCAACGGATACCTTTATTTTAATTGATTATTTTTTTAAACTTGTAGTTTAGATTTTACATTAAAATCTCTGTATACAAAACTGCGGTCAATTGACCCGAAAAAAAGCAAACTTCATCGAAATTGATTTAATTAACGACATTACAAGAAAGTTTTACATGGACTTAAATTCAATACCAGGTACGTCAAAAAATAGATAAGATCTTAATGATACAGATCCTGCTATTGACAGAGTAAGGAGCGATGTTGAATTTTAATTAATTTTAATGTAAAGAAAATACCGTTTTTAAATTATTTGTCTTTTTTTTTTAAACATTATATTAGTGTTACAGCATAAGTCGAATTATGTCTTAACACGTTTAGTTATTTGCATATTTGTTTTTAGGTAAAAAGTCATAACTTGACATATTGCCATTTGACTTATTTAACCATAAAAGAAAATAGGTTGTATCTCGAGTTATACCTTTTTCCCTGATTGCTCTGCTAAATATAAATCAGTTACTTCGAATAATTTTCAGAAAAAAACAAGTTTTTTCAAAATGGAGGGAAAAAAATAATCTAAAATAAAAATAAATACTTTATACAAACAATATGTAACGATTGTCAACGTATAAAATAATTTTTAAGCTTGTTTACAAAATATTTTATGCACTTTTTGTTATTGGCTCTCCTGAAAAGTGATAAAAATGGAGTTATGCCCTTTAGCAATACAGCCACAGAAATGTCACGAGCCGCCACTGGGTTAAGGGTGATATAATTCCTCCCCCCTAAAATTCAACTTTGAGGACTAGCGAGGAAGTTGGACGTCGGCGAAGTCGATAGTTTTTTTTTTCCTTCTGGGCGGTTCCTTTAAGGGTGCATAATTTGGGGTATATCTTCTTATAGGCAAGGTATATATGATTCCCAAAATTAAAAGTACATAGATCGCCAAGGTCCCAATACTTAGGGTATTAGAGATAGTATCGTAGACTAGCTTAGGCTGGTTTTCGATTATATTGCTTCTTGTTGATTTCAGATCATCGAGTTCGATTTCTTCCAATCAAAGTGTCGCATTACTGATAGAGTCGATTCACTCAGTAAACCTGCAAGATAGCCGACATGTCATATGACAAAAGTCATATTCCAGCTAAATAAAATAAATTTTTGCATTTTCAATGACTTTTGTCATATGACATGTCGGCCATCTTGCAGGTTTACTGAGTGAATCGACTTTAGCTTGTTGAGCCAAATTTGTATCCAGGTCAGAAGTAATATGGGCTGGTTTAAATTCGTGGATTGTTTTTTGTTAATAATTATATCATTTTGAGTTGATATACGGCATTCAATGGGCAGGTTAATTAGATATGTGCCGGCCATTGGTTTTTGTATTTCTTCTTGTTTCTCGCATTTTAGTTGAAGAGGTTCTTGTTGCGACAACAGCGCAATCCATTGGCTAGAGTCGCTTAACCGTTTGATGATCGATTTCGATACCTTAATCAGTGTTTTTTCGCAGGCGGAGGTGTTTTTGACGTCAAGAAGCTGAACTTCACAAGGGTTGCCTTCTTTGATGTCCTTGAGGTCCATTTTTAGGCAGATGAATCGTTGTGGGGATATTTCATCGCAGGGGTTGCTTGCAAATGCATAGTGCAATTCATTTTTTACTAAGAATTTGTTTCGCGGTATTATCGCCTTAAACTGACTCTCAAAAAATATAGGTGTCGAAAATAAATAAAAATAATTAAAGGTCTCAGGAAACATAATTGAAACATGTAAACTGTAATGTATTTTATTGTTTAAAATAAAACTATTAACTTTTATAAATTTTGAAAACAAGGGTATATTTTCTAAAGTTAATTCGACTGAAAATTGGTCCTTATTCAAGTATTGTTTAAGAGTTTTAAGTTCGCTTAATAAATCAACAGTTTTAATTATGCTAGGATGCATAAGTTGCAGCTGTGAGAAAGAAATAGAATTTTCGATGTCTTGCAGTACTATAGAGTTTAGAATTTCATACATGTTGATAATCTGGTTCATGAGATCCTTAATAAACATTGCGTTCTTACGGTTTGTTTGATTCTTTTAAAGAAATTTGGTGTATGCGTGATTACAATAATTTTTCATTATGTCTAATTTGTTGAATGGTATTATTGAATTTATCAATTAGTGCAACTGATAGAGTATTTTGCCTTTTAATATTACTAGCTAAATTCATTTGGTTATTTTGCAACTCCTGAATTACTTTATCATATTTTTCCCCGTCCGAATAATCTAAGTTTCCTGAAATTGATTTGAAGATTGAACCTAAGCCATTTATAAGACCACGTTTTGATCGAAAAGGTTTCGGTAATATTTCGCGTATTTTTATGTCTACTTTATCTCTAATGAAACTTAATATCTTCCTGTAATTAGAGGTGTCATAGAAGTAGAAGTACTCTTCGTTCTTGTGAATAAGATTAAGTAGGGTATTTGAACCAAAATTTCTATCAATATCGGGTTAAAGTAATAAAAATGTATAAGCTTATGTGAATAATGTTCTACTTTCGTAGTTCCTAATTTAAGAGGGATAAGTTCAGGGTTGTTGTCTAATTTCCGAATGGAAATTGTTTCTTGGAATCCAGAAAATCTGAAAAGAAAATTTTATTTTAATTATCGAAGAAATAGGTCTTTCTAAGCGGTCTTCTTAGATTGTCCATATATGTATTTTTGGTTGGTTCTCGGTGGAAACCGTTTTTCTTTGGGGATTAGTATTCGTTAATTTAGAAGATTTTTGAAATTTATTTGCGTTTTTCTGCCGCGTGTGTTTTCTAATAAATGCTTGTTCCTCTGGTTGCAAAATTTCGGGGTTATCTCGGTTTTCGTTCCGTTTTTCTATAATTTGTTCTTTATTTTGTATTAACCCAGATATGCCTGAATTATATTTTTTTTTTTGAAAATTAAAAAAAAAACTAGGTAATATGTTTAGTTCAAGGCTATATATTACCAAAAAAATATTTGAATTTTGGATTTCTGAAAAACCAATGTCCTTTTAAAAGAACAATAGGCATACCGGACTACTAAAATAAAAAATATAATTTTAAAACATTTTATAACTAAACGTAAAAAAACTGAGTTATAGTGTTAATATTATTAAAAATACGTAACCCCTAGTTACAGAAAAAAAAACAACAGTTAGACCTATTCTAATTTATTGTGATATGTTACAAAACACTCAACATGTAAAGCCACATCACATTTTATACATTTTCTTTGAACTTTTTTATGGCAAACTCTACAACGTGTTTGTTTTGGTTGGGATACAATGTATTGGTTTTATATTATCTATTCGTGATTCTAAATGTTCGAACGAATTAGGCCTGCCTCGTTTTTTCCACTATTTTTGTATTTTTCCAGCAACTTCTCCACTACTGCCCTTCGAAAATTCAAATGATTCATTTTCCATCTTGGTGTTTATGTAGCTGCCAGGCGATTTGTTCAGTAGCGTCAAGACAATACATAATAATAGGAAAATACCACTTTTTTCTTTATATATAGCTGGCCACTGGACATCTGGTAAGGATACATCTGTCTCAGGCCATATGTAGCTTTCCTTTACTGCTTGAAAAATACTTAAAGGGATGTCATCTTCTTCATCCCTATTTTCTGTCAAGTTTTCTCCACTGGGAGCATGCAAATTAGTTCCAACGGCAGTTGCGATAGCAAAATTTTCATCTTCACTAATGTCTGTACCTTTGATCAAAATGTCTGCTGGAGCCAAGAGCTGAGAACCGGCCAAGTTGTTTATATTTACATAATCCTTGTCTTCGGAATCTTCATCTGTCAAATCTTGTACTGAATTTATAGGAGGGAACATGGCAATATTTATTTCAAAAGGTAATAAAAGTAGTCATCTTCTTTCAGACTTCGTACAGTTCATTTAACTTCAAACCCCTAAAAATAAGAAAAATATATTCTAATGCCTATTGTCCTTTTAAAAGGACACTAAAAATTATTGGGCTAAATACATATGTTTTTTTATCATAACCTCAGTTTTTCATAACAACCCAAAGGTATAACCATTTGACCTAACAAACATGTAAAAAAAATTAATATTTGCAAGTTAGCACTTACCTACTAGCTTTAAATCAATAGGCTGCGTCATTTTCTAAAAATCACAAACTTTAAAATATTCTAATTCACTTAAAAAAACGTTATAGCACCAAGTAGGATCATAAGACATGTGATTTGGATTGTTCTTAAATAATGTTAGTAGGGGAGACCAGGGCAAGAAGATCCCCTGGGGTCAAACGATCCCACGTCTTTTTGTCGCTCCTGTATGCACAAGAGCATCCGTAGACTTGGCAACAGTGCCTTTCAAGTACGGCGGGTTAGTACAATAAATGACAGCGATCAGTGTGCAAGTGTTTTGGCAGTGTAAAGCATTTTATGATTTTTGCCGCCTTGATAATAGAAAAGCATTTCATATTATCCATGTTCGTTACTAAAAAACAGTTAGGTATAAAAATATTCGATGGTAGCTATGAGAAAGTATAGTGTAGTGAACAAACTGGTCGATAGTTTTGCAAATTTTAGTACGTTTAAAAAAGGATCCCGTTAACAATGGGGCAAAATGATCCCCTAAAACAATGGGGCTACTATTAACTATTAAAAAAATCCGTTACAAAATGTCATTTTAAAAGGACAATAGGCATATCTGGGTTAAGTCAGAGTTTAATTTTGAATAAATGAGTATGCCTTTTCTTTGTGTTCGTTAACATAGTCATTAAGTAATATTTTGTCTATTCCTAAATTAAACGTGTCGTTTGATGATATTATGTGACCATTTATGACATCTATAGACTTCATTTTGGTAACAAAGTGTAAGGAATTATTATAGGCTAGAATAGCGTATAATATTTTCATGTTCATGGGTGTTTTTGAAAAACCTTGTGTATTTAAAAGTCGTATATGCTCTGCTATTGTAGAGTGAAAACGTTCGATTACATTATTTGACTGAGGGTGGTTCGGTGAAATAAAATAAATTTTAATTTTATGCAGGCCTAAAAAATCGGTTATTATAGAGAGGTTTTTGAATTATGTTCCGTTATCGCAAATTGTTTGGCATGGAATATACGGTGGTGCGAAAAGTATCTAATTAAATTATCTGCAATTTCTGTACCGCTTGCTGAATTTATAGGGTACGCTTGAGCATATTTTGAAAAACTGTCGAGAAAGTGTCAAGAATTTTGACTGTTTAAAGGTGAATGTGTCAATGTGAACGATTTCAAAAGGCTTAGAAGCAGTGGGCGTAATGTTCATTTTTATTATTACAGGGTTACGTTCATATTTGCTTTGTTGACAGATCTCGCACTCGTTAATGTAGGTCTGTATAGAATTTATTGTATTCGGCCAATAATATTTTTCGTTAATTTTAAGATAAGTTTAGTCTGGTAGGTGGTTGGTTTTGCTTTCATGATAGTTTTTTATTATTTCTACTATATCGTCTCTTTGTGTAACATTAATTAATTTTTTCATACAACGTTTAAATTTGATAGATCGCCATTTAAAATATGTCTGCAAGGTTGTTGAGAACGGTTCGTATAGTTTTGCGTCTAGGAAATAAACATGGTATTGTATGTCGGGAGAAATATAATCTCTAATAAAATTGATAACATCGTGTTCAAAATTGTTCTCGGATAATTGTACGGTAAGGCGTTTTTTCTTTTCAAATAAAATTGTTATCTTAGGTTTCGCGGGCGAATGTAAGACAGAGGTGACAAATATCTGGTTGTTGCCGTAATTAACTGGGTCATCAGTTATGGGAATTCCAACTATAGGGTTTTGCTCCGCGTTAGAATGCACTGTTGCATTTTCGTCGTCGGGTAGGTCATGGTCGACATTGACGTCCTCGATGTTTTGTTCGTCATCTGTTTGTACAATAAGCGATACATTATCGTTGTTGTCTTTGTCTTGGTTATTTGACGTTTGTTCGAGAAGTCGGTCAATTTGATCTAATTGATCAATGTCAATATCTTGGTTTTGATTTTCGTTATTGTCTGATATTAAATTTTCTATGTCGATATAATCCGAATTTATTTCTTTTGTATGTATCTCGATACGCGAAAGTGCGTCTGCGTTACTATTAAGAGAACCTTTTTATAAATTATATTATAATCATACTCTTCTAATCCCCAGCGCAACATTTTTGAATTCGGATCTTTCAATGAAAAAAGCCATTGGAGGGGCTGATGATCGGTTATGATATTAAATTTTTCTCCGAATAAGTACGGTCGGAAATATTTGGTTGACCAAACTATTGCCAACAATTCTTTCTCGATACTTGAGTATAGGCTTGCCAGATATAAATTTGGAAAAAGGGGTACTTATCTACATGCAGGCAGGCGCGTATACAACTCTTAGTTATGGGGGGGGGGGGGGGGGGGTAATGAAAGGAGAAAAAGGCGCTCAAAAAAATAGCGCCGCAGGCGACAATTTTTTGGATGCCACGCCCTTTTTTCAATGTTTGTGCTTGATTTTTAATTAGGAAAATAAAATACACAATACAGAATCCTCAAGAAAACCACAAAAACAGTGAAACAAAGGAAGAAGGGACACTTTCGGATTCAGCATCTCCCATATTTAAATTATTTTTGGCCAACACTTTGCATACAATAGAAAATTAGACGGCAATAATGACGGTGTCAAAATCGAAATTGAAACAATCAAAAATGCGGTAACCATGATATCGACTAATATGGACACCTGAAAATTTTTAAAATTACGAAAACGTTATCTGATATCAATGAAATTTAGACGAATAAAATCTATTTGCGCTGTCGCAGATTAAATTTTGAATGATACACGTTCGATATGAACTTTGTTAATGAAACTTGTGCAATTAAAGGAACTTGGCTAACGCCTCGTGGTTTAACGTTACACACGTTTTATTATAGTGTTCATATCGAACTAGTATCATTAATAACTATAATAACTCTATAGCCTCTTTTAATTCAATTGTTATACTTTTCACTTGACTTTGTCGCTTTTAACAATTTTTCATTTTGCAAAAAATATTTATGGAATTCTTTGCAGGTTTTTCCATAATTATGTTTAACCATAATTTCGGCGCGGCCTAAAATGGGGTATTTTCGGTACCCCTTTTAGGTTTTTCAAAAAGGGGTACTTTAAAAAATATAATTACAAAAAGGGGTATTGTACCCCCAAAAGGGGTACTTCTGGCAAGCCTAGTTGAGTAATTCTGCTCAGAATCGTTCAAGGTTCTTGAAGCATATGCTATTGGTCGATCTTGTCCAATAGGTCCTTGAGATAGTACGGATCCGACCGAGACGTTGCTTGCGTCACAGGTCAAATTAAATGTTTTTGGAAAATCTGGGTACTGAAGGATTGAATCGTATATAAGCAAGTTTTTACACGTTTCGAAGCAGGTTATAAATTATTTATTAAGCATTTTGTTAAAGGTTTTGTGATTCTAGCAAAGTTATTGATGAAACGTCTATAGTAACCTAATAAACCGAGAAAGCCTTTTATTTGTTTAGTAGTTGATGGTATTGGATATTTTTTAATTGCTTTGATCTTGTCAGGATTGGGCTTAACTTCGTCAGGGGTGACTATATGTCCTAGATAATATGATACTTCTTTTCTCAAGAATTCTGATTTGTCAAACTGAATTTTGATGTTTGAATCCCTAAGGCGTTGGAAAACTAATTTTAAACGTTAGATATGTTCCTGCAAGGATGTGGAAAAAATAATTATATCGTCCAGGTACACTGCACATTTTTCGTTTTGCAACCCTCGCACTATATTATCGATTACCCGCTGAAACGTCGTCGGAGCCCCCTTTAATCCGAAGGGCATGCGCATATACTCGAAGTGCCCAAGTTCGGTGCTAGAAGTCGTTTTTTCGATATATTTTTCTTCCATTTCAATTTGGTGGAAACCACTAGCCAAATCTAATGTAGTAAAGTATTGGCATTTGCCGAGCTTATCTAATATGTCACTTATGTTAGGAAGGTTATATCGGTCATCTATAGATTTTTCGTTCAATTTCCTACAATCGACGACAACGCGCCATTTCTGTTTACCGGAGGCATCAGCCTTTTTTGGGACTACCCAAATAGGTGAACTCCACTGTGACTGACTAGGCCTGATTATTTTTTGATCTAACATTTTATTAATTTGGGATTCAACTTCGCGTTAATGAACATATGGGTACCGGTACGATTTAGTGTATATAGGTACTTCGTCCGTAGTACGAATCTGATGTTTTATTTTATTGGTAACGGTCAGGGGTGTATTTTCATCGTAGAAAATATCTGCATATTCATTTATTAAGTTTAAAATTTGGTCTTTTTCCTCGTAATTTAAGTGGTCTGTACGGAATTTAGAAAAATCTATTCTTTGCTTAGGTGAATCGTCGAAGTTGTTAAAATTTATTTCTTGAATAAGCTTTTTGTCGAATTTTTCTACTGATATCGGTTCTGAGTAATTTAAAGTTATTGGACTGCTTGTATTATTTAAAGTAGTCGTTATGGCTTCGCCATTCCTCGCGATTGTCAATGATTCCGGTATTTCGCAATTGAAGAGTGGAAATTAAAACGGCCGTAGGTATGTGCCAAAAACATAATTCTGAGATAATCAAGTAAAACTAAATTGGTTAAGGTTTATTGAGTACAGGTACTCGGAGAGTTTTTAGGTAATTTTTTATTAAATATATCGTGCACCCGGAAGAAGAGGGTGACATCTCAAAATCACTCATTTTTCAGGGGAGGTGTTTAAAGATTATGTCTTTTTTATTTTTGCTAATATTTTTTTTAAGCATTAATAGGATAATGATTTTTTGACTTGTATTACAGACTTTGTGCCTCCATTGAATTGTAAAATTCATTGTTTGTTATTGCTTAAGATCAGGGAGAATTGGATAGAAGTAACCTTTTTGAATATAAAATAAGCAAATATAAGTACATATTATTTCGTCTTGTCACCTTATTGAATATAAATAAATCTATTTTTCTAAACAGAAACCACAAGACAACTAGAAATGTCACCTTTCTCTAGATAATTCGCGACGTGCTCTTCACAAAAGACACAGGCACACTGAGATAACACCATTAACACGATCTTCTCGATACGTGCTGCGTAAAAATGGCGAATTCAGTAAAGCGACAACACGCCATCTCTCGGTCAATAAGTAAAGCTCACATGTAACTTTTTTTCTCATGATAGAATACAATATTTAAAATTGATTTCTGTATAAAATTCACTTTTGCCAAATTTTGAGATGTCACCTTCTTCTTCCGGGTGCACGATATGCAAGTAATACAAATCCATAAATAAACTTTTTGGCAAAAAATATTGAACAACTAACTATGAATGAATGTAAAGAAAAAATAACTGTTGAAAAAACATATTTTAGGCGTTTCCTTGCGTTTCTATAAAACTTCTTCAATGTTTGTTTGCTATGATATGAGCCACTGCCTTTGCTTTCTCTTTGATTATTTTCCATTTTATTTTAAACTGCCCGATGAACAACACAAGTTTGATTAGAAAATAAAACACAACAGCGAAGTGAACACGTGCAAAGTTTCCATTAAACTGAACTTATGTTATGTTGGACTTACGACCTTTCAAAGGAAACTTCTTTAACACATACGTTAACCGCCATCTATTATTAGAGCCTGACACTTGAATTTTAACTTTGGCACTTACGGCCTTTTACAGGACAGAAAGCATGCTACTTGCAACCTTTCTATGTCAAAAACTTAGTTTTGAAAAAAATGGTACTTACGGCCTTTCTAATCTCCACTCTTCAATTGTGAAATTTTTGGTGGGGTATAATGATCTCGCCGTTTTTAATCGTAGTTTTTATTTTTATAACTTGTTCGGAACGACGTGTAATTGTTATTAAATTAAAGTTAGGTAACTAGGATGCTTTTGTCAAAATTTAAATTTGCCTGAAACATTTTTAGGTTATTGAGCCCTAAAAGTCCTTGAAAGGTATTGTGAAATTTAAGTAAAAATAATTTAAGGTTTTTAATTTGTGGTAGATTAAAATTTTTTGAAGCTGGGATAGAAGCACTGTGTCTATGAGCTGATTTTTGAAAGACCGTTGAAACAATAAATGGGTCTTCATGGATTAAATTTGGGAAATTTTTAAATGCAATTTGTGGGTCGATAAATGATTTTGTTGACCCGGAGTCTATTAAAATTTTAATATTGTATTCGGGAAAGATTATGTATGAAAGTTCGCTTGAATTATTGGTATTATTAAGCGAAACTATCGGGGGTGATATTTGATATGTCATGTTTGGGCGTTTTTCGTAGAAGTTAACTGAAAATTTTCGTTTTGGTTGCCTTCGTTAAAATTAGTATCAACATAAGTTAAAGGGTCATTTGGTTCTTCGACAAAATAGTTATTGTTAGATGGGTTATCGGTATCGTCATAGTAATACTGTGAGTGTTGGTCATGGTCCCGATAATATTGACTGGGTGGTCCTAGGTCATAGTATGGATGATCAGGCTGCATTTCGTTTGTTTAGGTATAAAATAATTCTTCAGCAATCCATTTGTTTTGTTGAGGGGGTTGAAACGAATTGAATGGACGGTTCTGTCCAAAATTTGTATTTCGAGTAGATACGGTCATAGGTGACAATAGGTGTAGGTTTAGGAAATGTTCTCTGTGGGTTTGGTTTAAAACATTTTGATTTTGTTGCGGTTGTTGTTTAAAGACTTGCGAATTTGTAAAATATCTTTGGGGTTGATAATTGAATCGGGGTTAAATGGGTATAGGCTGTGATGGAAATCTATTTGGCATTTGATTTCTAAAGAAATTGTTTGGCGTGTTTAAATTAAAGTGAATGGGTGTGCTGTGCACTGTTTTTGTCTTTGATCGGGTCTTATTGGGCTGGGCCCTGGTCTGATCGAAATTTTGTTATTGGAATTTTGAAAATAATGTACATTGTCTTCTTGGAGGACGATTTGCAATGCCTCACTAAGATCTTTTGGTTTCATACATCTGATTGTTGTGCCTAAAGGCTCGTGTAGGCCGTTTTAAAACTTTATTTTCGTCTTTCGTTTCGTGTAAATCTACATAAGCACACAAAAGGTTCAAAATATTTAAAACTCTATCATAATATTGCTGCGGTTTTTCTAATGTATTTTGTCGCAACATAACCAAATCTCTGTTTAAGCATGACTCATTTCTTTGATCTGCAAAATTGCGTGTAAGTGTGTTACGCACATCTTGCCATGAACTTACATTTTGAATAATAACAACTACTTTTGCATTTCCAGATAATTTTGAAATCAAAGAGTTAAATAAATAGACATTTTGAAAACCTGTTGGATTATTTGCCTCGTAAAATTCGCTTATCAAGGCTTCACACACAGATATATATATCTATTTAGATCATTAGGATTTCTGTTAAATTCCGGAACGCACTTTAAATATTCAAGATTAAAACGAGACATTCTATCAGTATTTTCAGGTAACTGAATTGAAACTTGCTGATGATTTAAATGTTCTGAAATTTGTTGTTCGATATTTTTTATCGAATGACTGACAGATTCTATAGTTAAAGTTACTTGATTTTCTGTTAAAATTTGAGAGCCGGTTAAAGAGTTATTGCATTGAATATGAAACTATATAAGAATGACGGATGTCCGAGAAAAGTTGACAACCCATTTTTTGACGTATTGGAGCTGGTTTGGCCGCCATTGTGAAGCTGATCGTAACTCTAACCTTAAAGCTGTCGCCTGTCTGTCGTTATAATGCAGTGCCTCGGCAACAGATGTCTTAAATTCACTGATGTGATGTCGTGGTGTTGCCGCATATCGTATTTTATTGGAATTTTTAAGAATTCAAGCATCACAGACAATAAAATAGGAGGTCAATTTCAGCCAAATGTATGTTTTTGATAATAATATGTACGCTGATTACTCCAGGGTAATTGGACCGACTTTCATAATGATTTTACCGCTGCATTAGGTGTTAAATGTTTAACAAATAAAAGTAGATAAAAAGCGACAGCAAGTATAACTAAAATAGGTTTTATTTCGTCGAAAAATAGCAAAATACGTAATACACTAATACAAAGAAACTGAATGTTTCTTAAGTAAGAAATTAAAACCTACTTATGTTAACCATTTTGAAAAGTAGTAATACTTAATTGCAAATAAAAACCAAGTTATACAAACCGCACATCATTCATATTTTACCCAACATATACGTTGGTATTAAATAGTGAGAGTCGTCGTTCTGTGAGAAATAGAATACATGGCGGTCAATATGTTTTCATGTAATTAACGTTGGGACGTCAAAAGGTTGAAAATATTATATGCTACAAAGCAATTAAAAATAGGTACATTTTTAGGTCTAGAAGTGGATAGGTGAAGGTACTTATGTGAAATCAAGTTTTACGATAAGCTATAAAAATAAATTAAAAAAAACTCATGCAGCAAGTCAAACAGACAAGCTGCAACAATGTTTTAATTTAGCAGTGAAAAGGTTAGTCCCTTTCTTGTTGGTGAACTCATTGTGCCATCTATGAATTTGACGTAGCAGATTTAGGAAATCGGCTCATATAGCCTTCTTATAGTTTGATATTCAATGGTTATTGTTAATTTTCAAATTTTCCAGAAAATCAGCTAAATTTTCGACTCACATTAAATTGCACTTACATAAATATCGCAATGATGAAACTGGCCTTCATTATCTTCTATAAGAACCTCGTAGTAGGTAGGCGATGTGGTCCTTCCCAAAACTTCGATTCTTGCAAAATTGGTCAATTTGTGTTCCAACTTTCGATAGTGGCTTGCCTATGTGGGTCCAATGGTCTGCGATAGATTGGACGACGAATCCTCGATGGATGGTGAAGTCACTCCACTAAACACTTCCGCACAACAAAGTCACTAACAGGTTCGATTTTTCGGTAAATCGTTGATACGAAAATCGCTTGTTCGATACGATCGACTCCGAAAATCTGCACGACTGCGCCAATTAAATCTTCGAACACAAGATTTGAATTTTGTAAAATATTTATTTTCAATTTAAAATTAATTTTACAAAAATAATGTATAATATTAATAGCGTGACAATAAAAACCCGACTGAATATTAATTCCCATGAAGATCTAGGCTTCGCTGGAGTATGTTGATGCTTATTCAGCAACTCAACATTTTTTCGGGAAATGCAATAATATCCTATGGTTAAGGGTGATATAATTAATGCCATTTTTCATTTTTGACCCTCAATATTAAAAACTGCTTTTTTTGAATAATTTGAGTATTTAATAAGATATTAATTTCAAAAGTTTGGTACATTGCGTCAACATAAAAAGTTACATATTTTGAGGAAAACAAAATACAATTGTAAAATATTCAAAATGGGGGGGGGGGGTCGTCAAGTACACGCTGATCATCCATATTTTTTAGTACGGGCGCCAGTGATTCCGAACTATATTTTTTCTGGTATTTTTTTGGTTTTGATTATTTTTTGTCGCTCATAAAATTTCGATAAAATAATGCGTTTTGGAGATAATTTAAAAAGTTTGGGTCGTTAACTTCTGCCAACGGTAATCTCATATTTTTCAAATGTTAAATCAAGTCAGCCGTTGTGGCATTACCATGGATTCAAGATAAAATTTTAGGTAAAACTTTGCAATAGGTGACAATACCAAACTCAAAGGATTAGCCAAAAATAATGATAGGACAGTGGGGTACAGATAACAACCTGAACTATTTAAATGAAATTGTTTTATTGCCTTAAGAACTTGCACGTTTTACAAGGGGCCATATAATTATCTTTCACTTATATATTTGAAATTTGGCTTGGGGAGATAGACAGGTGACTTAGCCTAAACCAGCTTAAATCCAGTATTTTTGTTTCAGATAGTAAATCGAAAAACAAAAAAAACTGCGTTGAAGGCGAAGAATTTGATTGCGACGACGCCACTTGCATATCATCAACGTTAGAGTGCAATGGAGTTTATAACTGTAGATTTAGGTGGGATGAAGAAAAGTGTAATGTAAGTACGTTTTTTTTTCATTAAATCCTAAATGCTCATCGTAAAGTTCGACAAATTGTTTTTTAACAGCTTTATTAGTGGTCTGTAGTTCGTAAACGACATCACGGATTTTAATGCGGTTTCCAGGGTTTAAGGGTTGTTTTATGCAGATTATTATTGTAGTATGTGTTATGACGTAACCAATGCACATTAATACAATTCACAGTAGAAAAGAAAGTTGTGTAAAAAATTAAAAATTTCAAGTAAGTTACATTTTGTAAGTAGTATTTTCTTCTGTTATATTTTAACGTTATTTTATAACCTCAGATAATATCTCGGGACAATATCGGCATTTTCTTATTATATTATTATGCCCTAGGGCAAGAATTATCCTATTTAAAAAAGCTGTTTTGGGCATAACTGAAGACATGACTATTTTTCTTCAGTTTGTTTTCTATTCAATGTTTATTTCTTATAAAAGAAACATTTTAAATTACCCTAAGGTATGTACCAGGTGTCCCAATAATTGAGTTATTCATATTTTAAAAGTTTGCACTAAAATATTTAAGCTGTATTATCCTAATTTTATCATATTCTTTGTGATTTGGGACACCCGGTATACAGGGTTTTTCAATAAAAACTCCCAGGGCAATAAAATTATATACAGTTTTTAGCCTCTATGATTGGCTTCACAACAGTATTAAAAAATGTATACAAGATGTAGGTGCACAGAATTTTTTCGATGACAGGAACTTTTAAATGTTATGGCTCTTAAAGATAATTAATTTTTGATCAAATTATATCCCATAAAAATTTTCGATAAATCCAAGTATTTTAATTGTAAATATTATAAATAATTTTAATTAGTTTTAATATCCTCTAGCAGATTTTAATTTAATGTTGGTAATGATAATTTTAGTGATAAAACGCTCGTGTAGCGCTAAATTATTACGTCCAGTGACGTCTCAGGGGGCGCATTAACAAATAATATTGGCAAAAAATAAAACGCCACTGAGTTTTTGGTAATTTTTAAATTTTTCGGATTAAGCAACTAAAAATATCCTTTTCCTGTCTGTTAAATTGTTTTCATAATTTTGCTTCGTTTTCGAGAAAAAAAAAAACAATTTTATTTCATATCTCTGGAAAACAAAAAACGGCAATAATTTTGAACACCTCATTCGACCACATTAGTTAGTTTTTGGTATTGTTCTAATTTTCATTAATAATTTTGTTTAATTTCTCGTCAGTTCTTTCATAAAATTTAAAACCTTTTTTAATTTTATTTTATTATGCTTTAATGTTTTAACTTTGCTTTTAAACAACAAAAAATACAACGTATTAATTTATTTAATGATTTTTGTTTTCCAGAGATATGCAATAAAATTGTTTTAATTTTTATTTCTCGAAAACGAAGCCAGATATGGAAACAATTTAGCAGACAAGAAAAGGTTATTTTTATTTACTTAATCTGAAAAAAATATAAAAATTACCAAAAACTCAGTGGCGTCTTATTTTTTGCCAATATTAATTGTTGAGACGTCACTGGACGTAATAATTTAGCGCTACACGATCGTTTTATTACTAAAATTACCATTACCAAAATTAAATAAAAATCTGCTAAAGGATTATTAAAAATATTTATAATTAAAATACTTGTTAAAATTATTAAAAAAAAAAACTTCAGAAATTAATTATCTTTAAGAACCACAACATTTAAAAGTTCCTGTCATCGAAAAAATTCTTTGCACCGTGGCGCCACCTACATCTTGTATTATTCAAACACATTTCTCACGCAGTTGTGAAGCCAATCATAAAGGCCAAAAATTGGCGTTTACAGAATTTACATGTCACTTTTACTTTTCGAAATAATTGGCCTGGGAGTTTTTATTGAAATTCATAATTTTTTCTTTATAAGAAATAAACCAAATGAGTGCATTAAATAGAAAAAAACTGCGTAAACAGTCATCAGCTGGGCGGTTCATGAAAAAGCTCACCCAGTATAATGAAAAAGTTAATGTCAGGGCGAACTATGGTGAAAATAGGGTAAAAGGATCATTTTTCTTTAATAAAGAAAGATATCTAAATTCCCTTCGACAATATCTATTTCCAGATAATGATCCGGACTTACCAAGTTTAACTTTATGGTTTCAACTGGATGGTACTCCCCCGCATTATGCCGCTCATGTAATGAAGTACCTACTTAAATACAAGTTTTCCGGGTCGATGGATAGATAGACGGGGGTCAATAAAGTGGCCAACCAGATTGCCGGATCTTATCCCACTGTACTTTTTTTCGTGGAGCTTCGTTATAGTTTATAAATCTAAAACTGATAGATACGCTAAAGAAGTCCATTTTCCACAACTAATAGAAAATGTACAACAGGAATTTTTAGATCGATTGATCTACTGCAGATAGTTGGTGGAGGACGTTTTCAACATCTTATAAAATAGGTTCCTTTCATACTTTGTCGTTTATCTCTTTTGTTTTAAACGTTAATATTTCGTTAAGGATAGATATAGAGCATGATTTATAAAAAAAGTCTAGAATTGATGGTGGAGGCTTCCAGAATGTAAAAATATAAAATACGTTTCATTAAAAATATTAAAGTTGATATACGTAACATTTTTATGATCCACCGAGCGATTCTAGATGAAGTTACGGTATTCTATATAGAACGCTGATCTATATTTTTATTATAACACTGTACCGGGTGTTCCACCTAAGGAGGTAATCGGCTATATCTCAGAAAGTAATAACACTAGGACTTTGGGAAAAAATATATATCGATAAAAGCGGCCAAGAGAAATTGCTGGAAATTACTTTCAAGTTCGAAAAATGGCCGCTAGGGGGCGTAAGAGAACTTTCAAAATAGAAATGCCGATTTTAAAAATATAAGTATTGTATTTTTCATAAAATTATGCAACTTTATGTTAGGAATCGTTTTTTTTTTTATTTTCAATAATAAAGTGGTGGGAGAAGGTCAAACCTTTTTTCTTTCAAACGCTGATATCTGTGCTTTGGATAAACCGATTTTATTTAACTTGGTCTTGAAAAAAAGCCCTTCTTTTCCTCTACACGTAGATCTATTAACTGTACCATATTTATTCTGATGGTGGCCACGAGATGGCGTTTTTCCGTAATTCCCCAATGAATAAGGATTTTCTCAAAAAAATCAAATGTTATGATATGACTTTTTCATCATATTTTATTTTAGGCTTATAAAGGCTATTAAATAGTGGAATAAAAAATCCAGGTCCGTATTTAAAATAAAAAAGTTGATGTTGGTCGCTCGAATCCGAAACGTCGGCGTCGGATTAAAAAACTAACCCCATCAGCTTGTAGAGGAGGAAAAGTTACTATAAGGAATTAAAACCCGCAAAATGATGGGAGACAGTTCGAGCATCTTGGACGTCATTAAACCAGTGATTTAATTGATTAATGAATGTTTTAAAAAATGGCCTATTTTTCAATATTAAGTAATTATTATTATCCCTAATTTCTCTAGTTTGACAAAAGATTTCACGTTGCGGTTTTCAGTTCCTTATAGTAACTGTCCCTCATCTACAAGCTGATGGGGGTTAGTTTTTTAATCCGACGGATTCGAGCGACTATCATCAACTTTTTTATTTTAAATACGGACCTGGATTTTTTATTCCACTATTTAATAGCCTTTATAAGCCTAAAATAAAATATGATGAAAAAGTCATATCATACCATTTGATTTTTTTGAGAAAATCCTTATTCATTGAGGAATTACGGAAAAAACGCCATCTAGTGGCCACCATCAGAATCAATATGGTACAGTTAATAGCTCCACGTGTAGAGGAAAAGAAGGTTTTTTTTTCAAGACCAAGTTGAATAAAATCGGTTTATCAAAAGCAGAGATATCAGCGTTTGAAAGAAAAAAGGTTTGACCTTCTCCCACCACTTTATTATTGAAAATAGAAAAAAACGATTCCTAACATAAAGTTGCATAATTTTATGAAGAATACAATACTTATATTTTTAACATATTTATATTAAGAAAAATCAAGAGTAAATCGGCATTTCTATTTTGAAAGTTCTCTTACGCCCCCTAGCGGTCATTTTTCGTACTTGAAAGTAATTTCCAGCAATTTCTCTTGGCCGCTTTTATCGATATATATTTTCCCAGAGTTCTAGTGTTATTACTTTCTAAGATATAGCCGATTACCTCCTTAGGTGGAACACCCGGTACAGTAGTGTACAGGGTGTTTCATTAACGGTGGCCACCGGCCATATCTCGGAAACGACTAAGAATTGAAAAGTGGGGCAAAATTTTATGATTAAAGTGGTCATGACAAAATTCTGGAAATTATTTTCCAAGTTCCGCATTTCGCCACAATTGAAAATTATTTTTTTAAATTCTAAATTTCTCCGAAAATTACTATATTATGGTATACCTCTGGTTACATCATTAAAAATAATAGATAATTCTGCATCATTTTTTGGTTTAAGGCTCATTGGCGTACCGACCTTGATAAGAGTGGGGGAAGCTATTGAAAATGTAATCATTAAAATCGCTATAACTTCTAAATGACTTATCCGATTTTACTAAATTGAAGCTTGTTTGAAAGAGAAAGGTAAGTACATTTTATTGCCGTATTCAACGATACACGATGGTTTCTACTAAAGTTGCTAGAGGACGCAATTTGTAATAATAACAGTTTTTTCGATTTTATCCCGAAAATTCAAATCATACGGTATATATATGACATCATAATCGGAAAGTAGATTAAATTTACAAGAAAAGCTGTGAAGACTGCAGTTCGATATCTTTGTTGGTTTCAGAGTTATTGCCAAAACAATAATTTTTAACACTTTTATCGAAGAAATTATTGTTTTTATGGCTTCGTGGCCACGACAAAAAAATATTTTTAAACTTTATGATTCTTTTATGTGTAGGTTTGTAACTCATTATTCCAATGGCCCAAAAACTACTTTAGAATTAATGACATAATCATGGAAAACTTCTAATTTAGGCATAATATGATGTTTTAAAAATAAATCTAGATAGCCGTGAAACAAAATCGGCAGATTTAATTTTGATATGTGTTGACAAAAGTTTCTCCTTAATTCTGTTTGAATTACTTCTTACCTAATTAAAACCATAGGCTTGCCGTCTATTTTGAATGTTTTCAATGTTTGATGATGATGATTTTCATTACACATCTCTCTTAGCCAATAGCAATAGTCGAGCCGCTTATCAAAATTAGTTTCCGAAAGGGCCTGGTGTAAATCTACATGATAGGAATGCAGCCTAAAATCCCTTATAATTCGGAACACTGCAATAATACTTATACCTGGGTCTATGGAAATTTCTCATGAACTTAAATGGCGGATTCGCTTCCACGTACGCAAGAACGTTTATAATGTTGATGTTTTCAGTCCTCACTGCACGTCTTCTGATACCAACTGAAATAGGTTGTACACTTCCCGTTTGCCTTAAACGTATTGCCAGTCGTCGAAATACTCTTCTGGTATGGTGCATTCGTTCAGGATATATGGCAGCATATTTCTCGTTCCGCAATAGGGGCACATTAAAAACATTCAAAATATACGGCTATAGTTTTGATTAGGTAAGAAGTAATTCAAAAATAATAAAGGATAAACTATTGTCAACACCTATCAAAATTAAATCTGCTGATTTTGTTTCCCGGCTATCTAGATTTATTTTTTAAAACATCATATTATGCCTAAATTTTCCATGATTATGTTATTAATTCTAAAGTAGTTTTTGGGCCATTGGAATAATGAGTAACAAACCTACACATAAAAGAATCATAAAGTATAAAAATATTTTTTTGTCGTGGCCACGAAGCTATAGAAACAATAATTTCTTTGATAAAAGTGTTAAAAATTATTGTTTTGGCAATAACTCTGAAACCAACAAAGATATCGAACTAAAAAGTCAACATTTTTTCTTGTAAATTTAATCTACTTTCCGATTATAATGTCATAGTTATACCGTATGATTCGAATTTTCGGGATAAAATCGAAAAAACTGTTATTATTACAAATTGCGCCCCCTAGCAATTTTATTAGAAACTATCGTGTATACGGCAATTAAAAGTACTTACCTTTCTCTTCCAAACAAGCTTAAATTTAATAAAATCAGATAAGTCATTTAGAAGTTATAGCGATTTTAATGATTACACTTTCAATAGCTTCCCCCACTCTTATCAAGGTCGGTACGCCAATGAGCCTTTAACCAAAATGATGCAGAATTATCTATTATTTTTAATGATATAACCAGAGGTATATCATAATATAGGAATTTTAGGAGAAATTTGGAATTTTCAAAATTAATTTTCAATTGTGCCCCCTTGTGGTGAAATGCGGAACTCAAAAATAATTTCCAGAATTTTCTCACAACCACTTTTAATCATAATTTTTTTCCCCAAGTTTCAATGCTTAGTAGTTTCCGAGATATTATGGCCGGTGGCCACCCTTAATGAAACACCCTGTATATGGTTGAATGTAACTATATTTTTCGAAAAAAAAAATTTCTTCGAGATGAGTAAAAAATGGGGAAAAAATCTAAAATTTTTAAAGTTTTAACCCTAAAAAACTTTAAGTTACAGTTATAAAATTAATAAAAAATATGCAAAGTAGTTCTTGACAAAATAGTGAACATCTATATTGCGAAGCGGGCGGGGCCCGGTATTATTAAAATTAAATAACAGGGCATAAAAAACCTATTTTTAAAGTAGAAGAAAAGAAACTTTTACACGACTTGCCTTAAACTCACATTTTTAAACATAAAGTTTTATCATGGATAGTTTAATATAACATGATGAACTGAAGAAATTACATAGAATTACCCTAATGATTCTACCAATTATCTTCTCTCCTCCATTTTCCAGTCTTATTCACAAATTTACTAAGAAATTTCACAGTACAACACGCTCATTTGTAGCGAAGGAACGTTGAAAAATACTTACAAGCTTCGTTACCCCCTTTAAAATTAGTGTATATTTATAGAATAAGAAAAGCGGCGTTTATTAAAACCAAGTATGAACGAAAACCCCAGTAATTCAATCCCTTTATTATTGATTCCAAAAATAAACTTAAGAAAACATCTTTTTTGGGCAGTATTTAATAAAATAGTTACTGGGTCGACGTTCTGTTGACTGGTGGGCCTTGCCTATTATAGGGCTCACACTTAACGAAATGATTAAATTTAAAATCAAAATGAACTCGCTACTGATTAAATGCATATCCACACCAGATTGATTTAAACAATTAACACGGCCTACTCATTAAATCAAACATTAAGCCGTTCTATTCAAAACTGATTGATGTAAGAATTAGTACTGATTATATTTAAATTAATTTACAATATAAAATATATGTCAATAATGATAAAGCTCTGTGCGTTGTGATAATTTAATAATTTTTTATTTAATCTTATAGTTCCCTATCAAATATACATTCGCGGGATCTTTGATAATGCAAGGGCTGTAGTAGTCTTAATCTCTTTGTTTGGCATTGAAAAAACACAATTTTGATGTTGTCACTCTCAAAGCACTCTCGAAAATGGTGCGTTTGAATGCTTTCTGCGAGAAATAAAATGGCGGCTTTCGAAACACTATTTCCAATTAATTTACCTAAGTAACCATTGGAATTACGAAAAAAGTTTTATTTTAAAAATAATGCTGCAGAAATTCTACATTCAAAAGGTTATAACAAATATTTATGTAGGACTAACCATTTTCTTTAAAAGTATACTTTGGAAATTATTTCGCAGCTTTAATATGTATTTATTTTGGATTTATCTTTTTTCACAACGGACCGAAAAATAGGCACTTTTTTTTCCCCAGAAAATACCACTTTCCGCAGTCTAGACCGAAAAGTAATCAAATGGGGTACAGTATTTTACCAGTTTTGTTGGCTTTCCGCTTCATATTCCCCCATTAAGTGTACAAAAATAGTCTCTCGTGTGCTTCTTGAGAATGCAAATGTGCGATTGGTTTTAATCTCTCTATTTTAGAAACATTTAAGAAAAATGATTTCGATAGCTGAAAAAAATAGCTGTCATCGCAAGCACTATTTCCAATTTATCTAAATAACCATTGGAATAACATAAAAAGTGTTATACAAAATTATTGCTGTGTTCTACATAGAAAAGGTTATTGCACATTTTTGTGTAGGACTAACCATTTTCTCAAAAAGTTTATTTTAATAGTTTTCAAAAATAAATAGTATATAACTATCCCTCATAGTTTTTTGCCAGTGCATATGAACTTGTTTGCCATTATTGCTAGGGCTACTGGCAAAAAAAAATTATAAGTTATACATTATAAACACCAATAAATTAACAAATACCCCTAAATCTCTATTTTTTACTGTGTACACTGAGAAAATTATTTGGCTATGATGGCTTTATATAAAGCAACTATGCCTAAATATTAGAGTAAATATAGCGCAAGCCCTAACGTCGTGTTGTGACTGCCAAATATATTAAGCAGAGTCTATTTAGTAATCATTACTACATATTTTAGTAACAATATGATCCATGAAAACCTGCTCTTACTAGAAAATTTGGCTGCTTTAGCAAAATTGAATATTAGTAAGGAACACATATTGAATAGTCCTAGCCAGTTTATTTAGTAACTGTTGCATGATCGTGTAATATCAATATATTCGTGTGGTAATTATCGTATTGTCGTTTAGTAAAGGAGCATACTTGTTTAGTAATCACAGCATGATTGTTTAGTTATCACAGCATAATTGTTTATTTATCGCAGCATGATTGTTTAGTAATCACTGCTTCTTTGTTTAGCAAGTAGTTATACAGGGCGTTCCATAAATATGTGCTGTTCAAACGAAAGTTTTATATACCTCCGGTAAGTTTTTTTAAACGCGGGCCGTAAGGATTTACATAATTAATTTTGCACCCCCTGTTAACTTGTATTGTAATAAAAAGTTTAAAAAAAAGTTGGTGTGCATGTTTTAAACTGAGGACATTTTCATCATAAAGAAACAACGAACACTTTAGGTATACAGCATGCACAGGCATACAGAACTGAAAAATAATGCGCGTAATGGGTATCGCGTCACACAACTATCTTGCGGAAGATACGATCACAGATTGGAATTTTGATTTTTCTAATGGTTAAGTGGCAGAGCAAGCGCTTTCTTATTGGCTGACGTTCAACCGAATTTACCCTTTCCTACATCCAAATAACGAATCTTAATAAACCGTTTTGCTCTAGTAGAACCGCGATCGAGCTACCATGGCTTTAAGTACCTGGCAAAGTACATTAGGGTTACGATTAACAATTGTAACGCTAGGAGTGCTAATTCAGATAGCAATAATTACTTAGCCGTTTAGGTTTATTTCTTTATAAAATTATTTAGCTGGTATAGACATAATAATATAGCAACAGTTAACAAATATGTTGTAATAACAGCACTATAAGATTTCTAAAACCCACCAAAATATATACTGCAACGATTACAAGGTCATCATGTCACCTTTAAACAATAGTTTAATAATTAATATAGCGGTTTATTTAGTAACAGCTGCTGAATTTGTCCAGCCCGATAACTTAGGAAACTTCATTTTCTCAGTGTAGGTATAGGAAATTGAAACATAAAAAGTACGTATATAATTTTAACGTCTAATGGAACAACTTTGCAAGAAATCAGGTGGTTGCACATTTCTATAGACAGAGTACAGATTAGCAATACTTAGCGCTGAACCTTCATCATCGCCTGGCCTCTACTCTTCCATATTACTACATCGGTCTGGATTAGCGATGGGCGGATCGGATCTGAGCCGGATCGGTGAGTCGGATCTTAAGAAAGATTCATACTGATCCGACTCTCAAAATAAAATAGACGGATCACGGATCTGACGGATCTATTTGATTTGATTGTCGACCGCTAGGTTCACGTTCGGCGTAGGGATAGAATTCACTGCTACGGCACCACGAGCTGCGATGGAGAGTGGCTCGTGGCTCTCGGATCCGTTAAAAGATTTTAAGTCGTTCCGATGCTTGACATGCGGGTCGCAGCGTTGGAAAAGAAAACGAAGCGTGGCGATTTATTACTGTTGTGTTTATTGTATTGTGGGTTGCGTCACTTATTTCTTGATGATTTCATAAAGTCTGGAATATAAGTTTTTTGAAGTGAAAACTTCTTTAGGCGCGTTTAGCACTTTTTGTGGGCACTAAATTAACTGAGCCGTCACGCTCGGATGTGTAACGCTCATCTGCGCCGAACAATTGTATTTGATATTATTAATTTTACCTTGTTGAAGTTTTCACTTCTGTCGTGTGGTCTTAAGCAGACACAATTTTTTCTATGAAACCACCATATCTTCGTATCTTTTAATAAGCGGTTCATTTAAATGTTTGTCCATTTCTGTGATCACTGGGGGGTTCTTATTTTTTGAATAATGTTAAATGGCGCTACCGCGTAAGATCGTTTAAAATAATGATCAATGACACGGATCGTGACTCAGAATAACCGAGCCGAGAACCGATAAGATTTTCTTTATGATTTTTGGGACAAGACCCGGGATCCGGCTCATTGAGTCGGATCTTTGTGCTGATTCGGATTTGGTGACCCGAATCCCAAAATAGATCCGTCTTGCCCACCACTAGTCTGGATTACCTTCGCACTTATACATTTCCGTACTCTGAAGGCCATTCGACTGAGGTTCAAGTGCTCTGTAAAGTAAACCTAGCTGAACAAACCTCTTCATGACATGGCCAAGGAAAAATGTAAACTCTTGCGAAAATTGGGGATACCTATCGCCTTAGTGCTAAAATTAGGGCAGCATTTTTTAAACATATTTTTATTGTAACTAAATCTCTTAGGTACTTAACTATTATAAAAATATTATATTTTAACTTTTATAAACCACAATATATTTGTTTATACTTATCATATCATATCATACCACAATATCATCAAGAAGTGGCTAGGTTGGTGGTTTATTGCTATGGAAGCAAGAAAGCTGAAGTATTTCAAAGCGTACCTGTGTTATTTAAGTATCTCGCCAAACTCTAAGGGGTGCATCTTTAAGTGATTTTAAGAAGAAAAGTTCATATAAGCATGGGTCCGAAAATGCATAGTTTATACGATACAGGGTGTCAAACTTTAAAAAAAAAATCAGATGTTCGTAAATATCTCAATACTCTTTTATTCGATTTTGTTGAAATTTAGCAATTCTGTTTGTAATAACAAGAGGATAATTTAACCTCAATTAGATTAAAATTATTAAGTCCAGTGGCGTCCCGGAACACAGTCCAAGTAATATTTTTGACAAAAAAAGTGCGCGCCACTGACTTTTTTTTTAATTATATATTTTTTTTCGAATGAAGCAGCTACAAATACAACTATTTTTTTTTGAGCTTTTTTCATATCTTGCTTTGTTTTCGAGAAAAAAAATAAAAACCACTTTGTTCTATGTAGAATTGGGAAAACAATATTTTTTGTTAGAACTTTTGTCGTAAGTCCAATGGTTACTTAGATAAATTGGAAGTAGTGTTTGCTATGGCTGCCATTTTGTTTCTCGCATGCAGCAATCAAACGCATCATTTTCGAGAGTGCCAACATCAAAATTTTATTTCTTCAATGCAAAAAAAAGCTATTTAGATTACTCGCACACTTGCATCATCAAGGGGATCACGGGAGACTGTTATTGTACACTTAAAAGGGGACTATTAAATAATTTTTGATTAGATTTAGGAAGCTTATGGACAATAATCGGAGACGCCCCTAAATGGTTTCTTAAGCTATGTATAAGCTAAAATAACATAAATTAGGTTTGAAAGCGCTACTAGTCGAATTTGAAGGAAATAATATGTATAGCTTAGGAAATAGCTTCTCTTCAATATATATCTTATTAGGGTGTCAGTTTTGAAGCTATGATGATAAAAAGAGAAAAACATGGTAAGAAACAAAAAGGTTCTTAAGGCATCTTCTTAAAAGTCCTTAAATCAAACAAGATTTAAAAGATTGGCATATTTTGTTAATAAAATAGTATACCTACATACCTCGGTGGAAATTTCATTTGTCTCGAGAAATGGCTAACTTAAATAAAGTATTTTCCACTTGGGTATGTAATAAACTATTACTTACGCTTATTGAAAAGCCTCTCGTACGGTTCAACCTAACAAACTAACCATTTTTTAGTAGGTGATAAGATTTAGATACTTGACTTGCCTTTTCACTAGTCATTACAATATTTTATGATATGACTATAATTTCATTATACAGTTCACAATATGTTGTTCTGCGACTCACAGTCATATTTGTTAGTTACAATATTTTGAGATATGACTACCACTTCTTATATCTACTCACAGTGTTTCGTCCTTTTAAGTAGTAACCGATGGTATTTTTCAGCATAATCGATTTTAATACATTTAGCATCCTTAATTAGAACCTATTGAAAATATCTCAATAATAAAAATATTCTTATTGAGAAAGCCCTTTGTTAGAGGTATTATCTGCCTTTTTCCTTCGACCACCTATGAAAATGAGAAAAAAAGCAGGGTTTGCTAGAAAGTGCTTAATATCACAAGCGTGTTGAAATATTTTTTCAATACGTGTGTTGAAATGAAAAACAGCTGATGGCTGACTAATTTGACAGCAAAACTATTTAAAGACAACAAAATAATGAGACGCTTGGAGCGAATTGGGGTGCTGGATAGGGTAAAGTACACAAAAAAAAGGGTTATCTAGGATAGAGTATCCATACAATGTTTAAGGATACGGGACAAATAAATATGCTTTAAGTAATTAAATTAATATGACCATTTATTGACACAAATCGAATATAGGACTTTCATAATTAACAAGCTATCGATATTTAACTCCATCTAAATAAACTAATAAGATTTAATTCTAAAATTAATTTAAAAAATGGACAGGGTATGTGACCTGAAAAATATTAAAATTTGTCTGGACGCCGCTAAAAACTTTTCAGTTATACTTTTTAAAATAATTGCATACATTTTAGTAAATAGCCCGACGCCAATAGACTGCCAAACCTTGTATATATATTACATGTACAGGGTGGAATTTTTAACTGAAATAAATTTAGTATTAGGAAGGATATTTTTTTGCTGAACAAATACAGAACTATGATGACTGCGTTTATTTTTAATTTGGCATACTTTTTCGTCGTATATATTGTGATAGCTCGTTGAAAATTGCATACAAATGGGAACACGACTTACTATTTACTTTTTCATTTCGGTAATCTATAAAGCCAAAAAAAACTGACCATTTTAGGTTTTGCCACAGCAGACTGTTTAAAAAAAAAGGAAACATTTTATTGATCGGGTTGGTTGTTTAATTGATGCCGTATGACAATGCTCACTGTATTTTCGGTTTGAAGACGCGAATACTTATCTCTTATAGTTTTTTGTGCTGTTTAAACCGTTACTTTATAATAAGAAGTATTTTTGCTATACTAAACTGGGTTATTTTACTGAATCACGCAAAATCGAAATTTTAATGATGATTGTTTTTGGCGATAGATCGCGTACTCGAGCAGCAGTTGCAGCTTTATTTCACGAAACTCACTTCGATCTACCACCAAATTCCCAAGGCACCATCAGCAAAATTGAAAGACATTATCGTGAAGTGTAATACAGCAGCCTGGAGTAATGGTTGAAGATACGCAATTAAACGTTTTACTTTCTCTTCAAAAAAATCTTATTTCTCCAGTTCGGCAAATTGCAAGAGAAAATTACATAGGCCATACGTCTGCATTCAAGTAAGTGAAATCATGTAAAACGCGTCCTTATAAAATGGTAATGGTACAAAAGTTGCTGGAAGATGATCCGGACCGCCGTCTTTAGTTTTGCGAAGTGATGATGAATGCACTCAGCTTTTAGGAGATAATCACGCCCAGCTTCCGTAAAAACTTAATGTTTGGGCAGGCATAACTGGCAATGGCGTCATTGCGCGAATATTCCTTAAAGAGCCATAATATATCTAAATATATTGCAAGACTTCATGATGATCGAATATGGTTACAGCAGGATGGTGCACCACCCCATAACGCCATAAATGTTTGACAATATTTAAGTAAGGTTGTTACAAACCCCTGAATAGAAAGCAGATGTACCATTTAATGACCGCCACGATCGCTGGATCTTAATTCTCTAGATTATTTTCTTCGAGCTTATTTAAAAACCAAAGTTTACGTAACAAAACCAGAAAAGTTAGAAGAACTTAGGCAACGACTTATACAAGAAATTTGCCAAATAACCCCTGTCATAGTACATCATTTCCAAAATGGATTTTACTTTAGATAAATGGTTTGTTAAGAAAAACATGCGGGCAATATTTCCAATAACTTTTACAATAAAACAAATTGGACTTTCTTCTCAATTTTTGATCAAGTTGGGAAAAAAGGTAGTGATTTCTGTCATTTTTAGTAGTAGCAAACCTATCAGATTTTGAGGATTGAAAATTGTTATTAAGGTTTTGTTTTTAAAATTTGTTTAAAAATTATTCGTCGTCGTCTTTTTAGTTCGAAAAAGAAGAGAACAAGAACAAGTGAACTAAACTAGTCTTATAAAATCGAATATAAAAACAAATAGAACCAGAAAAAGAACCAATCTACGGTGTTATCGCGTGATTCGCGTGCCTAACCTCAAGTCAAATATTAGTTGGTATATAAATTGTATTGATATTTACAATTTGGCAAAAACTTGGGTACGTGTAAAACATTTTCAAGCAAAATTTCTTGTTCAAGAATTTGGAAAGTATTTGTTTGAGAACTTGACTCGTGGAATACTGGCTTTATTAAAAGCTTAATGTCGGGGTGTAAAGATTTTAACCAAAAAAATGAACCAACCAGCAACTTTGACAGAATTAATTTTCTCAAAATCAGACACAATTCACTAAACTACACAAAAACTAGAAATCCGTAAATATTAAACACCCACAATCCACAATAGCTAAGAAAACTATAAGGAATCCACAGAGAAACCTTAAAACACCATAACAAAAATGGCGGCCGAGCCGGTCTGGAGTGTATTTTAGGCATGTCAATAAAACATAATATACAGGCCGATAACACAAGGTTTGTGCGCATGCCCGAAGGTGTCCAGAGGGAAGGCAGCTGACCGGCGAGTCATGCGCTCGGACGTATTCAAGCTGTACGTACCTAAAGGTAAATTGTCTATGTAAAAAACCCTAATGATTCCCAGAACTAAAGAAAGTCAAAATGTATGTAAAGGTTTTGGTAGTGTGTTTTACACCATTCAGCACCCCACTGCGCTCCACGAGTACCGAAAGCTTGTTACTTTTTAGATTAATAGTGTTGCTGTCCTATAGGCGTCAGCAGTTATTTCAACACACGTGTTGAAAATAAAAATTTTAACACGCGTGTTATATAAAGCTGTTTTTAGAGTTCTTATTTTCATATGTCGTCGTAGGAAAATAATACATTGGCAATTTTGTGCTTGCCGTCCTATTTTTAAAATCTAATTACTGTTCACAATCACTTATTTGTTATATTGTTATTTTTATGATGCTAATTATTAAAACTGAAACCTTCCAAACAAATTGGAAATAAAAATGAAAAAAAATCATATTTTTATAAATCAATGCAGCAAAACAAATAAGGAAACCACTGAAGTGATGAAAATACGAACATCTCGAAACGCATTAATACGAAGGTCTTTTAACTTTTATGAGGTTTTCAGGAAATTTTTATTTCCAATATAAAATTTACTGCTTCGTATTTTTCATTTCGCGTTATACGAATTACATTATAAAATGAAAAAGCTTTCAAAAATATATGGAAAAATTCAAGTAAATTGAGTAATAGTACTTAATGGGGCACTGCTAAAATATTTTTATTTTCCCAGTAGTATTATACAGGCGTGTCTAGATTGGGGGGGAGGGGTTGAAGTAAGGTTAAAAAATATTTTAATAAAATAAATATTATTATACAGGGTGTTATTTAAGTAGGTGGCCAAACTCGAAGTGTTGCTTCTTTAAGTGATTTTAAGAAGAAAAGTTTATATAAACATGGGTCCGAAAATGCATAGTTTTTACGATACGGGTGTCAAACTTTAAAAAAAACGTATTTTTAAAAGACAACTAAATTTACAAGTTGCCCATTTCTTTTTTGTAGCCCTGAAGAAGGTAGAAACCAAACTACCGAAACGTTGGCAAAAAATTAAATTACATTAGTAATAAAAAGCTAGTCCAAAAAGCTCAAGATTTTCTTTTTTCCTAAATAATATAGGTACCTGGACTTGACTTCTTTTCAAGAAAAAAAACGGATGTTCGTAAATATCTCAATACTCTTTCATTCGATTTCGTTGAAATTTGGCAATTCTGTTTATAATAACAAGAGGATAATTAAGCCCCAATTAGAATAAAATTATTAGGTCCAGTGCTAATATTTTTGACAAAAAAATTGCGTGCCACTGACTTTTTTAAAAATTATGTGTTTCGAATTGAGCAACTACAAGTACAACTATTTTCTCTCTTGAGCTTTTTTCATATCTTGCTTTGTTTTCGAGAAAAAAAATAAAAACCACTTTATTGCATGTCCCCGGGACAATAAGAGTAAAAAATGTAAACTACTTACAAACTATTAAACAATTAAAATTACACAAAAGTCCTTTTTTGAATTTTTTCGCACAGATTAATCATTAATCAATAAAAAAATTAACATAAAATAATCGCATAACGTAATAAGTTATTACTGCAATGTTTTAAAAGTAGCAATTTTATAACTACTCTTATTGTCCCGGGTACATACAATAAAGGGGTTTTTATTTTTTTTCTCGAAAACAAAGCAACATATGAAAAAAACTCAGGAAATAAATAGTTGTATTTGTAGTTGCTTAATTCAAAAAAATTATATAATTTAAAAAAAAGTCAGTAGCTCGCAGTTTTTTTGTCAAAAATATTCGTTGGACTGTCTTCCGGGACGCCACTGGACTTAATAATTTTAATCTAATTGAGGATAAATTATTATCTTGTTATTATAAACAGAATTGCCAAATTTCAACAAAATCGAATTAAAGAGTATTGAGATATTCACGAACATCCGATTTTTTTTTTAAAGTTTGACATCCTGTATCGTAAAAACTATGCATTTTCGGACCCATGTTTATATGAACTTTTCTTCTTACAATCGCTTAAAGAAGCACCGCTTGGAGTTTGGCCATATACTTAAATAACATCCTGTATATTAGCAATATTATTTTTTTGTTTAAATCAAAAGGACCTAAAATAATTGTTTTAAATGGTTCGGTGCCTTATAACATTATTGGGTATGTATAAGATTTTCGATTTGGGAAGGAAGCAAAGCACCCTGGAAAACTTTTTTATTATTAATTTTACGAAAAAAGAAGTTATTCTTAATAAAAACTACTGCAATTATCAGATATTAAATTCTAAAAATACTAAAATACGAGGTTTGTCAAAAAATATGAATTTTGCCCAAGAGCAAAGTACCTTTATTTTTGACAATATCGAAAATTGTTATTAAAAAAAGTTGATTAAAACTAAAAACCACGTTTAAATATGTAATTCCACCCATTTACGATAAAAAAATAGGTTTTGTTATTTTTTATTTGTTATACGTTTCTACAAAGAAAAAATAATTTCACCTCTAAGAGTGCAGTTGTATAAGGAGAGATTACCAGGAGTTAGTTTACCTTCAGAACCTGTAATTACCCGGTGGGGAACATGGATTAAGGCCGCAATATTCTACGCAGAGCATTTCGATGCCATTACAGAACTAATTTTGGATTTAGATGACGATTGGCAGTATGTTGTGCAAAGGTGTTAAAAAGTGCAAGTGTAGCTAAAAATATTGTTTTTATTAAGGTTTTATACCGGGCATAATATTCTCGTTGGAGAGTACAAATGTAAGTTAAAGAGACTCAATTAGTATTGTTGAAAGTCTTTCCGCTAAATGTAACAACATTACCGGTAAAGTAGGAGGCCAAACAATGAAGGATTTAAATACTCAACTGCAGTAAAAAGCATTTATGAGGATAAACCATTCAACGAAGTTGTATCTTGGCCTTATATTTTGCTACCTAAGATGCAGTATTGTCCGATTACATCAGTAGATGTTGAACGAAGCTTCTCTTTGTATAAACATATTTTTACTACTAGACGACAATTCTTTTTAGTTGAAAATTTTAAAAAATATTTAGTTATAAATGCCTTCTATACAATTTTAGGTTCAAAAATTGTTAACTTTTATTTTTCTTTGTTTTTTTTTGCATTTTAAAAAAAATAAAGATATTTTTTAGAACCCAATGCGGATGAATGTGTAATTGTATGTGAATGTGAATATGCGGATGACACTGTAATTCTCGCTGGTAGCTTGGAGGACTTACAGTTTATAATGAATCGCATAGTGAAACACAGTGAAGAGTACGGCCTATGCATGAATGTGTCCAAGACTAAGCTGCTTGTATTCGCAAAAACAAATATTAATGCTAACTTAACAATAAATTGCACAAATATAGAACAAGTTGAATGCATTAAATATCTGGGCACAATTATTAACAACCAATGCGACTCCAAGAAAGAAATCAGATCCCGAATAGAACAGGCCAGAAAAGCATTTATAAATATGAAACAGTTTCTCACAAGATATGAACTTGGCCTACAGTTACGAGTGCGCATAATCAAATGTTATATATTTTCCGTGTTGCTGTACGGGTGCGAGGGATGGACTCTCAATCCAATTATGGAGAAAAGGCTAGAAGCTTTTGAGATGTATCTGTACAGGCGCATGTTAAGAATATCGTGGGTGCAAAGGGTAACGAATGAGGCGGTGCTCGCCAGAATGGGAAAGCCACTCGAACTTGTAAATATTATTAAGGAGAGAAAAACAGAGTACATCGGGTACGTAATGAGAGGGAAAAAGTATGAGCTGCTTAGACTGATCATTGAGGGCAAATTTCAGGGCAAAAGATCAATTGGAAGAAGACAGAACTCATGGTTAAAGGATTTGAGAAGATGGTTCGGTTGCACTTCCGCGGACATTTTTAGAGCAGCAGCATCTAGAATAATGATTGCCAGAGGGATCGGTAACCTTCGACAGGAGACGGCGAATTAAGAAGAAGAATTATTAAATACATAAATTATAATAGACATTATTTTGTATTCAACGCTAGCAGATGGTATGGAAAATCACCAAAAATTGTTTTTTTCTTGTCCAATAGCTTCAGAACAAAACACAGCGTTTCACATAGAAGTTGTAGGTAGATCATTAAAATCCCACACTTGCGCTGACAAAGCCTCTACAGAAAAATTGTTTTTGAAATTGGCGAACCTCGTGTGGCTTACCGATTGTAGAGATAAAAATAGAAATAACCTTTTTAATGCCTAATTTAACGCTATACAACATTAAATATTACATACAAATTTTGTATATTCTGTTATGATAAAAAAACGGATCAGCTCTTTATATAGAATACCGCCCACTTAAATAAATAAAAACCCATCTTAATAATAAAGAATCGCTTGGACCCTTAAATTTATTTTCTTGAATTGGATATTTTTTTAGAAAAAGATATAAATATATTATTTATAATATACAGTATCTCCACGGATATAGTTTGTGAGAGGAGAGACTTTTTTATTAGTAGGCATAGAAGAAAAAGTCATTCTTTATAAAATCGTCAACTTGTGCTCAAACTACAATAATTTCAAATATAACATCTGCGATCACTCTACAGGAATTGCCAGAAACGACATGTTTAGTTTTTTAGATTTCGTTTAAAATAAATTTACGTAAAAACAGACAACTATTATAGCTTTCTTACTTCGAATATGATTTTATATCTGGCCGAGTGACGATTTTGTTGTAAAAAAACTATTTTTTATTTGCCTACTTTGAAAGTATTTTTATTATTACATGTCATATTTCTTCAACTCATTCAATCATAAATTATAAAACTTTTATTCGAACGTGGTGCCACCTAGTTAGCGCATCAACTCGAAATCTGAATTCCCGATAACAGTTCCTAACTTGCTATACTGGGATAGTTGCAATAATTACTTTTATTTTATCTTTCAAGAGATCTATAGGCCAGAAATATTAGTCAAATAAGGACAAGTATCTCGGAATAAGAGATAGTCAGCTACAAACTTGTACAAACCTTTATTTTGGCACCCTAAAACTTGTCTCAAAACCTACTTATTGTAGGGTGTCCGCGACTACAGATATTCTAAGGTCAAAGGTCAAAAATCGATTTTTTTACACATTTATTGCAAATATCTCGTTTCCTAAGGATTTTATGCTATTTGTATTCATTATAAATATTGTAGAGGATGAAATTCTCTACAAATTTTGTTTAAACATTTTTTTTATATGTTAAACAATTTTATAGATAGAGGGCAGAGCGCGCGCAGTGTTTAACTATTTAGAGTATCATTCGAGGTCAACCTATGTAGTCCCGATTAAAAACATTCCGTATAAAGTTTATAAATTATTGATAAATATGTAGATCTAAATAATTTGCATTTTTTATTAACTATAACGTTATGATTAATATTTTTTTTCAATAATTCAGTATCTATTCATTTAATTAATAACACTTACCTACTTGTGTAATTATAAAGGGAAATACTTTATTTACATTTTAAGTAGAAAATAATTGGCGGGTGTTCGGGAAAAGTGGTATAAGTCGAAAAATCAAGTTTTGACAAAAACGCAAAAGAAGAAATTGCAAAACTGTTCTAGGTTCTTCTTACAAATTAAAGATATTTCTTAGAATGCGTTCGTAAATTATGTTGTTAATTGGCATTCTTTATTAAAATTTAAATGAACTAAGAAAATGTATACAATATTTTCCAAAAATTTTTGAAAAAAACATGACATATATCATTTTACACTTCATTTATTGAACTCAAATAATAAATATTTTTAATATAAGTAAGTAGGCACCCTCTTTTCATCTATTAATCGAAAACTAAACAAATATGAAACACATAATATATATTTTAAACTTTTAATCATTCCTTTCAATCATCGTCATTGTTCTCGCTGTCACTCCCAGGCAATATATTACGAACATCCTCTTTGGTTGTCAAATTTTTATAAAATTCCTGAAAGGCTTCAGAAATGTGTATGGCAGCAGCTCCATAAGGTTCGTTTTTTTTTTATATTTATTGGATTTGCACCCTTGTACGACAAGGACATTTTTAACAGTGGTTGGCCAGCTCTTTCCCTTTCTTAGAAAATTAATACTTTTAAAACTCTCATGTTCGCTTAAACAAGTTTTGTATTCAAGAATATCTGGTTTTTGTGACAATCGTAACCATCTCATTAATCTCCATACTACTTTTCTTCAGCAGTATTGATTCTTTTTTTGCAACAGGACAGTTTTGTATAAGGAAGAGAACTCTTAAAAGTCTTTTCTGGACATTTCCGTAACTAAAAACGGCTTTTTATTTCCACACAATCTGGCTAGAGTTTATCACATGTCGCGCAGGTATTATGTGTATAGGTATTCCCAAAGAATGAAATACTTTCTGGTATATGGATTTCGAAACAGGTATTTTTTCTTTAGGGAGCCATTTTTCATATTCCTTATACATCCTTGCCAAGGTATAATGATGCGGAAGATACGTTCTTGATGAATCAGCCCTGCAATAATGGCTCTAATAGATTGGAATGGTTAAAATATGACCTTTTTTCTTATCGAAACACACCGAACTCAATAGATAAACACGTTCACTGAATCTAAATAGAACAAGTAAATTTGGCGGGATATTAATTTGTATTCATTTTATTAGGGAATAGTCAGAAATGTCAACTTGTACATTTTAACTCTAACTATTTGTAAAGGAAATAAAGGTATATGTGACTTATCCAAATTTAAATTATTAATTTTAATAAAGGGGAAAGAGAGGAATGTAAACATATACCATATTGGCCAATAAATTTTCAACATCGGGTTTGGATAAGTCTATTTGTATCACTATTCCCATTTAATTTAATCTTTGCTGAAAAAAATAAAATGAACACAATGAGATATATCACCTTTCCCTAAGCCTTAATTAAGCTGCCGGACTTATACCTTAAAACACTAAGTAATTCAGCGTTTTGTAAATTAAACCGACTTATCGCACCAGTCCCTATCGAAAGGTGTGCATTTTTTTAAGTGATGTAAAGACTTATCTCAATTTCGGCATTTTTCGACTTATACCACCTTTCCCGAACACCCGCCAATTACGTACATCTTCTTTGAAATCCGGAACCCCGGAATTCTTTTAAAACGTTAAAAATTAATATTAATTAATAAAAAATAATAAGCGGCTGTGCTGTGACACGACCTCTGCGCTCTTTAGAAAAGGAAATAAAACTTTTGTAAAAACACTCGAGACACTTCCGAATTTGGATCAAATTGCTGTAGCATTTGAAGAAGAAAACTGCCCGGTTCAATCATTATTTGAGAATGGAGTGCAAACCTTGTTGGCAATCTATAATGCTTCAAAATCTGAGTTCATCAAGTTAACAAAACTGAATAAACCTGTGCAGTTATCAAATCTTCCACCAACGAGTGCAGCAGCTCACCAAGATTTCAACCGTGTTTATTATTAAGTTCAGACTTGGTTAGGGCATGATTTACAACCCCAAAATTGGCGTTGAATAATGAATGCGTGATGAATTCCTGGAACCTGTTATGACAATGAACCCACCAGCTCCGGAGGAATTGCTTAACACAATATTCTGCAACTGCAAGAGTGGTTGTGGCTCGCGATGTGGATGCAGGAAAGCAGGGTTGCAGTGCTCTTTAGCTTGCGGTCAGTGTAATGGGCAAGCTTATCTTAATGCTTCACAATATCAGAGTGATATCAATGAAGACGGTACTTTTGACCCCGAAATCCTGGAAGAACTGGAGACAAATGTCGTTGAAGACGAGAATACAGAGGAATTTGAAATTTACAGCGACTGGAAGACGATGATGAAGAAGAAGAAGAAAATTGAAATAAGAACTTGTAGTCCATATTATTTATTCAATTTTTTAAATTTTAACGTTCATAAATGTATGAAATGGTATTTTTCAATAAAAACAATTTTTAAAATTTTAATTATTTTCTTTTTATTTAGCTAGTATCAATAAGATAAGAATTAAAAAATAATTAAAGTATTTCCCTTAATAACTTTATAATCACACGAGTAGGTAAGTGTTATTAAATGAATAGATACTGAATTATTGAAAAAATTATTAATCACAACGTAATACATAATAAAAAATGCAAATTATTTAGAATTATATATTTATCAATAATTTATAAATTTTATACGGCCTGTTTTTAATCGGGATTACATAGGTTGACCTCGGATGATACCCTAAATAGTTACTACAATATTTATAAGAAATACAAATAGCATAAAACCCATAGGAAACGAGATATTTGCAATAAATGTTTTAAAAAAAATCGATTTTTTGGCCTTTGACTTTGGAATATCTGTAGTCGCGGACACCCTACGATAAGTAGGTTTTGAGACAAATTTTAGGGTGCCAAAAGAAAGGTTCACACAAGTTTATAGCTGACTATCCCTCATTCCGAGGTGAAACCCCTAATATTCCTGGACTACTAAGTTATTATTGAAATTGGTTTTATACACATGTGGCTTCAGATATCCCCATAAATGAAAGTCGATAATTATAAGATCGGGACTTCTTCATGCCAACTGATTTGGACCATAGGTACCTTCTAAATCATCAAAAGGAATTAAAAATTAGAATTGAAAAAAAAATCCAAAAAACAAAAACTGTTATTTCTGACCCACCCTGTATAGTAATCGCAAGTCTAATACTTGCAATTGTAGTTTTAACACTAGCAAAATTCATTTAATAACTCAAGGAACTGAAAAAAATATATCCAAAAAAGTAAAAATGTTGTGTATGACGAACCCTGTATAGTAATCGCAAATCTGATATTTGAAATTGCAGTTTCAGCACAAGCAGGCGTTTTTATAAAGAATAACTTTTTCTTCTATACCTACTAATAAAAAAGTTTTTCCTCTTCCAAACTCTATCCGTGCACACACTGTATATTATTATAGAGCGTATTCTAAAAATGTTACGTTTATCAACATTAATTTTTTTAATGAACCATATTGTTTACTTCTACATTTTACGTTTATATATCATGCCCTATATACCTATTTTTAACAGTTAACGAAATAGTAACTTTTAAAACAAAATAGACAAACGAAAAATATTGAAAGAAACTATTTTATAAGATGTTGAAAATGTTCTCCACCAACTGTTCTGCAGTAGATCAATCGATCTAAAATCTCCTGTTGTATACATTTTGTACTACTTGTGGAGAAATTACTCGTGTTCCTCATCGAATTGACTCCTTAAGCGGATCTATCGAATTGGGTTTAGATTTATAAACAACATTTTTGAAAAAAGTCCAGTGGGTTAAGATGGGGCGATCTGGATGGCCCGGAAAGATTGCCTTTAAGTACTCCCTTACAGAAGCAGCGTAATATGAGAGAGCACAATCCTGTTGGTAAATTTATTTAATAAATAATAGTAGATTATTGTCTTAAGAACGACTGATAACCGTGGCTTTTTACTGTTATGTGAAGAAAATTAGCAGTAGTAAGTTCTTAGTAGGACAATCAAATTATTTTATTTAACTGGTTTCGTACTACAGGTTTTAATCTGTAGCCCACTGTCCTTACATTATTTTTAGCTTGTCCTTTGCTTCCGGTATTCTTACCTATTATTACAGTTTTACTTAATTATATCTCCATCCATGGTAATGCCACAACGATTGACTTGATTTAGCATTTGGAAATTCTGAGATTACCGTAAGCCGCGCTGGCATCAGTTAAGGACACGTGCTTTTCAAATTATCTACAAAACTCATCATTTTATCGATAGTTTTTAGGAGACAAAATAATCAAAAACAAATGATTACCTGAAAGAATATTCGGAAGTCACTGGCGCACGTACTAAAAAATAGGGGGGGGGGGGAAGCGGGTACTGGGCACTCTATATTTTGAATATTTGACAATTGTCCATTGTTTTGTTTTTACAAAACATGTAACTCTTTATGTTGAAGTAATGTACCAAATTTATTCTTATAAAATACTCGACTTATTCAAAAAAATCAGTTTTAATTTTCACACTTAGACGCCTAGTATTTCGAACATGAGTGCCAAAAATGAAAATGACATTATTAGAATCATATTGTTTTTGCTCCAGGAATATATGGTTCACGAATTATTGTTCTACTTTTTCCGGATACCCGGTATATCTTCAAAAAAGCAGCAAAAGCAGCTTTCTAACTAAAATTCCTTTTTCAGCGTTTCTTTTACTGGACTGTTTAGCATTTACACCTGCTCAAATTTACCAAATTAAAATTATTCTTTTATTTTTAGGGCATCATCCCGGTCAGTGTTTACAAAATTTAAGTATTGGTTTAGTTTGTTTTAGTTTGTGCTTTATTTTAAAAATTTTTAAATTATTACAATGTGTTTTGTGTTGCCAAATTATTCAAGATAAAAAATCCTTTTGGGATTTTGGCTTTAAATTTTATTGTAGCGTCAAAGTATCTTCGTATTCGAGATACAAGACAATTGGTTTTTGGATTGTTTGCGTTTGCTTATTGGCGTTTTTACATCTACTGATACGACAACGGCAGAAGCTCTTTCAAATAATATTTTATGTTTATCATTTGTTTTGTGCCTACACAAGTTCGATTAAACTAAGCAGCCATTTAAATTAATAAATCTTGGTGTTTTGACGCATAAAACCAAACACCACACAAATTATGAAAAATCGGCGATGACACGAGTGGGGGGGATGCTCCTCGACGGCAAGTATGTACCTGTAATGACACGACACAATACCGATAAGTCAGTAAGGCTCCTTTTATACTGGGATTCTGAATGCGAGATTCAGTATCTGCGATTCAGAATCTCACGTGAATTCTAAGGAGATTCGGTGCTCAGTGTTAAAATGAATGCAGTAGAAGAAGCACTATATTATTATCAGATCGTGTGTAAAAAAAATTAAAAACTTAGAAAACGTAGAATGTGGGTTCATCCAATAATCAGCGAACGTAATACAGCAAGTGGATACGTTTTACTGTAAAAAAAACACCCTTAGAACATTTTTAACTGTTTTAGAATGTCAATTCGGTCTTTTGACGAGCTACACAATATCTTAAAAGAAAAAATTTCTTTAGCCACTTTCACCCAGTGTGCCTGTTTTATTGTTTTATTCGAATACTCGTCTGCCGAAGTATCCCATAAGCTTGGACGTGCCTGTATTGACGATATGGACTTGTCAGTGTCGAAATAGTAATTTAACAAACTAGTGTATTAATCGCTATTTAATATACGCGTTAGTTTCAATATTTTTCCGTCGATTGTCTTGTTAATAGATTATATTTTTTTTTTATTTAGAACCAAACTACATATTATAACAAATTTTTGAATTTCAAACTTATTGACATCGACAGAAACTATGGCAACGCCATTATGTACGCGGCAGTGCGTGCTTTGTAGTATGTTTGGTTGCCTAAAATCGTTTATTAATAAAAAAAAATCACGCATTAATAGGGGCCATTAATGTATGATTTTTGTACATTAATTAAGGTTGTAAATACACGGTCGACGGAAAAGAGTTTTTAAAACATCCATATTGAATTATTTATTTGTAAACCTAACATAAACCACCCATAATACGGAGCTGGCAAGAGGCTACTGAACGAGAATCGCAGTGAAAATGTTTACATGTAAACCAATGCTAGACCTGTCGCTGAAATTAGTGCGATTCCCAAATTTAAAATCGTGATTCTGTTTCCGAGAAGACGCCCGTCTAAACGCTTTGCCTAAGCGCTACAAATGTGAAGCCGAGATTCCGTAATCCGAGATTCCAGAATCCCAGAATAAAAGGAGCCTAAGTGCGAAAGCATAGCATTAATTTAATTCACATGAAATTTTACGTCCACGGGCTCTTGGTGTCGGTGTTGTGTCGTTGCCGTGCCGGCAGATTTGAAAACGCTTTGTAAAGGTTTAGAGCTTTAAAATAGCGCAGTTGGCTCCCAATATAATACTTGTTGAAATGATTTATTTAAAAAAAGCGTAAACGTTTTTATATCATCAAATCGATACCAGCTGACATCTTTAGAAACTATCCCGTGCTTTTTTATGTGTGCTGTAGTGCTAACTAAATTTTTATTCACGTTTGGTTTGTTTGGTAAAGTAGTTTTAACCAAATTTGTAAAATTTTTGTAGTCTTATAAAATGACAGGCATAAAGTTGACCCCGTAACTTATAAACTTAATACATAGCGTGGCATAGTACGGCTGCCAATATTCTTAAAATAGTCATTCATGATGCATGGTATTAGAGGTATATAACGAATCAGCCAACGAATAATTGATCTGAAAATTTGATCATTTACATAAACGGACGGACATGCTCTACTTATACAGGGCTTTTTATTAAGAGTGGCCACTACTAAGCATTAAAACTTGGGGAAAAAAATTATAATTAAAGTGGTCATGAGAAAATTCCGAAAATTATTTTTAAGTTCCGCATTTCGCCACAAGGGGGCACAATTGAAAATTAATTTTTAAATTCTAAATTTCTCCGAAAATTCCTATATTATGGTATACCTCTGGTTACATCATTAAAAATAATAGATAATTCCGCATCATTTTGATTAAAGGCTCATTGGCGTACCGACCTTGATAAAAGTGGGTGGTGGGCTATTGAAAGTGTAATCATAAAAATCGCTATAACTTCTAAATTACTTTTTCGATTTTACTTTTAAGCTTGTTTGACAGAGAAAGGTAAGTACTTTTAATTGCCGTATCCAATGATACACGATAGTTTCTAATAAAAATGCTAGAGGGCGCAATTTGTAATAATAACAGTTTTTTCGATTTTATCCCGAAAATTCAAATCATACGGTATAACTTATGACATCATAATCGGAAAGAAGATTAAATTTGCAAGAAAAAATATAAAGATTGCAGTTCGATATCTTTGTTGGTTTCAGAGTTATTGCCAAAACAATAATTTTTAACACTTTTATAAGAATAATAAAAAATTATTGTTTTATAACTTCGTGGCCACGACAAAAAAATATTTTTAAACTTTATGATTCTGATTTGTGTAGGTCCTTTTGATCTAATGAAATAATCATGGAGAACTTCTAATTTATGCATAATATGATGTTTTAAAAAATAAATCTAGATAGCAGTTAACAAAATCGGCATAATTTGATTTTGATAGGTGTTGACAAAATTTTCTCCTTGATTTTCATTACACATCTCTCTTAGCCAATAGCAATAGTCGAGCCGCTTATCAAAATCAGTTTCCGATAGGGCGTGGTGTAAATCTACATGTTAGGCCTAAACAGCCTAAAATCCCTTATAATTCGGAACACTGCAATAACACTTATATCTAGATCTATGGCAATTTCTCATGAATTTAAATGCGGATTCGCTTCCATGTACGCAAGAACATTTATAATGTTGTCTTCATTCCTCACTGCACGTCTTCTGATGCCAACTAAAATAGGTTGTACACTTCCCGTTTGTCTTAAACGTATTGCCAGTCGTCGAAATACTCTTCTGGTATGGTGCATTCGTTCAAGATATATGGCAGCATATTCTCGTTCCGCAATAGGGGCACATTAAAAACATTCAAAATATACGGCAAGCCTATAGTTTTGATTAGTTAAGAATTTTATTAGGAACTATCGTGTATCGTTGAATTCGGCAATTAAAAGTAGGTACTTACCTTTCTCTTCAAAACAAGCTTAAATTTAGTAAAATCGGATAAGTCATTTAGAAGTTATAGCGATTTTAATGATAACACTTTCAATAGCTTCCCCCACTCTTATCAAGGTCGGTACGCCAATGAGCCTTAAAAAAAATGATGCAGAATTATCTATTATTTCTAATGAGGTAACCAGAGGTATACCATAATATAGGAATTTTCGGAGAAATTTAGAATTTACAAAATTAAATTTCAATTGTACCCCTTGTGGCGAAATGCGGAACTTAAAAATAATTTTCAGAATTTTCTCATGACCACTTTAATCATAACAAATTTTTCTCCAAGTTTCAATGCTCAGTAGTTTCCGAGATATGGCCGTTGACCACCCTTAATGAAACACTCTGTATAAAATATTTTTGAAGATACAGTGTTGCCACTTCTACCAAAAATTAGTAGCAACTTCGGTATTTTCAATAAAACACCCCATAAGTATTTTATTTTATTTTCTAACCTCCTATTAATTCCCTAACAACTTTCTTTAACATTATCCTTTACCTATCTCTTACAATTTCTAAAATAATAAGTAAATTCCAATTTTTAGATAAAAAACGTTAACTTAAAAAAATGTTGATATTTTTTAACTCTAAAATATTAACACCCTGATATTTGGTTGCAAGGGGGCCTTCAACCCTACACCCAAATCTTAGTTGCGATATACTGGGTGGTTTAAAAATACAGTTAATTTGGCTACTTGAAAAAGTGACCATAAATATTTTTTTTAATATAACACTTTGTATATAATATATATATACCTGATTTGAGAAGCTACTTAAATTGCTTTATTTTTATACAGGGTGTCCGGAAATGACGATGAAAAATTTTAAGGTATGATTGTACATAAAAAGATATGAAAAAAAGTTCATATTAACATAGATCCGGAAATGCTTCCAGAGGGAGCTACAGGCCCTTGAAGATGTTGTCATAAAAGTGGTTTTTATTTAATTTATTAGGATCCACTTACAATACAGAAATTAACTTCTACGTATAAGTTAGAGTGATTGGAGGTCACTTTTTGAAAATATCAGGCGACCCATAATTGCAACCAGTGGCGTGGGAACAAAGGGGTGGTTAGTTATTTAAGGTTATATTTTTTCGCCGAGTGTATTTTCGCCATCTTTTAAATAAAATATGATTCTTTGAACATTTTTACGTTCCCTTGGTATAAAGTCGTATAGTCGACCGTTTTCGAGATAAACGGACTTTAATGCTCAGATTTTTTTTTAATAATAATTTTATTAATAAAAATACCAACAAATCAATAACAAAATAATAAACAACGCTGTCCCTAAATTTTTAAATCCTTTTCAATGTTATTATAAATTTTATAATAAGTGTTGAAAATGATTTCCGTTCATTTCAATGCATCCTCGAACTCGTTTTCTCATAGATTTTCTAACTTTTCTAAAAATACCAGGTTTATTTTTTATAACTTCACAACAAGCAAACACCCGCTGCTCTAATTCTTTAACGCTGCGAACTGGTACTTCGTATACTAAGGATTTTAGGTAACCCCATAAAAAAATAATCTAACGGATTTAGATCTGGAGAACGAGGTGGCCAAGCATTAGTATTCAAGTATCTTCTTATTTTTATTAGATAACCTGTTTACTGTATTTACGCACTGCAGTCGTCCTTTTAAGTCCGTTTATCTCGAAAACGGTCGACTATACGACTTTATACCAAGGGAACCTTTTTTACGTAAAAATGTTCAAAGAATCATAATTTATATAAAAGAGAGCGAAAATACACTCGGCGAAAAAATATAACCCTAAATAACTAACCACCCACGCCACTGGTTGCAATTATGGGTCACCTGATATTTTTAAAGAGTGACCTCCAATCATTCTAACTTAAACGTAGAAGTCAATTCCTGTATTGTAAGTAGATCCTAATAAATTAAATAAAAACCACTTTTATGACACCATCTTCAAGGGCCTATAGCTCCCTCTGGAAGCATTTCCGGACCTATGTTAATATGAACTTTTCTTCATATCTTTTTATGTAGAATCATACCTTAAAATTTTTCATCGCCATTTCCGGACACCCTGTATACCAAGTTTGCTACTATAAGCGATTGTTTGTCAAATTTTTTCGACAATTTAATTTCCATTCGGTTTTTAGTAAATATGCCATCATAAACTTTTGTTTTTCATAAAAAGTATATCATTATTATTATTGTTGTGGTATTTTGTTAATGATTACCGATACAGGTACTGAATAGCGTTAATAATCATGGAAGAAAACTATGCAAAATCAGTTCTAATGAATTTATTTATTTTATTTGGACAGTGTGATAAAATTATCGCTAGAACATATTATATAAATTCAAAAAAGTGTTGTCTGTTTCCTTCCGCCAAACCCATCCCCAGACGCGTTTCGCCGTTATTACGGCTCATTAGTAGCGATGGGCGGATCGGATCTGAGCCGGATCGGTGAGTCGGATCTTAAGAAAGATTCATACTGATCCGACTCTCAAAAGAAAAAAGACGGATCACGGATCTGACGGATCTATTTCATTTGATTGTCGACCGCTAGGTTCACGTTCGGCGTAGGGATAGAATTCACCGCTACGGCACCACGAGCTGCGATGGAGAGTGGCTCGTGGCTCTCGGATCCGTTAAAAGATTTTTTAAAGTCGTTCCGATGCCTGACATGCGGGTCGCAGCGTTGGAAAAGAAAACGAAGCGTGGCGATTTATTACTGTTGTGTTTATTGTATTGTGGGTTGCGTCACTTATTTCTTGATGATTTCATAGAGTCTGGAATATAAGTTTTTTCTATGAAACCACCATATTAAAGAATCTTCGTATCTTTTAATAAGCGGTTCATTTAAATGTTTGTCCATTTCTGTGATCACTGGGGGGTTCTTATTTTTTGAATAATGTTAAATGGCGCTACCGCGTAAGATCGTTTGAAATAATGATCAATGACACGGGTTTGTTCGGGTTTGTTCGTGACTCAGAATAACCGAGCCGAGAACCGATAGGATTTTCTTTATGATTTTTGGGACAAGACCCGGGATCCGGCTCATTGAGTCGGATCTTTGTGCTGATTCGGATTTGGTGACCCGAATCCCAAAATAGATCCGTCTTGCCCACCACTACTCATTAGTGAGGCTTAGTTTCGCAGAAGGAAACAGGGCTCAAAGACAAATCACTTGTCAGGATCGATTATCGACGGGAATTATAGAACCCGGTGCGACATCTTGCGTCCCAGTACGGTACCTTACAAGTGCCGGACCACAGATATTAATTCAAAAAAGTGTGTCGTAAAGGGGTTATTCTGCAAAAACAGAAAATTTTGCAAGTGTACACTTTTTTGAATTAATATCTGTGGTCCGGTTCTTGTACCGGTTTTGAGAGCGCTCTTGCAAAATTTTCTGTTTTTGCAGAATAACCCCTTTACGACTGACCTTTTCTAAGGTACCGTACTGGGACGCAAGATGTCGCACCGGGTTCTATAATTCCTGTCGATATTATATAAAGTTTAATGAAATGTACCCAAATTTACGGACCATGAATCTCAGGAATTTTTTAAGAATCAAGAAAAATTTGGTAGTTTGGTACAACTTTAAAAGCGCCAAGAAACGTACGGAAAGTGATATAATTTTATGCCAAAAAAGAGTTTATCATGGAATACTTACTAAAAATCGAATGGAAACTAAATTATTTTTTGCAAATTTTACAAATTGTCTAATAAATTGAAATTTACTTATTATTTTAGAAATTGTAAGAGATAGGTATAGGATAATGTTAAAGAAAGTTGTTAGGGAATTAATAGGAGGTTAGAAACTAAAATAAAAAATAGGGTGTTCCATTTAAAATATCAAAGTTGCTACTCATTTCTGGTAGAAGTGGCAACACAGTATCGTCAAAAATATTTTAGATAAATAGGGGATGTCCGTTCATGTAAAAGAACAAATTTTTAGAACGTACTAACGTACCATACACCGTGTATCATATTGTATACTTATCAGTAACTGTAAAATATACCAGGTGTTTTCAACAGACGTTCACCCCTATAACTTTTCTGTATTTATTGATATTAAATAGAAATTTTGAGATTATGCATAATAGATGAGTCTGCATTTATTGGCATAATTTTCCATTTGTTAGCACTTCCGGTTTGACCGGAGGTGACATTGACTTTGGTATTTTAAATGGGACTTCTTGAATATTTTTACTTACTGGGATTCAGCATAACATTCTGAGTAAAATGACACCTCACTTGTCATTTTTTGACGTGTTATAACATTTTTATGTTTATTTTTTATTTTCAATCTTGAGTGGTACAAATTAATTAAATCTGTTAATTTATAGTCAAGTAGTATATGAAAATTAAAATTATGTCATAATAATTGACTTTCTAGACGTTTACATTTTTTTTTCAACAATTTGATATCATACACTTCTATGCTATTTTTAAATTGACACTGAAAAATTTGCCTTAAATCCCAATCGCAAATTTAAAAGCGTTATGCATTATTGCCGCCCTATCTTTTCTAAAGAAATATAAAGGCGGTTTTGAAAAACAATGGAATGGTTTTGAAAACAAATATGGTTTTTAATTAAAATTGTAATGTCATTCGTTTATTAAACGTACATTGTAAATCAGAAAAAATGGTTAGTTTTGCTAGAAATGAACAAATTGATATGCTCCTAATTTTTGGAGTGACCAGAAAAATTCTTCTGAAGCTGCAAGATTGTATGTTTTATAAATTAATGGCATTACTATTACAACTTTATATTAAAGCCATATTGCTTTTCAAAACCATTCCATTGTTTTTCATAGCCGCCTTTATATTTCTTTAGAAAAGAGAGGGCGGCAATAATGGGTTACGCTTTTAAATTTGCGATTGGAATTTAAGGCAAATTTTTTAGTCTCAATATTAAAAAAGCATAGAAGTGTATGGTATCAAATTGTTGAAAAAAAAAATGCTCGTTTTAAATATCCTAGTAAACTACCATTGTTTCATTTGGGAAAATGGAATAAACGTCATGAAAACGCTTAGAAAGTTATTATGACATAATTTTAATTTTCATATATGTCACTACTTGACTATAAATTAACAGATTTAATTAATTTGTAGCACTCTAGATTGAAAATAAAAAATAAACATAAAAATGTTATAACATGTCAAAAAATTACAAGTGAGGTGTCATTTCACTCCTAATGTTATGCTGATAAGTAAAAATATACAAGATGTCCTATTTAAAATATTAAAGTCAAGGTCACTTCCGGTCAAACCGGTAGTGCTAACAAATTGAAAATTTTGCCAATAAATGCAGACTCCTGTCTTATGCATAATGTCATAATTTCATTTTATTATCTATAAATACAGAAAAGTTATCTATAGGGGTGAACGTCTTTTGTGAAACACCCGGTATAATCTTATATTTTACAATATGCTCGGTTAAGTAAACAGTTATGCTGTTTTTCGACGAGTTAAGAACAAAAAAGTTTCTATCTATCCATCTAAACTTTTTATGTCTATTATCTCTGTAATCTAAAAATTAATTTTGACGTTTGTGACGTGACTACTCGTTGGGCGACAAAATTGTTAATAATACCCTGTGAGCAAAAATTATTTCCATCAAAGATTTGGATGCAAGGCCCTCTAAGATGCAAATAATTTTTGCTCGCACGGTATATTTAGTGGCGAAAATTGGTATATATTAGATGACGAGATTTCGAAAAAAGGTACTTGAAAAGGTGTTGAGATTTTAATGTTATGCTCGTACACAAAGTTTGGTGCAGAAATTCAAAAATATTTTTTTACCTTTTTTGAAAAATATCCATTATTACATTCATATTTCCAAGAACTGTATAAGAATATGTTAATTGTTTAAAAACCAAAGTAAAAATCTATTAGTTAAAAATTTTGGGCGGCGGACCTTTCGGCCCCATATTGGGTGAGATATCAGCTAGAAATTATAGGTCAAATAATCTTGCAAGAAATTTTGGCCCCAGACATCGCAGGTATATAGTTCACGGTAATTTTTAAATAAATTTATCTAGATAACGGCGCATCCGTTTCTTAACAATAGTACATTTTTTCGTTAAATATGTGTTTTCTAATTTGACAAATAAAAATTTTAATGTTTGTGAAAAAAAAATTATGGCCATTTTTACCCAACTATCTCCCATTTCTGGACACATTTCTTAAATATCGACATTATTAAGACAACAGTTTTATTCAGCGTACAAAGTTTACCAAAACGTCTAAACTTTAAATTTGTATACTAAGGGTTCGAAAATATTTAGGAAAAAACCATCTTCAGAGCACGCCCTTTAGGGGGCTGTAGCTTCGTAAAGGTCTTACTTTAATTTTAACCATTCCACTTAATCCCAAATTATTGATCATACCTTTTAGAACACTCTGTATATGAAAGCGATGAGTCACTATCGGAAATATTGAACCTAAAATGCATAATTTTTAAATTTCAATAAAACTTATTGAAACAGAAATGTAGGATCAACGTTCTTAAAGTCCTGCCCACGGACGGACTGGGTCTGGAACATGTAACGGGCTATATAGGGTCAAAGTCACTGATTTAAAGAAAAACATAATATTAGTAGTACTAGTAGTAGTAACAAGATTTATTTAGCAATGTGCTACAATTTAACAAATTTTATAAAATATTTAAACTAATTTAACAATATCATCTATAAAGTATTAAAAAAAAAATTTATAAGTCACTATTTTGTTTTTTATATAAATAATTTTTCAATGATTTTTTAAAATTTTTCAAAGAGCTCTGTGATTTAATTGAAATATTTAAGTTATTATATTCACTTAATTCATTGATACCCTACCTACCAAATCTTTATTACACCTGGTTGAATAGTTATGATTTTCAAAATTTTGAGTTATAAAATCTTTCAAATGAGAAGGCAGTAAGTTATGTTGTATTTTAAAAATAAAAGTACAAATCAAAAGAAATATTAAATTTTTAACATTTAACCACTAAAGTTTCTCTAACATTAAACTTATTTTCGTATATTTATCCACATTTCAAATTATACGCATAGCTTTATTTTGCAAAACTTGGAGTCTATTAAAGACCCCATCATTTGCTGTGTATAAAATAGTTGAACAATATAAAAAATGAGGTAAAATTATAGTGTTATAAATTGTTTTTCGTGAAAATAAACTTAAAGTTTGACTAATTCTTTTTAAATAATTAATTTTTTTTCCAATTTTAGATACAAGATTTTCAAAATGTAATTCAAATTTTAACTTAGAATCTAAAATTACTCCCAAATATTTAAAAGAGTGTATAATTTCTAACGTTTCACCAACAACAAAAATATTTATATCTGTATTAATCACGTTATTTCCAATAACCATAAATTTTGTTTTAGAAACATTAAACTTTAATTTATTTACCTTAAACCAGTTTGATAATAATATAGTTTTTAATTCAAAATTTAAAATTTCTATACAATCAAGAATATTTTTACCCTTTATACAGGGTGGTCCTTAAGTACATCAAGAAAATCTAGGATATGATTCCTGGCATCAATTTAAGTTGAAAAGTTCATATGGACTTATGCCCTAAAATGCTTACCCTCTAAGATACAGGGTGTTAAAATATTTTCCATTTTCCTTTAAAACTACCATTTTTTTCAAAAACATAGTAGAGACAACTTTTGTTCCGCTTATCAGTAATGCATAAAAATGCATCAGAGTTAAAAAAAAACAGTGGCGTATCACATATTTTCACAAAAAAAATATTGATGGTATCTTCATGCACGCCACTGGTGGAAGTAGGCAAACCCTTTTTTAACCAAAAAGTGCAGTTTAATACGAAATCAATCGACATCAATTTTCAATACCGTATCTTCAAGGAGTTTCGAAATTAAAAAAAAAACAATTATTTTTTAAAAATATTTTAACACCCTGTATCTTAGAGGGTAAGCATTTTAGGGCATAAGTCCATTTAAACTTTTCAACTTAAATTAATGCCAGGAATCATATCCTAGATTTTCTTGATGTACTTAAGGACCACCCTGTATATAATAAGGTATCATCAGCAAACATCTGAATAAAACTTTGTTTTAAAACATTTGGCATATCATTTATATAAAAAATAAATAATAATGGACCTAAAATGCTACCTTGTGGTACCCCAATATTATTATATTCCTTTTTAGAAAAAATATTATCAATTTTTGTTTTTTGTTGCCTATTACTTAAATAATTTTGAAACCATTTATAAACAACTCCCCTTAATCCATACTGATATAATTTTTTTAATAATTTATCCCTATCAATTGTTTCGAATGCACGTTTAAAATCCAAAAATACTGCCAATACAACTTCATTTTTGTCAACGCGTCGCTTTCAATTTTCAATTACAGACTGGATTGCTGTTTCTGTTAAATATCCTTTTCTAAAACCTCCTTGCATTTTTACTAGAATTTTGTTTTCTTCAATAAATTCGAGTATCTGTTCATAAACTGTCATTTCTAATAATTTTTCAATATCCCATAATATATTTATTGGCCTCATTTACTTTATATATCTATTTTATTTAAATATATTTATTGAATCATAATAATGTAGTTTGCTTTTAAAAAATCCATCAACTCTAGATTGTTGCCTTTTTTAATTTCTAATGGATTCAGTTTCTGGAAATTTTGAAACCAAATCTTTTATGAGGCTGACGTTTTTGTCAGGATGCCTTTCATTTAAAGTAATGGTAGTGTTTAAATAGCACATACTCTGAGCACCCCGAAGAAAAATCATTTTTACTATAAACACCAAGAAAATTTAGTCTCTGAAACTTTTAGGAGAAAACAATCATCAGCTGTTAATGTCACATGTGGCAACTATCAAAATGCTTTGTTTTTAGAAAAAGTGGACTCTCGTCACTCAAAAATCACTTACTAACTAACTATGCATTATGTTAGAATTTTGGATTTTAATGGTTGTTTCTTTAATTAGGTAGTATAATTTTGATGTAACCAAAAGGCGCCATGACGTTTTAGAAATTAAAGCCGTTGCGGGTTGCGCCCGCCAGCCTACCGGGCCAGTTCATCACTGGTCCTGCCCTATCTTTTCCAAAATTCCAAGAGGTGTGGGTGCAAGCTACCTACATAATGCGTACATAAAATTTTCTGCGGAAGCTGATTCTAAAGTTTTAACATTAATCTTAGCCTAAATAATGACCCAATTAAAGGAAATGTGTACGATTCCAACTAAGTTTAATTAAAAGCGACCTTAAATGAATTAGATTTCAGGGGTGCTTCCGGCAGAGCATAAAACTAAATTTTGAAAGTGATTTGAAATTTATTATTCTATTTTCTGCAGCAAAGAGCTACAAGTAAGCAAGTACCAGCTTGCAGGCTAATAAATTTGTCAGGCTACAGACTGAAATTGAGCCAGGAATAGACACCCAACGTTTGCTTTCTCGTCGCTTCAGAGCAGAACTAGCTTTTAAAATTCAATATTTTTTTTTGATGTTTTTATTTTTTAACAAAACTTTCAATCAATTTTATGATTTTTTGTTAAACATCCTAAGATGAAGGGAAGAGTCCCCTAGTACCGGACATCTCCCAAAACCGGACATAGCCAGTTTTGTTCACTTTGCCGATAGGTGGCGCCCAAACATGTATAGAGTTGTAGTCGCGTCTGTTACTAATGTTATCACTTCGAAGCGTTTTAATCTGTGGTCAGTTTGACAGAAGTTATCAAAGAAAAGGTTAATTTATGGCGTTGTTCTTTGTTTATTCTTTAATTTTTAAGCATGTGTGCAGTGATTTTGGGTAAGCATAACGAATTTCTTGTTACCCTTTTTGTTAAGCTATTATATATGTACAATTTTACATGCATACTGTTTGGTTAAAATTAAAGTGTTTGTAATAAATATTTTGTTCATTTCAAACTGTCCGTTGCCCAAAATCGGACATTTACAAGTTCCCCAGTATCGGACAATAAATTATATGGCAAAAAGAGTGTTGGAATTCGACATTATTATGTTTAATACGTTAAAACCTTTTTTAAGTTTTTTTTTTAAAAACCGGGTGTTTCTCAAAAGACGTTCACCCCTATAACTTTTTGTATTTATAGATATTAAAATAAAATTTTGGAATTATGCATTAGAGATTAGTCTGCATTTGTTAGCATAATTTTCAATTTTTTAGCACTTTCGGTTTGACCGGAAGTGACCCTGACTTTGGTATTTTAAATGGGACCTCTTGTATATTTTTACTAATTTGGATTCAGTATGACATTCTGAGTAAAATGACACCTCACTTGTCATTTTTTGACGTTTTATAATATTTTTAAGTCTATTTTTATTTTTAATCTAGAGTGTTAGAAATTAATTAAATCTGTTAAATTTATAGTCAAGTAGTATATGAAAATTAAAATTATGTCATAATAATTGATAATTGAAGTTTCACAAGCGTTTAAAAAATTAAATTTTGTTTTCTTGACGTTTACTCCATTTTTCCAAATGGAACGATGGTTGTTCACTAGGATATTTAAAACGAGCATTTTTCTTCCAACAATTTGATACCATACACTGCTATGATATTTTAAAATTGACACCGAAAAGTTTCCCTTGAATCCCAATCGCAAATTTAAAAGCATTATGCATTATTGCCTATTTTCTAAAGAAATATAAAGGTGGCTTTGAAAAACAGTGGAATGGTTTTGAAAAGCAATATGGATTTAATAATTTAAAGTTGTAATGTCATTAATTTATAAAACATACAATACATATAATCTTGCGGCTTCAGAAGAATTTTTCTGGTTAGTTCAAAAATTGGGAGCATATCAATTTGTTGATTTCTAGTAAAACTAACCATTTTATCTGATTTACAATGTAAGTTTAATAAACGAATGACATTACAATTTTAATTTAAAATTAGTTCTCAAAACTATTCTACTATTAAACTATTAAATATATTATTATTCCATTGTTTTTCAAAGTCGCCTATTTCTTTAGAAAAGACAGGGCAGGCAATGATGCTTAACGCTTTTAAGTTTGCGATTGGGACTTAATGTAAATTTTTCAGTGTCAATTTTAAAATAGCATAGAAGTGTATGGTATCAAATTGTTCGAAAAAAAATGCTCGTTTTAAATATCCTAGTGAGCAACCATCGTTCCATTTGGAAAAATGGAGTAAACGTCAAGAAAACAAAATTTCATTTTTCAAACGCTTGTGAAACTTCAATTATTAATTATTATGACATAATTTTAATTTTCATATACTACTTGACTATAAATTAACAGATTTAATGAATTTTTAGCACTCTAGATTGATAATAAAAAATAAACATAAAAATGTTATAACAAGTCAAAAAATGACAAGTGAGGTGTCTTTTTACTCAGAATGTCATGCTGAATCCAAATAAGTAAAAATATATAGGAGGTCCCATTTAAAATACCAAAGTTAGGGTCACTTCCGGTCAAACCGGAAGTGCTAACAAAATGAAAAGTATGTCAATAAAAGCAGACTCATCTCTTATGCATAATTCCAAACTTTTATTTTAATATCTATAAATACAAGAAAGTTATATGGGTGAACTTCTTTTGAGAAACACCCGGTATTATGGTTAAAAATAATTCCGTTTAGTTTTTCTTTGCGTCCGGTACTAGGTACATTTTTCGAATCATCGAAATGTAACAGTTTTTTATTTTATTTTTATTTTTTTAATTAAAAATACCTTAAATATTAAAAAAATGTAGTACGTACTTAAAATATTAAAATGGTATATGTTTAAGAGTAACCGAATTGTATTTTATTTTTTTTATTTTTAAAGTGGCCAGCTCCAAAAAAGCTAAGGTGTCCGGTACTAGGGGACACTCCCCTAAAATAAACCAAATTTTTGGCCTCCGTTGTCACCGAATTCCTCCGAAGCCGCACTACGATTTGCTTTTATTTAAAAATATAGAAATACCTATCCTTAAACTCTGTCATGTAGAAGATTTTGCGAATACCCTTTCGTTTTCAAAATATACTATAATTTGTGTCAGTATAAATAGGCCAACTTTAAAAATCATTTTCTATGAAATAAAAACCTAAATCAAAAATCTATTACAAGACAAACAACGTTTGAACTTTTAGCTATCCAGTAGGTAATACTAAATTTACACCGTGCGAGCAAAAATTAATTGCATCAAAGTGGGCTTGGATTAAAAAACGTGGGGCTTGGTTTAGATCACAATGATATGGGGACGATATATCTAATCAAATCTACGTTAAAATTTTGTCAAATTCATATTATGACATGATATGCCAAACTAATGAGTAATAAAATAAATAGACATATTACAAATTTATTTTTGTTGTTTACAAAATTAACAAAATAAGAATATACACAAAGAAAAAGAAAAATAATTACATAAATTGCTGAAATTGGCCACCGCCATGCTCCAAGCATAAATTCACACGTCTCTTCATATTTTCGAAAGTGTTGACCAGCATCTCTGGAGAAATGTTACCACATCCTAGGATAATCCTTTCCTGTAATTGTTCTAAATTTGCAACTGGTGTTTTAAAAATAGTGTTATTTAAATGAGGAAAAACGAAGTAATCCATAACCGTTATCGTTAAACAAGGTGATCTAGGTGGGAATTCAATGTCTAATCGGAATCTGATCAATCCGTCGTCGAAAAATTTGCGTAAGTGGTTAATAGTTTCAGCGGCTGTATGGGCGGTTGCACCGTCCTGTTAAAAATATCTGAAACATAGTTCGTCGTCAAAATTTAGCTGCTTCTTAAGAATAGTCCTACATGTTCAATAAGATCTTCCCACTTCTTGGTACAGGCGTCTTATACAATTTGTTGGCGTATTTTCCATTATTTCACGAACGTTTGCAACAAGATCTTCTTTTCTAACAGATGGTCTTCCTGCTCCTTTTTTGTGTTGTATAGAACCTGTTTCCGTAAATACAGCCACGGTTCTTTTCAGGCAATGATAAAAATCCCCAGCAATAAAACCAACGTTAGGAAAATGTTCGTGAAAATCGTCCATGCACAAACCCGCATTGTATTGCCACTCACCATTTACTCTAACCCCGTTTCGAAAATACGCTTCAACCATGAATGTTTTGTGCTTTTCCGTAAAGCCCATTGTGTAAATTGTTCAAGAAATTGGAAAAATTAGCGATGAATCAAATTACTTGTAACGACTGTCAAAGATGACGGAATAACTGATTGATTGTTAATTCAGGTAGTTACTGACACCCAACAGGTATTAAGCTCTACGCCTAAGCATTACGTCCTTAGACGACGCTAAGCGAGTTCGAAATATATCTATTTCGAACTCCGAATTTTATTATTTAAAGGTTGGCCCTACATGACATGTTTTATTTCATTGACTTGCGCGGCCTTTGTGATTTACGAGAAAACCCATTTTTCGCAGAGGAAAAATAGCTTGATAAACTACTTTTTTATTCTGTGTGGATAACAGTCATGTATGTTGGTTGCATAAATCTATAAATCAATCTTTTGTAGATGCTTCAAGCTATCATTTTCTGCCCAATCCTATCCAAAATTCAATCTATTAACCTTCCAATGTCGATTTTAACTTCAACTTTATTTGAATTTTCCATCTTCCCTATACTAAATTGCAATGCCGTGACGTAAAATCACGTCTTTTGAAATTCGAAAAAAAGTAGCAAAATCGCCCGAATTTCCGAACGCTCTGTATATGTACCGAATGTACAAGGATCACACAACGTATTCCGTCCAATTTCAAATCTCATATCGCTAAAATAACTTTAGAATCTTGTGGTGAAAATGGGTCAATAAATCAAAAAATGACAGTTCGCAAAATAATTTTTGTTGTCCAAAGGCTTCTATGATAAAAAATAGTATTACCAACATAAAATTTAGACATAAAAATTAACAAAATTTGAAGGATTTATTTTCTTTTTAAATATCTGTTTTTTCTTGAAAAAACTACAAATTAGAAAAAATAGTATAACGTACGTGTTATATAAAGCAGTTTTAAGCACTTGTCCAGTTATAAAACTCGCCGCAAGCGGCTCGTTTTTTAACTTGGACGCGTGCTATAAAATGATGCTTTATAAAACGTGTACGTTAATATACTATTATAGAAGTCAAATGTACAAAAATTACTTTAATATTTCAAAATAAACAAATATATCTTGAAATAAATTTTATAGATTTGGAGGGTTTCAAGTAAATGGTATAAATGTATATCGCGAGTAAACGTTATGATACACTATTAAAACAAGTTTACCTACTCAATTTACATTTTATTAACACCGGGGTAAACAGCCGATTTATATTATATTGGGTGTTTCTCAAAAGACGTTCAGCCCTATAACTTTTTTATATTTATAGATGATATTAAAATGAAATTTTCAGATTGTGCATAAGAGATGAGTCTGCATTTATTGGCATAATTTTCAATTTGTTAGCACTTCCGGTTTGACCGAAGTGACCTGGACTTTGATATTTTAAATGGGACATCTTGTATATTTTTACTTATTTGGGTTCAGCATAACATTATGAGTGAAATGACACCTCACTTGTAATTTTTTGACGTGTTATAACATTGTTATGTTTATTTTTTATTTTCAATCTAGAGTGCTACAAATTAATTAAATCTGTTAATTTATAGTCAAGTAGTTATGAAACTTAAAATCATGTCATTATAATTGGCTTTCTAAGTTCCACAAGCGTTTAAAAAATGAAATTTTGTTTTCTAGACGTTTAAATTTTTTTTCCAATAATTTGATATCATACACTTCTATGCTATTTTAAAATTGACACTGAAAAATTTGCCTTAAATCCCAATCGCAAATTTAAAAGCGTTATACATTATTGCCGCCCTCTCTTTTCTTAAGAAACATAAAGGCGCCTTTGAAAAGCAATGGAACGGTTTTGAAAAGCAATATGGCTTTAACTTAAAGTTGTAATGTCATTAGTATATAAAACATACAATACATACAATCTTGCGGCTTCAGAACAATTTTTCTGGTCACTCCAGATATTAGGAGCATATCAGTGCTAACAAATTGAAAATTATGCCAATAAATGTAAACTCATCTCTTATGCATAATCTCAAAATTTTATTTTAATATCGATAAATACAGAAAAGTTATAGGGCACATGACCTGTCATTGCCTTACAATGGCCCTTACTGTAACCAACGCGCAATAACTGGCAACTGCAAATGTAGCATAAAATAGTGTAAAACTTTAGAACATTTTTTGTTTTCTAGCCTAGCCATCGTCTATACAAGGGGGTACAGGTAGCCTAAAAAGTTTAGAATAGGTCTGACACCCCCCTTCCCTACGTAAGAACCTCATCACGCAATAACACTCCAAAGGTATTCTTGCCATACGTTTCTACAAAATAGCACGTACATCGGAATCTCAATGAAAACATTTTATTTGGCTCTTAGCCAGACAAGCTTCTTTTTCTTCGTCTTTCGTTCATGTTGTAGCATGCGTTTATTTCCCTCTTGCTTAAGGAATTATTATATCATTAATATTTGTCTGTTATAAGAAATGAGGGTAGCGCTACGAGCTGGCTCCAAAATTCAGGGGACTTACAAAAAGTACGGTTGAGTTTTACTGACTCGTGGCTGTGCACATAAAATTCGCATAAAATACGAAGGATATTTTAGAGGTAATAGTAAAAATACACAAGACAAACGGTTGGGATGATAGGATCAACTTTAAACCTAATAAGGTTAGGTTAGGTTAGGTACAGTGGCAGACTCCTAACACTTTTCAAATAGTCCCGCGTAGTCCTATGAGCACAGTTGTAGTACCACACATGTTTCGCGGAACCTATCCGCATCAGCTTTCTGATGGTTAACACGATGTAGAACGTAGAAGAAACTTGGCAGCTTATTCAAATCAGTCACTACCGTTAATACACTCAGAGAGTCAACTCAGTTGTAAGCTGCTTACTTCTTCCAGATCATTAAATAATGGTTTGCCCAAGGCATTGAACTTTTTTTGAATGATGAAAAAGTTTTGGACTTCCATTGTCTTTATTTGTTTTAAATCACAACGTTTCAGCTGGTAAGTATCTCCAGTCGTCTTCAGGTGAATACTGACATCATTCAAGAAACATCATTGTCTCCAACCTTCAAACAGGCGCATTAAACCTTCTTGCGAGGCCATCGCATTCTCACAATCAATGCTGAATGCTTTTCTCCTCTTCTTCTTCTCTGCAACTTCTGCAGAACACTTACGCAATTGGAGCAGAACAGATTGGTCCTGGTGCTGTACTCTTCATGACTTCAAAATTGTTGAATTAGGTATTTGCATTAAACTGAGTAGATAAACGGGCAGAGGTTACCCTTACACTGGAACAATTGTTACAACTCTCTGAGTAAATATTCCTTTGAGTTTTGCAACCCTTACCAACTGGAAGAAGTTCCGTTTTGCTATTTCAGAAATAATTATGCACGTTAATAAAAGAGGGGATTGCCCCGACTATTTAAAGAGGAACCCTTTATCCCAACCACTTACAAACAATAATTTTTTATCAACATTCGTCTACCGACTCCTCCTACAAAACTAGAAATGTCCTTGTCCTTGTTCTATACGCTATCTTTCCACTACACCTCTTACACCCATTAAGAGTCTTAGCACCACAGCGAAGTACGAGATGAGTAATTCATCCTTAAGGATACCAATCCATATCCGACAATATTTAGTACAGTAGTCCTATTAATTTTTTATTTTATTTTTTTGGCAAGAAGGCCATGATATTTATTTATTTATTTATTTATTTATTTATTTATTTATTTTACACCATTTCATAGTTACAATGAACCAATTAACAAATGGGTATATAGGCTAATTAAAATAAAATAGGTAATAATATAACAATAATTCAAAAATTTTGTGATAACAAGAAATTTATACTTAAATTATTTTATTGAAACGGAATAATAATTATGCCTAAAAAGACACTAACACGCTAATTTACATTTATACTGGATAAACCACAGCTAAAAATGTAAAATCTATTTTGGTGCAGATTGTATGTCATGCATGTGTTGCACAATCGATAAATAGGGTAGTATTTACAGATATTGGTACGCGCGGTTGGTGGTACATAAAAAAAGTGTATCACTGCATTCAACTCTACTATGCAAGATATTATGAAGAAATTTAAGTTGAGAAACTGTACTTCGATCTTCTAAGTAGCAAAACAAGTGCCTTTGCAATAGAGCTTCTTCTAGAATACCGATTTTGGGATACTGACCATCAATTTTAAAACTTAGATATTTTAGAAAACGTCGTTGGACCCTTTCAATGCGATTAAGGTGCACTTGATAATATGGAGACTATACAACCGAAGCGTACTTCAATTAAGATCGTACAAATGCATAAAAAAGTATTTTTAGTGTATGAGAATTTAAAAAATCACGGGAATGTCTTATTATATTATTAAAGAACCTAGGGATCTATGACAGGAGGCAACAAGGTTATATATGTGGGGAACAAAAGATAGTTTACTGTCAAATAATACACCCAAATCGCGAAATAGCTGCCCATACACCAGCATTCTTTCCCGTCATTATTTCCTTCCACATTCTTTCCTTTTAATAAATTGAAATGAAAGAAAACTTGTTCTATACCTAAATGGAGCGTAAGGCCGTCATCTCTTACTCCACTAACGATCGATTATATCAAAAGGAAAGAACGTGGAAGGAAAAAACGGCATGAATGAATGCTGGTGAGTGGGTAGCTAATGTCTCAGCTCTATTCTCTGTAATGTTGTTAATTTTGTAATCATACAGAATGGTATGTCTTCTTAATAAAAAGGTCATTATGTTACACTTACTGATATTTATTGGCAATTTATTTTGAACACACCATCTATATATCCTGTCAATGGACAATTGAAGTTTTTTCAGAGTCTGACAGGTTACGAATACGAGCATAAATTTTCTTGTCATCGGCATAAAGAAGACCTTCTTTGTCAAAATTATTAACTACCGTAAAATGGGGCCGATTTATAAGTTAAAGATGTCATATTTGGGACATTTTTTAAAACACATTTTGGCAACCCATTAGAAAATTTTAGTCTATCTTGGTTCGTTCAATTTAACATATCTCTAAACATACCAGGCATCCGATGTCCCTGTGAGATTTTTTTTAATGGTGGCCAAAGTCGCCCCAATGTTCGGGGTTACTTTGGCCAGTCAGGTAAATGTATTATAATATGCAATTGTATCAATTTTAAGCTACGCCATAGGTTACTTTGGCCACATACAAATTATCTTGGTTAGGTTTTTGGCCGTTATTTACCATTTTTGATAAGTTTTTTTAATAAAAATAAAACCATTTACACAAAAATCATTTATTGTAAACCACAGTTTATATCTTAACGGCTATTCTCTAAAAAAAAAACGTTCATTGTAAACAAAAAACAAAAATTATAACTTATTTTCTAAAAAAACTGCATTTTGGGTTAATAAATCCAATAATCTCGACATTCTCATTATACTTTAACATTTCAGGAGTCTTAAAAAATCCTCTATTGCCTAGAGCAAAAGGTTCTTCAATTTTTTCTATAATATCGCACCACTTGTACCAAACAACATCTTCTACTTTAGGCCGCTTGAATTGACTGATACCACTTTTGGCTAACACAGAGACCTTTAGACCATCTTTGGAAAGTTCAATAACTTTTCCAGGGTAGAACTGTTTTTCGTACTACACCACAACGTAATCGCCTACAATATATTCGACATGTCTTTTAGGTGATGGAGATTTTACTTGAGCTGCCTTAATATTCTCCAGATCCGAAAAGTCTTTATTATATTCTGATGAGGAGTCATGAAGGCTCAATATTTCGTCTGCACTTGAGGAATCGTCACTTTCTTGTTCTTAAGTAAGTCTGTTTCTTTATTTTTAAGGCCTTGCTGATTTTCATGGTTCGTTTTTCCTCTCCACTCTGTCGCTTTCTTTTGGTTGTTTTTTATAAAGCTTTGCTGCTGTCATTATCTTCACTTTCGAGTGTTTCATAAATATTATTAGAGTTGGCTGAGGTGGAGGGTATATTGCTAGCTAGATCGGAAGATCCAACGCTCTTACCTGGAGTGATCGTAATTTTCTTTTTTCTTTGGGTTAATTTCTCCTTTCCGAATCTTTGCTCTTTTAGAAATTCAAGCCCGGTCTCACTCAATACGGGTGTTTCTTCTCCTGTGTTATCTTCCTCGCCAGTCACGTGGGGTATTTTGTTAAGCACTTCTCTTCGGTTTAAAGGATATATCCCAGTTTTACGAAATCCACTTGCCCGGCCAAAGACACCCCTTCTACATAAAAAATTAGGGGGGCGACTTTGACATAGGTCTAATTTTTGGCCAAACTACTTAATGAGACATTTGGTCTAATTAATAGATTAAAATATAGTTACTTATAATAATCATTACACTGAATTACTTTCAACGCTTGTAGAATACTCTGTATCGTTCAACTTTTCTGGCCTATCATTCCTAACAAAAAAACACATTATTTTTAATGTTCCTAAAAATTATGAAATAAGTATATTACAATATATTTTAAGGTAAATTTATTAATATGGGTTAGTAGCACCGAATTAAACTCATAATCAAAACTAAACACTACTTTTAAGTGCCACAGTGATCAAATTAAAGTTATTTCAGAATTTGGCCAAGCCCACCCCAAAGACCAAAGTCACCCCATTTTACGGTATATCATTAATAAATATTACAAACATTAAAGAACCCAAAATGGACCCCTTTGGAACACCCCATGTAGCATCCAATGGCACAGATGATTGGCCACCGCACTTCACTATTTGTGGTCGTTCATTTAGATAAGAATGAAAAAACTTTATAAGATTATCTGAGATACCAAACGAGCTGAGTTTATTAAGTAAATTAAAATGATATACAACGTTAAAATGTGTATCTAAAGACGCGTGCCATTTTCAGTTGTAATCAATTAATTTATCGACGTTTGGATACCGAGGAAAATATAGTCGAAAAATGAAAAATAATATGTATACATATGCTCATATTAAATTTATTTCTTAACTATGTGGAGTGCAACAGAATGATAAGTCGAACATGAAGAGTTTAAATACATATTTTTACTTTGTTTATCATGGCCTTCTTACCAAAAATCAATAAGAGTGCTTGATATTTGGAGGATTTTGCGAAAGTTCTCGTCTATCCATTGAATGAACCAGCAAGTTAGCAACGTATTTGAAAAAATTGAGTATTTTAAATTTTTTGATAAATATCAAAAATTGTTACTTTTCCACTTGTCCACCCTGTATTTAAAATTTAATTTTCCGACAATTCATCATTGTGCACACTGATATCGGAATTTAGAACGTTACTGTTATATCTTTAAACAGAGATTTAATTTTAGTCGATACCAGGTTCAAGAGCAAAATTTGAGAAAAACAATTTTTTTAGAAACGAATAAAGTAGGACTTTGAGTATTTATTATTGGAAATGACGAAACAAGTACACAAAAAACTAGTATATAGGATGCTCCATATTAAAATAAGCAAGTTTGAAACAACTTCCGGTATATCCAGAAGTTGCATATGTTTGTTATAATTATACAGGGTGATTCACGTTGAGTGGCCTATTAGAAGATCTCGGAAACGAGTAAAGTTATATTTCTAAAAATTCGGTAGCAGGGATAATTGGCCTTGAACTTTTAAAATATTCTATTTTCGCGTTTGTATCAGTTCCGGTTTTACCGGAAGTTATGGCCAACTTTGGTATTTTAAATGGAACACCCTGTATATTTTAGCATTTTTGGATACCTTATTGAAACCTAAGTAACTTTTATTAACAATGATCTATACCTATCTCTAACCATTTTTGAGATATGAATTATAAAATACATTTTTTATGTAAAAACTTTACCGAGAAGAAAGTTCAGTAATTTTTAAATTATTAAAGCTAAACATTTAAAATTTTGTAGACTTTTAACTATAACATAGATCTTTAGACTACATTACTTAAGTTTCATGTTTTGCATACAGGGGTTTTTTAAAAGTGTGCCAATGTGGCCGTTTAGATAAATGTGCATAAGTTAATTTTTGCAAATGGAACACCATATTTTTTATTTTAGTATCTTGTAGAGAATCAAATTTCCGATCTAAACGTTTAATATGTCAGTATCAATATTTTTAGTCATTTTGGAATTATGAGCAATTTAAAAAAAAATATCTTAAAATATGTGTTTGTGTCAAGTTCAGACATTATTTTTGTAAAGAAGGCTTTGACTCCGATTTTTGTTTGACTTTGAGCCTTATACAATAATAATATATACAGTGTGTGTATAAAGTCTGGAAACGGCTTAATAACATCACAATTTACTGGCCGATTTAAACCAAATTTGGTACAGTTGTGTAAGAGGATCTAACGCACCGAATGACGATATTGGCGTTGTTGCCAGCTTTTTAGTTTGTCTGGAATTCGAACGAATTTTATATTTTTAAATATAACACCCAGTATATTTTTACATTTTTAAATTCCACATAAAATTATAATTATTTTTTATTAAATGCATTATTAGTCTATACCTCATAGTTTTGATATTGACTCTCGAAAAGTGACATTTTTGAACTTTGACAGCTTATAACTTTCTAACAGTACGTCTTAGAGCAAAACGGCTTACATGTCCCTATCTTCAATTTTTATTATCTTTCCAAAAAAATCAACTTCCGGTTAAACCGGATGTAACTCGAAAGCAGGAAGTTGTTCCGGTTTAACTAGAAGTTGATTTTTTTGGGAAGATAATAAAAATTGAAGATAGGGACATGTAAGCCGTTTTGCTCTAAGACGTACTGTTAGAAAGTTATAAGCTGTCAAAGTTCAAAAATGTCACTTTTCGAGAGTCAATATCTCGGAAACTATGAAGTATAGACTAATAATGCATTTTATAAAAAATAATTATAATATAATGTGATATTTAAAAATGTAAAAATATACTGGGTGTTATATTTAAAAATATAAAATTCGTTCGAATTCCAGACAAACTAAAAAGCTGGCAACAACGCCAATATCGTAATTCGGTGCGTTAGATCCTCTTACACAACTGTACCAAATTTGGTTTAAATTGGCCAGTAAATTGTGATGTTATTAAGCCGTTTCCAGACTTTATTCACACAGTGTATAATAACTTATATTAACAAAATGCTGCCATTAAAGCATATTTTGTCAAAAATCGGAGTCAAAGCCCTCTACAAAAATAATGTCTTATGAACTTAACACAAACACATATTTTAAGATATTTTTTTTTAAATTGCTCATAATTCCAAAACGACTAAAAATATTGATACTGACATATAAAACATTTAGATGGGAAATTTGATTCTCTACACGTTACTAAAATAAAAAATATGGCGTTCCTTTTGCAAAAATTGACTTATGCACATTTATCTAAATGGCCACATTAGCACACTTTTAAAAACCCCTTGTATGCAAAACATGAAACTTAAGTAATGTCGTCTAAAGATCTATGGTTTAGTAAAAAGCCTACAAAATTTTAAATGTTTAGCTTTATTAATTTAAAAATTACTGAACTTTCTTCTCGGTAAGGTTTTTACATAAAAAATAAATTATATAATTTATATCTCAAAAACGGTTAGAGATAGGTATAGATCATTGTTAATAAAAGTTACTTAGGTTTCAATAAGGTATCCAAAAATGCTAAAATATACCGGGTATTCTATTTGAAATACCAAAGTTGGCAATAATTTCCGGTATAACCGGAAGTGATACAAACGTCAAAATATAATATTTTAAAAGTTCAAAGCCAATCATGCCTGCCACCAAATTTTTAGAAATATAACTTTACTTGTTTCCGAGATCTTCTAATAGGCCACTCAACGTGAATCACCCTGTACTTGAAAAGAGTGTCTCCGAAAACCTCATCATCCAAATTTGCAGGATTGAAATCGCATTATTTTCCGAAATATTCTAATGGTCGGTCACCCTTAAGACACCCTGTACATACCTTTACCCTTCATTAACTTTCTACGGGATCAACCTTTGGGGAAAAAGTCGTAAAAGTGATGATATTATGGATCTTAAAAACATTTTGGCTTTTTTTACAGTCGACTTTAAGTGTCCCCAAGTAAGAGACTTATGACAAAAACAATAGTCACAAATCAACCAATTCGTTTGTTTGTTGGGGACTTGGGGACAAGTTCGGAATTAAATTTTAAATTTACGTTGAACTTCTTTGTTTCATGTTTCATATCGATTGGGTCAAATTTTTAAGAAAGCTTCGTTACGAACTTTTTGCTACCAAGTTTTTTACAATGTTAAAAGTCATTATCGTGAGTAAAATGAACCCATTTTCGCCCTCCGCTGTGTGTGAATTTCTCCGAATCGGGACATGCGAATTACCTAAGCTTAAAGATATTGAAAGATGTATCCCTAAACTCTGTTTCTCATTCGAAGGTGGTAGACAATGAAGTATTATCAAATGTAATACAACAAGATGTTTCGGGATTATCGAATAATACTTTTACTTCATTTCAATAATTTTAACAGTCTTTATTTTTTTGTTCTACAAGTATTTACAGGCCATTAATCAGAACTGTTATACCGGGTGTTTCTCAAAAGAAGTTCACCCCTATAACTTTTTTATATTTAAATTTACGTTGTAAATCAGATAAAATGATTAGTTTTAATTGATAATGAACAAATTGATATGCTCCTAATTTTTGAAGTGACCAGAAAAATTCTTCTGAAGCCACAAGATTGTACGTATTGTATGTATTGTATGTTTTATAAACTAATGACATTACAACTTTAAATTAAAGCCATATTGCTTTTCAAAACGATTTTATTATTTTTCAAAGCCGCCTTTAGATTTCTTTAGAAAAAAGAGGGCGGCAATCATGCATAACGCTTTTAAATTTGCGATTTGGATTTAAGGCAAGTTTTTCAGTGTCAATTTTAAGATAGCATAGGAGTGTATGGTATCAAATTGTTGGAAAAAAAAATGCTCGTTTTAAATATCCTAGTGAACCACCATCGTTCCATTTAGAAAAATGGAGTAAACGGCCAGAAAACAAAATTTCATTTTTTAAACGCTTGTGAAAGTCAATTATTATGACATAATTTTAATTTTCATATACTACTTGACTATAAATTAAAAGATTTAATTAATTTGTAGCACTCTAGATTAAAAATAAAAGATAAACATAAAAATGTTATAACACGTCAAAATACGACAAATGAGCTGTCATTTCACTCAAAATGTTATGCTGAACCCAAATAAGTAAAAATATACAAGATCCCATCTAAAATATCAAAGTCAAGGTCACTTCCGGTCAAACCGGAAATGCTAACAAATTGAAAATTATGCCAATAAATGCAGACTCATCACACATAATTTAAAAATTTCATATTAATATCTGTATATATAAAAAAGTTATAGGGGTGAACGTCTTTTGAGAAACACCCGGTATATAACTAAAGGACGGAATATTTATGCAAAATGCAAATTGCAATTTTTTTTAATTTTATGATAAAATGCATATTTTTCATAACATGTTATTTTAAGAGCATATTTGTTTGTTTTCGGCTTCCTCAAAAAATTTAAAACGTTAAAGTTTTAATGTCCAGTTCGGTACTTATTTCAGGATTTTCCAATCTGAAGATTATAATAATTATATTCACATTTTGGTTATATACAAGCTATTTATTGGGGTTTTCCGTGGTTTACAGGTATATTGTTAGGGGTTGTTTATTGTCACTTAATAATGTGTTATTTTTACCTGCTTAACAAACTCTATTTATATCGATTGGAAATTTAAATTTAAAAGACTCGATTAGTATTTTTGAAACATTTTCCGCTAAATGTAACATCATTCCCGGTAAAGTAGGAGGTCAAGTAAGGAACAAAATTGGATGTAACTAAAAAAAATTTAAGGATTTAAATACTTAACTGAAGTAAAAAGCATTTATGAGGGTAAACCAATCAACGAAGTTGTATCTTGGCCTTATATTTTGTCACCTAAGTTGCAGTATTGTCCGATTACATCAGTAGAAGCTTCGCTTTGTATAAACATATTTTTAATATTTTAATAATTGATGAATATAAATTGATTACTTGCCACTATTTTATCAGATAGGACAACATGGATTGACCATTATTTAAATTATTTTCGTAAACCTTAGTCTTTCTAAACTGATTTTTTGCCAAAGAATTAATTTAGTTTTGTGTTAAAAGAGGTTAGATCCTTAATTTTGATTTAGTACCTATTTTATTTGCAAATAAAATATTTTTTGCTGAAATTATTTTTTAATTTCTAATTATTTACTAAGTTAAAACGTCCTATCTGACATTAACTTCTAATAACTCTTTCAATTTAAAACATTATTATTTCATATTATCCTAATTTAAAAAACACCACATTATTAAATATATATGTAAAAAAGCAATACGAAATGATAAAAACATGGAGTGCATTACTATATTGGCGTTTTCTTAATTTTCTCTACTTTTACAATTTGTCAGTTAGGACGTTTTACCTAAGGACGGCAGTATAGTCAGAGCAATATTTGGCATTTTTCTTTTTTGGGAGGGTTATAAAAGTTGATAGCAACCATTCATTCGGTATTATTCCTGTTTTATATACAGTGTTGATTAACTCTACCAGAACATGAATCTCTGAAACTATCCCATCAGTTTAAGAATTTCGGTTGGTAGTTGGCCTGGACCTGCAGCTTTTCCGTCTTTTCCTTCCTTCGCATTCGCCATATTATGCTAAATTTTGTAAGGGAGTCTTAGTATTTTTTAAAGATATAGCGTAGGTACTAATTGTAATATTTATAAAATAAAATATTTACACATCCGTACCTACCAAAGTAAGTATGTGAAAATATTATAAAATTAAAGGAAAAGATGAAAACAACATTTATTTCCTTTAGTATTTATTATACAAGTAAAAAGTAATTAATTTTTTGCGAGCTGAAAGCTTGGTGGTACACATCTAATTAAAACACCATATTGGGAACCCTTTTGCTATTGTAACTTTTGTGGGAATTATATATACAGGGTGGGGACTTTAACTGGAATAAATTCGATATTATTAAAACCGCTGAGGTTGCGCCTACAAAATTAGGTATGTGGGGGTTTTGGACCATGCGGAATTAAAAAATTATATCGGGGCTGTTGCCAGATTTTCCAGCTTTGCGCTACACGTAGTAATTTTGTTATTTTAAATGGAGTGCCCAATTTATTTTTATTGCACTAAATTGGGCCTGTCAAATTTAGTAAGATCCCAAATTTACAAAATTCTATCTTCATTAGTTGCTGAGCTATGGCAACACTGTAGTTCCATTAAAAAGTACAGGAACGCTTATCTACCTTTAGAACCGTTAAAGTTGCGCTTACAAAATTTACTATCTGGGGGTTTCTGGGCATGCAGAAATTAAAAATGATATCGGCAATGTTGTCAGATTTCTCAGCTGTGTGCTACAGGCAATAATTTAATTCGAACAAATTTGACAAAAAAAAACACAAAAACACGGAACTAGTTCTATCGATTTGAAAAGTTGTTTAAAATGCGCTCCATTGACTTCTTGGCAAAAAGCCAATCGGTTATAAAACTCATTTTGTAGGCTGCGTAAAACCTGAGGTGGTATAGATCTGATTTCTAGTCTAATCCGATATTTTAGATCTTCAATATTTGTAGGTTTCCCATAAATAAAATCTAAGGGTGTTAAATCAGGCGACCTTGCTGGCCATTTAATAGCTTCCCGTCGTCTAATCCACCTGCCAGGAAAGGCGGTATTCACGTAATTCCGCACGTTAGCTGCATAGTGCGGAGGCGCCCTATCCTCCTGGAAAAAAATTCTTTCTTCTAAGTTATTATTTCCGGTGGGGTATGACTCAATCAGTTCTGGCACTAAAGTTTCTTGCAAAAATTCCAAATATCTTTCACCTGTAACGTTGGTGGTCCCCGAAACCGATCATCATGAGAATTTCTATTATTAAGGTTTTAGTTAAATAAGCCATTTTGACACGACAAGAACTTTTCTTGAAGCTTGTCAATACCTTAGTGACTATGGAGATGTTACCAAGGTAACGCTACTTTAAGGTAAATAAGCGTCCCAGTACTTTTTAATGAAAATACAGTGTTGTCATAGCTCAGCAACTAGTGAAGATAGAATTTTGTAAATTTGGGATTGTACTAAATTTGACACGCCCAATTTACTGCATTAAAAATAAATTTGGCATTCCATTTAAAATAACAAAAAATCTGGCAACAGCGCCGATATAATTTTTTAATTCCGCATGGTCCGAAACATTCACAAACCAAATTTTGTAGGCGCAACTTCAGCGGTTTTAATAATATCGAATTTATTCCAATTAAAGTCCCCACCCTGTATAGACATATATAGGGTGTCCCGTTACTAAGGGGCTATGCAGCAACAGGAGATAGTGGACTTGAAAATACGTCATCTAATTCAATTTCTTATACAGTTAAAAAGATACAGGGTTATCCAAGTAAATATTTACTTTATTAAATTGGCGATGATTTGATGTTAAGCGGATATGAATCAAATTTGGTATTGATATGTTGTTAAGGGCAAGAAGGAGGATTCCATAATAAGTTTTAAAATACTTCGTAGAGAGGACGGACGCTAGTTTCACAATAGGAGTTTGATAAATTCTCGCATATATTTTTTGTCTTTCATATTTCTGCCGCTATATTATATAATAATTATAAAAGAGGGATCTTTTATATGTAAAAAAGTTATACTCAATTAATCTCGACATTTCAAAGATGATATTTCAAGCCACTCCTGAATACCTATACCTACCGATTATGGGTACACCGTTGGTCACCACGAAATGCAAGAAATTAAAATGTACTTGTTGCACAAGAAGTAGTCCTAGGGAGTTATAATCACTTACCAAAACTCGTTCTTACAAAAAATATAAAGCAAAAATACCTGAAATTTACCGGTTTTGAGAAAAAAATCGAAATTTCACGAACGAAGAGGGATATCAAAAATTTGAGAAATTATTTTCTTCTCTATTAATAAGAGATCAAGAAAATGCCATCCAAAATAATTTAAAGTTATTTTTGTAGATATCCGGCATGGAGAAACTTTGGTAAAAAAAACATACTTCGTTTTGCACCCTGTAGACCGTAAGACGTTTGAAACAAAAAAAAATCGGAAAAATCAAGCATATTAAGAATTAAATTCTCTTTTACATTCTGTAAACCGCGCATCGATATTTTTATTCGTTCGTAAAATATTTGACTCCAAAATTAACCTAATAATTAGCTCGGTCCGTTTCGATTGTCCAGCAGTTTAGATGAGTTAACCTTAATGATGTTTGTACTCACTCACTTAAATAATAAACACCAAGAAAATCTGTCTCTAAAAAATATAAAATCCACAAGTAAAATTTTTTAAAAACATACTACTTAAAAGACAGCCACAGAAACAATTAAAGAACACCAAAATGGGAAGAAAATAATTTGTCGCAATCTGAAGCCTGAGCTTGCTATGACCCATTGCTGATCTGGTAACTATAACGACGAAACCAGATCAGCTGTTAATATTAAATATCACTGTCTTCTGTCGAAACGCTTTGTTTTAAGAAAAAGTTAACTCTACTAGCTGTAAATTAAATTAAAAATTACTGTTATACTATACCTGTTATAACGATGTCTCTAAGTCTTTTTCCCATTTTTGTCTAATAGAAACTCAAAAAAGTTAAAGAAGTATCCATATACAATTATTTTTAAAGAAATACGATGCCCTATCAGCGAGGTTTATTCATTTTGATAAATATTATATAAATGATATTTTTCAAAACTTGAAGCTTCTGGGAAATAATAATCTATTTTAGAGAATTACTCAAGATTAAGTAATAAGGTTAAAGACAACGCTGGCTGTGTATAGGAAACGATATGCTCATAATATGAATCTATAGCACATAACTTTTAAAATAAACCGCTCATCACAAAGTTTGACAAATTGTTTTTTCACACCTTCATTACTGACCTGTCTGCAGTTCGGAAACGACATCACGGATTTTCATACGGTTTGTAGAGTTTGAAAGATTGATTCTTGCAGGTGAATAATACGGTACGCCTATAACGTAATCAAAGCACGTTAATACTATACAGGGTCGAAAAGGAAAAATTTTAAATTTCAAGTCCCATTTTGTTATAGTCAGATCTGGTCTTAACGTGCGGGTCCAAAGGTCACTGATCATATGCGTCAAATCAGACAACACAGAGGCTATCAAAATGTTGTGAGATTATTTACAAATATACCGAAGGAAGGAAAAATAGTTTCATTATTTTAGCTATCGCGAAGATAGCCACATATACCTAATGTTATTAGTTTTGTAAAAATTATGTACAGGGGAGTTGAGAAAGTTACAAAAAAATTATATAATCGTTAATTATATACCTACTGTACCCTTTAATTAAAAACGACAATAATAAACAGTGCAATTTATTTTAACAATTTTACTACTAAAACCTAAAAATACAATGGCATTTAGTCTGATAAACTATTTCGATAATGAAAGAAAAAGTGGAAATTCGCAAACCAATATGCAGAAAACCGTAATGAAAACACTGGGAATTAGTTTAAGGACTATGCAGAATAATGTGCATGAAAAAAAAGCATAATATAATACCCAAGAATACTAAAAAATGTAAACGAAAAACACCGTTTATAATTATAGCCTAAAAACTTTCATCGTCACTTATAAAATCTGAAAAGTCCCCGTCGTCTGAGTCGTCTTCGAATGGAGCAATTATCATTGGCGCTACTTCGACATCTAGTACTTGTTCTCGATCCCACCATTCCCTTATTAATATTTCTCTATGTTCCACCGATTTCTTCCAGTACTCTTGTGTAATATGATCTAACGAATCTTGCCAAACTATTTGTACTTGGTCGGATTTAAGACCATCACCTACATGTTTTTCATAATAAGACTTTGCACCAGCCTATATTAATTCTATTGCGTTAAACTGGCAATGATATGGCGGCAGTCGTAGAACCTCATGACCATATTCACGCAGTATTTCATCTACCGCGTATATTTTGGGTTTTTTAAGAGACTTTGCTATTGATAGGAGTTCCGATTTAAGCATATTTGGTAAAGGATTTTGGTTGTGTTTTTCCAGCCACTCATAAATATCACTTTTCCTCCAAGATGAAGTAGGCTGTTTATTTACAATTCTTGAATGATATGATGCATTATCTAATACAATTAAAGACGGAGCATCCAAATTTGGTATCAATTGATTTTTACCCATTTTTCAAACATTTCGCAATTCCTATTATCATGATAGTCAGCAGTTTTTGATGTTGAAGAAAAAATTAAACTCGCACCTGCAACATATATATCCTGTTGCAGAACCGGCATGCAAAATAATAAAACGCTTTCCCGTACCGCACCCCTTTTTCCTTTTAACACTTTTTACAGACTCATCTTGCCAAGATTTTGAACCACTTCCATTCGAAAATATCCACGTTTCGTCTAAAAATACCACTTTCTAAATTTCGATTTGTAATTGTCCGTATATTTTTTTAAAAACTGAACACGCTTACTCACTATCTGTGGCTGCTCACATAAAAATCTTCGGTTACAGTCTTTTTTATAGCGAAAACCTAAATTTTTTATTAATTTTGATAACGCTTCAAGTCCAATTTCCAAAACACCCCGAATTTTTAATGTTTTTTTGTAAAACTGGAAGAGATACATTGGTTTTTGATTTGTATAAATCGTAAATCACATTTCGAACTCCCATTTTAATATTTTCGCTTAAATCCTCAGTCTTTGGCTTTCTTCGTTTACACTTTTTAGTATTCTTGGGTATTATGTTATGTTTTGTTTCATGCACAATTTTCTGCACAGTCCTTAAACTAATTCCCAGTGCTTTGGCTACTGTTTCCTGAATATTGGTTGGCGAATTTCCACTTTGTCTTTCATTTTCGAAATAGTTTATCAGATTAAGTACAATTTTTTTTGATTGGGGATGCAAAAACCCAGAAAATTGTTTCATTTTGTCACAAACTGTCAAAGTCACAAAACTGGCATATTTAAAATAAAACGTAGCTGGTGCTATTATAAGCTTTTTTTTTTATGTCAAAATGGAATAAGTCTGTCTCATTTATTTTACGTATTTTATTTAGAGGGTAAAATTAAACGCAAGTAAAGAAAACAAAAACTGAGAGTATGTCTTTCTTGAATCGTATAAGCACGATAAGACCAGATCCGACTATAGTTGTTTTTTCGTGTTATATTTTAAAGTCATTTTATAACCTAAGTTAATATCTTTGGACTATTTCGGTATTTTAGTATTGAAAATACTACTGGTCGCGTATATACGGGCCCATTTCATGAAAAATGAACGACATCAGCAAGCGTCACTCTAGAGATTAGTCGACCTCGTCGGCTTGGCGATGTAGGTAGGTCAAGGTTGCCTAGGCCAAAATTAAGGACATAAATAACACGGCGAATCTGTAATAAGCCACACGTTGAACCGGCTAGAGTAATTCTTATTGATCGGGAGCTCTGATAAATTGTAGTAATTAAAAAAAAAAAAATCAATAAATCAATTAGGAATAATTAGCCCAGATTGTATCACATATTATGTAAATCCTAAAATAAATAATTTATTGTGATTAGCGGTAATGAAAGGTCACACTGACAGGTCAGTTAGACATAAGGGTCACTTAGACCGATGGTCAAAAGTGTATATCCACAGATCTAAAAAAAATAACGCGGTGGTCTTGAGATATAACAAAGGAAGTTGGGGGTAAAGAATTAAAAAAAGTGGAAAAAAACTAAACCGTTAATGTCTCTGAAACAAAGCGATATAGCGCCGCGGTGTTGGCGTATTACACAAAAAGTCAGGGGTAAAGATTACAAAAAAACAGAAAAAACTCAAAAGTGAATATTTCTGGAACTAAGAAGATTAGCGCGGCGGTTTTGAAATATTACAAAGGAAGTTCGGGGTAAAGAAATAAAAAAAACTGGAAAAAACTAAAAAGTCAATATATCTGAAACAAAGCGAAATAGCTGAAACAAAGCGAAATAGCGCGGCGGTCCTGACGTATTACAAAGAAAGTCGGAGTCGAAGATTGCAAAAAAGCAGGAAAAACTCAAAAATGCATATCTCTGGAACCAAGAACTATAGCGCGGCGGTCTTGAAATATTACAAAGGAAGTTAGGGGTAAAGAATTGAAAAAAATTGGAAAAAACAAAACAGTGAATGTCGCTGAAACAAAGCGAAATAACGCGGCGGTCTTGGCGTATTACACAGAAAGTCGGGGGAGAATATTTCAAAAAAGCAGAAAAAAACCCCAAAGTGAATTTGGCCCTTATGGATTCACTATACAGTATGCCAAAGGATGCCAGCTGACCACATTTTAACATGGAGTGCTGGAAAAGTATTTTATAAAATTCCAGATTCTCAACGCAGGGCTTGTGTTTCCAGCATACGAAACTTTCCACCATTTTACTGTTTTAACCGCGGTAAGCAAATACATCCAAGAAAGTTAGATCAGCTGGGGTAATGCTAAGCATGACTCTTTCTGCTTCCCCTACGTTTTGCAGATCAACTGGAGGCAGTCGCAGTTCATCGCCAGCCATTAAAGAGACACGTAGGTAAAAATAAGATTGGCCAACAACTGAAGTCTGCTGTGAAATGTTATTTAGAAGTTATAAACCTATTATTTTTACATTTATATGGATATACCAAACGAAAACATTTCATAGCCGACTTAAGATTAATTATTATTTCAAACTAAATCGGAGCATCCATGCCGTCATAATAACGCGTGATAGCGGCTTCATTGTGTCAACACGTTACATACTCACAGATAGGAGTAATCTGTGACATAATGGTTTACTTCTCGCCACTGTATGTGGTAGGTATTTTCAATACGCCTATGATACTTGTGTAAGATGCAAGATCTCTGGATTTTTTATTATACAGAGTATTATTTAAGTATGTGGCCAAACTCCAAAAGGTGCTTCTTTAAGTGATTTTAAGAAGAAAAGTTCATGTAAACATGGGTCCGAAAATGCATAGTTTTTACGATACAGGGTGTCAAACTTAAAAAAAAATCGGATGTGCGTAAATATCTTAATACTCTTTTATTCGATTTTGTTAAAATTTGGCAATTATGTTTGTAAGATAATTTAAACTTAATTAAATTAAAATTAATAAACCCAGTGGCGTCCCGGAAGACAGTTCAACTAATATTTTTGACAAAAAAATTGCGCACCACTGACTGTTTTTAAAATTATGTATTTTTTTCGAATTAAAGCAACTATACAAATACAACTATTTTATCTTTTGAGTTTTTTTCATATCTTGCTTTGTTTTCGAAAAAAAAATAAAAACCATTTTATTGCATGTCCCCGGGACAATAGGAGTAAAAAATTGAAACTACCTACTGACCAAACTATCAAGCGATTAAAATTACGCGAAAGTCCTGTTTCGAATTTCTTCGCAGATAATGTAATAATTTATTACTGCAATGTTTTAAAAGTAGCAACTATAGCTCTTATTGTCCCGGGGACATGCAATAAAGTGGTTTTTATTTTTTTCTCGAAAACAAGGCAACATAATATGAAAAACTCAAAAGATGAAATAGTTGTATTTATAGTTGCTTAATTCGAAAAAATACATACTTTTAAAAAATGTCAGTGGCGCGCAATTTTTTTGCCAAAAATATTAGTTGAACTGTCTTCCGGGACGCCACTGTCCTAATAATTTTAATCTAACTGAGGCAAAATTATCCTCTATTGTTATTATAAACAGATTTGCCAAATTTCAACAAAATCAAATAAAAGAGTATTGGGATATTTACGAACAAAATCACTTAAAAAATTACCTCTTGGAATTTGGCCACATACTTAAATAACACCCCGTATGCTCTAGCTAGGGCAAGAATTCTGCTATTTTTTTTTTTGTAAAAAAACAGCCGTTTTGGATATAACTGAAAACATCAGCCCGTTGATGACACAGTTTTTTCTATTCAATGCACTTATTCAATTTATTTCTTAAACAAGAAAAATAATAAATCACCCTAAGTTCTCATATAAAAATGTTCTTCCATGCGGGAGCTATAATTGCTTTATCACAAATTATTTTAAATAAAATACAGCTAACCTTGAATTGTGTCTCAAATTATGTAGAAATTTAGCTACATTCGTTATTAAAACTGACACATCTTAGCTTAGTAGAACTTTATTAATGATTTTTATCTTTGGCAAATTATAATTTTTAAAATTGGTAATAGGTCTAACTTATGTATAATATACAGGGTCGCCAAAACGAAGCAGTTATTAGTTAATAAACGAGCACTTACTAATGGCGAATTGAGATTAGCCAACTAAAGTTGCTGTACCGTTTTCTATACACTGGGAAAAAGCCTTCTATTATTAATAAGAATTCACATACTTTTTATACACACAACTATTTTAATACTATATTTGACAGCAACGCGCTTTCTTACTGTGAGACAATGAAAATTGCTAGACCGTTATGTAGTTATTTAGCCAATAGAAAATAGGAGTCAATGCTACCATAGAATGGTTTATAGCCATTATTGCTCTGAATATTCACTTATAATCTCCCTAGCAGCAGAATTATTATCGATAATTTTTTTTAAGGTCACGAATTGTTTTGTTGATTGAAAATTATCTATCAACAAAAACATAAGTGAAACCGAGAAAGAAATTATCGGGAATTAATTCTGCTGCGTGGGAGATTCGGTAAGAAAATTTCATAAATTGAAGTTTCTTTTAATGTTCCTGAAATTTTAGTAATAAACCTTAGTTACTAACAAGTAAAATCAACTTCTATTGTTAAAATGCAGTGCGTCATATTAAACTAAACTCATCGGAAATATGTTTTTTGAAGTTATATTTGAATTTAAAACCATAAAGACATTGGATTTCAGATAACAAATATGTTATTTAATGTTTCTCACATTTTAGTAATAAAAATTAGTTACTAGCGGCTATAAAGAACTTCATTTCTTTGCTGATTCATTACCAAAATGAATAATTTTTTTATACAATATTATTGTAACAATAAATATTACGGGTATGACTAAAAAACTGATTGTTACTTGCTGGTTTGTCTCACCTGTCACTCCGAAATGACTTGATATTTAAATTAAAATTAAGTCGTATTAGTATACATAAGAAAAATTATCACTTATTAATTTCATTAGGTTAATAATAGGCTATGGACTATCGCGATAGTCTCCCGTTGCTATAAGCAACGTAAACAAAAAGGAGCCTTTCTAATTGGTTGAAAATAAATTTATGAAATTTTCACAGTAATTATCAAGTTCTATTGGAGGTGTTATCTGGTTTTATATACTGTATTAGTTCCAACCGGAAGCTATAATGCAACTTGACATTAATCATAATAATATTTGATTGCTGTGGTTAATAAAGCATATACTTACCACTTAAAATCAGTAATGTAGTTCTCGAAAATTTAAATAGCTTCTATTGTTCTTGTCCTTTAACATTGCATATAATTATCTATTATGCAACATGGTTTACTGAGATGGTGAAATTCGTCCATAGATTATAAAGTCCAATACTAATGATGTGTTGTGGGGAATAAGTGTATTTTAATATTAATATTAATAATATACATTTATTGTTATAATCCATTCTTTAACATTATCACATTGTTACAATTATGTAGGAAATATTGCAAATTAAGTGGACAACAATAGGCCTAAGTATGGCAGCCATGTAGATTAAATCCAGATACTGTTCAGGCCCTAATTTATATTAAATAATTGAATATCTAACTAAAACTAGTAAAATCATTTAAATTTGAGAAGTGCTAATAGTTTTATTAATATTATAGGAGTGAAATATTGCTTGTTCAAAGTGAAAAGGCATGGGAAGGGGAAGAGAAGGGGTATAAACTGATAATATGATATCAATGCAGAAAATAAAGCCACTGACTACTGTGATCGTATTAGGCGTTTATTTACTTTGTTTTTAAATGATAATGTAGACTTATCTGTATTAAACCAATCAATGGCGTTAACGGTAAAGGCGATGTTATACGTGAAGGACTTTTTAAAACTTTCTTTGCGATGGCGGGGAATTGTAAGAAGATGCTTTCTGCGCAGAGCTAAGTTATGGACATCTGTTCGAAACGTGATTTTATTATACAGTATGTCTCTGTAAGTTGAAACCATATTATGGTATATAAACTTTTTATTATTAATTTTACGAAAGTTCTGCATGCATGGTCTAAAACCTAAAATGCCACTATCAGATATTAAATTATTTTAATCGTATACTTACGTGGTTTGTCAAAAAATATGAATTTTGCCCAAGAACAAAGTACCTTTATTTTTGACAATATCGAAAATTCTACTGTACAGTTAAATTTGCATTGTTATTGGATAGTGTACGCATACGTTTCAAAAAAGAAAAAATATTTTTTTTTTTATCGGAAATGGGTAAAATTACAAAATTAAACGTGGTTTTTAGTTCTGATCAACTTCTTTTTATAACAATTTCCGATATTGTCAAAAATAAAGGTACTTTGCTCTTGGGCAAAATTCATATTTTTTGACAAACCTCGTATACGCCTAAAAGAATTTAATATCTGATGGTTGTATTTTAGGTTTTAGACCATGCAGAACTTTTTATGAAGAATAACTTTTTTTCGTAAAATTAATAATAAAAAAGTTATCTATATGGTTCCAACTTACGGAGACATACTGTATAAGTAAAGATGTAGTTTAAATTTAAGTAATTTAAAATAAAATGTAGTAATGTGTAATTTAAATCTGTTATACATACTAAGCCATCCTGACATAGCCAGGTATTTTATTGCTTTATCTGACATGCCAAATAAAAAAAAAACTTAAATACAAAGTAAAAATTAATTTATTGAAACAGGTATTGGTACGATCAATAAAATCAAATTCAGACAGGACAGCTAGAAGACTCCGAACAATGATGTGATCTGCGCACCAAATACGTTAAAAATAATATTACGGCGCGCGGCGATTGCCGATCGCTACGGATCCCTACCAACATTATTAGGCTCTAACGGATACAATTCGTTTTTGGGGATACTGTTCTGCTTTCTTAATAGGGAACTTGACAAAAATTTTAAATGGGAAAAAAATTCTATAAATCATAAGTACATATTGTCATAAAACATATGGCAGCAAAAAAAAACAACATATTTCGTCCCAAAAGACCGCTAGAAAGATTTTAAAATGCCCCAAAATTCAAATTATTTCAAGCGGGTAAAAACGCGCTGCTAGTAGTCGTGACGTCAAGTGGTATCATTTGTCAGATTTGTGTGTGACATCTACGAAATAGGTTATAGGTTTTCAATAAATTTGATGATTTGTCAGATTTGACATCCACGCGTCAAGCGACGCGACCTTAAAACAACAATACAATAACAATAACACACGGCAATCCAAATGCAAATTGGGTCGCTCGGCACCTGTCAGGAGAGTCAGGAAGACAGATGACCAAAAGTCATACCCCCTGACGTCATCGGGCTTCGCGCGCTTTAGAGATCGTTTGAAATGCTTTCGACACGCGCGAAACTTTAAAGAATTTTTACCAAGTTGTTTTTGATTTTTAAGGAGTAATAATGGGGGAATACTTTTTTCAGGCCTAACTAAATCATATTATTGAAAAAAAAATTGGAAAGTTCCCTATTGTAGAGAAAGCGCTTTACTGGGAACGAAATGCGTCGCATAAAGAAAATACAATTTATTTCTTAACAAAATTGCTGTATTAAAAGTGGTTTATTATTCAACAAGACTGTGCTGCTAATGGAACTGACTATACTACCAATAAAAACACAGTTTAGCAAATCTGGAATTGATACAACACGAAAGCGGGTTTGATACACTAGCAATTTATTTAATATTGGTTAATAAAAAATAAGCTATCAATACAAAATATGTCTTAGCAAACTTGTTGTATTAGATCATTTTCCTCAGTGTACAGGATTTTCAGAGATATTTTCGGTCATCTCTACAGGGTTCCCTATAAGAGATACAAAAAAAATTAAATGTAGGAGTTGTAGGGATTGTCTGAACCTCCAGGAAATTAAAAAAAAATAAACAAAAGATGATCCGAAACATAATAAAAATTAACCAATTTGGTTTTTTTAAATGGTACACCATGTATATTTTTAATTTTTATGAAAGTCCTTTCTTCCTTGATTTCAAAAATATATAGTCTGCAAGCAACATTTCCACCTAGAGTGCGGGAAGGTTAATGAGGTAGATGCCAGGCTGATGGCCACTGAAAGGAGACCCTGGACATGCAGTGCGTGCAAAGTGCCGACTTCTCCCATAGGATCAACGTTATCTGGTAGGCGATCTATAGTCATGTCTCAATCAACTAATGAGAGATCTGATGCCATAGCCGAGCTCAGGCTAATCGTCAAAAATCTACAGGAAGAAAATAAAGAGATAATTGGGTCCCTGGACTTTTTAAGTGGTCAATTTGATGAAGAAAGGAAGCGATCAAAGGTTTTAGAAAGCATGGTTGTCGACTTAACAAAAGAAAATAAAGCACTTAGAGGTGAGGTTGATAAATTAAAATCAATTTCTACTTAGGAGGAAGCGAGAAAGATTGCAGATAATCTGTCAATCACAGGGCTCATTGCTAAAGAGGATAATCAAGAACAGGCATTGGAAAAAACTTTAGCTTTGTTTTCTTTTCTGGATACACCAATTTCTCCGGATGACGTGGCTAATTTCAAACAAGTGCCTACAAGGGGCGGCGTCAAGACCATCATTACAGTAAAACCTGAACATAAAAAACAAATTCCTAAGTCTCGCTCTAAAAAGGGTAAATTAACCTTAAAAAACACTAACTTCTCTGAATCCAATGATAGAATTTTTGTTGATGAGGAGCTTACTAAGGCAACGTACGACTTCTTTAAACGGGCAAAACAACAGCTAAAAGGTGTCGGCTACAAATACATATGGCATCGAGATGGGAAGATCCTGGCACGCAAGAATGACGATTCCAAAATTATTGCCATTCGCAATGACGATCACGTTGCGGAGCTGCTTAAATAGACATTATTTTTACTCTTATTTGTTGCTGTTTGTTAATTTTATTTACTTGTTTTGTCACTTGCTGATTTCATCTTCATGGTTAACCACACCTTAAAAAATAATTTGAAGATAGGTCATTTAAACGTGCGATCTTTATTGCCAAGTTTTTTTGAAATTAGAGCGTTGATTGGTAGCCTGGGGTTGGATGTTTTAGGAGTGTCCGAGTCATGGCTTGCGGATAGTGTGACTGATGCCGATATTCACATACAGAATTTTAATTTTTATCGATGTGATCGCGAATCTCGGGGTGGGGGTATAGGGGCTTATGTTCGATCAGATATTGAGGTTACGGTTTTGGATGCTGTAGAAAACAAATCCGAAAGTTTCGAACAACTGTGGCTTATTTTAAAGATTGAAGAAGTAAAAATCGGTTTGGGCATAGTTTACCGCCCTCCGCGTCACAACATGCTTGTCGCATTACGCCAACTTGAGGACTCGATAGCTAACATTACCCCATTAACGGATGAACTAATAATAATGGGCGACATTAACATTAATTTGTTGAGACATACTAACATTACTAATCAGTTTTATGATCTTCTCGACGCTTTCAACTGTAGGCAGGTTGTCTTAAATCCTACTAGATATCAACAGGACATGGCCAGTCTGATTGACGTCATTATCCTGTCCGATGAACGTCTGTTGGTCGGCAATGTCCATCACCACGACATGCACGATCACTCTGATCACCAGCTGATTTACTGCACTCTAAACTTTAAGCTAAATGTGTTTAAACCAAAGTTTATTAGGTATCGTAACTTTAGGCAATTTGACATTAATATTTTTAATCAAGATCTTATCAACATGCCTTGGTGGCAAATTCTTGACTGTGACGGTGTCGACAATAAAGCTGCTTTGCTCACTGACATTATTCTAACCCTCTTTGACAATCATGCACCTATGGTTGAAAAGAGAGTAACTAGACGGTCCACTCCCTGGTTTACTGGAGCTTTGTGCGCTATGAAAAAGCATCGTAATGATATGTTTTCCAAATATAAACGTACAAAAAATTTGCAAGACTGGGAGGAATATAAGGAAATTAGAAATCTTTTTACATCGGCAGTACATGCCGAAAAAAAATCGTACATTGATTATATAAGTCGTACCAAAAACTCTTAAGAGTTGTGGAAAACCCTCGACCATCTTAATGTCTATAGTAAGTCAAAAAATAACGTTGATATTCCTAACGACCTGAAAAATCCTGATCTAATTAACTCATATTTCATTGACTCCGTAAAACAAATTGCAAATACTGTGGACCATGATACTATTGCTAAATACCTTAACAATAAATGCACGTCAGCAGAATTTGAGCTCGAACCGATAAAAGAGAAAGACGTCGTCTGGGCTATCTCGCAATTAAAATCTAACGCGTCCGGCGCGGACGGGATTTCATTGGAAATGCCTATCCTCACTCTACTCTTTAACTATTGCATTGAAGAGTGCATTTTCCCCTCTCAATGGAAGGTGGCGGAAGTTATTCCGCTACCGAAAGTGAATGGTCCTAAATCTGTTACTGAACTTAGGCCAATTAGTCTGTTGTCAGTACTTTCCAAGGTATTTGAAAAGCTTGTTTATAGACAAATCGTTGATTATTTTAATAACAACAATCTGTTACCCAATCTGCAATCAGGTTTTCGTAAGGGGTTCAGTACTGCTACGGCATTGTTAAAGGTCTTGGATGACATTTTATTAGCGGCAGATGAGGGTAAAACAACAGGTTTGGTCCTGTTGGACTATAGCAAAGCCTTTGATACCATCAATCACGCTATGCTGTGCGCCAAGTTAAGTCACTATGGATTCAAATTTAAAACCATCCAGCTAATTCGAAGCTATCTTGATGGTAGATCACAACTAGTTGTGATTGACAACAGTAGGTCAAAGCCCTTAAAAGTTAATAGAGGGGTTCCTCAAGGGTCACTTCTTGGCCCTCTTTTTTTCATTATCTTCACAGCGGATATGTCAAACTGCTTTGGAGAGTGCATCGGCCACAGATACGCAGACGACACACAGATTCAGATTCCCTTTTCTCCTTCTGATGCAGTGGAAGCGTCGAGAAGACTTAATGAATGTCTGGAATCGGTGTTTAAGTATTCACAGAATCATGGTCTAAAACTTAACCCAAATAAGTCAGCCATAATATACTTTGGTCCTGCCAGAGACTGGGCGGCTAAAAGCTTGAATGTTTCTATAGATGGGACTATCGTTCCAGTAGTCGAGGGATATAAAAATCAGGGCATTATCTTTGATGGCCAACTTCGATTTCGCGGTCAAGTATCTAAGGTCCTCCAAAAGGCTTATATTAATCTTCGCAACCTCTACAAGTGTAAAAACCTTTTAAATTTTGGGCTAAAAAAAAATCTGTGTGAGGCATTGATTCTAAGTCACTTCAACTATTGCAACTTCGTGTATGGACCGTGCTTGGATGGTTCAACCAAATATAAGCTACAAAAAGTTCAGAATTCTTGCATTCGTCTTATATATAACCTTAAACGAAGTGACCACGTGAGTCACAAACTTTGTGATTTAAAATGGTTGAACATAGCCGGTAGAGAAAAACTACACTTCGCTTGCTTTCTACATAAATTAATAAAAACTGAATGTCCTTCATACTTGTTTGAAAAATTGATTCCTAGGCATAACATCCACTCCCGTGAAACACGTTTTATTATGCAGTATCAGTTGCCTAAAACCTGTAGGACCATGACTGGGGGCGCATTTTCTTGTACGTCTGCCAGGCTTCTCAATCGCTATCCTCATATTAGTAGATCAAAGAATGCTCCTTTCCGCACTTTTAAATCCGATTTTAAGAAACGGCTCCTACTACCTAATAACTAATTTTATCTGTAATATCTGTAATATCTTATTATATCTGTTAATATCTAATTTATAATAATTTATTCTTTAGAATGATATCTCAATGTAAAACTTGTTATTATTATTACTTTTTTATACTTATATTTTGTATTTCCCATTTTTATATGCTCGGTTAAGTTAACAGCTCAGCTGACCTTCGCCGAGTCGAAAATAAAGGCGTTTTTATTTATTTATTTATTTATTTATAGTTTGTCTATATTTGCATACAACATTTAAATAACAACAAACAAATAAATGTGTAATAAACATAAACTAAATTATCTTACCTATAATATTTTGGTATATTTTACTGGTTTTCAATATAACCTCCTCCATTTCCTTCAAAATATCTAAAGGCTTCATCGACATTTCTTGTAAATGTCCTTTTCTTACGTTCGAGACTGTGTCTTAACTCAAATTGCCGCAATACGTATCTAATTGTGTCAACGCATCGTGTTGGTCTTTCTGGATAGGTAATACGGTATTGACGTTGAGCCCTTGGTTCATTACTTGAATGCTAATAGAATAAACGGACCATATCCGATTTTTCTTCGCTTAAATAACCCATTTTAAAAAATAAGTAAATGATTTCAAATACAAAATGTTGACAGTTCCCTATTGAAAACTAAACTATGTCAGGCAATTATTGTTTTCCAAGGCACGCTACTCAAAATAATTATTATTGTACAGGGTTTTTCCGTATATTTTGGAGCACCCCTGGAGCTTTTATTTAAAGACCTAGAAAAAACTTTAAATTACCAAAGTTGCATGGTTTCTCCCAAACTGCCAGAATTTGTTATCGGACAAAACAAATGAACATCGTAAATTTGTTTAATAATGCCAATGTCGATTTTTTTAAATGGAATACCCTGTATATTAATTTTTTTTTTAACTCCTCACTCTTTTCTGATTCCAAATATGTTTATATGTTATATGTTTACTTGAGTCATTTAGGCAAAATTTCATTTCAAAATATTGCGATTTATTAATAATTATTGAATTTTTCATCTTTAGAGTAACCCATTATACCAAGACAAGACCATTCAAGGTATGAAATATTATTTTTGAGACATAAGTCAATTGCCATAAGCGATTAATAACAACCAAATTGTTTCTCAGGGCAATCTAGATTTTCTAATCCGCAATATTTTGATATGAAATTTTGCCTAAACGACTAAAGTAAACATATAACATATATACATATTTGGAATCAGAAAAGAGCGAGGAGTTAAAAAAAAATTAATATACCATTTAAAAAATCGACATTGGCATTATTTAACAAATTAACGATGTTCATTTGTTTTGTCCGATAACAAATTCTGACAGTTCAGGAGAAATCATGCAACTTTGGTAATTTAAAGTTTTTTCTAAATCTTTAAATAAAAGCTCCAGGGGTGCTCCAAAATATACGGAAAAACCCTGTATAGTGCTGTATACAATAATTGATTAGAAATAATTTAATGACGGTTCCAGCAAATATAGACAAACTATATATTTTTGAAATCAGGGAAGAAAGATCTTTCATAAAAATAGAAAATATACATGGTGAACCATGAAAAAAAACCAAATTGGTTAATTTTTCATGTTTCGGATCGTCTTTTGTTTCTTTTTTTTTTTTAATTTCCTACATGGTGAACCATGAAAAAAAACCAAATTGGTTAATTTTTCATGTTTCGGATCGTCTTTTGTTTCTTTTTTTTTTTTAATTTCCTGGAGGTTCAGACAAAACCCTACAACTCCTACATTTAATTTTTTTGTATCTCCTATAGGGAACTCTGTAGATATGACCGAAAATACCTCTAAAAACCCTGTACCTAAGAAATTTTTTTCGGCTCCATTGATTATCACTAAACGTATTGCCAAAGAAAATTTAAGTTTCCATAAATATTTCAATGCCGTTTTTTAAATGTTTTTTACTATGCGTAAAATTAAGCTTCAACTGATGTAAATATCAAATTTATTCTTAGTTTACCATTACATAATAAAAACTATCAAAAGTTGTTTCAACAAGGACCAAGTCGAGCGTCATTAATCATTCTTTTAATAAAATTATTTTGGTTCTTTTTTCTTGTAAGATGATTTATTACGTTAAAAAGATTAGTTGGAGATTATCCAATATCAATAAAGTAACCATGAACTTGGTTTAGTTTGCTCATGAAAGTTTTAAATTAGTCAATGTTGAAGGATATAACAAGATCTTAGATTAATTGGTTTTATCGCTTAAAATGGACGAGTTTATGTTCTTAAAAAGTTTAATGTCCTTGTTTTATGTCCTTTGGGCATAAAAATTCAGTTATTTGACCTTATTTCTTTTTTAAAATAAAAATTAAAAAAATAAGGGTTTGTACCAAAAACCTCAGAGAATAGATCAAACCATTTCTTCATGAATAGCCTGTCTATTTGCGTCAAACATTCGTAAGTTTGAAACAAAGACAGAAGAGAGAGAGAGAGAGAGAGAAAGAGTTAAAACTCCGACTTCGCGCGGAATTGTAATGGCTCAAGAATCCAAAGCGATTAATCACACCAGCGGCGTAGGGTATGGCAAGTGTTTTTAATACAATAAATAAGTAATAATAATTAAAAAAGTGTTCATTAAAGTATTAATAAATGTTGACTTAGGTGAAGATTAAAAGAACCTTTTAAAGAAATTCGGAGGTTTCAAACTTCCGTGAAATATACCTACTAGTTTCGATAGTTTTAGTGTATACGTAATTTTTATAGTTAACTAAAGTAAGTAAGTTAAATATACATAAAATAAAAATAATTACTTGAAATTTATTAATTACACTAACAGATTCAGCGAATTTTACAAATTTAAATTAATTTCTCAAATTATATTGAAAATTTCCCTCCTGTATAAAAAATGCCATAAGAGGTGTGCAATTTCCACTGAATTACATTGGAAATTGCATCACTGGAAATTGCACTGTAGCAACCATAGCAACAAGTAATAAAGAAGTCAACATAACGTTCCTATTTTAATAATAATTATTTGTATGTTTAAATAAAAACGCCCCAAAACCTTAGCAACAAATAATAAAGAAGTCAACTTTGACGTTTCTTCTTTATTAATAATTATTTGAAAGCCGATCGTTTGAAAAATGGATCGTTTTGGTGAATTTAGTGAAGATGCGATTGATGTAAATATAGAAAAAACTATCCCACCCAATACAAAGAAAAGCCGATCGTTCGTATGGAAACAATTCATGGAGTTTTGTGTTGTTAGAAACTATAAACTAGAGCGGGAAACATCAGTACATGAGATTGCTAAAGTACTTAAAGATTGGGGCTACAACATGCGAAAAAATAATGGCGATGAATATAAAGAAAGCACAATAAAAGTAATGTGGAATTTAATTGCAAAAATGGTGATGGAGGAATGCTTTAAAAAATATGGTATTAAAATAGACCCATTTGAAGATCAAGAGTTTAAAGCTACCAGGGATGAAAAAATGCTAAAAGAAAGGAATTGCAAAAGCACGAGGATAAAAGAAAGGTCAATTCAATTGTCCTAAAATATAATGAAATGAAAATGTAAATTGACAATTGCAACGAATGTACCCCAGAAGGTCTGCAAAAAAGTTGTTTTTTATATTCTCCTATGAATTGGCATGGAGAGGGGGAGAAGGCAGAAAAACCTTATTGGAATTTTTTAAAAAAGAATTTGACAATGGGGGGCAAACAACAGGTAGAATAGAATACAATCCCATATTCAGCAAAACGACACAAGGTGGCTCCAAACCGTGCGCTCCCTCTAAATGGCTAGTCGCTAATAAGAAAAATCCCGATCTTTGTCCAGTCAGATTGTTTAACTTGCTAAAATCAAAACGAGAAGGTATTGAAAATGATCGTTTATTTTTAACTGTCAATCCATTTTGGAAAACTGGAAGTCGATGGTATAAAAACAGTCCTTTTGGGCGAAATGAAATAGCAAAATGGACTACTACTCAGGCAAAAACAGTGGGACTAGACGTTAAAAAAACAAAAATTACTAATCACTCACTTAGGGCTACAGCCGTGTCAAAACTTGCAAAAAGCGGTATTGCAGAACAGGAACTTATAAAAATGACTGGCCATGCTAGTTCCAAATCAATTGCCAGCTACCTTCAAATGGATCAAGAACATCATGAAGCCATTTTAGAAAAAATGAAAATAGATAGCACCCCAAAATCCAGTGAAAAAACATCAAACACTCAAGAGAACCTATGTATTATGGACTCAAATGAGACCACAAAATATATAATAAATTACAATAATTGTAATATTACTTTTAATAAATAAAAAACTAAGATAAAATGTTAACGTGTTAGCTATTTATTCTGTAAATTTTCTACCGAATACCATTCGTGCATAAAAATTTTCGGAAATTTTTATGCACTTACGGTATTATCCCCGAAAAGTAGTAGTCACCAACGATAGAATATTGTGTACGAACACTGCCACGTTGTAGGAGGGAGAATTGATGCAACTAACAACTGGGCGCATCTTCACTCCTTGTTTGTGTGTTTTCCTGATTCCATACTACTTACTTACTTACGCCTTAGCGCTACAGCCACTGGTGGGCTTTGGCTGACGCGACGACATGCCTCCATCCATCTCGATCGGTCATAAGCTCCGTACCATTTTCGACGCCCAATTTTCTCAGATCCGCCGTAATGTTGTCTCGCCATCTCAGTCTGGGCCTTCCAAGAGGTTTTTTCCCCTCTGGGCCTTTCTGCCATACCAGTCGTATTAGCCTATCTTCAGGTTGCCTGCGTACGTGTCCTGCCCATCTAAGCCGTTGAGCCTTTATTATATTGAACGGATCTGGTTCGTCGTATTGTGAATCGAATCGAAATCGAAAATGTGTGATCATATTCCGCAGTATAAAGATACAAGGGTGTATATTTGTATGTGTTATTAAATCAAAATTTTCACGTATGTTTTATCTAAACAACAACTATTTATTTAATGGCCAAAGTTGTGATGTATTTATATATTGATTGCCTTATTTTCATTTTTGCTATGACTGTATTTGTAATTTAAATTTTATTCGCATTAATTCCTTGTAATTGTCTTCTCTTTCTCTTTTCAGACCCTTAAACAAGTTTTTATATAAAACGAAACGTTGGGATAAAAACAATTGTGTAATTTCATTGCCTGCCCTCATTCCCGCTATACTTATTCGATTTTTTTTCCTGTTTCCTATTGACAAAATAAGCAGCCAATAGTTCGGATATCCTCCGATGTTGTATTGACAATGTAAAATATTGATTTGAAGCTTCATTACTAAAACAACTGGTATTTAAATTATGGCTTAGTATGGTAAGGACTAAACAATAAGTATTACAAATTTGCAGAAAACTATTCACAATAAACCATTACCTGGCTTACCGAAAGATACAAAACATTTTTCTAAGGCACTTTAATAAACCACAATAGCATTTTTCTATTAAATTAATAGCGGAGCCAATATTGGCCAACCTCAAAAAGTGCATGGGATTTCCTATGCCCCGCCTAACTATGCAACATCCTGTATAGGCAGCTTGGAAAGAAAGGCAAACTATAGTCTATTTCAGAAAGGTGTAGAGTAATAAAAGCTCATTAGGTATGCAAAGGGACTACAGAGTGACCCAACGAATATTTAAGCCACTTTCATAATTTGGCATTGATTTCATTGCAAAATTCTTTCTTTTTATCAAGTGCAGGTAGTAGCACCCGGGTTTGGGTCAATTTATGGGTTTTGCCTATTGTTGTCCATTCACAAATACTGAAAATGGTGTGATAAAGGGTAGGATATTCCTAAAAAGGAAATAATTTTATTTTAACAGAATAAAAATGAAGCATTATGTACATAGTATTAGCTACACTTATTTTTTATTAAACATTATAAAAAAATACAAAATACAAAAAATACATTATACAGAAATTAAATTATTAAAAATCATAATATTCTTCGTCCTCTGAGGAACTGTCATCTCCTCTTGACGTTATAATTAACGGGTCGACGGTCCGATCGATCAGGTGGCCCAGATCACATATTTTCTCCTCTTCTTTAACATGCTTTCCGCCAGTTCTCTGGTGTCACTTCCTTAATGGCTTGCTCAAATAGTAGCTTAACGTCTTTCATTTTGAATGTCGTGTTGTGTCTTGCTACAAATCCTTTTACTTGCGCCCATATAAATTCTATAGGATTTAGTTCGCAATGATATGGCGGTATGCGCAGCACAGTTACACCATGTTTTTCTGCTATATCTTCCACGGCATATTTCATAAAACGATGTTTGCGTAAATTTGCTATAGCTAATAGTTCCTTCTTTATCAAATTATCTTCAAACTCACTCCTTTTGATGCTTAACCAGTCGATAATTAATTGTTTTTTCCAAGATGAAGTTGGAGTCTTCTCTGTGCGTCGTGAATGATAGGTTGCGTTATCCATAACTACTACTAAATCAGCTGGAAGATATGTTATCATTCCACCAAAATAGTCCTCAAAAACATTCGAATTTATGTCCTCGTGATAATCTCCCGTATTGGTCGACTGAAAGGTTAGCAAACCTTCTTTTAAAAATCCAACCACAAATTATAGTAGAAATCACAGAAATTGATAGTGGCCAAAGTTTAAATTTTTAGAACAGTTTTATCGGAAAAAACTTTATGCCCTGGGCTATGTAAGTGATAAAGCACCTCTAATGCTTTTCAAGCACTAATTGACTAAACCACTAAAATGCTTTTTTATTTTTTTCTAGGGAGCTGAAACTTGGGCATTCAGTGACGACCATATCGTGATAATAATGGTGATCTTCTCCCTGATTTTAACTTTAATGTTTTTCACATTTATCTACAACTGTATAAAGAAACTGTTAAAGGATCATGAGACAATACAGGTAAGATGATGACAATACAGGTAAGATCATGAAAGAAAGTATGAATCTTACGTCTGTTCTCCATATTTGCGGTATGTCGTAAATTAATTCAGTCCGTTTGACTTACCGGTGGTAAAAGTTATGATTTTTCTTAGGCTTGATCTACATAAAGGCGGATGTTTGTGAACATGTAAAGTACAAGCGCGGTTTTCAAACTTTTAATTATTATTTTTTACTATTAATGAAGTCAGAAATAAGTAGTTTTTTAGGGTAAAAGTTATCATGGGATGAAACATGTTGTTCTTGAAAATCAGTATGAAATTTTTAATTAGTTTTATCTACCTAACTGAAAAATTAATAAATAAAACTTATTTATAAAATTTAAAATTGAATCATATTTTTTCGTCTATTGCAATCTATAAATTTTGATTCAATTATTTTCATCTTATTTATAAAATCATAAAGAAGAAAATATAATAAAAAAGTACAACACGGCAAAGTAGAGTTTTTAATAATTAAAATAAATCATCTCCGCAAGGATCATCATCAGATTCGTCCAAGTTAATAATAAGGGGAAGAGTATCTGAAGCTAAATCTTTCCCGTTCCCACACATCATGTGTGTGTGTTACATAATTTGTACATTTTTCCACTGTAACATTTTCTATAGCTTTATTCCACAGAACCAAAACTACGTTATTTGTTACAGGATGCATTGCATGTTATTATTGCATTATAATAGCGCTTACATTCCGACCAAACAATTTCAATAGGATTAAAGTGGCAATGATATGGAGGAATTCTTAAAACTCGATGTCTATGTTGCAATGCTTTAATTCGTCCAACCTATTAAAATAAAATTAAAATAATTAAAAAATAGCACTTTTTAGATTACTAGTAACGTTTGGGTGTTATGCTGCTTCACTATTATCCAGATCTGATCCCTGATTACAAATTGTGAAACCGGAATTTGTCTTTGTTCTAACCATGCAATAAGTAATATTTTTGATCAACTGGTATTTGAAATTTTTATCAATTAAGGTAATAAGCGACGGTTCTCCCAAATTTGGTAACAATTTTTCTTCAAACCATTTTTCAAAGTTTTCACTATTCATCGAATCATGATAATCACTAGATGTCAGACCAGACTTGAATATCAAACTTGCTTTATTCAAATCCATTTTTTGAACCAGCATGTAGAATAATGTATCGTACACCCTCGGACGATTTTTTTTAACTATATGAAGAGTATCGTCTTGCCAACTTCGCTTAAAAGCTCCTTTAATGTATATCCACATTTCATCCAGAAAAACAGGTTTTAAAGGAAATTGAGAATTGCCGATATTCTTAAATTCTAGTGACTGTTTGAAGGTTGGAGACAATGATGTTTCTTGAATGATGAAAGAGTTTTGGACTTCCATTGTCTTTATTTGTTTTAAATCACAACGTTTCAACTGGTAAGTATCTCCAGTCGTCTTCAGGTGAATACTAAATAAGTAAAGTAACTACAGGACTATTTTATACTAGCTAGGTATACTGAAGCATACCCGAGGTGGGTGCAGTCATGCGTTCAGTTGGCACGCGATCTTATCCTAAGATTACATCTATCTAACAAAGGTTTTCAGATATTTCTTATGTCTAGGGATGGTTTACTAAAGCAGCCTGGGTTCTGATGAATAGCAGCAGCTTCCTTGAACTTTCTTTTCCTCCAGTGTGGTTCCTTATGTAGGATTTCAGATTCTGACCACATGATATGGTGACCATGTTTCCAGGCATGGTCAGCTGCACCTGACTTTTCGGTCTCTCCTTTTAACGTATTGTTTTTGTGTTCTTTAATCCTTGTTTCTAATGGTCTTAATGTCTCACCTATATAAGATTGGCCGCATTCGCAGGGAATCTGGTAGACGCAGTTTTTCCTATCTTTTTGACTTGTGGGCTTTGTCTTCGTCAGGTGGCTTCTTAGGGTGTCCTTCGAGTTAAATACGGTGTTGATGTTGTATCGTTGTCCTAGTCTTCTTATTTTCTCATATACTCCTTTGACATATGGAATATTGAGTGTTGGTTGTGCCTCTCTGTTTGCTTCTTGCGGGTTGGGTCGATTCTTACGATTTTCCAATATTGTGTCAACTAATCTTGTGGGGTAGCCATTTTTGTTGAGGTCGGTCTTGATGTTATGAGTTTCTTTTTTAAGTGCTTCTTCCGAGTTACAGATTGTAATTGCTCTATCCACAAGGGTTTTAACTATGCCATGTTTCGTACTGTTTGAGTGATTTGATGTGAAATTGAGATACTGACCTGTATGCGTAGGTTTTCTGTATACTGAAGTTTGGATGATGTTGCCATTTTTCTTCACGTTGATATCTAGGAACGGTAATTGGTTGTTTTCTTCTTTCTCCATGGTGAATTTGATTGTTGGTGTTAAGCTATTGAGGTGATTTAGAAAATCTCTTAGTTCGTCATCGGTTCCATTTCAAATAATGAAGGTGTCATCCACATATCTCAGCCACATTTTTGGTTTCTTCTTTGCCTGTTCCATTGCTTTGGATTCAAACCATTCCATGTAAATGTTGGCGATTATTGGCGATAGAGATGAGCCCATCGGTAGTCCGTCTACTTGGTTGAAGAATCTATCCTTTTCTTGAAAGTGGGAATTGTTGAGGCAGCATTCCAATAGTTCCAAGATGGCGTTGTTCTTTCTTGTAGAGTATGGTCTTCCTTAAGTTTGTTTTTGATAACCTTTAGGGCGTCTTTTACGGGAACGTTGGTGTAAAGACTTTCGACGTCAAAGCTCACCAGCTGATCTCCTGGCTGTTCTTCCTTTTCTCCTATTATTTGTACGAAGTGTTGCGTGTGTATTCTTTGATTTCCTCGAATCTCTGTTGGATATCCGCGAGTAGAGCAGCTTTCTTAAATCGGTGGTAGTTGATCTGGGAGCGTATGAGGGCTTTGCTGGCATTATTTGAATCTTTATGGCTTGATGTCCTGGGATTGGTGACTTGATCCTAAATCCATCTGGAATAATTCCTTGGTCCCTTGCCTGTAGTAGAAACTGGATGTGACTAGGACAACGATACAACATCAACACCGTATTTAACTCAAAGGACACCCTAAGAAGCCACCTGACGAAGACAAAGCCCACAAGTCAAAAAGATAGGAAAAACTGCGTCTACCAGATTCCCTGCGAATGCGGCCAATCTTATATAGGTGAGACATTAAGACCATTAGAAACAAGGATTAAAGAACACAAAAACAATACGTTAAAAGGAGAGACCGAAAAGTCAGGTGCAGCTGACCATGCCTGGAAACATGGTCACCATATCATGTGGTCAGAAGCTGAAATCCTACATAAGGAACCACACTGGAGGAAAAGAAAGTTCAAGGAAACTGCTGCTATTTATCAGAACCCAGGCTGCTTTAGTAAACCATCCCTAGACATAAGAAATATCTGGAAACCTTTGTTAGATAGATGTAATCTTAGGATAAGATCGCGTGCCAACTGAACGCATGACTGCACCCACCTCGGGTATGCTTCAGTACACCTAGCTAGTATAAAATAGTCCTGGAATTAATTTACTTATTTAGTATTCACCTGAAGACGACTGGAGATACTTACCAGTTGAAACGTTGTGATTTAAAACAAATAAAGACAATGGAAGTCCAAAACTCTTTCATCATTCTTAAATTCTCTTAAAAATTCTACTCGTTTTCGGGCTATATGGGATTGCTTCGAGATTGCTCTATTATAAAACGCCTGTTTGATACAGTACCTACATTTACGCCATTTAAACTTAAAAAATTTTAAACAGCCCACTAATGAACCAGAGGATGTTTTAACGCCATCAATGATTTTAAGGTTTAGTTGTATTGAGCGAATGGTAACGAGTTCATCTGCTCTATAGATTCCATAAATACGCTCTCTTATGGTATGTTCATGAATTTGGTGAAGTTGTCGACCACGGGATGACCAAATATCTACATTATTACGACTCTTAAAATCTACATTCTTCTCTATCCCATTTGCCTTAATTCGTTGGATTGTTGAACACGAAACTTCAAAAGCATCAAAAACTCTCTAAAACAGGTCGGCATTTATAAAAATATTGCCTTATGTTTTTCATGTTTATTATTTATGTTTTCTCAGTTCCTGCTTTTTTATATTTACTGACCTCGTAAACTACGTTAAAGGGTAAAGGAGTCTTTCCAGTATCACTTTCTCTTTGAAAATAATTAAATAATTTTAAAATTAATGCTTGTTCTTGTTCACAATACCGTAACATTTGTGAAATATTGTTGATTTAAAATGCCGCTGTCAAAAATGATAAAAAAACTTTTTGACGTAAAATTATACAACATTCATTATTGACGCAAATTTACTATCTCACCTAATTCACGAATGTTAGAAAGATAAGCTCTAGTCTTATTCTATCTACAGGGTGTCCGGGAAAATCTGGAAAATCTCCCGGATATGAAAAAAAAAACACGTGAAAAGGATACTACAAGTTCATATAAACTTCTTCGTATCGGCCTCCTCTTCGGAGATATGGGCTTCCAAAGAGCCTCTATGAAATTTGACACATAATGATTAAACCAACAGGTATATTTCAATTTTTTTTTTCATATGATGTATACCGGGTAAGACCCTTCAAATTACTATCCCAGAAAGTGTTGCGAATTATTCACAGCTGCAAAGACGGACTAGCTGTGACACCAATGTGCCCATTTTTTTACGCCCTGTATGATAAAAAAGTCTTTCCAGTATCACTTTCTCTTTGAAAATAATTAAATAATTTTAAAATTAATGCTTGTTCTTGTTCACAATACCGTAACATTTGTGAAATATTGTTGATTTAAAATGCCGCTGTCAAAAATGACAAAAAAACTTTTTGACGTAAAATTATACAACATTCATTATTGACGCAAATTTACTATCTCACCTAGTTCACGAATGTTAGAAAGATAAGCTCTAGTCTTATTCTATCTACAGGGTGTCCGGGAAAATCTGGAAAATCTCCCGGATATGAAAAAAAAAACACGTGAAAAGAATACTACAAGTTCATATAAACTTCTTCGTATCGGCCTCTTCTTCGGAGATATGGGCTTCCAAAGAGCCTCCATGAAATTTGACACATAATGATTAAACCAACAGGTATATTTCAATTTTTTTTTTCATAGGATGTATACCGGGTAAGACCCTTCAAATTACTATCCCAGAAAGTGTTGCGAATTATTCACAGCTGCAAAGACGGACTAGCTGTGACACCAATGTGCCCATTTTTTTTACGCCCTGTATGATAAAAAAGTCTTTCCAGTATCACTTTCTCTTTGAAAATAATTAAATAATTTTAAAATAAAGCTTGTTCTTTTTCACAATACCGTGACATTTTTGAAATAATGTCGATCAAAAATATCACTGTAAAAATGAAATAAAATTTTTTGTCTGGTAAAATTTTACGACATTCACTATTAACGCAAATTTGCTATCTCACCTAATTCACGAATGTTAGGAAGATAATCACTAGTCGTGGCCTAACGATCAGCGGGCATTGAACAACACGAGTGCCTTATCCATTTTATTAATAAAAAATTATTGCAAAGAGGTACATTGGTTGACAACCAAATTGCTTGGCCAGTCGCCTAACGATGGGCAGTCGTTTTTAAACAATTTGATCGCACGACTTCGTTGCTTCGTAATCGCTTAGTAAATGGGCCCCATAAGAGATATTATTATTATCAATACAAATATTTATTATGTATATTATATATAGGTTATGCTACGTTACAATACCTCGCAGCTGCATTTCCTGCAAAAATAAAAGAGTTGTAGGTATTTTCCGATAATTGGGTAAATAAATCTACCTTTTCTATTATTATTGTTAATAAAAACTCAACTTTTATAATGGTGCATAAAAAAGTACCTATATAATAGTATATTAAAGTACAGGTTTCATAAGAAGCGGTTTTAGCGCACGCGTCTATTTTAAAAAACGAGTCACAAAGTGTCGAGTTTTTTATTGACACGTGCGCTAAAACGCCTTATGAAACATGTGCGTTATACATTTTTTTCTAGTTCACCTTTTATAATCAAGAAAAATACATTTTAAAAAGAAAATAAATCCTTCAAATTTTGTAAATTTTTATGTCTAAATTTTATGTTGGTAATACTATTTTTTATCATAGTAGCCTCTGGACAACAAAAATTATTTTGCAAACTGTCATTTTTTGATTTATTGACCCATTTTCACCACGAGATTCTAAAGTTATTATAGCGATATGAGATTTGAAATTGGACGGAATACGTTGTGTGATCCTTGTACATTCGGTACATATACAGAGCGTTCGGAAATTCGGGAGATTTTGCTACTTTTTTTCGAATTTCAAAAGATGTGATTTTACGTCACGGCATTGCAATTTAGTTTAGGGAAGATGGAAAATTCAAATAAAGTTGAAGTTAAAATCGACATTGGAAGGTTAGTAGATTGAATTTTGGATAGGATTTGGCAGAAATGATAGCTTGAAGCATCTACAAAAGATTGATTTATAAATTTATGCAACCAACATACATGACTGTTATCCACACAGAATAAAAAAGTAAGTTATCAAGCTATTTTCCCTCTGCGAAAAATGGGTTTTCTCGTAAATCACAACGGCCGCGCAAGTCAATGAAATAAAACATTTAAATGTTACCAACATCAAATAAAGAAAAAACGCGTATCGAAATAGCTTCATTACGATACGCAAATGCGTATCGTACTGAGCTTATTATGAACGTGAAATAGAAAAAATCTTTTAAGTATCTTAAAGAGACTTGAATTTGGAACACCCTATATAGAAAACCTAATGCAGCAGAAATACTGTAGGAAACGATCACTATTCACGCTTGACTAATTAAAACGTCTAATATAATCAAGATACAGAATCATTGATTTGACAGGGTTTCCGCGTCAACAACTCCGGGATATCGACGTCGATTACCTTCCCTTTTAATCAAGTTTGAAAATTTTATTGCTCTTTGACTGAATTAATTAGTAGTTATTACACTTTTTTTAATTTCTTTTTTATACAGTCCAAGAAATTTAATGATATAAAAGTTTTAAAAAAATTGAGATTTTTTAACAAAGGGAAATAAATTAAACGCGAATAATTGTAGCATATCGGCAGTGGCGGCTCGTGACTAGCGAGTCAGTGGGGCGCTGCCTTTAAATAAAAAAAATTTAAAATGTCTATTATTTTTAAAAGTACGTGTCTGTGGTCAACTTTCTCGTTGTGAATTTTAATTTCATCAGCAAAAGCACTACTTAAACAAGTTAAAATATTAGTTTGTCCTAACATCTCAAAACTTACCACATTATGACGATGTTTTGCACTATTTTCATGTTTTTTTTATTTTCTCTGAAAGATGTTTTAAGTCCTGCACCCCATTAATAGTCCAAGTATCATCCCCGTCAAAAAGAAGACACACGAAACAAAAAAAAAAGAATTTTTGTCCTCACAACCGCATATCCAGGATTTTTTATTATATATTTCTTTGTCAAACTTACGTGTACACTGTGCCTTACTTTTTCATTTTGATTGCACTTGTACTATGTTCAATTTCTAGTGGCCGCCCTGCATTTTTTAAATCAATTTTTTCACTTAAGCTCAGAGAACTAAACACAAGCTTCTGTAAATTACTGACCTTCATATCACACGACATTTTCCAACAACAACAACGTAACTAATAAATCAAATCAAAACAAGTAAACAAAACGTTAGCGCCTAGCGGCATCGACAGGTCGCCTCGCCAGAGTACATAATATATTGATTATTCTACCGTGGCATCGCGAACAGCTGTTGTTGGGCGCGGAAAATTAAACTCGTCGTGGCCGCTCGTTGTGCGATGTGTAGGTGACGTCACGCCTCTGTAGTCATGGCAACTCATCGAGAAGCCGCGTTGAATCGGGACGGATAATCGGTCACCCGCCCGCGCTTAGTATAAAAAACATTGAGAGCGCGCAACTCGCTTGTCTATGAGTATAACCTGCCGTTGGAATAGGGCTATGTTTGGTTTGAATTTATGCCCGCGCTTAGTATAACCTACCCGCTGGAATTTGGTTTGAATTATTTTAATGGATTGCTTACATAGATTGCTTTATTGGTTTTTTAAGTAAAGTATTTTTGGATTCTGTTTGAAATAATTGCAGGGAGGGCGGCGCCCCAGAGCCCATCATTAACGAGCCGCCACTGCATATCGGACAAGTGTGTAAGTTTTTTTATATTGGAATATACAGGGATCCAAGCACAATCGATACCCTGGGGCGGGTAGACCACGACGGCCGTGTTGTCCTTGTTAGGACTCTACGGGCAGCCATAACCCAAGCAATCCCGACAAAAGCGGTAAGATGTATTAAAATACTTTTACAAAAGCAAAGAGGCCATCAACACGCCGTAGCGCCATCCCAGCGGAATTAACTCTAATATAAAAGGCACACCGGTAATAATTGAAAGGTTTACAACTAAATAAACCACGAAGTGCATCACAATCCAATGTAGGGAACGCTATTTGCGTGTTCACCGAAACATCTGCCGTTTTGATGGCCGCTTTGCTTTTGTAAAAAGGCTTTTAATACATTTTACCGCTGTGTCGGGATGGTTTGGGTTATGGCTGCCCGTAGAGTCCTAACAAGGACGAAACGGCCTTCGTGGTCTACCCGCCCCAGGGTATCCATTGTATTTGGATCCCTGTATATTCCAATATAAAAAGCAGTTACACACTTGTCCGATATGCTACAATTATTCTCTTTTAATTATTTTTGTGGACACTATATTATCTTCTAGAGTGAAATAAAGTTATACCGTGTGTCCCCGGATAGACCAAGCTATACAATGACATCATTTTTTTCAAGGAAATGAACTCCATGGATCTAAAATTACTAAAGGGAATACAGCTGTTCCCAATATGGCAATAATTTAATCAATTTGATAACAACTGTATCATCAATGTTAATTATCTTAACATAGTTTAAAACAAAGTCGCTGTCGCCCGTCTATCCCTATATGTGCTTAAATCTTTAAAACTACGTAACGGATTTTGAAGTGTTTTTTTTTAATAGATAGGGTAATTCACGAGGAAGGTTTTTATGTATAATACATGCATAATATTGTAGAGAAACACTGATAAATTTAGAGGTTTGTTCGGGATTGTATTTATAAATCTTGACGTGATGGTGAACTCGCCTTATTATCTCAGAGAAAGCGACGTCGTATAATGCCGGGCTGCAACGCAGGCCGGGTACACGCTAGTAAACAATAAAACCTTCTTAGATAAGGAAACCTAGTGTGAAAATCTAATGCAGGTCGTGTATTGAATCCACTCCATATGGACGGACTGAGTTATTTTACCTTCGCCTTCCCATTTTTTAAATATTGTAAGGGAGTCCTAATATTTTGTAAAGCGTAGGTACTAATTTTATTATTTATAAAATAAAATATTGACAAACCTGTCCCTACCAAAATAAGTATGTAACAACATAAAAGTAAAGGAAAAAAAACAACATTTATATATTTTAGTATTTATTTTTAAAAAGCCAAAATAGGTATTATGTATTTATTTTACAAGGAAAAAAGCAATACATTTTTTGCGAGGTATAAGCTTTGTGGTGCACGATTAATTGAAACATCATATTGGGAACCATTTTTGTATTTATAATGTATTATTTTTTTACCATTTATTTAACACAATTAATAATGGATTTCCACCAAGTAAAAGCAGAATCAATTCTACCCTTTTTGTATTGTTACTTTTGTGGGAATTTTATATAGGATGTCCCGTAACTAAGAGGATATACAGCAACAGGAGACTTGAAAATATGTCATTTAATTTCGTTTCTTATACGTTTAAAGAGATACAGGGTGATCAAAGTAAAAATTTACTAGCTCACCCAGTTAACGAATGTTTGAAAGATAAGCTCTAGTCGTGACGTAACGGCCAGCGGTCATTGAACAGACTTTAACAGCGCTTCATTTGATACATGTAGTAAGTATACAGTGAGGACATAAAGTCTAGAAAACTACCTTGTAAACGAAGCACCTGAATAAAAAATGCTCGGACACGTCGATTTTATTTAATTGTCTTTTATCTTCTAAGATTTCTGAAATATATACAGGGTGCTTCAAGAAAGCTGGGCAGCTATTAACTTCTTTTTTTTTAATGGAATGCCCTGTATATTATTGCATTTTTGGATTCTACGGACAATTCTAAGTGTTTTTCATATAGAATGTCCTATAACTAAATTCAATTGTTTTTAAAATAAAACACACCTTACTAGTTTACTGAATTTTTAATGACAATAACTTAAATGACACATTTTAACGTAACAAATGCTGAAACTGTTGTCCGTTACTTACACGATTTTTCAGCGCATCGATATTAGGAGGTCTGTTGAAATAAACTTTGGTTTTTAAATATCCCCACAGAAAATAATCTAGGGAAGTCAAATCCGGAGACCTGGCCGGCCATTCTATGGGGCCACGACGTCCTATCCACCTGTTAGGAAATATCTCATTGAGATACTGCCGAACAGTAAGCGCGTAGTGAGATGGTGCTCCATCTTGTTGAAACCACATAGTTGGAGTTGGTATATCAGGCTTATTACCTGGATACAGTTGAGCTTAGGCAGGAATTAACTCCAGTTGCAGAAAGTCAAGATAAGTTTCGCCGTTTAAGTTAACGTCGAAAAAAAACGGACCTATAATCCTGTCTTGAAATATTCCAGCCCAAACATTGATTTTTCGGGATGTGGCTCATGCTTATGAGCCACTTGAGCCCAATGAGTATTCTCTGTGGACCAGTATCTATAGTTTTGTCGGTTGACAGTACCATTAACGAAAAAGGTAGCTTCATCGGAAAATAAAATATTTCTACAAAAAAATGGATCTATATTGCACCGCTCTTGCATATTTTCGCAAAACTGAATTCGGCGGTCATAGTCGTCTTCATTTAATTCATGTATTAATCTTATTTTGTATGCATAATACATTGCCTTTTTTAAAATATTTTTTACCAATGTTTGACCAATGGACAAATCTGATGCTACTTGACTTGTAGGTAAATGTGGATTTTCGTTATAACTGAGTAAAACATCTAATTTCTTATTATCATCTAGTTTCGGCCTACCTGTCCTGGGAAGATCTTTTACACAACCATGTTCAAGAAATTTATTGACAATTTTGCTGACTGCAGAAATCGTAATTTCTTATCCGCGCTCTGGATATGTGTTATTAAAAAGTTCACAAACTTCGCCCAAATGTCTTTGGCGATCTCCCGAGCCAAACATCATCAGAATTTCAATTCTTTCTCGCCTCTGAGAGCATTTTTAATAACTTGACAGTAACAGAACTGTCCTACAGTATGTAAAAAATTGGCACAGTTGTCATAGTGACAACAAGTCAAAGTGACATCAAGTTACTAGATTTCTCCTAGATTCTACGTTGTATCATGGTTTTTCTCTTAATGAAAAAATGTATAATTTCAACTGGCAATATTTTAAAAACAATTGAATTTAGTTATAGGACATCCTATATGAAATATACTTAGAATTGTCCGTAGAATCTAAAAATGCAATAATATACAGGGTATTCCATAAAAAAAAAAAAGTTAATAGCTGCCCAGCTTTCTTGAAGTACCTTGTATATATTTCAGAAATCTCAGAAGATAAAAGACAATTAAATACAATCGACGTGTCCGAGCGTTTTTTATTCAGGTGCTTCGTTTACTTGCAAAAGGTAGTTTTCCAGACTTTATGTCCTCACTGTAGTGGAGCATTTATACAGCTAACCAGACAAATTGGGAACTCTGGAGTCTTTGACTTCTGACGACTACTTATTATTTAATTTCTTTATCGCAACCTAGCTGGCTCTACTTGCTAATTTCGAATGCCCGCCTTTTAAAGGTTATGTAATTTTACATGTATAGCGGGTGTTTCTCAAAAGACGTTCACCCCTATAACTGTTTTCTATTTATTGATATTAAAATGTAATTTTGAGATTATGCATAAGAGATGAGTCTACATTTATTGGCATTTTTTTAATTTGTCAGCACTTTCGGTTTAACCGGAATTTAATAACAGAAGTCATTTTAATTTAATAACAGAAGTAATTTTTTGACCTATTATAACATTTTTATGTTTATTTTTTATTTTCAATCTAGAGTGCTCCAAATTAATTAAATCTGTTAATTTATAATCAAGTAGTATATGAAAATTAAAATTATGTCATAATAATTGACTTTCTAAGTTTCACAAGCTTTTAAAAAATGAAATTTTTTCTTGACGTTTACTCCATTTTTCCAAATGAAACAATGGTGGTTCACAAGGATATTTAAAACAAGCATTTTTTTTTCTAACAATTTGATACCATACTTACACTCATATGGTATTTTAAAATTGACATTGAAAAATTTGCTTAAATCCCAATCGCAAATTTAAAACCGTTTTATTGCCGCCCTCTCTTTTCTAAAGAAATATTAAGGCGGCTTTGAAAAACAATGGAATGGTTTTGAAAAGCAATATGGCTTTAATTTAAAGTTGTAATGTCATTAGTTTATAAAACATACACTCTTGCGGCTTTAGAGAATTTTTCTGGTCACTCCAAAAATTAGGAGTATATCAATTTGTTCATTTCTAACTAATTTTATCTGATTTACAATGTAATTTTAAAACGAATGACATTACAATTTTAATTTAAAACCATATTGGTTTTCAAAACCATTCCATTATTTTTCAAAGCCGCCTTTATATTTCTTTAGAAAAGAGAGGGCGGCAATAATGCATAATGCTTTTAAATTTGCGATTAGGACTTAAGGCAAATTATTTCGTGTCAATTTTAAAATAGCATAGGAGTGTATGTTATCAAATTGTTGTTAAAGAGAATGGTCGTTTTAAATTTTCATATACTACTTGACTATAAATTAATAGATTTAACTAACTTGTAGCACTCTAGGTTAAAAATGAAAAATAAACAAAAAAATTTAATAACACGTCAAAAAATGAGGTGTCGTTTTACTCAGAATGTTATGCTGAATCCCAATAAGTAAAAATATACAAGATGTCCCTTCCGGTCAAACCGGAAGTTCTAACAAATAGAAAATTATGCCAATAAATGCAGACTAATCTCTTATGCATATTCTCAAAATTTTAATTTAATATCTATAAATACAGAAAAGTTATAGGGGTGAACGTCTCTTGAGAAACACCCGGTATGTAGCGTAGAGAAAGTTTTTCGTAACCTAATGTAAAGCACAATGTCGCGAATGCTAATAAAATCATTTATGAACTAAACTGGAACAACACAGACAAAATTACCAATAAATCTCTACTCAAAAAGCAGAAATTAAAAAATTCTTGCTTGTACGGTTAAAAACGTGAAAACATTTAAATTGTATTTGAGAATTTATTGTCATATTTCTTTCAGCATGTTTGTCACAATATATAAAACTCCACAAAACAAAGTGAAAACAGTAATAATTTCTAGTGTAAAATTTTAAAAGGAGAGAAAAATGGCCGCATAAAATTGGACATTTAAAACCCTTTTGTTTCGTTAAAATTTTGCAAAGTGAATATAATTTTTGTGCAGACCCGCATTATAAAACTTTAGGTATTACTGTTTATTGACTACATTTCAGAGGCTGATATGGGATTAGGTCTTAGGGGAGGGAAGCAAATCCTTACTTACGTATTAAGTCAAGGGCGGATTTAGCTTTTTGGTTTGGGGGATAACGCTCCACAAAAATATGTTGAGAGGAGGAGGGGGGGGGGGGAGGAATGTAGAGATATACAGTCAAAAAAATAGGTATAGGTAAAAAAGCTCAAAAATTTTTTCTTATGAAATTAAGAGAATTGAAAGAAATACTATAGATTTTTTTTGTATCTGAGTGCAAAAAAGTCCGGAGGCGTATACGGTTTTTCGTGAAAAATAATTGATTAATATAGGAGACTATTTTTTTATGGTAGACTATAAGAGATTTATAAAAAAGTGTTATATAAAAGTTATAGGATTTACAATGGTGCGTAACGTCAAATATTTTTATAATATACAGGATAGCTCCAAACATTGGAACTACATAAAAAATTTTTTTTAAATGAAACACCCTACCGGGTGTTTCTCAAGAGACGTTCACCCCTATAACTTTTCTGTATGTAGATATTAAAATGAATATATATACAGGGTGTTTCATTAAGGTCGACGAGCGGCCATATCTCGGAAACTATTGGGCATAGAAATTCAGGAAAAAAAAATTAATAACTAAAGTGGCTATGAGAAAATCCTGGAAATAATTTTTAAGTTCCGCATTTTGCCGCAAGGGGGCGCAATTGAAAAGTAAATTTTAACATTTTAGATATCTCCGAAAATATTTCTAATAACACCATTAAAAAGATTGGACAATTTTCCATAATTTTGGTCCCGTGCTTGTTGGCGTACCGACTTTAGTAAGAGTGGGGGAAGCTGTTGAAAGTGTCAACATTTAACTCGCTGTAACTTCTAAACGACTTATCCGATTTTAGCAAACTAAAAACTGTTTGGAAGAGAAATGTATGCACTTTCACTAATCGTATTTAGTTGTCAATAATAGTTCTCAATAAAATTGCTAGAGGGCGCAATTTGTAATAATAATAGTTTTTTTGATTTTATCCCGAAAATTCAAACCATACGGTATAATTATGATACCATAATCGAAAAGTAGATTAAATTTGCTAGAAAAAATATTAAAACCGCTGCTGCGATATCTTTGTTCGTTTCAGAGTTATTGCCAAAACAGTAATTTTTAATACAAATTGCGCCCTCTAGAAATTTTATTTGAAACGATTGTGTACCATTGGATAAAGCAATTAAAGGTACTTACCTTTCTCTTCCAAACAAGCTTAAATTGAGTGAAATCGGATAAGTCGTTTAGAAGTTACAGCGATTTTAATGTTTTCACTTTCAATAGCTTCTCCCACTCTTATCAAGTGAAAGTGAAAATATTAAAATCGTTGGAACTTCTAAACGACTTATCCGATTTTACTCAATTTAAGCTTTTTTGGAAGAGAAAGGTAAGTACCTTTAATTGTACACAATAGTTTCAAATAAAATTGCTAGAGGGCGCAATTTGTATTAAAAATTAATGTTTTGGCAATAACTCTGAAACGAACAAAGATATCGAGCTGCGGTTTATATATTTTTTCTAGCAAATTTTATCTACTTTTCGATTATGGTATCATAATTATACCGTATGATTTATGATGATGACGTATGATTATTACAAATTGCGCCCTCTAGCAATTTTATTGAGAACTATTATTGACAACTAAATACGATTGGTGAAAGTGCATACATTTCTCTTCCAAACAGTCTTTAGTTTGCTAAAATCGGATAAGTCCTTTAGAAGTTACAGCGAGTTAAATGTTTACACTTTCAACAGCTTCCCCCACTCTTACTAAAGTCGGTACGCCAACAAGCATGGGACCAAAATTATTCAAAATTGTCCAAGCTTTTTAATGGTGTTATTAAAAATATACCTTAACGTGCAATTTTCGGAGATATCTAAAATGTTAAAATTTACTTTTCAATTGCGCCTCCTTGCGGCAAAATGCGGAACTTAAAAATTATTTCCAGGATTTTCTCATAGCCACTTTAGTTATTAATTTTTTTTTCCTGAATTTCTATGCCCAATAGTTTCCGAGATATGGCCGCTCTTCGACCTTAATGAAACACCCTGTATAAGAGACGAGTCTGCATTTATTAGCATAATTTTTAATTTGTTAGCTCTTCCGATTTGACCGGAAGTGACATTGACTTTGATATTTTAAATGGGACATCGTGTATATTTTTACTTATTTGGTTTCAGCATAACATTATGAGTAAAATGACACCTTCGGTTAAGCAGCCGAGTGCAAGGAAAACATTGTCCGCACGTGTCAGGTACAATAGTTTTTCTACAGACATGTGGAAATAAGTAACACATATTTCAAAGAAATTTAATAATCTTTAATTAACTATAACAATATATTTAATACTCTTTAATTAACTATAACAATATAACAGTAACTAATTCTGAAAAAAAAGTAATAACTACAAGTTATAATTGATATATTATTGATTTTGACATAATCGTGCCGAAAATGTTTTCCGCACTAGTGTGGAAAAACCAATTTTCCGCAAGGATTTTTTTCATAATCGTCCGAAAAAATTTTCCACACTAGTGTGGAAAAATCAATTTTTCGCACTGATATCCGTGCGGAAAATTGGTTTTTCCACACGTCTGTAGAAAAAAGTGTTTGTGGCAACCATTGTTGATAAACGTTTATATTTTCTGTTTAGTTTTAAAATGACTGTCAAATAATGCTTTCCAACTTGTTAAAACTTCTTTTACAGCCTGAAACCAAAATATTAATTTTCCTAAAAAAAATTTTTGGAGATGTTATTACGAAGTATTCAGGCGCGCTTGTTTTTCTCGTAGAGATTAGGTATAACTGATTGGTTTATTTATGCCGACTTTCCCTGTCATTTTTACTTGAGAATAAGGTGGAGCTTCAAACGCGCCGCCAGGTCGGTTGCCGACGCTGTATCGACTCAAAAATGATTGACTATATTGGTGCAACTATAAGTCGTAATACGGTTGTAACTACGTTGGGTGCCAACGTTGGGTCGCATAGGCTAACGCCTGCCGTTGTAATATTGCTGCTTGGGACGTTACTAAACTTTTTCATAAAACAGAAAATTTTATCATGCCTACAACAAAAACGTTATACAATTTTTAGCTTTAAACATTATTTCACTTAGAACACAATCCTAGCTTTGTAAATGCCATTATTGTAAATACATCAGACTTTAAAATAACCCAAAGATCTCGTCGCCCAACCCAGTAGAACCATTTTAAATTTACCTCGGCAATAAAGAGATCATATCTCTTTAATGACGAAGGCTAATAAAAATTGATGGTCTTTTTACATTTAGCGGGGAAAATGAAGCTTTTCAAATTAATCTTTTACATTCTAGTCAGTTTATTACCGGCTTAATTTTGATTAATGTCATGTTTATAATCTTGGCGTAATTTTTGTAAAATTGGATTTAAGCTCGGCAAGCCAGCCCCGTCTGTGTTAAGGAGCAATTTTAAAAGGGGATTATTTCTTTATTAAAGGATATATTAAATTTTATTAAAGGTGCTGTTGGTTCAAGTTAGTCAATAAGCATATTAAATACATACATAGCTACAAACAACAAACTGATGGCGTTAAACCGAAGACCTCTTATTAGAAGAGACCAAGTCATTCATTCATGAATAGCCTGTTTTTGCTTCAAACATTCGTACGTGTGAAACAGAGACAGAAGATAGCGTTAAAATTTTTACTCCGCGTGGCATTGCAATGGATCAAGGATTCCGAGCGATCAGTCATCACTACAGTGACGTAGGGTATGGCAAGGATTTTAATACAATAAATCAGTAATAATTGAAAAAGTTTTCATTAAAATATAAATAAATTTTTACTTAAGTGAAGATTAAAACAAGCCTTTGAAAAAACCTAGGCTGTAAATATATAGTGTTATTATTAATGAATAAAATAAAATGAGTTTTAGGCTAGGGACAACAGATAATAAGAAATATTTAATTTATTTATTTATCTATTTATTTTGGTCTTTTCTTGCTATACATGGTTTAGACATAAAGACAGGTCAAATTATGTTATACTTAAATGTAAATAATAATTATTGTAAAAATAACAAGAACATGGAATAATAAATGTATGTAAACAATCTACTAATCTATCTAATATGATAGTGGCACGATCCCAGCTGACTGGCTTGTTTCCTTATTTATCACCATATCGAAAAAAACCAGCCCCAAATCTTGTGGTGACTACCGCACCATCAGTCTTATGTCACACGTGTAAAAAAATCTTTCTCGAGGTAATTCATGCCCGCCTATATAACAAATACGAAGAACATATTGTGAGTCAGTTCTCGAGAGGCATTATTTGCCACACAAGTTCTTATACAGCGTTGTAGGGATATGAATTGCGCCGTTCACATATGCTTTATAGACTATGCAAAGGCTTTCAATCGTTGTCAGCATGAAACAATGGTAAAAGTTCTACATGAAACAGGCTTAGATGGAAAGGACATAAAGGACCATAGCCAATATGTATTGGAATCAGAAAGCAACCATCAATCTTGAAAACAGTAAGTCGGAAGCCTTGGAAATTAAACGTGGAGTCCGACAGGGCTGCATTTTATCACCCTTCCCTTGTTGTTCAACCTCTACTCCGAGAAAATATTTAGGAAAGCTCTCGAAAATACTACAGACGGCGTTAAGGTGAATGGTGAGTTAATTAACAACATCAGGTATGCCGATGACACGGTTTTGTTTGCTAATAGCTTGGAAGGGCTATAAGAACGTACCAACAGAGTTACACACACAAGCGAACAATACGGGTTGAAACTGAATATTAAGGAGACTAAATACATGGTTATAAGTAAGTCCCCTAATCAACGCGGTGTGCTGTATTGTAAAAACGAAGCTATCGAGAGAGTGGGCAGCTTTACTTACCTTGGCTGTAACATCAATGAATCGTGGGACCACTCCAAAAAAAAATAAGGGTAGAATAGAAAAGGCCAGAACAATGTTCACACAAATGAAGCCCTTTCTCTGCTGTCGAGATCTCAGCATGAGACTTAAGAAGAGAATGATACAATGCTATGTTTTTTCAGTATTGTTGTATGGTGTCGAGGCTTGGACCTTGTCCGAACCAACAGAAAAAATAATCAAGAGTTTTGAACTATGGATTTATCGAGGACTCCTAAGAAAAAAGAAGAGGTCCTCAGAAGAATAAACTGCCAACTAACTCTCATAAATACCATAAAACAACGCAAACTTGAGTATTTGGGCCATGTCATAATAAACCCTGTCAAATATCGTCGACTGCAACTGTTCCTGCAAGGTAAAGTGGAAGGAAGAAGGGGGCCAGGTTGAAGGAGAATCTCCTGGCTCGATAACTTACGGAAGTGGTTTGGCGTGACTTCCATTGAACTGTTTCACGCCGCAGCCAACAAAGGGCGAATAGCCATGATGCTAGCCACCATCCGGAACGGATAAGGCCGACGAAGAAGAAACAATCTACTAAACATGATCAGCAAGCGTCATCCGTCGATTTCCGAGCAAAAGCCATACATTCGGCAACCGTATAAAAACAATGTTCCATTATGTAAGGGGGTATCAACGCTTTTACTCGCGATATGCATTTATACCATTTACTCAAAAAGTCAAAACCCTCTAACCCCAACGAATTTATTGTAACACATATTTGTTTATTTAGAAATAATAAAGTAGGTTTTGTGCATTGTACTTCTCTACTATTAACGATAGCCAAGATACATTTTTCAAAAATAGTAGAGTAGCAGGTATTCGGATGTCACTACCAGTAAAATTTAATTAACCAGGTATAAATTTGGTATCAGCCAGGTTAGTTGTTTGTCTTGTAGTAGATTTTTAATTTAGGCCTTTCTTTCGAAGAAATTAATTTTTAAACTTGGCCTAGTTATACTAACACATATTACAGTATAATATGTTAAAAACAAAAGTATAATCGGAAAATCTGTAACATGAGAGACATAGTTTAAGGATCTTTTAATATTTTTAATTTGAAGTAAATCGTAGGTGCGGTATCGAAGAAATTCGGTGACAGCGGAGGTCAAAAATTGGGTTTATTTTACATGCGATAATGTCCTTTTAAGAATAATTGTAGTTTAGTTTTTACGTTGGGTTAGGCGAAATTACCAAAACGGTCGATTATTTCAAAAGATACAGGAGTCAGCAAAAAATGTCTTATATAAAAGTTTTAAGACTTTTAAAAATCTACATATCTGTAATAAATTGGAATATACACTATACAGGTTCGTCCAAATAGTTGCGAAGAATTAAAATTATATTTATAAAAAAATCCTGTATATTATCACTTATTTTGATCGTTTAGTTAATTTAGAAAAATTTTTATAAACCATATGTTATGCCTAAACTCATTACTTTCCTAGATATCATGACATTTTGATCAGTTACAAAACACAAAATAAATTTTAAGAAACAATTTAATAAGTTATCATGAAAAAAAAATGGGTGTAATAAATCATGAAAAACGGCTCTATTTTTTAATAAATGTTCAAAACGGACAATGATATAAATTGTCGCAAAAATGTCTTTGGGTATTTAAAACTATTACTCTTGTTATTCTTTCACTTGATGATACCGTAATTTTTTATGAAGGTATAAATTGGAATATTTAAAAAAATACTATTGAAAAAGATTTTATAAAAATAAGCAGCTGGTTTAATAAAAACTTATTAACAATAAATTATAACAAAACAACATACATTCCATTTACTTCATACAAAAATAAACTTCCAAATATTGGTCCAATAATATACAATAATAATATTAACATAAAGGAAGGTGAAAATATTAAATATCTAGGAATAATTTTTGATAAGCATTTAAAATGGGATTTACATAGTGACTACATTATAAAAAAACTAAGAATTCTTATACCAAAATTTAAACATCTTAAACAATTTTTAAATATAAAAGAATTAGAACTATTTTATTATTCTTTAGTACAAACACATTTAAATTATGGAATACTAGGATGGGAAAGCATAAATAAGAATTATCTTAATAATATTGAAACTATTCAAAAATACATTTTAAAAATTATTTAAGAAACAGACCACCAATATTCTTCAGATTTACTATTTAAAGATAGCAAAAAAATGGATATTAAACAAATATTTTCTTACAACATGTTAATATATATTTTTATAAATAAAAATTTAATAAATTATATTATTCACACATATGAAACTCGTCATAAAAATACTATTACATAAAAAAATAGAGTAAACAAAACAATAGCACACAAACATTTTTTGAACATCAATCCATATATTTTTGATATGCTACCACAGTCAATTAAAATAATTAAATCGTTAAATAATTATAAAAATAAAATTAAAAATTGGATATTATCTAATCCAACAGATATATTCAAGAACGTCATTAATAAATAATGAATAAAATAAAGAATATGTATATACAGGGTGATTCTTGAGAAAAAAAAATTAAGATTAAAGCGATCCTGAGAAAATTCTGGAAATTATTTTTAAGTTCCTAATTTCGCCGCAAGAGGGCACAATTAATTTTTTTTTTTTTTAATTCTTAATTTCTCCGAAAATTCCCAGATTAAGGTATAACTCTGATTACATCATCGAAAAGCTTAGACAATTCTGCATCATTTTGGTTTAAGGCGCGTTGGCGTACCGACCTTGATAAGAGTGGGGGAAGCTATTGAATGTGTAAACATTAAAATCGCTGTAACTTCTAAACGACTTATCCGATTTTACTAAATTTAAGCTTGTTTGGAAGGGAAAGGTAAGTATCTTCAATTGCCGTATCCAACAGTACTCGATAGTGTTTAATAAAATTGCTAGAGGGCGCAATTTGTAATAATAACAGTTTTTTCGATTTTATACCGAAAATTCAAATCATACGGTATAACTATGACATCATAATCGGAAAGTAGATGAAATTTTTAAGAAAAGATGTGAAGACTCTCTCGCCGGTAGCTGACGCTGCTGCAGTAGTGACAAGACGGACGAGGCGGCGGCTTTGGCAAAAAATATCTGGATCCATTTTCACTGCAATTCGTTAATTAAATAAATTAATTTGCTTTGGGTCTCAAACTAGCAATATTATAATTTACGTTTGCGGCGTGATACAAAGCCACCAAAATGCCATGTGTTTTTAAATATAAACAGCTGTATTTTATAACCTACTGTACCGTAATTGAAATGGATAAACTAATAATATTAAATTTATAATAGCCAATAATTATAATTGAAATGTTTGTTATTGGAAATGGGAGAGTTAATTAACCTAAACTGGTTGATTCTACCCACGGTTCAACTTAAAATAATAAACACCAAGATAATTTAGTTTCTAAAACCTGACACATGATCTTGCACTAGTGAACTGGACACTTTTAAGATGAATCCAGTATCACCTGTTAATGTCACATGTGGGTGTCGACTGTCGAAACGCTTTATTTTTAGAAAAAGTCGACTCTAGCAACGGATGCATTAGACGCTGCACCGAAGCGGCTTGAAGACCACGCGACGCGCCCCACTTTTGGGTGTGTTTTGCATCACTTAAGGGCAAAGTTCTCAAGATCAACCACGTATAAAAGACCCATAAATGGCTTGAATGCAGGGGGAACTTCCGGAACTTTGCAGTTATTAAAAATAAATAATTAGTACCTACCTAATTTTGGAAAGGCTGTTTAGGGAGGCATTGACGAATAGTATGCCGGTGTTTTTTTTAAATAAATGCACAGACACTTTAAAAAAAAAATTTTTTTGAGACCACTAAAATTGCCACAATTTACCTTAAATTCCTTGAAAGTAAACACGTCGATTTTCAGAACTAAAGTAAAAACAACAATTTTTACTGGTAACACGATATTTTCTAGTCCATCTAGATGTCATCTCTCCTAAGAATTTAAGAGAATGTGTGTTTGTTTTAACAGGAAAGGTTTCGTAATTGATAGGGGAATCTCCCTAATAAACACAGCATATAAAGTACTCTCAAACATCCTACTACACAGACTAACCCCATATGCAGAGAATATCCTGGGCTAGTACCAAGCCGGGTTTAAAACCTCCAGGTCAACAATAGACCCAACTCTTTACACTAAGGCAGCTCCTTGAGAAAGGATAGGAATACAATAGAACAGTGCATAACCTCTTTATAGACTTTCAACAGGCATATGATAGCATAGAGAGAAGCCAAGTCTGGAACGCAATGGCGGAATTCTCAATACCAGGGAAGCTCATTCGAATGGCTAAGGTCTGCATGGAGGGAGGAGTATCTAAAGTGCAAGTAAATAACAACATATCCAGCAGTGTGTATAAACAGAACGGGACGCAAATCGTTGTCTGTACGCAGTCGGCAATCTCATAAAGTCGAGAAGTCTAACAAGGACATCAAAAGGCAAAATATATAAAACCATTATAAGGCCAATAATAACATATGGATGCGAAACGTGGACAATGACCAAAGCAAACGAGGAAAAACTCAGATGTTTCGAAAGGAAAATCCTCAGAAAAATATTTTTGGACCTCACCATGATCTAACCCCGGACCAATACCGCATCAGACCTATTGCCGAAGTCCAAGAGCTCTACAATGACAGAGATATTGTACAAGAGATGAAATCACAAAGACTATGATGGACAGGCCACGTGCAAAGGCTTCATGAGGACACGCTGGTAAGACTAGCAGGGGAAGAGGTCCCAACAGGGAAAAGACCACTCGGACGTCCCAGAATGAGTTGGAGAGACAATATTAAATCAGACCTGCAAAAAATCAATGTTCCCTTTAACCCCCGACTAATAGAAGATCGTGCCATTTGGAGGAAAGTTGTGCAGTCAGCGAAGACCCACCCAGGGTTGTAGCGCTAGAAGATGGATGGATGGTTCCGTAATTGCACAAAAACACGAAAGTAAACAAAACTACTTGCTCTACCAGCTCCTTAAAAGACACCGTCTATTGTTGAATTGTTTATTAGATTTACAACCCTTGTAGTTTTTTTGTGTGATAAACCATTGAATATTAAACTATAATAATATAAGAATGACGGATATCCGAGAAAAGTTGACAACCCATTTTTTGACGTAGGAGCTGGTTTGGCCGCCATTGTGGAGCTGATCGTAACTCTAACCTTAAATCTGTCGCCTGTCTGTCGTTATAATGCAGCGCCTCGGCAACAGATGTCTCAAATTCACTGATGTGATGTCGTGGTGTTGCCGCATATTGTATTTTATTGGAATTTTTAAGAATTCAAGCATTTTTAACAGACAATAAAATAGGAGGTTCTCAATTCCAGCTCAATGTATGTTTTTGATAATAATATGTACGCTGATTACTCCGGGGTAATTGGACCGACTATCATAATGATTTTACCGTTGCATTATAGGTGTTAAATGTTAAACAAATAAAAGTAGATAAAAAGCGACAGCAAGTATAACTAAAATAGGTTTTATTTCGTCGAAAAATAGCAAAATACGTAATACACTAATACAAAAAAACTGAATGTTTCTTAAGTAAGAAAGTAAAACCTACTTATTTTAACCATTTTGAAAAGTAGTAATAATTGCAAATCAAAACCAAGTTATACAAACCGCACATCATTCATATTTTACCCAACATATACGTTGTAGCCTAGGTAGGTATTGAATAGTGAGAGTCGTCATTTAGTTCTGTTAGAAATAGAATACATGGCGGTCAATATGTTTTCATGTAGGGGAAGGCGGGGTAGAACGGGGTACCTAACGTTTAGAGACAATTTAAAAATTTTAAATGGTTAATAATTGAACATTTTCTGGCGCCTACTGGATATTTGGAGTACAAGTTCTTAGTTTTAATATTTTTTAATTGCGAATTTTAAAACATTCCTGGCATTATAGAAATTAAAAAAAAAATGCATTTTGCCCCGTTCTGCCCCGCAGGTGGGGCAGAATGGGGTACTTAAAATTTAAATTAATACTCCACTTTATAGATAATAATCGTAAACATTAATAAAAAATTATCATTAAAAAATAAAGTTGCATACAAGATATGGGACAAAAAGTAAAACATTTACTGACAAAATTCACATGCGTGGAGGTGGGGCAGAACGGGGTACCTAGCATAGGTACCCCATTCCGCCCCACCCCATTCCGCCCCACGTGGTTATTTTAGGTAAAAAGTGTTAAATTTTTGTGAAAAAAATAAATGAAGTAAAATACGGCGTATAGAAAGGAAGCCACTGAGATAATATTTTCGATATGTAATTCAAATTTAGCATAAATAAACAAAAACCTCACTCACCGTGATAACTCTACGGATTAAAAATTACAATTTCGCGCCAATATTCACACAACCAAACACACAACCTACACAGTGGACGTTTTGCGGCCATCTGTCGGAACAGTAAGTAAGAAAGCATAAAATCACTCTATCGGCAGAATTTGAAACATTTCTGGTAGTGCGTTTGGTTTTTATAATGGGTACCCCGTTCTGCCCCAGTACCCCGTTCCGCCCTACTGTCCCCTAATTAACGTTGGGACGTCAAAAGGTTGAAAATATTATATGCTACAAAGCAATTAAAAATAGGTACATTTTTAGGTCTAGACGTAAATAGGTGTAGGTACTTATGTGAAATCAAGTTTTACGATAAGCTATAAAAATAAATTCAAAAAACTCATGCAGCAAGTCAAACAGACAGGCGGCAACAATGTTTTAATTTAGCAGTGAAAAGATTAGTCGCTTTCTTGTTGGTGAACTCATTATGCCATCTATGAATTTTACGTAGCAGATTTAGGAAATCGGTTCATATGGCCTTCTTATAGTTTGATATTCAATGGATAAACTTTTTAGAATGTCCAGGAAGAGAGTTTTTTTGACATACGTGACGTTTCAAAGAAACCTATATATACCGATATTAATAAATAGCATTTTATTTTCCTAATTTACAACAACCAGAATTACATCGCTTAACATCAGTCAACAGCTTTTCTTGAAACCGACATTATGCGCCGCCATAGTATTGATAAATTCCTTATAGTTACAAATTCAGTCAATTTAAGCTCAAATAAAACCCAAAAGGAGTCTTTGGAATCTTTGACAAAAGCGTATTATTCTAGGGTAAAAATTGGTGTATATTTTCACGTGGTTTCCTTGTGGAACTAGTGGACCTATGTATGTGACGTCTTGTCGGCTTGTTATGATAAAGATAATGACTGATGTATATCTTGCTATTTCATCGTTGTCACTTACCCAACTTTTTAGTAGTATGGGGTGTTTCTCCGGGACAACGAAGGAGTTACCCATTTAAATACACTACGCCAATTAATTATCGAATATTATAAAAAGCACGTCAAAATGAATAAGCTGTTATTTCGTAAATAATGAACCAATTTTGATTTTTTTTTATATATAAATGATAGATATAAGATTCTAGGGCTTACGGCAGAGTAGTTTGTGTCCTGATGTACCGGGTAGCGCGTAAACTCTAGATGCATGTAAATTTCCTTAAATAATTCAAAATTGACATATCTTAGATAAAAATTTAATTTAATTTATTTTCTTAACGAAACCAATTAGACATCTATCTACGCTAGACACTGGCCAAAAAGTTTTGCCATGCCACGAGAGGCAAAGAAAAAAATTACCATTTCATCGAAATAAATTATGTTGCCGAAAAAATGTTTCGTAAACAATCAATGCGTCATTTTATCACTTTCGGCTTTTACTAAATTTAGAATAAATTGTCAACAAATAAAGTCTATAATACAGAGTGCAACGCAAATAAATATCCATTTAATTAATTTACGTAAAATTAAAAATACAAAAATAACGATACAAATACAAATTCAACGATACATTTATAGTATTTGGTATTGCCTCCACGAGCACTGATAACTTCTTGACACTGTCGCGGCATGCGTCGTGGTCAATATTCGGCCATATTTGATGCAGCGCTTGTTTTAATAATTGTAGAAGGAGTTTGCGGCAGGTTATCTTCCGCATGGACTTGCCTCTTTATACACATGCTCAGTGGGGTTTAGGTCTGGTCTTCGAGCTAGCAATTCCGAGGCCAATTCATGAGAGAAATTCCAGTGTCAAGTAAATACTCTTGGACAATTCTGGCGATATGTGGACGCATTCATAAAAATAAAGGTTTCTCCAATTGCAGGAGCAAAAGGTACACTCCAGAATTTTTGACATAAATTGACCAGCTCGAAGCCCCGATCTCAACCCCATTGAGCCTGTGTGGGACCGTATGAAGAGACAAGTCCATGCGGAAGTTAACCCGCCGCAAACTCTTTCTACAATTAAAACAATCGCTGCATCGAATATGGCTGAATATTGACCACGATTTTATAAGAAATTTAATTTTAAGCATGCCACGACGATGTCAAGAAGTTATCAATGCTCGTGGAGGCAATACCCAATACTAAAAATATATCGCTGATTTTTTTGTATTGTTTTTGTATCGTTATTTTTGTACTTTTAATTTTAAGTAAATGAACTAAATGGATAATATATATTTGCGTGGCACTTTATATTATAGACTTTATTTGTTGACATTTTATTCTAAATTTAGCAAAAGCCAAAAGTAAAAAAATGAGGCATTGATTGTTTACGGGCGAATCTTTTTGGCCAATTTCTAGCGCAGGTACCTTTTTGTTTAATTGGTTTCGTTTAAAAAATAAATTAAATTCAATTTCTAGGTAAGAATACGTCAAATTTAAATTTAAGGAAATTTACATCCATCTAGAGTTTATGCGCTTGCCGTTCAATACGACGTATCAGGACGCAAACTACTCTGCCCTAAACCCTAGAATCTTATATCCAACGTTGATAAAAAAAACTTAAAATTGGTTAATTTTTAACGAAATAATAGTTTATTCATTTGGACTTGCATTTTTGAATATTCGATAATTAATGGGCGTAGTGTATAATAAGTCATAACCTTAACATATATATTTATGTGGTTTACGTTTCAGAGTTAACTGGCTTTTTGGATTGGCGCCAGGTATTTTTCGTCGGGTTTGTTCGGGTTTGTTCGGGTTTACCAAGCCTTGCTCTTAACAGTTACTGTTAACAGAGAATTGGTGCAATTTTTGTAATATACAGGGTGGTGCATTGGAAATAATCCAAGTAAAGGTCAATCATGTATAAAAGACCTATAAATGGCTTGAATGCAGGGGTAACTTCCGAAACCTAGCAATTATTAAAAAAAAAATTAGTATTTAATTTTGGAAAGGCTGTTCAGGGAGGCATTGACGAATAGTATGCCAATGTTTTTTTTTAAATAAATGCACAGAAACTTTAAAAAAGCACTTTTTTGAAACCATTAAAATTGCCCTAATTTATCTTAAAATCCTTTGAAAGCAAACATGTCGATTTTCAGAACTAAAGTAAAAACACAATTTTTACTGATAACACGCTATATTCTAGTCTATCTAGATTTCATATCTCCTAAGAATTCAAGAGAATATGTGTTTCTTTTAACAGAAAAACTTCCGTAATTGCACAAAACACGAAAGTAAACAAAACTATGACCGGTTGACTAACATCCGACTTGCTCTACCAGCTCCAGAATATGTCTGTCTTTCTTCCTCGTATGCTAAAAGCATAAAAATAACTAATCTGATCAACACAGCACTGCAGTGCGCATGCGAATCGTCAATAATTAGGCAAATCGAATTGACGATAGAAAATGGCGTTGTTAGCTCAAACCACTGTGTGCGTCATTGCCCTAACCGAAGCAGTGTTGCTAAAATTAAACTGAAAATTAATGGAAACCCCTGCTTTATAAAATGTAGTTTCGTGTTTTTTTTGTGTGTTTCGTATGTGTAATGTAGGATGCTATATCCATATCCAAAAAAATAAATAAACAAGAAAAAACATCTCCATTAAAAAGTTATCCCATGTACTTAAATTTAATTAGACATTTATCTTTTTTATTATCTATAAACGACCTTTTCCTGGTCCCTTTTCACTCTAACAATCTATTACACGGCATTAAGGCGGGAGCTTAAATAAATTAAGCAAAACTTGGGGTGGCATTGATATATTGGAACCAGCAAAAACTTAATTGTCCTTTTCGCACGTGGAATGACAAAAGAAATGCGGTTTGCGTGTTTATTTATTTATATTATGAAAAGGAATTTTGGTCATGTATTGAAATATAATAAATATATATTTTTATGAAAAATTATCACGACCGATCAATATATCAGTCAGTGGCGTAGCGATAAATCATGGCCCCCCCCGCGAAAATTGTGTTAGGGCTCCCTCGCCTATATTAGGAACATAATATACAGGGTTAGGAAAAATTACCAGAACGGTCGATTATTTCAAAATATACAGGGGTTATCAAAAAACGCCTTATATAAAAAATGTAGGGCTGTTAAAAATCTACATATTGGTGTTAAATTGAAATATACAGGGTCGCCCACAAAGTTGTGGAGAATGATAGTTATATTTTTTTAAATGGAACACCCTGTATATTTTTACATTTTTAAATTCTACATAAAATTATAATTATTTTTTATTAAATGCACTATTAGTCTATACTTTATAGTTTCCGAGATATTAACTCTCGAAAAGTGACATTTTTGAACTTTGACAGCTTATAACTTTCTAACAGTACGTCTTAGAGCAAAACGGCTATCTTCAATTTTTATTATCTTCCCAAAAAATCAACTTCCAGTTAAACCGGAACAACTACATTTCCTGCTTTCGAGTTACATCCGGTTTAACCGGAAGTTGATTTTTTAGGAAAATAATAAAAATTGAAGATAGGGACATGCAAGCCGTTTTGCTCTAAGACGTACTGTTAAAAAGTTATAAGCTGTCAAAGTTCAAAAATGTCACTTTTCGAGAGTCAATATCTCGGAAACTATAAAGTATAGACTAATAGTGCATTTAATAAAAAATAATTATAATTTTATGTGGAATTTAAAAATGTAAAAATATACAGGGTGTTCCATTTAAAAAAATATAACTATCATTCTCCACAACTTTGTGGGCGACCCTGTATATTTCAATTTATCACCGATATGTACATTTTTAACAGCCCTACATTTTTTATATAAGACGTTTTTGATAACCCCTGTATATTTTGAAATAATCGACCGTTCTGGTAATTTTTCCTAACCCTGTATAAAGTTTGTATTACCAAACAAAATTAGTTAATACTGTTTATTATTTAAACTACTAACCTAATATAAAATTTAACTTAAATGCCTATAAAAACAGTCAGGAAAATACAATACACGATATGTAAAGAACGTTACAATAAATATAACTCTATTGAACAAGGAACAAGAACAAAATAAAAAATATTCTTTAAAACTAAAATGGACAAAAACTAAAATATTTTTTAGGTAGCTAAGGTAGCGATACTAAATACTTGAACGCAACAGTGAGATAAAAACCAAAATATTTTAAATGAAGCGAGAAAATCTTGAATATTTCAATAGTTTTTGCAAGGCAATTTCCTATCCTAATTATACTGTAAAATTATTTTAGTACAATTATTATAGCCGTCCTCTCATTGTTGCTTTAAGGTGGTAAATTAGGTAAATTGTTTTTTTCTAGCTTCTGCCTCCGCAATTTTTTTTATTAAATGGATGTTATCCATTTTGGCCGCCTCTTGTGCCTCTATGGACAGTATAGCCAAGTTAGTTAACCTTGTCTGAGACGAACTGTTTCGTAAATAATTTTAAATTATTTTTAATTTGGAAAAGGATCTTTCAGCTATAGCAGCACTTAAGAGAGAGTTAAAAATAATAATAAGGCTGTTGTTACCTCTGGAAAATTTGAGTGTTATTTTCCACAATTAAAAACACCGCAAAGTCTTTAATATTTTGAAGGGAAGCAATTTTTTCCATTAACGGCATACACAACGCGACTATCTCTAAAGGAAAAGTCGCAGACAGATCGCTGGAATATGTCTGCTGTAGTGTTTGTGCAGACATAAATAATTCTTTTTCAGACAAAGTTATCAAAACTTGGGGACATAGGAATCTAAATTTATTCACAAGTAACTCCATTCCCTCACAAAACGATTACCTATTGGATTAATTACAATATTAAATATTTTGTAATATATATTTATCTTAAAATAGTTTTCTCGACTAGAAAATACATAATTTGTATTAGCCTCATCATAGTGTTTTTTTTTTGTTTTAATTGTATTTTGTCTTCAAATTCCGGGTTTATATGATCTTGATATATAGTCCGGTCAATCTAGACAATCGAAGGTACATAAATTAACAACAAGCTGAAAATCAGTATAATTGTTCAAATTATAATTATAAATATAATTTATAAGTTCCCCATCATGCCCGTGTTTGGAAAAAATTTTACTCAAGGTCAAAGGTCAAAAAAATTTGTTTTTCGCGATTTTCAGCAAAACGGTAAGTTTTATCATAAAAATACCTCAGACAAAAATTATATAAAATTATCTAAAACAAATATATTAATACTTTTTTTCCTACAAGCCACCGTTTCTGAGATATAACGATTCAAAACGCTTTAAAACTTGTTATCGTCAAAATGAAAAAATGCGTCTCTACCCGGTTGGAATGGTTTTATTAAACGTTTAACAAATAACCATATTATTATGAATTATTCTAAATCTCAAATTTCATTTTTACCATTTATTCACCAACCAGCCAGTAACTATAATACTATCTATACGACTTTACTTTGTGCATTAGAGAATGCAAAACGGTATGACCACACTGTTTCCATCGTAACTTTCGACCAGCCCCTGTATGCTAAAGCTCGAGAAATTGTATCAGCATCAGCCACACCTGAGGGCTCTGAAGTATCAAAAATTATCATCAGACTCGGAGGATTTTATCTACTGATGTATTTTCTGGTCATATTATGCAAGGAAGCGGCATGACAGAAGTACTCGCAGAGATATATGCGGTAAAATCATTAGAAAAAATAACGTATGAATATTATGACGATAACAACTTTTACAACTTGTTGAATCGTTATATCTCAGAACCGGTAACTCGTAGGGAAAAAAGTATTGATACATATTGTATAGATAACTTTAAGATTTACAATTTTTGTCAGAGCTATTTTTATGATAAAACGTACCGTTTTGCTGAAAATCGCGAAAAACTAATTTTTTTGACCTTTGACCTTGAGTAAAATTTTTTCCATAATGATGGGGAACTTATAAATTTTATTTATAATTATATTTTGAACGTGTTTACTGATTTTCAGCTTGTTGTTAATTTATGTACCTTCAGTATGACTTTTTTGGTCTAGATTGACCGGACTAATACCAACTGCTTCATTCTTTAAATTTATATAATTTATTCATATTTTCTTTAAGATTTTTGACAGACAAATTTAGACATTTAGATGCCTAGTAAGTCTAATTATCTTTCTTGTAAGACTTGGGATGCTACGTTGGTTTGTTGTAAGATTTTTGAACAAATAATTAAAATAAAAATAAATTCAAAGTTTTCAATACATTTTAATAACCTTCTTGATTCTCTCTTATCTTTTTTTGTTGTGGTTAAATTTATTTTTGTAAGTGCTTTAATTACATCTACGTATCTCAGTTTTCCCTTTTTAGGCCAGAACTTCGGCCCCTTCGAGGCCATTGCAATAGGCTCTTTCGGGCACCCCCGCAACTGCGGGGGTTCGCGGTAGTAGCGCTACGCCACTGATATCAGTGAGAGATCGCCAAAGGCGAATATTTTTTTATGGAAATAAGGAAAAATAAAAGTCAAAAAACATAAAGCAAAATTCAAGAAGTACCTAGTTAATTCTCTCAGTGGTTAAATATTGAAACGGAGAAACAAAAAGTCTGTCTACACCACCAAGAAGATAATGTCGAAACATGTCCTTAATTTTTTTTTAATTTTTACGTTAATGCCTTTTTTGTTAAAGATATTTGTGATTTAGACAGACTCTCTATTTCTCCATTTATAAGGCAAAATCTTTACAAAGTAGGTAATTTATAACATCTCCTAAATATCGTTTTCCATACATCGTATTGTTTTTCCTGTACGTGATTTAATTTTAATGTTCCTTAATTTTTTGTTTGGAGAGGATTACTCGGGGACAGGCTCGGTCCTCTGACCTCTCCCTAGTTGCGCCTCTGCCCCACATATTCAGGTTTAAACAGTTATTGTGATTATACAATACATGCTTTTTTTTTCAACACGTCTGAATAGAATGAGAGAAATAAGACACTTTAAGTCTTCCTCCACTGGTATATTAAAATAAAGTTTTAATAATGGGTAATAGTTATAGGTATTTGGAAAAACTACAAACAAAGAAATAATTGTGTGTGAGGTTACATATTAGTGAAAAAACCGTAAGTGTGAAGAGAGAAAATTATATAAAATTTAAAAAATTGTAGGTAGATATTATAAAAAAAATTTGCATGAAGATATCCTTTGTTTAGGAATAGACTCGAAAATGGTTGTTCCTAGCGACTTCGATAAGTTATACGTTTTTGATGTAAAAGAAGTAAGGTAACTTATTTTTTTAATAGTCGGATCGATATAAGAAGCCTTAACAAAGTTATGCCAGCTAAAAGGAGTGGGCCATACCGTAGGCAGCGCCGTCTACTGGTTACACAAAAACTCTGGATAATTTTGAATTCCTCGCCTCAAAAAAACCCCAAAACCCTCAATTTTGTACTGCTATGTCGTTTCGTGAAGAAATAATCGCAAAAACGAAAACAAAATTAAAACTTTGACACCCTGTATCTTGGTTGTTATCAATTTTGGTATAAGGCAAGTTTAATTAAATCGCATTATTTTGCCTTAAGGAGTGTGCTGTTGCTCTATATCCCATTACTTTTGGGACACCCTGTATATTATAAATAATATTACATTCTATAATATAAATAAAATTTTATTAAATTATACTATCAACAATATACCACCAACAAGAGTCTCTGTATTATATATTTTATGTCAGAAATTACACAAATAAATTGACGGGTCCCAACATTTTTCCTGGTGTTTCTACCTTTAATTGATATGAATTTTATGCTTGCCTTTTGGGAGACCAATTAGGACTGGTATAGTGTTTCTTAGGTCAATTTAATGACATTAAACTGTGTGAATTTCCTAACCATAGACGTTCCACACAAATAATTAATATGCGTATACACACTTATAAGTTTGTTTTACATTAGGTGTTTGTACAGGGTTTTTCCGTATATTTTGGAGCACCCCTGGAGCTTTTATTTGAAGACCTAGAAAAAACTTTAAATTACCAAAGTTGCATGATTTCTCCTGAACTATCAGGATTTGTTATCGGACAAAACAAATGAACATCGTAAATTTGTTTAATAATGCCAATGTCGATTTTTTTAAATGGAACACCCTGTATATTAATTTTTTTTTTAACTCCTCACTCTTTTCTGATTCCAAATATGTATATATGTTATATGTTTACTTGAGTCATTTAGGCAAAATTTAATTTCAAAATATTGCGATTTATTAATAATTATTGAATTTTTCTTCTTTAGAGTAACCCATTATACCAAGACAAGACCATTCAAGGTATGAAATATTATTTTTGAGACATAAGTCAGTTGCCATAAGCGATTAATAACAACCAAATTGTTTCTCAGGGCAATCTAGATTTTCTAATCCGCAATATTTTGATATGAAATTTTGCCTAAACGACTAAAGTAAACATATAACATATATACATATTTGAAATCAGAAAAGAGTGAGGAGTTAAAAAAAGAAAATAAATATACAGGGTGTTCCATTTTAAAAAATCGACATTGGCATTATTTAACAAATTTACGATGTTCATTTGTTTTGTCCGATAACAAATTCTGACAGTTCAGGAGAAATCATGCAACTTTGGTAATTTAAAGTTTTTTCTAGGTCTTCAAATAAAAGCTCCAGGGGTGCTCCAAAATATACGGAAAAACCCTGTACATACTACTCTTTATAAACCCACTGTATATATAATAATATTATATCAAAATAATAAATATAAGGTAACTCGAAAATTCTATATACAAAACTAAAATCAGAAAAATAAACCTGACACGGCACGACACTGCTCAGAAAATGCTTTAATTTTTTTACCAGAACTTCATTCTCGTCAACCAGACTCCGGCCCGTTCATTAAGGCATAACCACGTATATTTTATCTCGGTTTAAAGTATATTTGCAAACTAGCTTTCAAAGAAAGTTACTGACTAACAATTGAATACTGATATAAATGAAATATCTTTAATAAAAAAACTTAAAGAATTGAAGAAGAAAGATCTGACAACCCTGGATGTGCGGTCGGCCTCTTTAAGACTGTTTACCGCCGTATGAAATGATTGGAATGTCCTCAAACTGAGATTGGATAAATAATACCTATGTTTTCGTTAATGTAACATTTCCGTAAAAATGTGCGCGTTTAGAACGTACTGTGACATTTACCTTATAAACGACATTATCCAATTATTTTCCTGTGTTTATACATGTGTTAAACTTATTCTTCTTTCTCCCCGACGTGTAATATTTCCTGTCAATTCCGCCAACAGAAAATAAAACATGGCTTTTTAAATAAGGAAGATTTACATATCCTCAGGGCCAAAACTGTCAAGCGAGCTCTCGCAGGGAATATTTATTTTGGATGCTGCATTATAAAAAACGAGTAAATAAAAATCTGGTATTGGATATAATGTCTTTCCAAGTCATGTGATGGCTGGAAATATTAAGATATTTTTATACCGTTTTCCTTTCTACGCTGATTGGTGTTAAGCGTTATATTTAGTGTAATATATATTTTTTAAACCGACCAGAAAATATACCGTAGAATGGGGTGAGTCGCAACTGCTGTACCAAACGCAACGATTTTCAGGAAAATAATGTTTTATTTTTTTACCACTCTGTTTACTTTTCAGAAACTTAAAACTTTTTTAGTAAGTTCCTGGGACCTTTCCCTAATACGTAAAGGACAAAAACGAAATTTCTGAGAAAAAAAGGGTTTTGAGGTTATAATATTTAAAAGGGATATTTTTTATTCAGTTTTTGTTCCTGAAAAAACTTTATCTGATAAACCTACTTAACATTTAAATTTAAGGTAAGGCGCGATAACACAGGTCCTTAGTACCATCCTGCTAATAATTTTTACATTTGGCAACATCGCAACTTAAACGTAACGATTCTTTGATTTTTTAAATATGGTTGGTCAGAAATTAGTAAAAAGTGGGGTGAATCGCAACACGTGGCGAGCGACCCCTGATCGCCTCTTGAATATTTTCGTCTATATAAGCTGCTACATTTAAAATATGTATGTATGTTGTCGTCCTTGTCGTCAGTTTCGACATTTTCACATTTGCGATTTTTTTTCCCGGAAACGGTTAGAGCAACAGTTAATTTGTAGCCTAAAACGTTTTTTAAAAACATAAAATGTGTTGCTTTTCACCTCGTAGACAATGTGAAAGCCATCTGATGTGAAATTAAACGGGTGTTGTTATTCACACCGGTTGTAAGGTGAATCGCAACACACCATAATATATATTATTTTTACAGTTATTTTTAAAGAAAAAAAATACATATAGGAATCCTTACAGAGGACACCGAGATCTATTTCAAATTCAATTCAACAAAATCTTTATTAATTCATCATAATTTGTGTACATCAAGAATTTTAACTTGTTACATAATATAGTATAAGTATATAATACATAATTACAATATACAGGGTGACAATTTAAAAACTTGAAATGGCCATATCTTAGGAACGAAAAACTGAAGAAAAAAACGCAAAAAACAGTTTCTATAAAACGAAGGGGGAACAAAAACAAGCGTATTGTCCCACCCTTATCTGCAACCCCTTGGACAGGGTGAGATACACCCCTAATATCTTAAATAGAAAGGGGGGTCGAGTGATACATCATTTTGAAGCTCTTGAAAAATGCTTTCCAATGGTACCATAGAAAGCTACATTTCAGGAAATTCTTCTCTGTTTATTAAGGAAAACAATAAATGAAAACACAATTATTATTTTGAAATTTTTTATTATTATTTAATTAAATGTTCAAAATGATTGCTACCAATATCCTGGCATATTAAGAGATATCTCTTAAGAATTCTAAACATTTTAAGCCTAGGTATTTTGTTTTGGTTTATTTTCAATGGTTTTTTTGTCGAAAAAAAATTTGTTTATAAATATTCGCATTTTATTATCACAGAATTTACTTTAAAAGTAACTTGTACTAGTATTAATATTTTAAGAACAGTTGACTTTCGGTTCAGTTTAAACGAGAAGCAGCACTTCTTATCTTTAACAATGGTGTACAGCACAGCTGAGCGTGTAGAAATTATTTTCATTTATGGTTCCCAGGATCAATGTTTCTTAAGGACAGCTCAACGTTTTAACGAAAGGCATCCAGGTCAAAATGTAAGCCCGGAGTATGTTCGCCAACTAGTAGCCAAATTTAAAGAAACTGGTTCTGTCGCGAATAAAAAGAGAAATCAACCGAGACTAGCCGACGAAGCAGCGCAAATTGAAATTATGGGGCAGTTTGCAATGAATTCAACTTTATCAGCTCGTGAAGCAGCTGTATCAACTGGATTATCTCGTGAATCAATAAGAAAGGTACTTAAATTTCATAAGTTTTATCCCTATAAACTGCACATACTGCAAGAACTTGGTGACGACTACCCGGACAGAAGAATTCAGTTTTGTGAAATAATGACAGATAGAATTACGGCAGAACCTCAACTAGTTAAAAATATTTGCTTCAGTAATGAGTGTACCGTTCATTTAAATGGGCGTGTTCATAAGCAAAACTGTCGTTACCGGAATGACGAAAACCCCCACGTATTTAGAGAAGGGCATACCCAGTACCCCCAGAAAATTAATGTTTGGGCTGGTATATTGGGAGATGGTATTATCGGCCCAATATTTATACAAGGAAATTTAAATGGCGACAGATATGCTGAAATGCTACAGAGGTCTATCGAACCACTAATAGTGCAAGAATTTGAAAATTAGAGGGACATACTCGGAAATTTATCTTTAGAAGAACGCTTACTACATTTCCAACAGGATGGAGCACCTCCGCATTATGTAGTTCCCGTTAGGTAGTGGTTGGATGATAATTATCCCAACCAGTGGATTGGAAGAAGAGGTCCTGTTAAATGGCCACCTAGATCCCCGGACCTAACACCTCTTGACTTCTTTTTGTGGGGTCACCTAAAATCTGAGGTTTTTAAAACTCAACCTGAGTCACTAGAGCAACTTCAGCATAGAATAGTTCAGGAATGCCGTGCTATATCCAGAGAAACATTTGCAAATGTACGTAAAGAATTTAAAAGTAGGCTTTATTATTGTCTTCAAAACAACGGAAATCATTTTGAACATTTAATTAAATAATAATAAAAAAATTCAAAATTGTGTTTTCATTTATTGTTTTCCTAAATAAACAGAGAAGAATTTCCTGAAATGTAGCTTTCCATGGTACCCTTGGAAAGCATTTTTCAAGAGCCTCAAAACGATGCATCACTCGACCCCCCTTTCTATTTTAGGGGTGTATCTCACCCTGTCCAAGGGGTTGAAGATAAGGGTGGGATAATACGCTTGTTTTTGTTCCTCCTTCGTTTTATAGAAACTGTTTTTTGCGTTTTTTTCTTCAGTTTTTCGTTCCTAAGATATGGCCATTTCAAGTTTTTAAATTGTCACCCTGTATATGCATTGGTCGTCCGTAGGTCAGGTCAGTTTTGTAAAACTGTCAGTGCCTAGGACACGTCACTGGCGGACGCCAGCGGGGTTGGTGTTAGCCCTAGGTTAAAGTTACTTGATTTATCATTATGTACTCGGTTTGGTCGGTTCCGTGACTACACCTCCGCCATAAGGGAATTTATTTTATTTAATGAATTCAAAGGATATGTAGCGCTGTTTTAATGTGAAATTTTGATATAACTATGTATTTACTGGAAAAGCATTATTGGAAAATCCAGCTTAATTTTTTGTCAGGTACAGTAGCGCAAAACGTTTGCCATTTGACTTGAAATAGGGGTGTGTCCGTAACTGATTCGCGGAGCCTAAATCTCCGTGCCAATTTCGGTGGACGATGTGTTATACTGTTATATTTTGTTGTATTATGCAATTGGCTGCTTTATTTTACTGGAAATAAAAGGGTAGTCTTGAGTGGATTGGTTTGTGGGTTACATTGTCATTATGTCCTATTTGTAATAGATTTTGCGTCATGTTTGTCTGTTGGGGTTGTGTCATAAAAAATTTAGTAGATATGTCCTGTACATAGTCAAAAATGTACGGTGTTTATGTAGCCTGGTGTAGTTGACGGATTGGTGCATAGTTTGTTTCCTTTAGTACTTGTCTTAGCATTTTGTTTTGAAGCTTTTGAATTTTCTTAAAGTGCCAATCCGCCATACTACACCAGACTGGTGCTGCGTAGGTCAGTGTTGGTTTAATTATCTGGTTGTACAGAGTCAGTTTATTGTGCGGTGCTAGTAGTGAATTTCTATTTAAAAGTTTGTTTAGTGTGTGCGTCGTTGCCATGAATTTTGATGTAATTTTGTTTGTATTGTGTTTAAAACGTAATGTATTATCAAAACCCTAAATATTTTAATGTCTGTGTTGGTATTATTTCTTTTCCGTTGATTATGATGTTTTGGTTTATTCTATTGTTTGTAATTTTTCTGGTTAAAATTAGGCACTCACACTTATTTTCATTTATTTGAAGTTTCCATTTATTGTACCATGGAAGTAAAATGCGTAAATGGTTTGATATTAGTTGTCGAGCAGCGTTTGCATAGTATGAGCTAGCATACAACAATACATCGTCAACAAAAATAGCTAGGTTTGTATTGGGAAAAAATGTTATGTGGGCAGTATATAGGTTAAATAGGGGAGCTGCTAAATTCGTACCCTGCTGAAGGCCAGCATGCAGAGCTACCGGTTCAGAGAAATCGCCATTTATTTTTACTCTTAGAGTTCTATTCGTTATACAAGAATATATTAGAGAAATTAAATGAAGTGGAAAGTTATGTAATTTTATTAGTTTGAAGATCAGCCCGTTATACCAAACATTATCGAACGCTTGCTTTATGTCTAGAGACAGGAGTACCGTTGATTGCTGTTGTTGTTGAGATCTATTATTGGCATACTAAATATTTATTTTACGCATAATACTAATTGCGGTATAGATGCATTAATGCTTAAAAGTGTTGCTATCCACCCCATTTTACGGTACACTTTCTGGACAATTTTTCGTCTAGAAAATAACCTTTTTCCGATCGCAAGACCGGAAAAGTGACGTTAGAGACCGGAAATAGTAATTTACGTTACAAGACCGGAAAGTAGTGTTTTTCAGGTCGAGACAAGCATTTCCAGAGCGAGCCATAGGCGAGTCCTGGAAGCTTGGAGAGACCTGGAAAACACTAATTTTCGGTTGCGTGAAGTACAATATTTTTTTTAAGACCGACACTTCGATATATTTTATAATCTACGCGAAACAAGTTTGACATAAAGAACAAAATTAAAAATCAACGAACTGTCACTCGACAATACATCGAAATGTTGTTGTCATAATAACGAAATCAAGGTGTCTTGTATTATCAAAGAGCGATTGGAAAAACAAAAAACAGGGTGACAGTGACATTAGAGACCGGAAAAGTGACATTAGAGTCCGGAAAAGATTTTTCCGGTCTCTAATGTGACTTTTCCGGTCTTGCGATCGAAAAAACGTTATTTTCTAGACGAAAAATTGTCCAGAAAGTGTAAATTTTCTGGTCGGTTTTAAAAAAAAATTTTCCGGTCTCTGTTTTTTGTTTTTCCAATCGCTCTTTGATAATACAAGCTACCTTGATTTCGTTACTATGACAACAACATTTCGATGTATTGTCGAGTGACAGTTCGTCGATTTTTAATTTGTTGTTTATGTCAAACTTGTTTCGCGGGTTCGCAAATTTAACAATATGAATTCAGATTTTGAATTATCCGACACGGAAAATGAGATTTCAGAAGAAATTTTGAAAGCAGCAAGGAAAGCGACTTACGATATATTGCCAGTAAAATCAAATGCCCGTTACGAGAAGTCATTCGACGCATTTAAAAATAATATAAAATAATTTAATGTAAGTATATCGAAGTGTCGGTCTTAAAAAAAATATTGTACGTCACGCAACCGAAAATTAGTGTTTTCCAGGTTTCTCCAAGCTTCCAGGACTCGCCTACGGCTCGCCCTAAAAATGTTTGTCTCGACCTAAAAAACACTACTTTCCGGTCTTGTAACGAAAATTACTATATGAATACTGGGTTATGATAATAAAACAGATCAGCCTTTTACATAAAATACCGCCCACTTAATCAGGAATCTAGGGAATACTGTTAAAATAAGGTACAAGGTACCTTAACTAATTAATTAATCGTGCAAGTATACCTACCTAATTTATATAATAATAAGGTTGCTATGGAAATAAAAAGTAAGTCGATATAAAATAAAATTTTTAAACCCATCATTCTAGTTATGACTAAAATAAAACTAACTAAAATTAATATAAAACATTTTAAAGTCTGAACAAATACAGGGTGGATCATAAAAATTCTTCGTATATTAAATTTAATTTTTGTCAATGAACCGTATTGTAAAGTCTGTTCAATGATATACAATGTGACCATCAGTAAAGTCCGCAGCATATGGGATTTTTTTTATTAATAGCTTTATTCAAAATTTAACTATGGCATCAAGTTCTGCTTCGATCGAGATGAAAATTAAGCAAAAAAAATAGTAGTCACGTGATTCCCATTATCTGTCAAATTTTAATTTTTTTCAAAAAATAATTCAAAAGTGGGGTTATTTCTAAAAGTATGTATCAAAAAGTTAATACAAAAAGTTTTTTTAAATGCAGTTTCTAGCCCACGTGCAAAATTTCAGCTGCGTAAGATAATTTTGATTTTTTAAATTGCACCACTATTGTAAAAGACTCAACGGAACCTACATAAAATTCTTAGTTTTGGCAATGCTTTATTTCAGATACATTTTCTTTAAAGTAGCGCCATATTAAATGTGTGTTTTCTTACAAAATCAAAATTGGGCAATTAAAATTTGGTGATGCAAAGTTTATTTGTGAACACGTTACCATTCGCTTAATATAACTAAATCTTAAAAATCATTGATGGTGTTAAAATGTTCACCGGTTCATTAGCGGAGTGCTTAAAAAATTAATATATTAATGTCGTAAATGTACTGTATCAAACAGGCGTTTTTAAATAGAGCAACCCCATATAGCCCAAAAACGAGTAGAATTTTTAAGGGAATTAAAGAATAACGGCAACTCTTAATTTCCCTTAAAACCTGTTTTTCTGGATAAAACCTGGATATACAATATACAGTAAAGAGGATTTTAGGCGAAGTTGGCAAGATGATACTCTTAACGATACAACACGATACAGTTAAAAAATATCGTCAGAGGGTGTACGGTATATTATTCTACATGCTGGTTCAGGAAATGGATTTGTGAATAATGCAAGTTTGATATTCAAGTTTCGCCTGAAATCTGAAGATCACCATGAATCGATGAATAGAGAAAACTTTGAAAGATGGTTTGAAGAAAAATTAATTGTTACCAAACTTATAAGAACCGTAGCTCATTATCATGGATAACGCCATCAAATCATTCTGGGCTAATTAAAAAAATTCCAAATACAAGTTAGCCAAATAGATTACTTATTGCATTGCATGTTACAGGTAATCTAGAAAGCGCTATTTATTTAATTTAAATAGGTTGGACGAACTAGCATTGCAACATGGATATCGAGTTTTAAAACTTCCTCCATATCATTGCCATTTTAATCCTATCGAAATGGTCGGTCGGAATGTATGTGCTATTATGATGCAAAAATAAGTTCTATGCATCCTGTAATAAATGACGTAGTTTTGTGTCTGTGGAATGTAGCCATAGAAAATGTAACAGTGAAGAAATGAAAAAATTATGTAACACACACTATTAAAATTATAAATGATGTGAGGAAACGGGAAAGATTTATCTATGCTTCAGATTCTCTTCCCCTTATTATTAGTTTGGACGAATCTGATGATTATGATCCTTGAGGAGATAATTTATTTTAACTATTACAAAACTGTATTTGGCTGTGCTGATGTAATTTTTATTATATTTTTTCTTTATGATTTTATAAATAAGATGAAAATATTTAAAACAAAATTTATAGACTGATGCACTAGAAACACACTAGACAAAAAACATATGTTTCAATTTATAATTGTTTTATTTCTTTTTAGTAAATTTAAGTTAATTAAAAATTTCGTACTGATTTTCGAAAACAAAATGTTTCATCCCATGATACCTTTTACCCTAAATAAAATACTTATTTCTGACTTTATTAAGGTGGGATTAACGACGCCATTTTCTATTGTCAATTAGATTTGCCTAATTGTTGACGATTCGCATGCGCACTACAGTGCTGTGTTGACCAGAGTAGTTATTTTTATGCTTTTGGCAGACGAAGAAGAAAAACAGACATGTTGTGGAGCTGGTAGAGCAAGGCAGCTGTTAGTCAGCCGGTAATAGTTTTGTTTATTTTCGTGTTTGTGCAATTACGGAACCTTTCCTGTTAAAACAAACACATATTCTCTTAAATTCTTAGGAGATATGACATCTACATATACTACAAAATATCGTGTTACCCAGTAAAAATTATTGTCTTTACTTCAGTTCTAAAAATCGATGTGTTTACTTTCAAGGATTTTAAGGTAAATTGTGGCAATATCAGTGGTTTCAAAAAACTGCGTTTTTAAAAGTTTCTGTGCATTTATTAAAAAAAAACACCGGCATGCTATTCGTCAACGCCTCCTTCAACAGCTCTTTCAAGATTAGATACTAATTTTTTCTAATAATAATTGCAAGGTTCCGGAAGTTACCCCCGCATTCAAGCAATTTATAGGTCTTTTATACATGATTGACCTTGAGAACTGTGCCGTTAACAGTATAAAAATAATAATTGAAAATTTAAAAAAACGCGCTTGTATTTTACTTGTTCACATGCATCAATCTGTATGTAGATAAAGCCCAAGAAAAATCATAACCTTTACCATTGGTACGTCAAACTAACTGAATTAATTTACGACGTGCCGCAAATCTGGAGAATATGAGGTAACAGTCAGCGGTCATTGAACAAACTTTATATTATATTATTAATTTTTAGGTAGGTAGGTACCAATTACCAACTAATACAAAGTGGCCGGCAGAAAGTGCGCAGCATATGGGAAAGTTTTTTACCTTTAAGTTTAGAAAAAATTTGAAATTCCACTAAGAGTAAAGTACCACCATCTTTCATTTTAGAATATTTTTTTACTAAGAATTATTGTTTTAATTTCAAAGTTATACCCAAATTTCAAATTTCGCTTATTTTGGACAAAAAAATTGATTTAATCGTGTTTTCTCAATAACCCTGTATAAAAAATAAATGGCAACCGAACAGTAAGAAAATAATATTTTCTGCAGACTTTCTTAGAGATTACCGTTGATCATAAGTTCGATTAGTTTGTTTTCATATTATTATGGCTTTTTAAAATAAAAACATAAAAATATAAAATATTTTTGTTGCACACCGTATTTTATTTTCTGAGGGAAAAAGTTAATTTCATCTAACTGATATTTTTTGATTTACATTGACTTAAAGCATCTCCTAAATAGTTTTTTATACATTGAAGTATGCACAGAAAGTTTCCTTATTTGGCGTGACGAATAAAATCCGTTCAAAATATATTTTTAATTTAAATTTTTTTCTTTAAAAATCAAAAGAAAACTTTCTATGCATACTTCAATGTATAAAAAACTATTAAGAAGATGCTTTAAGTCAATGTCAATTAAAAAATATCAGTTAGATGAAATTAACTTGTTCCCTCAGAAAATAAAAAAAGGTGTGCAGCAAAAATATTTAATATTTTTATGTTTTTATTTTAAAAAGGCATAATATTATGAAAACAAACTAATCGGACTTACGATCGACGGTAATCTCCAACAAAGTCTGCAAAAAAACTTATTTTCGTACTGTTCGGTTGCCATTTATTTTTTATACAGGGTTATTGAGAAAACACGATTAAATCCATTTTTTTGTCCAAAATAAGCCAAATTTGGAATTTGGGTATAGCTTTGAAATTAAAACAATAATTCTTAGTAAAAAAATATTCTAAAATGAAAGATGGTGGTACTTTACTCTTAGCGGAATTTCAAATTTTTGATCCTACCTCGTATACCATAAGACTTTTACCGGATTTAATGGGTGTTATTTTGGTTTAAGAACATGCAGAACCTATCTAAAATAAAATTAATTTTCTAAACTTAAAGGTAAAAAATTTTCACATATGCTGCGCACTTTCTGCCGGTCACTGTATATTAGTAGCACCGTTGGGTGCCAATTAGCGATAATTATAGCACCTAGTTTAAACCAGGAGTATGTGGGCTACTACGCTACTGCTATTTATTCTAAAATACTCAGTGTGTTTTTTTTTTCGAATAAAATTTCGGTCGACAAGCACGACGTGCTTTACGAAGTTCTGCTCGTCGTACAAAATAAGTAGTCTGGGTGCTACTTAAAGTTAACAATCGGTGAATAATGTCCGTTTTATAGATTAGTAGTAGAGAAACTAAATTAACAATACCTACTACCGAGCAAGCAAAAATTATTTGCATCAAAGAGGGCTTGGATTAAAAAACGTAAGGCTTGGTTTAGATCACAATGATATTGGGACGATATAATATCTAACCAAATCTAGGTTAAAATTTTGTCAAATTCATATTATGACATGATATGCCAAACTAATGAGTAATAAAATAAGTAGACAAATACAAATTTAGTTTTGTTGTTTACAAAATTAACAAAGCAAGAATATACAGAAAGAAAAAGAAAAATAATTACATAAATTGCTGAAATTGGCCACCGCCATGCTCCTGGGCTCGAAGCATAAATTCACACGTCTCTTCATATTTTCGAAAGTGTTGACCAGCATCTCTGGAGAAATGTTACCACATTCTTGGATAATCCTTTCTTGTATATTCTTGGAATACTTACACTTTATAAGAAAATAAATTTAGCTGCTTCTTAGAATAGTCCTGCATGTTCCATAAGATCTTCCCACTTCTTGGGACAGGCGTCTTATACAATTTGTTGGCGTATTTTGCATTATTTCACGAACGTTTGCAACAAGTTCTTCTGTTCTTACAGATGGTCTTCCTGCTCCTTTTTTGTGTTGAATAGAACGTGTTTCCCTAAACACAGCCATGCACGGTTCTTTTCAGGCAATGGTAAAAATCGCCAGCAATAAAAACAACGTTAGGAAAATGTTCGTGAAAATCGTCCATGCACAAACCCGGATTGTATTGCCACTCACCATTTACTCTAACCCCGTTTCGAAAATACGCTTCAACCATGAATGTTTTGTGCGGTTCCGTAGTAAAGCCCATTATGTGAATTGTTCAAGAAATTGGAAAAATTAGCGATGAATCAAATTACTTATAGCGACGGTCAAAGATGACGGAATAACTGATTGATTGTTAATTCAGGTAGTTACTGACACCTAACAGGTATTAAGCTCTACGGCTAAGCATTACGTCCTTAGATGCAAGGCCCTCTTTGATGCAAATAATTTTTGCTCGCACGGTACAATACATCTTTTATATATACCGAATTTATTCCCACAAGATGAGTTTAAATATCATTATTGCAACATTGACTTTAGCTAGGTTTTCTCTTTCATTGCAGGAGTTCAAGCGCAGCAGGGAACAGCTGGATAAGGAACACGAGGACGATATCAGATCCACCAAGAGCAAGTGCGGACCCCACAGGACCCCCTCGGTGGAATCCACCCGGTTCGGCCCGTCGGAATCGGCGACTACTCCATGCTACGTTCCAGGAGAGGATATTTTACCGATTTTAATAAAGAAATCCCATCCTGTGCCGTCCAATGGCAGTTTGTATAATCAACATATATACACGGTGGACAATGACGAAGTGCCCAAAATGTGCGATAGCGCTTGTCAGACGAGGGAGAGTTTGTTTACAACTCAAGAGTAAGTTTCATAGACATACAGTGTGTCTACTTAAGTTGGAACCATATGGAAAACTTTTTTATTATTGATTTTATGGAAAAAGGTTATCCTTCATAAAAAGTTCTGCATGGTCTTCAAATACAACCTTCAGTTTTCAAAATTTTCCAGTCATGTACGAGGTATATAAGAAATTATGAATTTTGCTCAAGAAGTACCTACCTTTATTTTTGACAATACAGAAGAATGTTATAAGGAAAAGGTATTTTGAATTAAAAGCTATATTCAAATATGCAATTATAGTTATTTAGCATGAAGATTTAGGTTTTGTGATTATTTACGTTTTACATTATAAATTATTTATATTTATCTTTCTTATATGTTAAAGAAATGATTATTTCCATGTGTTAGTGTTTTTGAACAACCTTGCAATTTAAATACGCAATGAATGCATAATCATTATTTATTTTAGGAATAGGGAAATCCATACAAAAAATATTTAGTAAACAAGCATCATACATATTTATACAGAAACAAAGACAATTAAATTTTAATACATTCTACTAAAGCCTCGACATATCCATCTTATCTTTGTAAACATTTAATTGTTCTTTTTCCAAACTTATACAAATACTTTCCTTATCATATTTGGAGTAATTTTTTGGCATTCTTCAGAAACAATCCTCTCCAAATGGTTTAAATTATCAAATGGTCCTTGGTGATAAACCTGTTGTTTTATGTAACCCCGTAAAAAAGTCAAGGGGAGTTAAATCAGGTGACCTGGGCCGCACCGTTCTAGAGCAACTGAAGGTATGCGATTTTTTTGAATCATACATTGCTGCAGGTATTATGCTTTCCTATCTAATTTAACACTTCTGATAAACATTTAAATTATTACTTGACATACCTAGGTACCTATGCTAATTACTTTTAGTTAAAAAAAATCGATAAACGACTTTTTAAACATTTTATCCTTATGTCTCTTTAGACGTTGTAGCTCTAGAACCATGCGGCGGATTTATAATTCCCTTATCAGTCCTAACTCCACCACTGACTTAGTCTGCATACAAATTTATCATGTTGAGCTAATCGCGGTCAGGAAACATTTTGACTACTGACGTGTAATAAGATATCGACTGACCGATGCCGATGCCTCTAACTCCCATTCATCAAAACTGAAACTTATATAGTCTCCCTATTATCTATATTGTTCCAGGTACAGTTCGGGAAACACCACGCCAAACAATAGCGTCCACACCAATTCTCCGCCTGCGCCTTTTAGCACTTTTGGTTATAATAGGAAAGATAACAAATTTAAAGCGGAGGCCAAGATAGAAATGCATCATGAAAAGTCCATGACGCCGTCAACTAAATACGATAAAAGGTAAGGAATTTTAGATGTAGGCATGCTTAAGGTAACGTAAGACTAAAAACTTTGAAGTAGGTATGCCGTCGATCTCGCGTGTCTGTAATTATTTGTCTTGAAAGGTAATCCGGTAGAAGGTAGGTACTTACAGGTTAAGTCAAATTTTTGTACGAAATCTTAATATTTTGTAAATAAATAGCCTATGTACTAATTTTATTATTTATAAAATTAAGGAAAAGAAGAAAACAACATTTATTTCTTTTAGTAGGTATTTATTTACAAAAAGCAAAAATAGGTATTTATGTTTTTAATAGGCAAGGTAAAAAGCCCTTTGGTATTGTTACTCTTGCGGGAATTTTATACAGGGTGAATTTTTTAAAGTGTTACAAGGCGATATCTCGAAAACGGTTCAAAATATTTTCTTTAAATTTTAGTGAGGGAATGGGGAGATGGGGGGACATATTTAAACATATTTTTGACGTCTACCCCCTTCCCCATTTTGAGGGGTGGGGGGTAACTTTGGAATTTTAAATGAGAAAATGTACTTTTTTTTGGTAAATACGAACCTACGTAAAAACCTACGTACTTATACAAAAAATGTTTTGATTTGCTCGCCTGGTTACGAAATTCTTTTAAAAACCAATTACCCCAATTATTAAACCAAAACATAAGTTCTGACATGTGGTTTCAATAGTACGAAGCTCCACCGCATTATGTGATACAGGCCCGTAATGAGTTGAACGAATTGTTTGAAAACAAGTGGATAAATCAAGCTGGTTCGGTAAACGGCCTGCTAGATCCCCGGATTTGACCCCCCTTGACTTTGTCCTTCATTTATTTTTTATTTTATAATAGATAAAGTGGTGGCGGCTACACCTACAACTTTAGATGATATGAAATACCGAATTCGCGTTGCATGCTTATTAGTGAGACTTAAAATGTTACAACGGGTACGATATTTTTATTTTGAAATATAGTGCCAAAGTGTTTGGAAGTTGAAGGGAGACATTCTGAACATCTTCTAAACATAGGCGTAGTTATGGGGGTACTTGGGGGCCAAAAAAATTTACAATATATAGGCTAATTTTAGAACTAAAATATTTTTATAATATAGGTACATTATATGTAATGAATTTTTCATATTAATATTTCAAGCATTCGAATTCTGGTACAAATTCAAGTATATTTAGGTAGTTGCGGATTCTGTTCAAAATTTCTCTCCGTATACCGTGTAGTTCACGCCCAGTTTACTTGTCAGAGCGGGTCTATGATCATAAAAATCTCGTAAAATACGAGAGCGGCATAATAGCTTGTGTATGTCATGTTCTGCAATTCTGCATTAATTTGATAATTTAAATTTAACCAGTCGTAGTCGCTCAAATTCGCGGAAATTTTTAGCCGGTATTTTGACTATTTTTTTTGTTTATTAAGGTTTAATATGGTTTTATTGAATTCAGTTAAAGTTTAAAGTTAAATAAACACGAAAAAACAATGAGGGCGTCGTCGGATATAAAATACACCGTGGAATTTTTGAAAAAATCTTTTAGCAAGGAAAGTGATTGCCAAGAATATTGAAAGACCTAAACCTGCTATTAACATCACATTAAAATATCTACTAAAAATTATTGACCAAATTTGGGCGTGGTCTTAAAAAAAATTTCGCCAGCGTGGGTGCACCCCCACGTTAACATGTCACGAGCCGCCACTGGACTTCAGCACCCCCAGTGTTGACTGTCTAACTACGCCTATGCTTCTGAAGCGTTACAGACGATAAATAAGTTGAAATTAAATAGTAAAGTATTTTCTGTGTTTTATAACCTAATAAATCATAATTTCGTAACCAGGGGAGCAAATCGAAACATTTTTTAATTATATGAATCAATTCATAAAACACATGGACTACAAAAATGTTGTTATTAAAAAATAATATACCGGGAGAAAGAAAAATTAGTTTTAATATTTTGCGTAGTGTTATAATGGTCATATAACTTTATTTTTACAAAAGGTATGTGATTAGGTAAAAAAGGCTGAATTTTTTTAAGTTGAAACTTCATCCTCTGTGGTTCAGCCCTGGTTCGATAGAAACTAGTTTAAGTCATAAGTTTAGTTTTGTATGATTTGGAAATTTACGAAAAACCTGTTTTTTTTTATTAGTAAAGTGATTTTTCCTGGGCTTTTCTCTAGGAGGTACGAAAAATGTTATTAAGAAAAATCGAGCAAGAAAACAAAATTATAAAATCCTATGCCTACTTATTTTTATTTCACTCTCCCTGTTGAAGATATTAAAAAATTATTATCAAGAAAAGTTCTTCAAAATAATAAATTATGAGTAGGGATAGATGATATGATCTGCGCCAGATTCCTGAGGTTCTTTCTACGCATGCGCTAGTAGTGTGCAGCTGTTTTGAGTTGTTTCTGCAGTTTTTGAGCTATTTTTTGCTGTTTTTAAGCTGCTTTTAACGTGTTTAAATACAAGAGAAATCGTATGCATGTTAATGTAACAAAGTGGTTTTTACACGTTCGCCTTCGCCAATAAGTTTACGGTATAGCCTAGATGGGTGCAATTAATACTAACCCTTTGCAGTGGCGTAGATAGCTTTTTGCGATGGGGGGGATAGGACTTTCTGGGTCTTTTAATTGGTCGTCCCGCTCGATGCGGAGAAATATCGGAAATCATAATTTTCGTATTACTTATATACAGTGTGACCAGTAAAGGCCGCATCATAAGGGATTTTTTTTTATTAATAGCTTTATTCGAAATTTGACTTTGGCATCAATTTCTGCCTCGATCGAGATAAAAATTAAGCAAAAAAATAGTTGTCACGTGATTCGCATTATCTGTCAAATTTAAATTTTTTCAAAAAATAATTCAAAAGCTGCATAAGCTAATTTTGATTTTTTACCTATATTTTGTAAATTGCACCACTTTTGCAAAATAAGACTTAACGCAACCTACATAAAACTTCTTAGTTTTGACAATGCTTTATTTCAGATATATTTTTTTTAAAGTAGCGCCATATTAAATGTGTGTTTTTCTACAAAATCAAAATTGGGCTATTAAAATTTGGTCGCATCCCATCTAACAAAAATATTTTATAATCTCCAACTGTCGGTGCTATTTTATTTTATAATTGCTTTATTACTGCTCGTCGAACGCAATTATGTTTTATTAACATTACCAGTGAGGTAATTTAGCTTTAAGGAAGTATTTTGTAGTCGTAAGAACGTTCTTAGAGCAAAAATACAAATCAGTTTTACTACAAATTTTAATACTGTTTTATAAACGTTTACACGACAATTTTATACAACATTTTAGCTTACCGGACAAATTTGTTTTATAGTAGATTTATTCTGGTGTAATTTGATACTAGTTCATTCGTTTGCGAACACCTATAAAATTGTTTTATTAGCGCTATGTGACACATTTATAAAATTAATTTATTAACATTTTCTTTCAGATAATATTGTTGTCTAAAGCATATTGCACTCAGATGGTACCTAAAAAAATTGTTTTATAATTATCATGAACACATTTATAATAAAAGCCATATATATTAGTTATAAAACAAAAAAATGTTTGTAAGGATACAAAAGCATTTACTAATTTATTTATAAAACGAATAGACATTCTTGCTCACCCATCGTCCTTATTAGGTATATTTGATCTTACCGTGACAAATATTACCACGCGTGAATTTATTATGAATTCGCAAATTGGAAAAAAGTGGTGCCAAAGCCCAGCACTTCATTCTTAAAAAATAATAACAATTTAAAATGAGGTTAGGTTATTAAAACATAAGCACATGTTGCGCCAGACACAAATTAGCCCTGTTGTTGCTGTATCTGTGACATATTTGAGAAAAAATTATTTTATATCTGATGCAGCCGGAGCATTTAAAGAATATTGATACTAACTGTTTTGTTAATGCTTTTTAAATGTACTATTCAGCAGAATTAATTCGGGTAAGCGTCGTGTGCGCGACCATTTACTCCTGTTCCTATGCGCCATCTGGAGAAAGAAGGTATAACTATGAAAACAATAGCAAACAAGAATTCGTTGAGCTAACACGTATTGAGGGTTCAGAGGCGGACTTCGGTCGAATAAATTTCTTATATACCAGGTGACTCACCGTATTATATAATGTACCATAATATCCTTAACGTTTTATCTTGGATAGATAGAAAAGAAAACTAAATGGCAAAGTTTTAGTAAATTATTTGTAGATTGTGGTGCCGTAAATTTTAACTGATATACAGGGCGCGAAATACGCAAAAACGTAATATTTTACGTTAATTAACAGTTCGATGGGAAATTTTCTCCTGATTCCAAATAAGTATTATACAGTTTAGTGGGTTTATTTTTAGTATGTAGTAACTTCTTGTCGAATTTTTTTTTGACTGGTTGCCAAAGCTATATATGAGCCACAATTTTTATTGCCTATGCTAAAAAAAATAATTTTACTGCCGAGGCTCTAAAAGTAACTTTTAATGCCTGAAATGTTTAGTTTTATGTACTACGTGTATATGAAGTAAGACTATATATAGGGCTGTGTTTTCGATCAATTAAATTAGGTTTTAGACTCTGCTTTACTGCTGTTTGAAGAAAAACGACATTTTTTGAATCTTTGATATGCTATACAAACCGAGACAGTTTAATATCGAGAAAAACACTTTGGACTTTTCAATCCAAACTTTTTTAGAGCTGTTCTTTGATAAAAATTGTATGTGCAAATATTAATTTTTTTTTCATGGAAATTAAATTTATAAGAACTTCCATGTTTCATACATGCACAAGCATACTAACATTTAGGGTGATCGATCTAATATGTAGGTTTTTATTATACATGCATGGTTTTTTTACACTATCCCTTTTTTCTGCAGTACGTCTCTGTTTAACTAAAATAGACCAGTAATTTAATTATTTTATAAAAATCTCTCAAAGAGCAAAAACATTTTATAATAACTCCCAAGGTGGTTAAAGTATTTTATAACATGGAAGCCATATTTTGTGTTGTTCGAACTTCACTTTACGACGGCCATTTTTAAGTATATTCCAAAAAATCATTTTTGCAATGATAAAATGCCTGACTTAACTACTTTAGTATTTATATAATGGTATAAGTTCGATCCTTCGAATTATTTTATTACAATACAGGATAAAATGAGAGAAAAATACAGACTGAAATGTTTGACCTTTTCTCCTAAAACTCAGAAATAACTAATATATTTGAGGCGATTGAAAATTTTGCTATTATACATCCTATATATTATACAAAAAAAATTCTTTTGCAGTAAAATATCAACCATCAGATTGCAAATCGAATTTCTGTTGGGTATACATATTAGAAGTAAATGTAAAAATATGGCTGACGTATTTACTTAAACATATTTTATATCTTATAAAAGATGCAATGCTTGCCTTTTTGTTATCTAAAGGACCATTAAAGAGTAAATTATTCTCAGTTGGTACAATTAAACAACAAAAGCTTACTTTCATAGTGTTAGTGAAAACAAAAAAGCTACATCTAAGATAATAAAACAACTTTTATAAAACTGTTTTATTCTAGCTCGATAAATGTTGTATAATTGTAATAATTATAGGGTCTACTGTTTTATAGTTGCTGCAAACTATGTTTTATAATAGTTTTGTAAATGTTTAAAAAATAATCCGGTAAAAGCTATGGAAGCCATAATAAAACAAATAAAAGAACAAAATTGCTGCACAAAAGTGCGCCCTTTTTGGCTTTATAAGCGTTGTATAAACGTTGTTGGAACGTTAATAGCGACATTGTTATTTTATAAAAATAGTTCTGTAAACGTTCTTAGGTCATTTATAAAACATAAATTGTTAGTTGGGATGTGATGCAAACTTTATTTGTTTTTGACCCTGTATAAGGTAAAACTTCATAAAATAAGTATTTTTTAAAACGTAGTTTGTATCTGAAAGTAATACACCTTAATATTAAGACAAAAAAGAACACAGTGTCATCAGTAAAGTGTTCATTAACTGGAAAATAAGTTTTAGTGGTGCGTAAAAAATCAAAATTATCTTGTGCAGCTGAAATTTTGCATGTGGGCTAGAAACTACATTTAAAATAACTTTTTCTATTAACTTTTTTCGATATTCGCACCCCACTTTTGAATTATTTTTGGAAAAAATTTAAATTTGACAGATATAATGCGAATCACGTAACTATTATTTTTTTGCTTAATTTTCATTCGATTGATTCAGAACTTGATGCCAAAGTCAAGTTTCGAATAAAGCTATTAATAAAAAAAATCCCATATGATGCGGACTTTACTTGGTCACACTGTATAGTGCTTAATATTTATATTGATCACCTTGATCCTCCGTATTTACGCTACTAGCCCTATGCAAGAATATAAATGATCTCGGTGTTACTTTTGATGGTAAAATGTTTTTCAATGTTCATATTACCAATATTGTTACTAGGGCCAATCAAATTCAACGCATTTCCACCCGATTTCTCAGTAATGACTTCTAAAAATCCGTATTGTTGTTTTCCAAGATTATTTCTATAGTATTATTGCACGGTTATCTGGTCTCCTAGTTATACTGGAGGGGGTTCAGAGGAAGTTTTTAAGGTGGTTGCGCTGTGGTTATCAAAGGGAAGAGTATAAATATTGTGCTATTATTTTTGAGCTAAATCTCCAGTCAATGCAGATGAGAAGAGGTATATAATAGCTGAGCTATGCTTTCTTAAGTGCCCAGAATTGCTTAATCTGATTGCTTATAATGTCGGTACTAGATAGATAGCAGGGGCGGATTTACAAATTTGCCGCTAGTAGGCTATTCAATTTTTGCCGCCCCTATACCAGTGACGGCTCGTGAGTTGTGAAACAGGTGAAGTGTTAGGGAAAGAAAAAGCTTGCTGCAGGCGAAATGCGTCGCAGGCGAAAATTTTTTACGACCACGCCCAAATTTGGTCAATAATTTTTAGTAAATATTTTAAAAATTTATGATTACCTACTTATTTTATTCAAAATGAAATTTCTTTCTGCAAACCCAGTAAACACGACATGAAAGCTCCGGAGGTGGACAGAAGGCGCATAGCCAAAACGTCGGTGTCGGGCCGCCAGCTACAATATCGGCGGCGTGGAGGTAGGGCATGACCGCTCGGCCGCCGGGCGGCTTAATAGCCACATAACGAACCTGGTTGTGCGGTACAGACGCTACTTTTTACCACTGAGCCGCGGGCTGAACAGATTTGGTTAGCGCGCGGCATCTCGACGAGACCGCGGACGGTTCGCTGGCAATTCATTTAAATACCAGCGAGGGACCGCGCATGGTTAGAGGGAAGTCTTACCATTAAAACTCACCGTAAAGTAGAAAACAACAGTTTTATTGTTTAACAAACCCTGCAAATATAAGACGTTATTCTGACTTATTTACACATAACTTTTTATTATTTTTTTTTTGCGACTCATCCGGCCGCCTTCTCTGTCGGAAGCATTTTTATCCAGTTTCTAATGGTCAGAACAATATATGAATTTGTTGCATTGGACGCTATTGGATTTCTTCGTACAGCACCTAAAAACCATTTGGTTTGGTTAAGTTTATATAAGTACTATAAAATTCTGCATACAAAGAATAGCCAAGCATGCACTATTTTTTTTTTGTTTTAACACTTTCAACTTTACATATTATTAGAGTAACAGAGGTATAAAAAAATTTACATAAAATTATATAGGTATGAAACTTAAACTCACTTATAGTTTTGTTCTCTGGTACTGAATTATCTGGCTGAGGGGTGTCTTTTTATCTTGGAAATCAGTAAAAGTTCGTCTAATGATGAATCCTGTATTCTGCCTACAGGCACTGAATCTTCTTGAGAAATGTAGCTTTTATAATAATAAAGAAACGCCTCGTGCTCGTGGAAAAATAATTTTAAAGTTCTGTCTACCGTCATTCACCTGTCAAGTGTCAGTTCTTTCGCAGAAGCATAACGGCGCGAATTTCAAAAATACGCGGCTGGCTTGCAATTAGCCGTAGCCAAATAAGTAAAACGAGGAACGTAGTAGTGAGCTACCCGCGCGCGGGTGGTACACGGCACGTCGACTCTTTTGTCACAACCGGCGAGATATCTTCTAACCGTGTCCGATTCGAAAGATAAGGTCCGTTTCTCATGTGCTGCGCAACTACCACCATCGGGTGGCAGACTATTAGCCGTGGTAGTTCGACGCATGGAAGGTAACGCGATAGCCAGAAGCGGCCAGTAATCGACAACAAGAGCCATCGATTTCCCGTCAGTGCCGGAAGGCGGCCGAACTTTTACCGCCAGCTTTGGTTTACTGGGAAGTCAGTAAAGTTCCAACTACCTTTTTTTATTCCCATTAACAGACACGGCCAACAATAAAGTTTATTTAAAAAAATACTGCCCGTCGACCACGAATAAAGATTGTACCATTTATTTCTGTAAGATAAAAAAAAAATTTCGGCCAAATTTGCCGCCCCCTAAAATCTGCCGCCCTAGGCTCCAGCCTACTCAGCCTAATGGTAAATCCAGCACTGATAGATAGGGTAAGGAACACCAATATATTCTCTATACCGTTTCACCCAACTAACTATGGCAATAATGATCCTATTACGCGTATGTCGAATAGTGCTAATCAGCTTAATAGCGATATTAATGTTAAATTGGTTTGGCTCTTAACTTTTGATATTTGAGTCTGTTTTAAGAAGAAATTTGTGATGTCATGTTGAATTATAATTTTTTATGTATAAGTATTGTTTGTGAAATTATTATGGGATGTAAAATAACACAGCCGTTACTGTTATTTTCGAATTTTTTCCTCTTCGTTCGCTGCCATGGCCACTCCCGAGGGGACCTACAGTTTAACGTGCATTTCGAACCACGATCCTCAGTCAATAGAAGGATCCCCCAAAGGCTATCAACCCTTGGTTTCGCGCTTTCTTTTACCTATCGATTGGGGAGTGTGTTCCTTCCCCCGCAAGCCACGAGATATCCGATCTCATCCAGCCTAGTTACCGGCGTGAATGGGGTGGGTTTGGGGGATGATACATTTTACACTCTTACCTAATTTTTGCTCGACTCTGAATCCACGTCAACTTATACCATTAAAATCCACGAGGCTCGAAGCAGTTTGCCTGTAGTGGGATACGAACCCACATAACACAGCCGTAAATAAATAAATACATAAATAAATAAATAACATTACTATCAGTGTCATTGCATAATACAAAATTTAATAAACACATATTATACAACAAAGAATACAAAAATTATAAATTTAAACTAATTCTGAGGTCGTGTTCGCCTTCTACTTCCAAACATGTTACCATTCTTTAATTTATAAAATCAAAAACATTGGTGAGCAACGGGTGAGCACTTGTTACGAGTTGTTATTCACCTAAAATTTATTTAAATTCTGAAACGTAGGTCCTCTAAATTTTCGCCTGGGGTTTTAAAAACACATTTTTTTTGTTGCCTAAATATGTTTAGCCACACCAAACAACAACATATACAAAACATAACGTCTTAAATATCACTTCTTAATTTTTTATAAATAAATAAAGTTTGCCGTGTGACGTCACGTAGTATGAATAACCCGCTCTCGTGCTATGTATTGTGGTACGCTTTGACATCACAAGCGAACTTTATTTGCCAGAGGATTAAAAAAAAACATTTATTTTGATGATATTAGCTTACGCTTAAGAGCATTATTTTTCAAATTTAATTTTCATGCAAGTTCCCTATTATTAAAGTCCGGATATACGGTAGGTAGTAAAAAGACCAAAATCCAGAGTCGGCATGAGGAACTGGCATTGGAAAATATTATTTATTAAGAGATAATTATTGTCTCGGCTAAAACAATTAAAAGCAACAAAGTAGTGACATATCGGAGAAGTGCGCAACTGTCTTTTGTATTAAAATACAAAAGGATCCAAGCATAGTAGATACGCTGGGGCGGGTAGACCACGACGACCATTTCGTCCTTCTAAGGACTCTACGGGCAGCCATAAATTAACATTAAATTTGGAAAAATCCTCTTTTCTATGTATAGGAAAGAAACCCAGTTTATATAGAAGTGATTTAAAATTAAAAGTCGGACATTTAAAACAATCAAATAAAATTCAATATTTGGGGTTGATAATAGATGAAGCTATTAATTGGAGTGAACACATTGAATATATTAAACAGAAAATAGTTGCACCAGTGGGGATTTAAAAAAAACTCAGTTTTTTGACTCCAAATTATATGTTACGTCCTATTTATTTTGCTAATATTCACTCTCATTTACAATATTTAACTTAAATATGGGGATCAACTTTTTAAAATTTGCTTAACCCTTTACAAGTTTTATAAAATAAAGCAATTAAAAATATATATTGCTTGGATAGACAATATTCAACGAAACTTTTATATAAAAATTTTAATATTATGTCAATTAAGGATATTCACTTATTGCAAAATATTGTTTTTTTTCACCAAATTGTATCAAAAAATAAACACTTAAATATACGGGCTGGGGACTTTAACTGGAATAAATTTGATATTATTAAAACCGCCGAAGTTGCGCCTAAAAAATTTGGTATGTGGGGGTTTTGGACCATGCGGAATTAAAAAATGATATCAGCGTTGTTGCAACATTTCCCAGTTTTGCGCTACACGTTGTAATTTTGTTATTTTAAATGGAATGCCCAATTTATTTTTATTGCAGTTAATTGGGTGTGTCAAATTTAGTAAGATCCCAAATTTACAAAATTCTATCTTCACTAGTTGCTGAGCTATGGCAACACTGTATTTCCATTAAAAAGTACCGGGACGCTTATCTACCTTCAAGTAGCGTTACCTTGGTATGGTAACATCTCCATAGTTACTAAGTTATTGACAAGCTTCAAGAAAAGTTCTTGTCGTGTCAAAATGGCTTATTTAACTGAAACCTTAAAAATAAAAATTCTCAGGCGAGAGATATTTGGAAAGGAAATAATAACTTGGACGAAAGAATTTTTTTCCAGCAGGATGGGGCGACTCCGCACTATGCGGCTAACGTGCAGAATTACCTGAATACCGCTTTTCCTGGCAGGTGGATTGGACGACGGGGAGCTATAGAATGGCCAGCAAGGTCGCCTGATTTAACACCCTTAGATTTTTATTTATGGGGTGATTTGAAATATAAAGTGTATGTTATAAAACCTACAAATATTGAAGATCTAAAATATCGGATTAGACTAGAAATCAGATCTATACCACCTATCAGGTTTTACGCAGCCTACAAAATGAGTTTTATAACCGATTGACTTTTTGCCAAGAAGTCAATGGAGCGCATTTTGCACAACTTTTGAAATAATAAATCGATGGAACTAGTTTCGTTATTTTGTGATTTTTTGTCCAATTTGTTTCAGTTAAATTACCGCCTGAGGCACACAACTGAGAATTCTGACAACATTACCGATATCATTGTTAATTTCTGCATGCCTAGACACCCCCAGATAGTAAATTTTGTAAGCGCAACTTTAACGGTTCTAAAGATAGATAAGCGTTCCGGTACTGTTTAATGGAAATACAGTGTTGCCATAGCTCAGCAACTAGTAAGGATACAATTTTGTAAATTTGGGAACTTACTAAATTTCATACGCCCAATTTACTGCAATAAAAATAAATTGGGCATTCCATTTAAAATAACAAAATCACTACGTGTAGCGCAAAGCTAAGAAATCTGGCAACAGCGCCGATATTATTTTTTAATTCCGCATGGTCCAAAACTCCCACATACCAAATTTTGTAGGCGCAACTTCAGCGGTTTTAATAATATTGAATTAATTCCAGTAACAGTTCAATTTACGTATCCTGACGTACATAACATTTAACTAGAACCATTTTGAATATAGACTTACCTTTCATACACACTAGGATAGGTCAGGACTCCATTTATTATCAAGGTATTGAATTTTACAACGAAATACCCCAAAAATTAAAATTTTTAAATATAAAACGTTTTAAAATGATAACTAATAAAATACTTAGAAAAGGGGAAGCTAAATTATTTTAAACCAAAAAATATTTAAACCTGCACTTATTTTATGATTAATTTTTCTTTTTAAAATTATTTATAAATGATATCTAAACGATATTATTAGTTATAATGTTTTATTAAAAAAATAATACTTAATTGACTAATTTTATACATATTTAAATATTTTTATTTTTTTATTGAATATTAACATTTTAAGTATTATTTTGACTTACGTACTTTGTATTTTAATTAGTTATATTTTACAATGTTGTTATTAGTAGAGAATCCCTCATGAACAGATGTTTTTGGGATTTTATTTGGAATAAATAAAATAAAAAATTAGTCTTATCCAATGCCGACTCTGGTTAAAATTCATTTGGATCATGATTTTATTTTCACTGATACAATAATAACAGGTACCTCATAATGTACGAGACCCTTAGACGCACTAGCGCCACGCAACTACATTATTCCATCAAAAAAATACAAACTAGCTTTTCAATTGTTGCAGGTACAGCGTCCAGACGACGAAATCGGCACCAGATGTCATAGTAACACACTGACAAATGCTCAATGCCGATTGGGAGCCGTACAAGAGAAGACACCCACGGCAGTTTTTACGAACTACCTTTAAAAAAATTGGGTGCGATTCTGCTGTAGACTCTAACGAAGGGACTCAAATTTGTAACTCTGATTTTTAACCGTGATACCCTTACCTAAATTTATTGTTATTTACATTTAGTCATATTTTTTTCAGTTTTAAATCGATTCTTTGACAATCTATTGAATTTGTGCCAAAAAAGTGTGCTGGAACCTTGAAATGCAGTGACCGGCAAAATTCTCGCTCTATATTGATAACTTTTTTATTATTGATTTCTTAGAAAATTACATAAATTTATCTTCAACCAATTAGTAGGCTCCTTTTTGTTAACGTTGCTTATAGCAACGGGAGATTATCGCGATAATTTTGGTAGTTCCTATTAACATAATGATATTAATGAGTGATCATTTTTCTGTCAAAAATGAAGTGCTTTATATCTATTGGTAGAAGTCACTTAGAATAAAATCAAAATACATTTTGTTTTTTGTTGCTAACTTATAATTTTTATTGATACTTACCAATTTGCTTTACATATCGAACACCGGGGCTAAAAGGGACACATGAAAAATTTAACTAAACTCATCGGAAATATGTTTTTTTAAGTTTCATTTGAAACTATGTAGACATGTAATATCAGTTGTTATGGTTGAAAACGAAATAATGTTTTTCATGTTCCTAAAATGTTAGTAATAAACCTTAGTAACTAACAAGTAAAATCAACTTCTATTGTAGAAATACGGTGCGTCATATTTAACTAAACTCATCGAAAATATGTTTTTTAAAGCTTTATTTGAATTTCAAACTATGAAGATATTGGATTTCTGATAACAAATTTGTTATTTAATGTTTCTCACATTTTAGTAATAAAAATGAGTTACTAACGGCTAAAATGAACTTCATTTCTAAAACTCAATTAGTTACAATTAACTAAAGCCACCGGATATGTTTTTGTATCATTTTAGCAAAAAAATTACAAAAAGAAAATAATGCAATTTATGAAATTTTCTTACCGAATCTCCCACGCAGCAGAATTAATTCCCGATAATTCTGCTGGAAGGAGCTAAGTGATAATTGTATTCTTGATAATTGTTTCTGCATCGGATTTATCTAAAATAGCGCCTATTAAGATGGAAAAAAACTGTAGAGCATACGAGGGAGATTCAATTTTTTAAAAGTTGCCCAAGAGTAAAGAATTCTTATTTTTCGTTTTAGATTAAATTTCGGAAAAATACTTATTTTTTTATCTTACCCTGTATGGAGACCAGATTGAGGAGACCAAAATATTTTTAAAAGTTATTTTTTTTAATGTTTATGTTAACAATATTAGTATAACTTTAAATTTCTAGTTATTTATAATTTTCTTAAACCATTCAACAAAATTATGCCAAAATTCGTTTATTATTAATAATAATAATAAGTTTATTTAAAATTTAATAATATAATAAATATGTTTATGTTGTCTTCGATAAACTTATTCTTCAATCCCCTGAAGCTGAGATTGTTAGGGGCATATTGGATCAATTAGGTTTAAACCAAAGTTAATGTTAGAACGAGGGGCTGCTAACTCCCAAATATCGCCCGTTTCGTCCTTGTTAGGACTCTACGGGCTGCCATAACCCAAGCAATCCCCGTCTACCCGCCCCAGGGTATCCATTATTCTTGGATCCCTGTGTATTCCAATATAAAAAACAGTTACACACTTGTCCGATATGCCACAATTATTCGCTGTTAATTATATTCGCGGACAATAATATTATCTTCCAATTAAGTATTATGAAAAAGAAAGAAAAACACAAAGTCTTCCTCCACAAAAATTAATAGAATAAAAATTAGTTTAAAGGTTTCAACATGTTTCTAACGTAGAAACGTTCATCATCAGGAGACAGACAATTTTTTTTTATGCTGATGGGATTAGCAAAAGAGAAAATTAGAACCTTAATGGAGCTTTTATGGACTTCAAAAATTTAAATGTAGAAGAAACATGATAATATGAAGAAAATTGATAATGGTTAAACCATACTGAGTATTTGAAAACGTTATTAAAGAGGGTCTAAACTTCTAAACCAACCAAATAGAATGGAGAGAAGACAATACCTCTCTTAGAAGGTGTCGAAGATTATTTAAATTTTAAAAAACTCATCAAGCATAAGTATAAAGAGGATAATCCTCAGTACCCCAAAAACGCTTTTTGCCACATAATGTTGTTGTGATACTGCAGTTTTATTCTCATAATGTCTTACATACATACTTTTTAAAATTTAAATAATCTTCGACACCTTCTTAGAAAGGTTTTTTCTTCTTTCCCATTCTATTTGGTTGGTTTAGTTAGACCCTCTTTAATGACGTTTTCAAATACTTAGTATGGTTTAACCATTATCAATTTTCTTCATATCATGTTTCTTCTACATTTAAATTTTTAAGTAAATAAAAGCTCCATTACGGTACTAATTTTCTCTTTCGCTAACACCATCAGCATAAAATAAATGTTTCTGTCTCCTGATGATGAACGTTTCTACGTTCGAAATATGTAACGACCTTTAAACTAATTTTTATTCTATTAAATTTGTGGAGGAAGACTTTGTGTTCTTCTTTCCTTTTCATACTTTTAACTCAACTTTAAGTATGCACTATTTCTTCGAATTAAATATTAGTTTTTTTGGATGCTGCAGACATTAACTTAGGTTTAAACCTAATTGCTTCAAAAAAAAATGTTGGCCCATTTTTTTTCAATGGTTTAAGAAAAATTAGAAATAACGAGAAATTTATAACTTGACCTTATTCTTAAAGTAAATATTAAAAAGAACTGTTAAAAGTAATTTGATTTCTTCAATCTGGTCTTTTTACAGATAAAGGGTAAGACAAAAAATTGATACTTTTCTTTCTTTTTCAATAGAAGGCCGGGACTTCGTATTCGGACACAAGGTTTAATTCTAAACAACTTTATCAAATGAAAATTTTATCTGACACGAAAAATATGAGAACTATACTGATGGGCAACTTCAAAAAAATTTAAATTTCCTCGTATGCTCTACATTTTTTTTTATTTAAATGAGCGCTTCCTTAGGTTTAGCTGATGCAGAAACTTTTATCAATAATAAAAAAATTTAAGAAATCAATAATATTTTTTTTTCATTTGGAGCGAGATTTCTGCCAGTCACTGTATAATTAAGTTATTATTTTGTATCAACGACATCAAAGCAAAATAGGCATCTCATTGTTTTTATCATTACAAGCCGACAAGACGTCAAATGCATCGCTCCACTAGGTTCCTCAATGAAACCAGGTTAAAATATACACCAATTTTTACTCTAGAATAATACGCTATTGCCGAATAATCCCATAACCCCTGTTGGGTTTTATGTACTGGGTGGTCAAATAGGCGAGGACGTCGGCTTTATCTCGGAAACCATTAATCGTACAATTTTCGGAAAGATTTTTTTATGAGTAAAGTGGTCAAGAGAAATTGCTGGAAATTACTTTTAAGTTCCTCATTTCCATTCCCATATTAAGGTATAACTCTCATTACATCATTGGAAAGCTTAGACAATTCTGCATCAATTTGATTTAAGGCTCATTGGCGTACCGACCTTGATAAGAGTGGGAGAAGCTATTGAAAGTGTAAACATTAAAATCGCTGTAACTTCTAAACGACTTATCCGATTTTACTAAATTTAAGCTTGTTTGAAAGCACCTTCAATTGTCGTATCTAATGGTGCACGATAGTTTCTAATAAAATTGCTAGAGGGCGCAATTTGTATTAAAAATTATTGTTTTGGCAATAACTCTGAAACGACAAAGATATCGAACTGCGGTCTTCACATCTTTTCTTGCAAATTTCATCTACTTTTCGATTATAATGTCATAGTTAAACCGTATCATTTGAATTTTCGGGATAAAATCGAAAAAACTGTTATTATTACAAATTGCGCCCTCTAGCAATTTTATTAAACACTATCGTGTACTGTTGGATACGGCAATTGAAGATGCTTATTTTCCACTTCCAAACATGCTTAAATTTAGTAAAAACGATTAAGTCGTTTGGAAGTTACAGCGATTCTAATGTTTACACTTTCAATAGCTTCTCCCACTCTTATCAAGGTCGGTACGCCAATGAGCTTTAAACCAAAATGATGCCGAATTGTCTAAGCTTTCCAATGATGTAATCAGAGTTATACCTTAATATGGGAATTTTCGGAGAAATTTAGAATTAAAAAAACAATTTTTAATTGTGCCCCCTTGCGGCGAAATGAGGAACTTAAAAGTAATTTTCAGCAATTTCTCTTGGCCACTTAACTCATAAAAAAATGTTTCCGAAAGTTGTACGATTAATGGTTTCCGAGATAAAGCCGACGTCCTCGCTTATTTGACCACCCGGTACACTTTAGTTGACTAAAATTGAAATTATTGGGAATTTACCAGTGCTATAGCGGCGCATAATGCCGATTTAAAGAAAAAAGCTGTTGGCTGGTAGCCAACCAAAAATTTACCATTACAGTCGAAACAGTAGGTAGATATATTATTAGAAATATTCCACACTGGTGTAGTGTCCGCAAGACGTGGCAACGTCTGCCTCCTAGCGGTTGCAAGTGAAAATAAATTCTGACAATTTTTACGTTATAATACACAAACGTACGCTTTTGAATGGCATGATTTGTCCATCTTTGCTTGATTGTCGTTGTTCTATACTATACATACAGTGTGTATCAGCCAAATGGAATAAATTCGATTATAAATACATGGGGCGTGTCCAAAAAAACGCTCGGACACGTCGATTGGCATTTCTAGTTGCGCATTTTTTTAAATAAAAACTGTTTATACAGGGTGTGTCATGTAACAGTTATCAATACCAACTTTCTTATTATAAATGCAACACCCTATAGGTATATTATTTAATTTTTGGATTCTTCAGAAAATTTTAGACATATTTCATGTACTATATTCTATACATATCTTCAACTGTTTCGGAAATATTTAGGGTTTTCAGATTTATTGCAAAAATTAACAACCCACTCAAAAACTAATAAGTAATACTGTTTATTTCTTGATAATGTAAAAACAAAAAAAAAACATTAATGATGTTGAAAATGCTTGCCGCGAACGTCTTGGCAACATCCTAATCTTAAATAGAAATTTCTTCTAATGTTACTGAACATCTAAGGCGCGATCTAATCGCAAGCGTTATTCGCCTTCTTAAGTCAGCTAAGTCAAGGGGTTTCATTTTGTATAAGTACAACATTTTCGACATAACCCCATAAGAAGAAGTCTAATGGCGCCAGATCAGAGGATCATGCTGGCCATTCCATCGATCCACGCCTCCCTATCCACCGATTTGGAAATACTCGGTTGAGGTACTGCCACATTTTATTTTCTTGTAATGTTCGAATAATCGATGAATGCATGGCTTACATCGAATATTGGGGCTGTTTTTCGACTACAAGTAAGTGGATTTTCCTCAAACTCGAGCATAATATCTAATTTGGTACCATCACTTATTGCATTGGCAGCTACTTTTTTTTTATCTGCTTTACATGCCCAAGCTGGCGAAACTGCTTTTCTATTTTACTAATTTTCCCTTTAGTTCTAGGCGGCAAATTTGGAAACTTTTCATGAAATTAGCAAGCAACTTCCATTTGTGTCCGTGTTTTATCTGCATAACCAATCATCTGTAGAATTGTTATTTTGTGCATTTCTGTTAAATAAACCATTTTTCTGATATGCTTTTAACGAAATTCAAACGACTATAACACTGACAACTACTGTCATGCAGAAAGACAACAATTTGCTAAGGTCAGGAGTTTTAAACAAAAGTAAACAAACTATTTATACCTTTTTTTTTTGTTTCATATCACTAAAAAGAAACGCTGAAATGCAATAAATTTGAAAACACTTAATATTTCCGAAGCAGTTGAAGATAGGTATGGGACATTGTACATGAAATATATCCAGTATTTTCTGAAGAATCCAAAAATTAAATAATATACCGGGTATTGCATTTAAAATAAGAAAGTTGCTATTGGCCATTGGCCTGTTACATGACACACCATGTAAAAAAAATTTTAATAAAAAAAATGCGCAACTAGATATACCAATCGATTTGTCCGAGCTTTTTTTCGGACACGCCCCCATGTATTTATTATCGAATTTATTCCATTTGGCTGATACACAATGTATATGAATGTGCATATTTTCCTTTGCTGTAAAAACTTTAATTTTTATGTTAAAAATGGAACAAAAAATCTTTCTTTCTCGCAAAAATCGTTAATGATTGATTGCCGGTTTGAAACTCTATTTATCTCCAAATCATTAAAAGAAAGAAAAACCTTTCAGTAGGTACACCGCTTGCACGAAAAATAGGGGCAAACTTACGCTACTTTTCTCTCCCCTCAATTAAGAGGAACATGCATGGAAACACGAAACAAAGTAATAATGAAAGGATGACTAGTACAATAATTATTGCTCTATAGGCGTTTTCGCATAACCGAATTTATTAAGGGTAATTAATCTGTCATCGACGTATAGGGTTGGCCGACAAATTTGTTGTTGATTTTTAAAGGTGGCTGGCTTAAAAAAGTTGTTACTAGTATATCCCTTAACAAATTTGGGCTGTATTAAAAATTATTTAAAAAAAGTAGTTGTGGCTAGTGCTAATCTATTTGGACATCACCCTATTAGTTTCCAAAAAAAATTATATTAATATATCTGCATTTTTATCAAACCCCGTAAATGTATCATTATAACCTTTGAATACACCGCTGAAATTATGAAAGCCCTAAACTTAATCCAAGTTTTATGATGCCCGTTTTTTTTTTTTGCACGGGAGTGTATGTAATAAGATGATGTGGTTATCAATAATTATCTTGGGATTTTAAGATGATAATGATAGTACAAGGAAAATATGAACATCAATCCCCCTTCCCTGTATTAAGTTGTTATTTATCGCTAGAAAGATTTTAGTGAAAATAAGATGTACCACCCTAAACAACATTGGAAAAATACTTTGATAGTTTGAAGATTATATTAGTATGTATTTAAAAATCCATGGGTTGAGAAGATGATTAAAGTTAAAATTGCTTTTTATTTCCACAATTTCCAATAAATCTTCGTTTTTATTATCTCCCTATCTAAAAAATGTATTTTATTTAATTGCATTGGTATTACTGTCCGTTCTAACAAAATAATAAGATTATTGTTGTAATTTATTTAGTAACGAATTCGAAGATTTCAAAATAATTTAAACACGTTAATTTAACTGACCGAATACCTATGCTCTATTCAAATTTGTTATACAGGGTTGTAATAAGGAAACGGCCGAAAATAGGCCTTTTAATAAGCCCATAGACTTGTCGAACGGCTCGTCAAACCGTTCAACAAACATTCGATTCAAACAAAAAACACGCGAGTGTTTCAATATAAATAGCAGTAGCGTTATACTTCAGGTTGAAACCATAGATATTTACCTTTATATAAGCAAACAATAATCACGAAAGTGGCAAATTTATGGCCTCGCGCATGTAAACAAAGCTACACACGATTAGACATGCGCACTGCAACATTACCATTTGACGAATGGGAAAATAAACAGGCCCGGGCTTTTAAATTTAAGTTCTTGCTCAAGAAATTGTAAAAGTTGACCTTTTTACTGCCAAAAAAATTGGAATTTCTTCTCAATTATTAATTAAGTTTGGAACTAAGGTAGTTATTTCTGATATTTTTAGTAGTTGCAAACCTATCAGATCTTGAGAATAAAAAATTGTTCCATTCTCTCCTAAACAAAATAAAAATCAATAAAATCGGTCCATAAATAGAAAAGTTTTTTTTAACAACCAAATATATATTTTTAAATCATTTTTTCTAAAAAAAAGGCTAAGCCGTTTCATCATCACAACCCTATTTGAATAGATGGAAACACATTTGCAACATGTTTCATTAATAATATATTTTTTGCTGATTTTTGCTGTGCAGTTCAAATCGGCCATAGAAATATTTAGAGGCGTTAAGTGCGTCGGAATTACCACGAAGAGAATATAGTCATACAGAATATAACAAAAAAATTAACATATTATCATAATATGCCTTATCTTACTTACTTACTACTTATGGAGGGAGTTAACTAACTTATTTAATACACTAATGGCCAAAGATACCAAAATCGGTACCATCTTCATGAAATTACTTTATTCCTTGTTAGCATTGCAGTAACATATTTTTAAAGGTCGCTTTGCTGGACTAAGCAAGACAATTCACCGATTTGTCTTTTGAAAAGTACCGGGTGTCTCACTAAGGCCGCAAGGTACAATTTTATGGAACCCATGAACCATATCACCCATATTCACTAATGAGTTTTAAATTTACTTCATCAAAATATTTAGATCTTGTAGTCTCCTAGTTGTGTTTTCACCGTGTTATTGTTTTTATAATACTCCATATTATGATGTTATCGCGTTAATTTGACTTTTTTGCAATTAAATCGTTTTACCGATAAATAATTTGACCGGTATGTTGTTGCTAAAATACTTTTAGTTCTATTAAAGTAAACACTACACGTCAAAAACTTTGTACGTTCTCAATTTACAGAAAACCCAAAGAAATATTTGCAATACAGGACCTATGCCCGTACCCACCATCATATATTTTTGCTAATTAGGTTAGTAGCAGTAGTAACAAGATTTATTTAGCAATGTGCTACAATAATTTACCAAGTTTTATAAAATATTTAAACTCAATATCATCTTTGAAGTATTAAAAAAATTTTATCAGTCACTATTTTATTTTTTAAATAAATAATTTTTTAATGATTTTTTAAAATTTTTCAAAGAGCTTTGTGATGTAATTGAAATATTTTAGTTGTTTTATTCACTTAATCGTTTATGGAAAACCGACTTATGTCAAATGTTTTGATACCAGTGGCGGTTCGTGGGGTAGAGCCACAGTGCCATGGCACTACCTGCCCTCCTGTCTAGCGTCCTGCCCTTTACAAATTACCAAAACCTATTAAAATTAATATTCTCGTTTTTAAAGCAATTAGCAAAATAATTTAAAAATGGAACACAATCCGGTGCAAATTTCCATCTAAAAGAAAGCGATTATGCGTAAAACGGTAACGTAGCTTCCGCGCCAAGCGCGACGAGGCACACGGGAGGTGACGAAACGCTATCACCTCAATAAAAAAACGTTGGAAAATGACCTTGAATGCAAGCAGGCAAAAATCTCGACGGGTAGCCAGGCTCTCTTCGTTTGACCGTTTGATGTTAGACGTTTCAAACAGCTGATGTTCGAGTCGCGTCCCGATTTGTTTTCGTTCGGCCGGCGGCTGATTTAATGTAGGGTTAACGAACTTTTCATTTTAGAAATACATAAGTAATGAATACTATTAGATTTTTAAAGGAAACTTTATGGAAAAAATACTTGGGTGTGCGGTTGTGATGAATCTAATAGACTATTTTGTTTTATGTGTGTTTTATTTGGTGGGAAGCAAACTTGGTCCCAAAAAGGTACAGATGATTTGGTCCATTTCTGGGACAAAATGAGGACACATGAAAAATCGAAGGTACATTTAAACAATATATTTAATTTCAGTATGCTTGGTAAAATTAACATTAAAACTCAATTAAATTCTGCATATCACAATGAAATAATGAAGAAAAACGAACAAATGGATAAAAACAGATACATATTAAACCAAATTATAAACTGCGTTCGGTTTTGTGGTGCATTTGAGTGGCTTTGAGGGGTCATGACGAAAAAGAGACGTCGGAAAATAGTGGCATATTTCGTGAATTAATAAATTTCAGCTCAGAATTAGACAAAACTTTTAAAGATCATATTGAAAAATCGAAAGTATTTAAAGGAACATCAAAACCCCTACAAAATGAACTTCTGGACTGTATGTTAGATGTGTATCATGATGAAGTCATAAAAGAAATAAAGGACTCTCCGTTTATCGCAGATGAAACCACTGACATTGCTTGTGTGTTTCAACTTGTTATCGTGTTTAGGTATATTCAAGATATGATTGTAAATTCATAAATTAAATTAGGTGCCTTTTTGCTTATTTTTCCTACTTTAAAAGCAAGAACTATTAACAAAAAAGGGCGTGGCACCCAAAATTTGTTTGCCTGCGGCGCTAAGGGTTTACCTGGCCCTACTTCACTAAAATGGCACGAGCCGCCACTGTTTGATACCCGACCTATCTATCTTTATTATACCTGGTTAAATAGTTTCAAAATTTTGAGTTGAGTAGAAAAGACTTTTCTTCCCCAACAACCTTTAAAACTATCTTTACAATTACCCTTCTAGAGAGCAGCCATAACTTCGTTATTTGGCATATCATTTATGTAAAGAATAAATAATAATATGGACCTAAAATGCTACCTTGTGGTACCCCAATATTATTATATGGTACCCCAATATTATTATATTTCTTTTGAGAAAAAATGTTATCAATTTTTCTTTTTGCTGCCTATTACCACAGAATATGTAGCTATATATTCTGTGCTATTACTAAAGAGTAATAAAATGATGGGCGGGGACTACCAACTCGACTATTAGAACGAAACCTGTCGAGTGGACCGTTCCAAGTCGATTCTGTGGGTGCCATGCTTTAAATGTAATATTTTTGTCGTCGTGGACAATGCTTTACTTAAAATATTATTGTAAGCAGGAGAAATTATGACGGTATTCCCTTCGCGGTGTTTAATGTCTAAATACTATAACGACATTTAAAATGTGTACGGCAGAAATTGAGTGTTATAAGAGAGACAGAAATACTTTGGCATACTATCAATAATATGTAACGGGCGTTTTAACACGTTGACTGCCATTCCGGTCTATAGGACCCAGAATAAAAGGTTTCAACTTTAAAAACGCGGCCTATTAGAATGTGGTACAATTTGTCGCCGCACGCATATACAGTAACAGCACGCGGGCTAGAAACTTCGTTTCAGTTCGCATACACAGTAACAGCACGCGAGCTAGAAACTTGGTTTAAGCTCGGATCGCCGAACTCATAATAATAAGTAATAGCACGTGTGCTAGACAGCAGAATGCATAACAGCACGCGGGATAGAAAATCTGACTTCCTCAAGTGGTGGCTAGTAACGACACTTGCGCTAGCAGCAGTTACAGTAATAGCACGCGAGGTATAAAAAGGTATGTATATCGGCAATCGGTTTGTTCGTTGTTAGCAGAGCATTTTTTTAAAATTTAATTAATATTTTATGAAATATTATGAAATTAATTGGATTAAAAAAAAATGCTCTGCTAACAACGAACAAACCGATTGCCAATATACCTTTTTATACCTCGCGTGCTATTACTGTAACTGCTGCTAGCGCGAGTGTCGTTACTAGTCAGGACTTTGGAAAGTCGCATTTTCTAGCCCGCGTGCTGTTACTGTATATGCTTTCAGTTCGGATCGCCGAAATCATAATCATTAATGGCACGTGTGCTAGACAGCAGAATGCGTAACAGCACGCGGGATAGAAAATCTGACTTCCTCAAGTGGTGGCTAGTAACGACACTTGCGCTAGCAGCAGTTACAGTAATAGCACGCGAGGTATAAAAAAGTATATCGGCAATCGGTTTGTCCGTTGTTAGCAGAGCATTTTTTTAAAATTTAATTAATATTTTATGAAATATTATGAAACTAATTGGATTTAAAAAAAAAATGCTCTGCTAACAACGAACAAACCGATTGCCGATATACCTTTTTATACCTCGCGTGCTATTACTGTAACTGCTGCTAGCGCGAGTGTCGTTACTAGCCAGGACTTTGGAAAGTCGGATTCTCTAGCCCGCGTGCTGTTACTGTATATGCTCGCCGCACCAACTAGGTACATTGGACCGAGATCATTTTTAGTGCCCCAAGGTAGGGTTGGGCGGTTATTAGAAAATAACCGGTTATTGATTAACCGGTTATTTATTACGCCAGGTTAACCGAGACTAGGTTAACCGGACAAAAAATAACCGGTTATTGAATAACCGGTTAATAACCTTTTCCAATTTTTCTTCCCATTGTGCCTTTCAATTTACCGTTATGACACAAGAATACAGTCTTCAAAGTAGAATTTTTATCTCTATTTTTTTTTTCCTATTCTAGGGTTATAGTCAATAATGAAACCAAAGACACAATAAATACAACAAAATCCCTGTTAATAACCGATCTTCGGTTATTGATAATAAATAACCTTTTGTCGGTTTAACCTGAGCAACAAAAAACCGATTATTAACCGGTTAACCGATTTTAAAAAAACCGGTTATCAAATAACCGGTTATTTTTGCCCAACCCTACCCCAAGGCCAGCGGTCTGTTCTCATCGGGAAATATCTGCTGTGATAGACCGAGCTGGCGTATGGGACAAGTTTGCACCACTCAGTCAGAAATTCTGAGTCCGCAAAGCAATTTTTTTTTAAATTGACGCCAGTGCCCATTTTATTTGTCCTAATTTATACAATGCCACAAGTGGCCTCTCGGACTTTTTTTTTGGCATGGCTTCATGATCAAAAAAGCGAATATGGCTTCGGCAGTCAACGTGTTAAGTAATTTTAACGACATTTAGGAAATATTTTTAATTTAGAAAACCTAGCTATTATTTAAAATTTTCAAATTGTTTAAGAATTTTAAATTTTTTAGAATTTTGATATGGAAGCACATTAAGGTGATTGGTCCAACTTATTTCTATGTATCAGATTTGTGCCTATTATTGCTGTTATTTTGAATATTTTAAATAAATATCTGTAGGGTAGTTTTCATAATTATCAACCTAGAGACAATTCAGACAATTAAAGAAAAATGCCGAAAAGCTTCAATGAAGCTTAAAAATTTACAAAGAAGTTTTTATAGTGTCTGTATTAAACATTATATCTGAAAAATGTTTAAATTAAAAAAGTTTTATACCTTTACCGGGAATCGAATCCGGAAACTCTCCATTACCAGTGGAGCGTTAGTATACAAATTAAAAAAAAAATTGACTCTTTCAAATGCATTGCTATTTTTCAATAAACATTCCGAATTGTCTATAGTGTAATATCAAATTTATTTTGTGTACAAAAAAATACCCTATGGCCAGTTTTCAAATATACATTGTGATTCACGATGGATGGCATGTTAAACATAATAAATGAAATATAATTAAGAATAAAAAAAATCCGGAAATAATTCAAGCTCTGAGAGGGTTATAAGTGATAGTTTCAAAAATAATTGCTTATAAGTCAAAAACTTGACTAGTTAGGTGTAGATTCGATATACAAAAACAAAGAGCCAATTTAGGTAGCTTTTCAAATCAGTTATAATATACAGGGTGTTATATTTAAAAAAAATATACGTATGTAGCCTTTTTAAATAACCAAAATAACTGTATTTTTAAACCACCTGAATATTTCAGACTTAACCAAAAAAAATTTGTTGCGGTTTTCTGTCAAAAAATTGAAAATTAATTATTATTTTGGAAGGTATAGGTATAGGATAATGTTAAAGAAAATTGTTAGAAATTAATGGGCTAGTCGAAAATAAAATAAAATACAGGGTGTTCTATTGAAAAATTTCAAAGTTGCAACTAATATTCGCCAAAAATGGCAACACTGTATGCTTAAAAATATTTTAGATGAATAGAATATGTCTCTTTATGTAACTTACCAAGTTGTCAGATCGATTCGTTAGCTGGTTCGTCATGTTCGTCTAACATGCCATCCACCGTGAATTATATTGAAAATATAATAAAACATAAAATATATTATAATAAATCTGATACATGTAAATATTTAAGCGATGGCCTTAAGAAGCTATTGGACTAGTTGCGCATTCATTTTTTAAATATTTTTTTTTCTTTATCTTTGGCTTAGCAATTACCTACAGTTCTATGTTTTTTGATTGATCAATTAATAAATTCATAAAATCTAATTTATTTGTCAATTTTGCTCATATTTATTTTCCTGCTTATATTACTTTTTAAACGAGCGCCTAAATACCAAACGCAAATCCTTAAATTGCGCATGTGTGAGCCTGTTACTCATACAAGGAGGCGATAACTAGAAAAACAAATTCCATCTAAAAGGTATATTGGCAACGGGTTTGTTCGTTGTTACTCAGAGCATTTTTTTTAATTCAATTTTTTCAACTAATATTATTTTATAAAAATAAAATTTAAATTAAATTTAAAAAAATGCTCTGGGTAACAACGAACAAACCGGTTGCCAGTATACCTTTTTAGACGGAATTTGTTTCTCTAGTTATCGCCGCCTATACAAATGATTTACGTTTGGTATTTAGGCGCTCGTCTTTTTAAATCCTAAAGTTTTTAATTTGAAGCTGTGGGAATTGTGTTTCAAAGATGCGTATTCGGCCGATTTTTCGATACAAGGATTAAGTAGCGAAATATCATTTTAAAAATCCAAAGTCGCGAATGCGTGACTACCCCTAACTCTTAAACCCGTAGGTTTTATGAAGTATTTGTAAATAACTAGATACTTTTTGTATCTCTAACTTAATTATTAAATAAAGTTTGTAAATAAAGCAAATTAAATGTTATTTTATTTGATATGATTGGTATGTATGATTGTATAAAAAGGAAATTGTGAACTTTTCTGAAACTTAGGTAAGTATACCACCCTTACTAGTATAGCGGCAATGAGGGCAGGCAATGAAATGACACAATTGTATTTATACCAACGATTTGTTTTTTATAAAAACTTTTTAAAGGGTCGGAAAAGAGAGAGAGAGAAGACAATTACAATAAATTAATGCGAATGAAATTTATATTACAAATACAGTCATAGCAAAAATTAAAATGAGGCAGTAGGTCCCTAATCAATATATTAATACATCACAACTTTGGCCATTAAATAAATTACATACAACAAAAAGGTCTTTAAGCCTGTATATTTGTACTGTGGAATATGACAACACATTTTCTCGAAAACACATTTATTATTGCATTTTATTATAAAATTTAAAACCTATGCAAAAAATGCATAGCTATACCGGGTGTCCGCGAAGGTGGCTCGCCCTTCTAACTTTTTTGTTTTTCAAGATAATGGAATAAAATTTGGGGGATTTGTATACGACATAAAATTGCATTTTTTGACTTTGAGGTGACTCAACATTATGGAACTTCCGGTTTAGGTAACCAGAAGTGACATAAACTTTCGATTTTTAAATGGGACACCTAGTATATTTTTCCTTTTTTGGACTTCATATGACATTCTAAATATAACGATGTGTCCCTTTTGTCACTTTTTGTCACCAAAAAAATTTTTTTTTCCAAATTTATTGTTTTATCTAGAGGGCTACAAAATCATGCCTTGAAGAAAATTGACATGCCGACAGCTTCTGCAAAAGTTAATTTGGTTGTTGTTTAAAAAACATGGAAAATAATAGTTTTACAAGGAGTGAAAAAGTTAATGTTATTTGTGTTTGGAGAATGTAGAAAGAATTCATTTTCAATTTTTGTTTTATCAGTTTTGCTGGTCACAGACTACTTGATGCATTTAAATCTAAATTTGTTCTCAAAAGATGTTTCATTTTAGAAAAGTTCCAAGTTTACTTTTTAAAGTTTTTTTTATGGTAGCTTTTCAAAAACCTAATAGTGTGTTATATCAAAATAATCGTAATAAAATCCTCTTTTTTCTTAACCCGACGAGCCACCATGTTGCCGTAAAAAAAATTAGTTATTCAACTTTAAAGATTAAATTTTACACAGCACATGGCATTGGACCAAAAATAGTAAAATTGTATATTTCCCAAAATTAAAGACCTGAAATAAGTGATAAGTATAAAACAATAAATTTGAAAAAAAAATATATTCTTGGTGACAAAAAGTGACAAGTGACACATTGTTGTATTTGGAATGTCATATGGACTCAAAAAAAGAAACATATACTAGGTGTCCCATTTAAAAATCGAACGTTTATGTCACTTCCGGTTAAACCGGAAGTTCCATAATGTTGAGTCACCTGTCAGAAAATGCAGCTTTATGTCGTGTACAAATCCCCTAAATTTTATTCCATTATCTTAAAAACGAAAAAAGTTGGAGGGGCGAACCATCTTCCGTGGACGCTCGGTATATGCATTTTGCATACAGTGATGGGCTAAAATATGGAACAAATTCATTTAAAAATCAGGTATTCATTTTTTGAAAAAACGCTCGGACAAGTCGATTATAATTCTTTCTTCCGAATTTTTTGCCTCAAAAAGAAATTATACCGGGTGTGTCAAAAAGTAGATGTAGCAAAATTTTTTTGTTTTTTAAATAGAACCCCCTATTTTTACTTATTACCCTAATTCTACGTAAAATTCTGCGCATAATTCATGTAGCATACTCTATCCTTATCTCTAACGGTTTTAGAGAAAAATTACATCATAAAAAAAATTCTTTAAAAAAAGGTACATGTACATACTTAAAGGTAAACAGGTAAATTTAAATGAATTGTTACTACGATAGCAAGTCATGTGTCAATCAAAAATTAGTTTAGGTATAATTTTGAAAAACGGTGATCATGGTGCATTTAAATGAAACACAAAGAATCGAAATTTTAATTTTAATTGGATGTGGAGACAAAACAAGAAGTCAAGACGAAGTTTGTAACTTGTTTAACGCTAAGTATCCAGAACGGCCGATTACAAGATCTACAGTAAGTAACATTGAGAAGAAATTCAGGGAAACAGGGAATGTAAAGGATCGTCTACGGCCAGGTCGTCCAAAAATTAGTGAAAACTCACAATTGAACATTTTGTTAGAGGTTGAAGATAATCCTTATAGTGCATCCACTGAACTAGCCCTTAATAATGATGTTAGCCGACGATCTGTGTTGCGGGTTTTGAAACAAGAAAAGTACCATCCGTACAAAATTAGGTTGCTGCACGAGCTAAACGAAGATGATCCCGACCGCCAACTACAGTTTTGTGAAACTATGATGGAAATTTGCAACTTAAATCTATTTTTCCATCGCAACATCCTTTTTAGCGATGAAGCGACGTTTTGTTTGAATGGTTCGGTAAACAGACAAAATTTTCGGTATTGGATTACAAATAATCCCCGTTGGATGAGAGAACAGCACACGCAATACCCACAAAAAGTAAATGTTTGGGCAGGGATATTAAATGATAGAATTATTGGACCTTTTTTCTTCGATGAAAATCTTACAGGAGACCGATATTTACAATTTCTTCAAAATGAATTAATTTCCACACTAGCAGCGGATTTTCCAAATCCGAATCAGCCTCATCTACCAGAAGCGTCTATTTGGTTTCAGCAGGATGGTGCTCCGCCTCATTTTGCTCGACAAGTACGAGAGTATTTGAATACTGTATTTCCCGAACGATGGATAGGTAGAAGAGGACCCATAGAATGGCCTGCAAGATCTCCCGATCTTACACCCATGGATTTCTTTCTTTGGGGTTATTTGAAGTCAAAAGTGTATTAGGATAAACCACAAACTTAGATATGAAATTAGGCAAATTAATGAAAATACTGTAAATAATGTTTTAGAAGGGTTTTTAAGTAGATTAGCATATTGTCAAGAAGTTAATGGTTTGCATTTTCAACACTTAATAAACTAATTTTTTAACCTTTTTTTAAAGAATTTTTTTTTATGATGTAATTTTTCTCTAAAACTGTTAGAGATAAGGATAGAGTATGCTACATGAATTATGCGCAGAATTTGACGTAGAATTAGGGTAATAAGTAAAAATAGGGAAGTTCAATTTAAAAAACAAAAAATTTTGCTACATCTACTTTTTGACACATCCGCTATAATTTCTTTTTGAGGCAAAAAATCCGGAAGAAAGAATTATAATCGACGTGTCCGAACGTTTTTTCAAAAAATGAATACCTGATTTTTAAATGAATTTGTTCCATATTTTAGCCCATCACTGTATATTCCGCCCTTTATTTATAATCAAATAACACAATAAAAGAGAAATTTCTACACCCAAACCTAACATATTTTCAAAATAATTAGCAAGGGATTTTCCAATCAATTATCCCTTGTCCGTACCTATACCGACACAAATAAATATAATTTTTAGTGTTGTCAATTCACTTCTGCAAAAACATGTTAGTCGTTAGAATAAAAATAGTGTACTGCTACTGAGTAATCAATGGTATGTTTTGTGTTTTTTAATAAAATTGATATTAACTCTCTTTGTAGTTCTGAAGAAGGTTGTAAAATGAATCGAAAATTAACAATAAAAAGAGTTTCAAACAAAAATTGACCTAAAACCCAGAAAAAGTTACTATACTTAAATTATTTGATTTAAAAAAAATATTATGTTCTTAAAAAAAAATATGAGCTATACATAATAGAGAGATTTTGGAACGTTTAAAATAACAACAGTAAAACACAGTGTTATGGTTAATTTTATTAACGATAACGATTACGGTGACAATTACAAAAATAGTTTTTGAACGTCTTAAAAAAAATAATTTGACAGATGCAAACATAACCTTTTTTTAATTCTTTAATTGTTTGACATGAGTCAATCAACAATGACGAAAAGGTACAAAAATGTAAGGTTGTGTTGGATTCCTGAGTTATGTTGCCAAGTCGTTTACAAAAAAATATAATTACAAAGAAAAAAGAAAAGCATAAAGTCTTCCTCCACAATTTTTATTAAAAAAAACCAGGCGAACCTAGAATGATTCAAAATATATAGAATCGACATGTTTCGTGTGTAGAAACACTCATCATCAGGAAAAACAAGTAAATAATAAAAAGCTGATGTTATTAATTAGCAATAGAGAAAATAAGTAGTGGTACTAAGCCGTAATGGAGCCTTCGATGGTAACATGAGGATCGAGTGAAAAATCGTAATATAGCAGAAGACAGGAAATATCACAGCACACTGAAAGGTCGAAGAACAGTGTCAAGATACTCTGGGTGGGAAATGAAGAGAAAAATAAGAAATTTTTTAAAAAAACTTTGTAAAAGTCATTCTAAATGTATGTGATAAAATATTTTTACTTTTGATTCAGTAAGGTTGGAGACATGTGGAGTGCATGGAAGTGGTCAAAAAAGGGGGGAATGAAAGTTTTTTTGGTTTTTGTATAAAAGACGTGTAGGTGCTTTCATTTAGCTTAAAACAAAATACTGTTGGGGTACCAAGCTTGTTACGGCTCAGTTACCCCAGCCCAACAGCATTTTGTTTCAAGCTAAATGAAAGCACCTACTTACACGTCTTTTATACAAAAACTAAAATTTTTTTTATTTCAACCCTTTTTTAGAGCACTTCCATGCACATGTCTCCAACCTTACTGAATCAAAAGTAAAAATATTTTATCACATACATTTAGAATGACTTTTACAAAGTTTTTTTAAAAAAGTTCTTATTTTTCTCTTCATTTCCCACCCAGAGTATCTTGACACTGTTCTTTGGCCTTTCAGTGTGCTGTGATATTTCCTGTCTTCTACTATATTAAGTTTTTTCACTCCTCATGTATACCATCGAAGGCTCCATTACGGCGTAGTACCACTACGTACTTATTTTCTCTATTGCTAATAACATCAGCTTTTTATTATTTACTTGTTTTTCCTGATGATGAGTGTTTCTACACTCGAAACATGTCGATTCTATATATTTTGAATCATTCTAGGTTCAGCTGGTTTTTTTTTTTTAATATAAATTGTGAAGAAAGACTTTATGCTTTTCTTTTTTCTTTATCATTCCACTCCACTTTGAGTATGGACTACTTCTTCAAAAATATTATTACATTTCTTACCGCAGCGTTATTATATGATTTACATAAACTTAAATTTTGAATTATGTATAAAAAAAAACCTTTTGTGTTCGGTTTTATCTAAACTACAGTTATAAAGTTATTTCAATTTTTTTAAGTGTTTTCCGAAAAATGATCGTGTCCGAAATATATTTTTATTAAATTATATAGGTAAGTATTGGCAACATGGCAAATTAAGCAAAATAAGAATAACCATAACGATAGCCTTCCTTATATCTCCGTAATTAACGAAGCTCGTTATCGTTAATAAAGGAATCGCTGCCTCGTTTTAGTACTGCGCATGCTCAGAATAACGATAAAGATAACGACAGGCTAAAATAAGAGTTCCAAAATCTCTCTAATCTTTTAAAAATAGTTACTTTATGCTAAACAGTTAGCAGTTAAATTGTCGAAAAATTAACAGTTACTAACACAATAACCAAAAAGCTTTACCGAAATCTGCAACAGGATTTTCGCTCCGGTTGATTTATCACCGAAACCGCAGGCCCGACATTTGACAGAGATTGCGGACCTTTCGGCTAAAATACGTTTGCTGTTTGCCGGAAAAGCAGCTCCCCCGGGAATCCTGATAACATGATGGACAGCGGTGTAATACACACAAGAAGATCAAAGATGCCCTACAAGAAAAGATGATTAGGTGAATACCTTTTACTGCAGGGATAAGTGAACTCGCTTTTACACGGTGGACCAATTAAAGTTATCTACAGTGTGACCAGTAAAGTCCGCATCATATGGGATTTTTTTTTATTAATAGCTTTATTCAAAATTTGACTTTGGCATCAAGTTCTGCTTCGATCGAGATGAAAATTAAGCAAAAAAATAGTAGCCACGTTATTTGCATTATCTGTCAAATTTGAGTTTTTTTCAAAAAATAATTCAAAAGTAAGGTTATTTCTAAAAATATCGAAAAAAGTTATAAAAGAAAGTTTTTTTAAATGCAGTTTCTAGCCAACATGCTTAATTTCAGCTGCATAAGGTAAATTTGATTTTTTTACCCACCCCTAAAATTTATTTTTCACTTAATGAACACTTTACTGATGACACTGTGTTCTTTTTTGTCTTAATACTAAAGTGTATTACTTTCCAACACAAACCACGTTTTTAATAATACTTTTTTTATGAAGTTACTGTTTACAGGGTCAAAAACAAATAAACTTTGCATCACATGCGACCAAATGTTAATAGCCCAATTTTGATTTTGTAGAAAAATACACATTTAATATGACGCTATTTTAAAGAAAATATATCTGAAATAAAGCATTGTCAAAACTAAGAAGTTTTATGTAGGTTGCGTTGAGTCTTATTTTGCAAAAGTAGTGCAATTTACAAAATATGGGTAAAAAATCAAAATTATCTCAGGCAGCTAAAATTTTGCATGTGGGCTAGAAACTGCATTTAAAAAAACCTTTTCCAATAACTTTTTTTGATACTTTTAGAAATAACCCCACTTTTGAATTAGTTTTTGGAAAAATTAAAATTTGACAGATAAAGCGAATCACGTGACTATTATTTTTTTGTTTAATTTTCATCTCGATCGAAGCAGAACTTGATGCCAAAGTCAAATTTTGAATAAAATTATTAATAAAAAAAATCCCATATGATGCGGACTTTACTGGGTCACACTGTATACAGGGTGATTCACTGTGGACGGCACGTTATGAGTATAGGACGAACCAGCTAGCGAATCGATCTGAAAATTTGGATATTTTTACAACGGGCATGCTCTATTTATCTAAACATACAGTGTTGCCACTTCTAAATTTAGTGGCAACTTCGATGTTTTAAATGGTACATCATGTAATTTATTTTATTTTCGAACCCCCTATTATTTTTCTAAAAACTTTGTTTTCTATTATCATATACCGTGCGAGCAAAAATTATTTGCATCAAAGAGGGCCTTGCATCTAAGGACGTAATGCTTAGCCGTAGAGCTTAATACTTGTTGGGTGGCAGTAACTACCTGAATTAACAATCAATCAGTTATTCCGTCATCTTTGACAGTCGTTACAAGTAATTTGATTCATCGCTAATTTTTCCAATTTCTTGAACAATTCACACAATGGGCTTTACGGAACGGCACAAAACATTCATGGTTGAAGCGTATTTTCGAAACGGGGTTAAAGTAAATGGTGAGTGGCAAAACAATCCGGGTTTGTGCATGGACGATTTTCACGAACATTTTCCTATCGTTGCTTTTATTGCTGGGTATTTTTATCATTGCCTGAAAAGAACCGTGGCTGTGTTTAGGGAACAGGTTCTATACAACACAAAAAAAGAGCAGGAAGATCATCTGTAAGAACAGAAAAACTTGTTGCAAACGTTCGTGAAATAATGGAAAATACGCCAACAAATTGTATTAGACGCCTGTCCCAAGAAGGGAAGATCTTATGGAACATGCAGGACTATTCTTAGGAAGCAGCTAAATTTATTTCCTTATAAAGTGCAAGTATGAATAATTGTGTTAATACAAATTTAGAATAAGAAAGGATTATCCAAGAATGTGGTAACATTTCTTCAGAGATGCTGGCTGGTCAACACTTTCGAGAGAAAGAAGAGACGTGTGAATTTATGCTTGGAGCATGGCGGTGGCCAATTTCAGCAATTTATGTAATTGTTTTTCTTTTTCTTTCTGTATATTCTTACTTTGTTAATTTTGTAAATAACAAAAATAAATTTGTATTTGTCTACTTATTTTATTACTCATAAGTTTGGCATATATCATGTCATAATATGAATTGGACAAAATTTTAACCTAGATTTGATTAGATATATCGTCCCCATATCATTGTGATCTAAACCAAGCTCTACGTTTTTTTATCCAAGCCCTCTTTGATGCAAATAATTTTTGCTCGCACGGTTCCTAACTCTAACCGTTTCTAAAATAATAATTAAAATCCAACTTTTTTGACAGAATACATAAAAATATTGATATTTTTTAGTTTTAAAATATTTCGACCCTGGAATTTGGTAGACAGTAAAATAATACCAGGGGGCTTTCAAACTTACACCCAAATTTTAGTTGCGATATACAGGGTGGTTTAAAATACAGTTAATTTGGTTACTTGAAAAGGTGACCATAAGTATTTAATGTAACACCCTGTATATTACCACTGGTTTGATAAGCTACCTAAATTGGCTGTGTATTTTTATATATTATAACTAAAGGGCGGAATATACAGGGTGTTTTTTTAAGGTCGACGAGCGGTCATATCTCGGAAACTACTGGGCATAGAAACTCAGGAAAAGAAAAATTATAATTAAAGTGGCCACGGGAAAATTCTGAAAATAATTTTTAAGTTCCGTATTTTGCCGCAAGAGGGCGTTTTTGAAAAGTAAATTTTAAAATTTTACATAACTCCGAAAATTCTACATTAAGGTATATTCTTGATAACATCATTTTAAAGCTTGGACAATTATGCATCGTTTTGGTCTTATGCTCATTGGCGTACCGACTTTAATAAGAGTGGGGGAAGCTGTTGAAAGTATAATCATTTAAATCGCTGTAACTTATAAACGATTTATCCGATTTTAGCAAACTAAAGACTGTTTGGAAGAGAAATGTATGCACTTTCACCAATCATATTTAGTTGTCCATAATAGTTCTCAAAAAAAAATGCTAGAGGGCGCAATTTGCAATAACAATACATTTTTTGATTTTACTCCGAAAAAATAAATCATACGGTATAATTATGATACCATAATCGAAAAGTAGATGAAATTTGCAAGAAACGATGTGAAGACCTTCAATTGGTGTATCCAATGGTACACGATAGTTTCTAATAAAATTGCTGGAGGGCGCAATTTGTATTAAAAATTATTATTTTGGCGATAACGCTGAAACGAACGAGGATATCGAACTGCGGTCTTCACATCTTTTCTTGCAAATTTCATCTACCTTTCGATTATGGTATCATAATTATACCGTATGATTAATTTTTTCGGAGTAAAATCAAAAAATGTATTGTTATTGCAAATTGCGCCCTCTAGCATTTTTTTTAGAACTATTATGGACAACTAAATATGATTAGTGAAAGTACATACATTTCTCTTCCAAACAGTCTTTAGTTTGCTAAAATCGGATAAGTCGTTTATAAGTTACAGCGATTTAAATGATTACACTTTCAACAGCTTCCCCCACTCTTATTAAAGTCGGTACGCCAATGAGCATAAAACCAAAATGATGCATAATTGTCCAAGCTTTTAAATGGTGTTATCAAACATATACCTTAATGTGGAATTTTCGGAGTTATGTAAAATTTTAAAATTTACATTTCAATTACGCCTTCTTGCGGCAAAATGCGGAACTTAAAAATTATTTCCAGAATTTTTCATGGCAACTTTAATTATCATTTTTCTTTTCCTGAGTTTCTATGCCCAGTAGTTTCCGAGATATGGTCGCTCGTCGACCTTAAAAAAACACCCTGCATTTTTGCATATTTTGTCAATTTTATAATAAAATGCATATTTTTCGTAAATTATTATTTAAGAGCATATTTTTATGTTTTCGGCTTTATCAAAAAAATTAAAAACGTTAAAGGTTTAATGTCCAGTTCGGTACTTATTTCGGGGATTTTCCAATCGAAGATTATTTTAATTATATTAACATTTTGGTTATACCCACATTACATTTACTGGGGGTTTCCGGGGTTTGCAGGAATATTGTTAGGGGTTGTTTATTGTCACTTAATAACGCGGTATTATTACCTGCTTAACAAACTGTATTTAAATTAAAATAAATCCATTTCAAATGTAAAAAAATGTTTTTAAAGGCACCTTTAAGAGTGTAGTTGTATAAGGATAGGTTACCCGGAGTTAGTTTACCTCCAGAACCTGTAATTACCCGGTATGGATTAAGGCCGCAATATTTCACGCAGAGCATTTCGAAGCCATTAAAGAACTAATTTTGGATTTAGATGACGATTCGGCAGGTGTTGTGCAATGCAAAGTAAAGAGTTGTTAAAAAGTGCAAGTGTTGCTAAATATCTTGTTTTTATTAAGGTTAATTTCAGTTTTATACCGGACATAATATCCTAGTTGGAGAGTAGAAATTTAAGTTTAAGAGACTTAATTAGTATTGTAGTATTGAAACTTTTTCCGCTAAATGTACGAACATTCCCGGTAAAGTAGGAGGTCAAGTACGGAACAAATTGGATTTAACAGAACTGCAAAAAAGAATGAAGGATTTAAATACTTAAAATTAACTGCAGTAAAAAGCATTTATGAGGATAAACCATCCAACGAAGTTGTATCTTGGCATTATATTTTGCTATTTAAGTTGCAGTATTGTCCCATTACATCAGTAGATGTTGAAAGAAACTTGTCTTAGTATGAACACATTTTTACTAATAGAAGACTTTTTAGTTGAAAATTTTGAAAAATATTTAGTAATAAATGCCTTTTATACAATTTTAGGTTAAAAAATTTTTTACGTTTATTTTTCTTTGTGTCTTTTTGCATTTTTTTAAAAATAAACATATTTTTAGAACGCAATGTGTTTCTTTACCTTATTTTACTATAATAAATTAAGAAATATTGCATAGGTACCAGTATGCATATTTGGTAAAAAATGCTAATAACTGCATATTTTAAAGGCAAACAAGGCATATTTATGCTCATATTTTGGCTGAAATTAAGTGCATATAATTCGCCCTTTAAATATAACTATACAGTGTGTCCAAGATAAGAATGGGATAGCATTGGAATCTTGGAAACGGTAGGAATTACAATGTTGGTTAAATTAGGAAAAAGTGGCACAATTTAAATACCTTTTACATGGTGTTTGCAAAATTAAACTATCTTTAACCGATTTCGATATTTTTTTTTAAATAATTTTTTGCTGTACTTAGTAGGTAGTTCTTATTTATGTATTGCATTATTTTGACAGATATAAAAAAATAAAAAATTCTTTTTTATGGTAACTTTTTAAGCTGAAGAAGATAGCGTTTACAGATTTTTAGTACGACGTTTCGTTTTCGAAAAAAAAACATCCTCAACTTTCTTTTTTTACATACGGTCCTGTTTTTTTTTAATCGAAGGCTATTTTGAACTCTAAAATAACTGATGTACCACTTGCATTGTTTTAAACATATTTTCAGCTTTTTAGCTATCGTTTAAAAATATTCAAGAAAAATCTCCATAGTTCGGTACTGCTCGAAAAACATTTATTAACATAATACCAAATTAGAACTTAATTACAAACAGTTTTCAAACAAATAGCCATTGTTTTCTAAGCATAGGTAACATCGTCTTACTGTGGAATTCAAAACATTGTTAAGTACATCTGGGGTAATCGTTTGAAATGCTTCTAAAACCAGTTGACGCGCAATTCTTCCTCCGTTTGAAAATTACGTTGGTGCACATAGTTTTTAATGTACCCCCAGAGATAAAAGTCCAAAGGAGTTAGATCAGGCGATCGTGCAGGCCAAGAAACAGCTATCCATCTGTCAGGAAATCTACCAACCTGTTAAATATTCTTGGACAATTCTCGAATTATGAGCGGGGGCCCCATCTTGTTGAAACCAAAAGTTATTGATTTCTGCTAGTGGTAAGTTGTTATCGAACCATTCTTCCAAATTATGCTGCAGTAAATTTCGATACCGCTCCGAATTTAGTGTTCCGTGGTAAAAAATTGGCCCAATTATCTTTGTTCCCTAAATTCCTACCGACATGTTGAAACCAAAACGATGTTGGTGTCTACCCATTTTGTACAACCGTGGATTTTCTGTGGACCAATAATGCGTATTTCTTCTGTTACAGATTCCGTTGTTGGTTATCATACTTTCATCAGAAAATAAAATTTTATTGACGAAATTTTCGTCGTTTTGACATTGCCTAGTGTACCATTCGCAAAATACCCTTCGTCTTATGTCGTCTCCCGGTTTTAGTCCTTGGCAGATTCGAATTTTGTACGGGTGATATTTGTTCTTACGCAAAATAAAATGTGCCGTAGATGAAGACTGATGTTGTAGGGTATTCAGTTACAGCTAATGCCACATTATTTTGAATTTCCTTATTACATGATTTGTTTCTATTACCAACTGCTTTATTAAATGACCCATACTGCAATAAATTGGCAACAATTCTTCCAAATCTTTTTATTTGGTTGTAATTTCTCTGGGTAATTATTTAAATACATTTGCTCAGATTCTCTAGTATTTAAAAAAAAATCTTTTGCCCCCATAAATGAACGATAAATTACTTCGTTTTGTCTTTGATATATCTTCATTGTTAGATTACAATGTGACCATTTTCTGAGGTGATGAATACTGTATAAGTATTGCGCTTACATTTTGTACCTACTTAAAGCACAGAAGACTTTATTAATAATTTCCTTATAGCCAAACAGTCCTCTCCTTTTGGAAATCATGACCTTTAGGAAAAATATTTTACTGACGCTATATTTTTTTAACATGGTGTATTATCTTAAATTAATTTTGTTAAACTATTTGTTACACTAAAAAAAACAAATATATTACAAAAACCGAGCACATAAACGATCTAACTTATTCGTCCAAGCAAAAAATATTGATTATATTTTAAATTTCTTTTATTTTCAATTTTAATTTACATAATTTTTATGTCAAACAAGAGTTTGTTTAGCATGGCTAAAATCCAGATTGAAATTAAATTGTCTAGAAAATTTTACAAATAATCGCTTATAGTCAAAGAATTGACTAGTTAGATATAGATAGGATAACCAAAAATAAAGTGATGAAGTCTGGCCTCTTTTACGTTAAAATGTTGGCGATAGGGACAGAACTTTGCAAAGTTTTTTGACCATCGAATTCACCATATTTTTATACTTGTACGGGGGTCTCAATGGTTTAATAGATAGATAGAATGATATAGCGTTAATTTTATTTACAATTGAAACATCGAACTCAACGTGGGATAGATTAAAAGGTATGGCGGTATTCATTGGTAATACATAGAAATAAATTTGACATGCACTAAACTTACCAATGTAAAACGCTATGAACAACCCTGACAACATACAAGGGATTCGCCCCTCATATATTGTAGTTACGAGCCAATCAAGTGGCAAGCAGTGCGCCTGCGCGTGTTTCGCGTTCAATACTGCGTTGACATATTATTATTTACATTCGCGGCATAGTAAAAAGCCGCCAAAATGCCATGTATTTTTAAATACCCACAGCTGGATTTGTTTTCAGTGAGCGTAAGGTTTGGCAATTGTACCGTAATTATGATGGATAAATTAATAATATTAAATTTACAATAGTAAATGATGATAAATGAAATGTTTGTTATTGGAAACAGGAGAGTTAATTAACCTAAACTGGTCAAGTCTACTCACAGTTTAATTTAAATTATATACACCAAGAAAATTTAGTCTCTGAAACGTGACGCGTGAGCTTGCTACGGCGCACCATTGAACTGGGAACTTTTAGGAAAAACCAGTATAAACTGTTAATATCACGTGTGGGTGTCAACGGTTAAAACGCTTTGCTTTTAGAAAAAATGTTCTCTAACAACATTTTAACGTCTTTTAAAAGTATTGGAAACCGGTCCCTTATTTTAACAGTCAGTGTATGTATAGTTAAATGGTTACAAACGTGAAAGAAGTAAAGGTCCATTATCCCTTGCTTTATATTTAACCAACATTGATAAATGGCCGTAACAAATATCTAAATTTATTGTTCTTTTATACGGGTAAAATTACAAAATGGAGTCCTAACAATGGAGCAGATGAATATTAAAGAGTGTGCAGTCTTTTTGATAAAAAAAAATATACATTCATGATTCTGATACGGAAAAAGATGCTTTATCATCGTTAGGGTAAAGGAAAAGGATATGAAAAGCCTTTTTTTAATTTATAATGAAAAATATACCCATATGCTATACCTAGATTAAAAAGGCTTTTACAACCTAAACGTAAATTTTGGTTTTTAAGGAAACTACATACCGGTTTATTCACGTTATACGACACGGTAAATTATTTGTTTTGGAAAAAAACAAATTTGGGGTGGATAGGACCTTGTGGGAGGTAGGTACATTTTAAAATTATTTTCATAATGTACAGGGTGTCCCAAATTCGATGCTAACCATTGGGATCTCGAACTGTAAAAGATACAGTATATGTTAAATAGGGGAAAGTTAAATAATTTGGAGCTAATGTTAATGCTGGTGAGAAATCAAGAAAATTCCGACTAGTTCCGGAGATATCTGAAAAAAACCGAAAACTTTATTGTGTGTTTTGTTCTTTTGTGGCGTTATTTATAAACATATTAAAAAACGGGAAGAACGTTCTACAGGCACGTTTTACGACAGATTTAATGATAATTTTAGTTTAATTTATTAATGGGCGTTTCGGTTTTCAGATATCATCATAAGATCAAAATCTTTAAATACAAACCTGAAATTTTAACATTACTTTCTGAAGTATTTTGTTTACTCAAAATATAAATCAAAACACTAACTTTACAGTTCATTGTTTTGAAAAGAAAATCCATCATCAGTAACTTAAAGTTATTTTGCAATACGATCCTGATATTTATTACTTTTTTTAAATATGCTACTCTAAACAAAAAGGAAGATATTTATTAAGTAATATTTTTTTGTAATATTTTGGTAGCAAAAGAATTCTATAGTAAGCATTATAATTAATAAGAAATAATGTAATAAAGCACCAAAGAAATTTCTGTTTAAAAAATAATGGGTACCTATATTCTTCTCTTTTGGGTAGTATGTATGGTACCCTCTCGTTTGTTTCGATAGCGAATTTATACCAATAAAATTGAGCGAGTGAAGCGGCAGGTACCGACTAGTCTATTATAAATTTAAAACAACTTTTAGTACTGTTTGGGTAACATAATAAAAACGAGAATATCAATCTTCACTAACTAACTACATAATTATTCCGAAATACTATAGTCAATTACCAAAAATATAGGCAGTGACGTAGCTCTCATAACCATGGAAATTACCAAAATACTGTATGGTCATTGGCGGTTTGCATTAGTTTCCATGGTTTCGAATAATACGTCACTGCCTATAATATTGGGTTTTGAGTATAGGTAAAAATATTAATTCCTTATTTTATTATTTTATTTATTTATTCCAATAAAAATCCCGAAAGTATTTGTTTATGAGGGATTCTCTACTAATTACAACATCTTAAATAATGTAATTATTAAATATAACTAATTAAAATACAAGGTAAGTCAATAAAAATAAATATTTAAAACTAAAATAATACTTAAAATGAGTAGGTACATTATATGCAAACCTCGGTTTTTGCAGGATAAAGTAGAGTACACGCATTGAATCGACTCGGACCGGTCGACTCGGAAAAGAGCAGTCGGAAAAGAGCAGTCAGAAAAGAGCAGTCGGAATATCAACGCGCATTGAATCGACTCGGACCGGTCGACTCGGAAAAGAGCTGTCGGAATGACAACGTCAGCCGCGAATTAAATTCGCTTTGCCGGCAGTCGTCCACTAGTAGTCGAGTAGAGGAGCAGGAGAAGTAATATTTCGTTAACTTAACTATGAAAAATACTAGGATTTGTAGAGACATTAAGTAGTAGATGTAAAAATAATTAAAGGAAATACTCTTACGGTGTGTTAGCATGAAAAATCATTTAATATTTATAATTTTCATAAAAATAAATTTAATTTTTTTGTAAGCTGTTAATTTAAATTGTATGCCTTAATTTTCCATAACTTTCCTAAAATTTACTTATATAAAGTTGTTTATTCATCACTGTTAAAAATATCTTGTTTTATTGTAAAATTAAAATAAAATTTAATATTACAAAAACATTAATGTATCCTTATATCTACCACATGAAAGTATGTGTAAAATTTATATTTTTATATTTTTTAAGGAACTATCATGTAAAATTCAACCCACTTTTTACAGTGTGCAATAAAAAAGTTACACTCAAGTTTGTTTTACTAAAACTAAGGCTCGAGAAGTCGACCGATCCGAGTCGACCGGTCCGACGCAGTGCGCGGGGTCTAATTTAATTACATGAATATCAAAAATGTCCGACTGCTCTTTTCCGAGTCGACCGGTCCGAGTCGATTCAATGCGTGTACTCCTTAAGTTGTTTTAAGATAAACGCAAAAACCCGCTGATAAATTTATTTAAAAAAAAAAAAAATTGCAAAAATTCTATAAAAGTATGTAGATACGTTATTAGTTACTTTTATCCGAAAAAGTAAAAAAAAATTCTTTAGAATTAACTAATTTAGTAAATAATTCAAATCAAATTATTCAAACACAAAGTTTTACATTTTTCTCGTTCAAAAAACAAGTTTTGCAACTAAGAAATGCAAAATACTAACCGGATAATAAAAATAATTATGGGGAAAAAAACTCACAGTCATCTCCGCAAATAATATATGAAAAGTCAATTTATTGGGGTGTACATGTTTCGGTACTAGAAAGTACCATCATCAGCACCGAAGGGCCCAAGTTACACGAAGGAATGTAAACAAATTTTAAAAACAAGTAAAGTTTACTATGTACGGGAAGGAAAAGAGGAGGAAACTTCTTTCGCTTTTTAATATCGTTTTTTAATTTTTAACACTTTTTTAAATATTTTAACTTTGTTTTCGTCCAATTATACAATATGTTCTTGTCCTTTTCATGTTTTTAAAATTTTTTTACATTCCTTCGGTGCTGATGATGGTACTTTCTAGTACCGAAACATGTACACGGTGATCATTTATAATGTCCCCCCCCCCCCTCTTAACTTTTTGTTTTTTGCATTAGATAAAAATTTTAAGTATAAAAGTTGTAGAGAATCATGTAAGCTATTTGCAGAATAATTTAAATATATACAGGGTATTGCAGAAATGAGTCACAGGCTAAATTTTTTTTTTTTAAATGGTACACCCCATATATTTTTAGCTTTTTAGAATCTCCTAAAACTTCTGAATATTTTTCTTATAACATGTCCTATACCTAAATATAATAGTTTTCGAAATAATCGCATTTTACCTAAGCGGCTACATTCAAATATAAATATTCTAGATTTCAGTAAAGTTCTTAGGTGGCCGTGAATTAGGCGGTCGCGGAGAAACAAAAACTATGTTTATTAGTGACAGTTACTGACATATTAAGTAAATACAACATTTTTTTTTTTGATAAAGATGCCTTATTCAGAAAGGGAAAAACAAGTAATTTTGCAAACATTTATTAAAGCAAACAATAGCGTTAAATTGGCTCTATGGGAACTGCATAGAATTATTCGCCGGGTCCACGTTTCAGACAAAAAAACACTCGATCGAATCTATGAAAAGTTTCAACATCCTAGCGAGAAATAAGAGAACAATGAAAAGAGACGAAAATAGTGATTTAAATAATAATATACAACTAAAAGTTGAAGAAACTCATTTCTTTAAGAACAGCATCGAAATGTTTAAAGGAAGAGCTTGATGATTTAAAAAATACCTCTTATGGAAGGGTTCAAAACACTCTTAAAAAATATGAATATAAAGCTTTCAAAATTAGGCCTGTAACAAAATTAACGCAGAGACAGCGAGAAAAAAGGGTTGAATTTTGCCAAACTATGATGGAAAAAATTCATGTAAATCCCAGTTATTTCGAAAATGTATTTTGGACTGACGAGTCATCATTTTCAACTAGCGGCATGATAAACAGAAAAAATAGCAGACAATGGGCCACAGGAAATCCCCACTGCTACAGGGAATTTAAATTTCAAGGACGACAAACTATTAATGTGTGGTGTGCTATTTTAAACAACAAAATAATTGGTCCCCATTTTTGAACGGTACTTTAAATGGAGAAGGTTATTTGAATTTTCTCCAACACGAGCTAGAGGACTATTTTGATGTGCTTCCGTTGGAACAAGAGCGAGACATCGTCTCCCAACAAGATGGCGCTCCACCTCACAGTGTAGTAGCTTTTACAAATTACCTTAATCAAAGGTTTAATGAATGAATTGGACGGAATGCACCAATACAATGGCCACCTAACAGCCCTGACTTGAAGCCGATGGGTGCATTTTTATGGGGAACATTAAAGGATCGAGTGAATGCAAATAACATTGAAAGCACTGAACATTTAAAATAACTTATTAGAGCAGAAATTCGAATTCTGAATGAAGATTATTCTCAATCTATCACCGCCGCATTACGAAGGTTACGAAAAACGTATATCAAATGTATTCAAGAAAACGGTGGCCCAGTTGAGCAATTTGATTTGTAATTACCAAAGGTTCTTTTTTATTGAAATTTTAAGACATTAAATTTAAAAATTATTTTTAATTTTGTATTTCATATACTTTTAGTAGTATATTTAAATCACTATTTTCGTCTCTTTTCATTGTTCTTTTTTTTCTCGCTAGGCTAGATGTTTATTGAAACTTTTTATAGATTCGATGGAATGTTTTTTTGTCTGAAACGTGGACCCGTCGAATAATTCTATGCAGTTCCCGTTGAGCCAATTTAACGCCATTGTTTGCTTTAATAAATGTTTGCAAAATTACTTGTTTTTCCCTTTCTGAATAAGGCATCTTTATAAAATTTTTTTTTTTATATTTACTTAATATTATTATGTCAGTAACTGTCACTAATAAACATAGTTTTTGTTTCTCCGCGACCGCCTAATTCACGGCCACCTAAGAACTTTACTGAAATCTAGAATATTTATATTTGAATGTAGCCGCTTAGGTAAAATGCGATTATTTCGAAAACTATTATATTTAGGTATAGGACATATTATAAGAAAAATATTCAGAAGTTTTAGGAGATTCTAAAAAGCTAAGAATATATAGGGTGTACCATTTAAAAAAAAATATTTTAGCCTGTGACTCATTTCTGCAATACCCTGTATATATTTATATTATTCTGCAAATAGCTTACATGATTCTGTACAACTTTTATATTTATCATTTTTATCTAATGCAAAAAACAAAAAAGTTAAGAGGGGGGGACATTATAAATGATCACCGTGTACACCCCAATAAATTGACTTTTTATATATTATTTGTAGAGATGACTGCGAGTTTTTTTCCCATATCTACACAGCTCTACTTTGAGATAATGGACTACTTTCATACAAAATAAAAATAATTGCTTCATTACTTACAATGTTTAATAAAAACACATTAACAAAGTTTAACTTCCTAAACTTTAAAAAATTACGTTTCGGGCATTGTGTCCTCTAAATCCTCAGTATCACTTAAGTGGCTACTCGGCTCGCCTGGATCGACCATTTTGTAGAACTCTAGTTCTGGAATTTCTGTCCAGTCAGGGCCATAGTGCTTCTGCGAAAGACTGGCAATTGACGATTTGTCTCTCCTCAAAGAGTTTCCCGTTATAACTTTTTTAGGGTTTAGTCTTGAAAGTTGTTTCCCACTATACCATCAGAACAAAAATCTGACCTTTAAGGCAGCAGGTATAATCAACAGGCGATTGTCACGTGATGAATATAATAAATAATGATTGGTCAACGGCAAATACCGAGTTTTGCATCTGACAGGTCTAAACAAAAACTGAGCTTTGCATCTACGTTATGTTTTTGAATGTATTTTATTTATTCTACTAAAGTAGCCGTTACTTGATGGAAATTCATGATTATAGAATTAATAAGTAACTGGTTGAGAAAAAATGTTTACTAAGGATGAAATTGTATGTTAATCTTAGATAGTTAGACCATCTGACAAAGGCACTGCGTGCCTAAACAATTATTGTTATGGCAATTTAAATAAAAACATATAGTGGAAATTATAACCATAGTGTTACTTATTAATTCTGTATTTTATTCTACAAAAGACCGACTTTTGCATTTAGTTTTCTTGAGTACCTATGCTATAGACAATGCATTAATGTATACGACATACTAAAAATCTAATTTTTTACAAATGGTCAAAAACCGAGTTTTGCATAATGTAATGTACTCAAATGTTAATATTCAATAAAAAAATAGAAATATTTAAATATGTATAAAGTTATTCAATTATTTATTTTTATTATTTCTTTTATTGAAATAATAAAACTAATAATATCGTTAAGATATCATTTTTAAAAAATTTTGAAAAGAACAATTATTAATAATAAAAGAAGTGCATGTTTAAATTTTTTTTAGTTAAAAATTTGGCTTCTTCTTTTTTAAGTATTTTCTTCATTATCATTTTAAAACTTTTTGTATTTAAAAATTTTAATTCTCGTTGTAAAATTTCATACCTTGATAATAAATGGAGTTCTGACCTGCCCTAGTGTGTATTAAAGGTAAATCAATATTGAAAACAGTTCTAGTAAATTGATTATGTACGTCACGTCTAAAATTAAAACTTATATTTTAATGTTTATTTTTTGATATAATTTGGTAAACAAAAACAATATAAGTATTGCATTAACCTTCAGAACCCACACTGGGGTGTGACGTACCCCAGCAAATTTTTATTACTACGTAATTTATTTACTTGCATAGTTGGAATTAATTCCTCTGGTGCAAATTTTCTTCTTACCTTCCACTACTAGTGTAGGATGTTGTCGCGGTGGGTCCGTAAGCGATAGTCGATCAATACGCATCGAGTCTAGAGTCTGGGTATCTCACACCCCAGTGTGTGCTTTACGTAACAGTTTTTATAGTGGTTTGCAATTTTTTTGCGGTTTGTTTTTGAAGTAGAGGGTAAGTTTAACATCTCCTAATTTCTGATCTTGCATTATAATTTTTTTTTCTAATTTGTGCAAAGAAATGGCATAGACCTCACGGCATCGACCTCTGAGCGAGAACGAATTGCAGAAGTGTTTTATAGATGAAGAAAATAATGATCACTTGCTTGCAGTTTTGGACAAATATGCACGTTGCGGTTTGTGTGTAAAAAAAGAAGGACCGAAAAACAACGAAGTGCATAACATTGTCGTCAACTTATGTGTGATGAACATAGGGCAATGAGTTGTGTTCAATGTGCCGAATGAAGATTTGTGATTGAAAGGTTAACTTCAAGTGTTTCGTTAAGATCGGTGTTTCCGTGTAACGCGCACAAATTTACAATTTTTGATTTGGTTTCGTATATTCTTTAGAATAAAAAAAAATGTTGCTTAGTTTTTAAATTAGTTCGTTTCTAAACGTATTATACTCTTCCTGTTTTTTCTTTTAAGATTTAAGTAATAAAATGTGTTTTGGCGTTCTGTTTTCATTTTGTTTCTTAATTGGACACAATTTTTTGACCAATATGCATTAGCTACATCAAAAAGAAGTTAAAAATTGAATGGTCGTGACTTTAAGTCTAAACATTGGTAAGCATTCGACTTGGGGTGTCATACACCCCGCTGTGGGTTACATGTAACAAAATAATAGGTGTGAGTGCCGAAAGGTTAAGTGAATATCCTTAATAATTGATGTAATATGAAATTTTTTATATAAAAGTTTAGTTGAATATTGTCTATCCAAGCAATAGGTAATTTGAATTGCTTTATTTTGTAAAACTTGTAAAGGATTAAGCTAGTGGCGGCTCGTGGGGTAGAGCCACAGTGCCATGGCACTACCTGTCCTCCTGTCTAGAGCCCTGCCCTTTACAAATTACCAAAACCCAATAAAATTAATATTCTCGTTTTTAAAGCAATTAGCAAAATAATTTAAAAATGGAACACAGTCGGGTGCAAATTTTCATCTAAAAGGAAGCGATTATGCGTAAAACGGTAACGTAGCTTCCGCGCCAAGCGCGACGAGGCACACGGGAGGTGACGAAACGCCATCACCTCAATAAAAAAAAACGTTGGAAATGACCTTGAATGCAAGCAGACAAAAATCTCGACGGGTAGCCAGGCTCTCTTCGTTTGACCGTTTGATGTTAGACGTTTCAAACAGCTGATGTTCGCGTCGCGTCCCGATTTGTTTTCGTTCGGCCGGCGGCTGATTTAATGTAGGGTTAACGAACTTTTTATTTTAGAAATATATAAGTAATGAATACTATTAGATTTTTAAAGGAAACTTTATGGAAAAAATACTTGGGTGTGCGGTTGTGATGAATCTAATAGACTATTTTGTTTTATGTGTGTTTTATTTGGTGGGAAGCAAACTTGGTCCCAAAAAGGTACAGATGATTTGGTCCATTTCTGGGACAAAATGAAGACACATGAAAAATCGAAGGTACATTTAAACAATATATTTAATTTCAGTATGCTCGGTAAAATTAACATTAAAACTCAATTAAATTCTGCATATCACAATGAAATAATGAAGAAAAACGAACAAATTGATAAAAACAGATACATATTAAACCAAATTATAAACTGCGTTCGGTTTTGTGGTGCATTTGAGTTGGCTTTGAGAGGTCATGACGAAAAAGAGACGTCGGAAAATAGGGGCATATTTCGTGAATTAATAAAGTTCAGCTCAGAATTAGACAAAACTCTTAAAGATCATATTGAAAAATCGAAAGTATTTAAAGGAACATCAAAACCCCTACAAAATGAACTTCTGGACTGTATGTTAGATGTGTATCATGATGAAGTCATAAAAGAAATAAAGGACTCTCCGTTTATCGCAGATGAAACCACTGACATTGCTTGTGTGTTTCAACTTGTTATCGTGTTTAGGTATAGTCAAGATATGATTGTAAATTCATAAATTAAATTAGGTGCCTTTTTGCTTATTTTTCCTACTTTAAAAGCAAGAACTATTAACAAAAAAGGGCGTGGCACCCAAAATTTTTTTGCCTGCGGCGCTAAGGGTTTACCTGGCCCTACTTCACTAAAATGGCACGAGCCGCCACTGGATTAAGCCAACTTTAAAAAATTGATCTCCGTGTTAAAGTTAAATAATGTAAATGAGAGTAAATAATAGCAAAATAAATAGGACATAATATATAATTTGGAGTCAAAACACTGAATTTTTTTAAATCCCCACTGGTGCAACTAATTTCTGTTTAATATATTCAATGTGTTATATTAGAGTGAGTTTTGTGTTTGCTAGCACATAATTATATCAGGACCGTATTACAAGAAAACTTTAAGTACCTACAGTTCAAAATAAGGAAATTTTGACAAAATGTTATTGGTTTATGTTTTGGGGGAACAATATAATTCAAAAAGTAATATTTAAACTTCAGGTCCGTATTTAAAAATTTTCATTTCACGGTGATATCCGAAAACCGAAACGTCGTTTCCTAAATTATAAACTTTAAATGCGTCGTAATAAAGTGCCAATAAAAGTGTTTATTGTTTCTTCAATTGTTTATAAATAACGTCACAAAAAAACGAAAACGGAAAATGGAGTTTTCGGTTTTTTCCGATATCGCCGGAAGTGGTCGAAATTTGCTTAATTTCTTATCATTAGTCAACGAGTCTCGGGTTAATTAAGCTCCAAATTATCCAACTTTGCCCCAAGCTAACCTTTGCTGTATCTTGTATAGTTTCCGAGATCGCAATGGTGAGCATCGAATATGAAGCACCACAGGTTGTGCCAAGAACACGAAACGTATCAAAGGTGTGTTTTTTATTTGAAACGCTCTGTATATTATTTCCGTTTCGGTATCTACAATCAAAATATAGGTTAACCGCACTTAAACCTTACGATCTTTGAAATATTTCGTTTTTTTTTTGAAAATGTAGTAAACAGATTACCTTTTCAACTTTTTAAAAAAATTAAATTCACACTGGCGTCTACGTAATAATTGAGTTTTGTGACGCACTTATAAATAATTCGTTAACGCATACAAGGTGTCCAAAAAGTACGACAAAATGGAAGTTTGAAATGGTAATAACTTCTTTAATTTAAAATGAAAACCCCCATATCTTAGGTAAGCAGCAAATGAAAAAGTTAATTGTCAATCGAAACCCAACCAACAATTATATTCTAAAAAAATTTACTATTACCTAAGGTTTTTACTATAAAGCCCGACAGGCCGCTCTACATAGTCAAAAGGGAGTAATATAAACCGCTTAATCACCTATATAGTGGGGAATAAAACCAAGGTAATAAACTGATGAAAAACACTTATCATTAGAGAATTGAGCTTCATAGAGAAGGCCAAGTTAGTAGTCTTTTTCGTGGTAGTAAGGAGGTGTTTTTTACCTGTATTTAACCTTCGTTGGCCTATGCTGGGCCTGTTATGGGTTATAACGTTTATAGAAATCCATATAATCACAATTTTAGAAAAAGATTAACATATTATGTTGTCTTTATTTTTATCAAAGCGCTGGAGGCAGGGGTTTTCTTAAATCAGAATATGTCATGTCAGACGCTATTTATTTTTAAAATGGAGTGCTTGTATATACAGTATGTCCACGGATGGGGTTTACAAGAGGACAAATGGACTAAAAATTGAAAGATACGAAAAAAAGTCACTCTTAATAAACGTTTTTGATTATCTAGAAAATACGATTCATCATAAGAAACTTCAATTTTTTTATACAGGGTGGGTAAAACCTGCAAAAAGGTTACTTTGCTTAAGAGTAAACATCCTTTATTTTGAAAGATACGAAAAAAAGGCACTCTTTATAAACGTTTTTGCTTGTCTAGAAAATACGATTCATCATAAGAAACTTCAATTTTTTTTATACAGGGTGGGTAAAAACAGCAAAATTGTTATTTTGCTTAAGAGTAAACATACTTTATTTTGAAAGATACGAAAAAAATCCACTCTTAATGAATGTGTTTTCTACACAACAAACCAAAGTAGAACAATTCATTAAAAGGTTTACCTATGGAAAAATTATTTTCCAAAAAGCATTCGCTGGCACACCACTGACTGGTGAACCTAGTTAAAATAATAATGACACTTGTTGTCAATGACTTTATTTAATGAAGTTATTATTTAAGTAGAAATTATATCTATTGAACAAAGAGTTTTTATAATACAATGTTATGTGGATGGTCAAGTTTCATACCGCTACGTCATGGAACAATTTACCGAGACATTTTTAGGAATACAAATAACTAGGATGACAATCTGCAAGTTAATAAAAACGTTCAAGAGAACTTGTTCGGTTTTGGATATCAAAAAAAAAAAAAGAAGAAATACGACCATGATGATGTTGCTATAGTCTTAGTTCTTCAATCTGTTGAAGAAAATCCTATGACGTCCCGTAAAAATTGTGTTACTCACTTGGAAGTTGTGAAAAAAAGTCAAATTCAGAAGATCCTTAAGGTGGAATTACCAACGTCATTCAATTTATTGCCAACCTATAACCTATTTCGCTTTTTCTTAGTTTATTATTTTATTGACTAAAATTTAAATAAAATCAATATTGTCTGCACATTATTTAGGTAATAACTGATATATTACAAAAATATCAGTTTATTTCATTGCTTATTTTGGGAGAATTGTATAGTGAAAGAACAATGACATTATAATGTTAAAAAAATCTTAACCGATATTTTTCGATATACAGTGAGGACAAAAAGTATGGAATAAATTCATTATCTAAAAGACGATTTATTTTATGAACAATCGCTCGGACACGTCAACTTTCTTTTTATTTTCTACATATTTTGAAAATATTTTTCCTTATACAGGGTTGCCCAAAAAAGTAGGGCACAAGTCAACTTATTTTTTTTAAATAGATCACCCTATATATTATTACATTTTCGAATTCTACGTAAAATTCTAAACAGTTTTCGTGTAGCATGTGATATACCTATGTCGAATAGTTTCAGAATTACACAGGTTGAAAATTAATTTGTAATACCTTAATAAAGTAGGCTTTGGAAATCCGAAAAGAAACAAAGCGTTAAATGTAATGTCAGCGAATTATTTCATTAAAGTTTACTATCAAAGAAGAAACAAATTTTTTCTAGTCAAAAATTTCGTGAATTAATTTCATCTAATAAAAATAAAATTAACCGAAACAGAAAGAATTGAAATATTAATGATGAAGTTTTTCCAGACAGGTGGATCGGGAGGAGGGGGTTTATTGAGTGGTCAGCGAGATCACCTGATTTGACACTTTTGGACTTTTTTCTATGGGGTTATTTGAAGAGAAAAGTGTTCAAAACAAAACCTATAGATCTTGAGGACTTGAAAATTCGCATTCGAAATGAAATTCGACTAATACCTCCTAGTGTAGTGCATAACAATCAAATTGAGTTTGTAAATAGACTTGGATATTGCCAAGTAGCAAATAGTGAACATTTTGAACATCTAATTAAATACCATTAAATTACCTTCAGAGTATCCAATATTATGCATTACTTACTATTAGTGTTAATACTGTTAATTTTTCTGAAATTTAGCATTGTTGTTATTAAAAAAAGTTTCTCAATATCTATTTTTTGAGCGACCCTATTTAATTAAAAAAAAAACAAATATTGAAATCCATTTAGATAACTTTCAGACGTTCATAATTTCCGTCATGTTGGAAAAGATTTTGCAGTAATTACTAATTTCGTTTTTTTTTTGCCGCTACACCACAGAAAATAAGAATACAAATTAATTTTCAACCTGTGTAATTCTGAAACTATTCGACATAGATATATCACATGCTACACAAAAATTGTTTAGAATTTTACGTAGAATTCGAAAATGTAATAATATATAGGGTGTTCTATTTAAAAAAATTAAGTTGACTTGTGTCCTACTTTTTTGGGCAACCCTGTATAAGAAAAATTATTTTCAAAATATGTAGAAAATAAAAAGAAAGTTGACGTGTCCGAGCGATTGTTCATAAAATAAATCGTCTTTTAGATAATGAATTTATTCCATACTTTTTGTCCTCACTGTACAATGTTCCTTAAATAACTTATGAAATTCCTTGATATTTATTTAACATATTAATTATTACCTATAGAATATGAAGACGATATTGATTTTATTTAAATTTTGTGTAAAAGCTAGAAAACGTAAATAAATCTACGCGAAATAGGTTATAGATTGGCAAGCATGTTGATACTCCCACCTTAAAGCAAATAAATTGTATCCGTATAAACCGCACTTTAATCAAAGATTGGAAGAAGGAGATGACGCGAAACGACTTGATTTTTGCTTGTGGATAGGAGACAAAATTTTAAGTGGAAATGTGTATTTTTATAAATGTATCATGTTTTCTGATGAAAGTACATTTTCTTCTACCAATGGAACCGTTGCAACCCAGCACGTTAGGTACTGGTCTTTAGAAAATCCCGAATTCAGAATTATGACGAGAAGACAATATTTCACAAAAGTGAACGTATATCCATCCATGGCATCATAGGGCCATATTTTTTTGATAACTGTCAAAGCGATATCTCAGGAAGAAATCAGAAATTCTTTCACTTATTTGAGAAAGCAATTAGAAAAATGTATCGAGTACCTATGGGGAAGGAGTTTTTGAATTATGAAATCGTTATCGTATTCTTTTCATGTCAATAAAAATGTTCGTATTATTATTATTATTATTATTATTATTATTATTATTATTATTATTATTATTATTATTATTATTATTATTATTATTATTATTATTATTATTATTATTATTATTATTATTATTATTTTTTTTTTTTTTTTTTTTTTTTTGGACGATGGAAAACCTTTTATAGGCACCAGGTACTTGTTCAACCTTTCCCCGATAGTGTGAGACTCCTTATACTCAAGTAGATAAGCAATGAGAATACTACAATAATAAGGGTAGTTTTTACATGTAAAATCCCATAAGAGAATTTAAGCTTCGATCTGCAAAAGTATGGCCATTTTAAGGCGTGGTCACTTTCCTACCCTTGGCCCTAACCCCCACTGGCACTTACTACCAGTGGCCCTAACCATCTTTGACACTTACTACCATTGGCGCCAGCTCACCTATCATTGGTGCTAGTTACCAAGGTTGGTCAAACGTCATCTGTGTTACGCCATCTATCATATATCGCTATTACCTCACCTACCAGTGTTTTACCTTCTGTATGGGCCCAAGTCTACCACCTCTGATATGCCATCTATCAGGTATTACTGTAACCTCTACTACTTAGATATTCATTTTCGGGGGGCCAAGCCTACAAGGCAGGGCTCCACATCTAAGAACAGGTACTGCATTTATTTTTAATGAATTTAAATTATTATTATTATTAAAAAAAGTTTCACCTACACTTTGGTTCGAACCTCCGACCTATGGATATATTTCCAACGTCCTACATACGGCGCCAGCCGAGCTTATTAGGTAAACTCGGTAACCAGTTGATGATATTATAGTGACGTAGCATCTGCGGAGGCGGAGAAGATCTTCACTAATTTGGCTGTGGGACAACATACAGCATTAACCTAAAAATTTGTTAATGTTATATACATGTACGGGGCGATATTAATTATTGAAATTAGGTAGGCTACCATACATACATTAGCAAGCTGCTATTTGTTGTATGTTAAAAAATATAATTTACCTCAGGGGTATAGAAAACGTATAAGAACATCTAAAAGCGCTTAGAAGGGGCCCTTAAGCATATGAAAACGTCTATTTAACAGCCCTTGAACGGGTAAAATGTTTAATAAACTACTACGGCATCTAAAACCTATTGGGTGGCATGATAACGACACTTTAATCGATCTATTTTATGGGTTAATACTAGAAAACTATGGCTTCATTTAGCATCTATTTTAGGCTTTTTACCATATCCCTAGCCCGTATTGTCAACAAATTCTTCAATCCTCTAAAGTAGTACAACGATATAAGATAGACAAAGATAGTTATAATCAGGCCCCAATACAAGTAACATACTCTCAAAGCGTGTTATGCCTGTTATAACCTAATGATTGTAACCAAGTTCATGCATTAGTAATTTCCCGTGTGACGCAATAGCCCCAGTAGACTCGTGAAGAATAGGGGTACGTTCAACCCCTACTCTAATACTTTCCTATATCAAATTAAAGGAAAAAATGGTAATAACAGGGGTTCAAATGCTATATTTCTAAACGACGGGGCGTTTAGAACCCTTGAAATAGAAAATATTTTAGGTTTAAACTATTAATTAAATAAATAGTATTAAAGAAATAATTACATTACTTATATTCCTAGCAAAAACGTCCAAGAATGGTAAAAACGAAAGGTTAGCCGCTTTATCTTGCATGTATTAACAACAAAATCGATGGTATTATTTGACTTAAATATGCGTTTCATATAGCTTAGGATAAACAGATAAATAGATGCTGTTTAGGGCCTAATATTATTGAAAAATAAGAATAATAGGTCCCAATGTTATTGAAAAATAAGAATAATATAAGAAAAACTAGTAATTTAAGACCTAAATGTCTTAAATAAAGCGTGATTTATGTCTTAGTAGAGTACCTAACCTACCTTCTTGACTAGGATTTGGGGTATTTACTTTGCTTGACGTCATATTTTAAACATAGCCGCGCGACCAAAGGCTCACGAGATTTTGTAAAAATCTTGGGAGAAGGGCGTGTGGCATTTAATGTATTTTTTCTACGTTTATTAAACCTATACTATATGTATTCAAAGTTATAGCAAATAGCATCACTTTAAAGTCAAAGTCAAATATGATATTATTGTAGAAGATCAGGCTCTTGAATTTACAATTTTAACGCACACAACAGACGTGATATGCATTAATTAAACTATTCTATAGAAAAAGACGTGCTCCAGCGAAACTAGGTGCTGAACATCTTATAATAGCAACAAAATAGGGGCCTATCGTAGTTAGCCAAATTAGGTCTGGCATATGACACCAGGCAAATACGTCGAATGAGTGTGATTAGGGTTCAGAACTACATCACATAAAAACGGGGATGATAGGACCAATAGGTACAAAGTTATGGTGATTAGCGCCATAAATACAGTAGTTAGACGATCCATGATTGATTACCGAGGAAGTCCTCGCGAAGTTCTAGGGAATACCCAACTTTGAGCGAAATAAGTTCTGCGCATGTGCGCACAATTATACAAAAAACTTTTGTTTTTTCGCTGAAATATGGCCTATCTCGGTAAGTCTTTTTCCAATTAGTATGTATGTTTCGAAAATTCATGGTATTTCACAGCTTAAACGTGCTAAATATTTCTATTTATAGGTTTTCCTTAAATTTTTTCACCGAATGTACTGTTGTAGGGTCAATTCCTTTCACTTCGAATGAAAAATTTCACGAAAGTTGCCCCGGGGTGATTCAAGGTCACCAAACCAAATTTCGTTAAAAATTCTATGGAAGGTATCACTGTCCCACCCCAAAAATGACGAAAACACGCGATGATGCAAAAAGTTGTTTCTGCGCAATGGTACTGCGCATACCCACTTAGGTACCACCCTTGAACACCCTTTAGTACTTTTTATAAGCCTAAATAGCCCAGAGGGCACAAGCGACGTTATTTTTAATACGATAACGCTATTTAATAACTCCCCGCTAACACCAACGGTATAAGTTCCCCAATAAGTTCCGTGTTAGATTAACGATCAGAGATGTCGGGACTATATTGTTTTTGGTATAATATTTTCACAATTACAATTCAAGAGAGCTGTATTGGCAGATTTTAGTGTTATCATCTTTCTATGTAATTTACCAGCCCACAGTTTCTGTACTCCAGGTAGTACATCCCCCTTTAATGCCTGTATTTCCACTATTCCACTATCCCAACCAAATTTTTACTGTATGGTTCCTATAGGTTATTCCTAAGAACCTATGGGGGGTATGAAGCGTTCCCACATAATGGGCCACACTTTTGGGTCTTTTGTACCCTATAGCTTTACGCCAAAAATCACGTACTTCTAAACCATGCCTCTCTCTCTCTCGCACGCATAGCAATTTTATTTAATAATTTTATTAACTTTTAGAAAACCAACGCTTTTTATGACCATTTGCTTTGTTTGTATCTAATTAATATTCAACCAAGTTTCACAATGTTAGCGAAAAGCTACATGTATGAATACTAAATAGTATGATGTAACTATTCCTCCAAGTCCGGGAACAGTTTGCTCGGGCATGGTGATGTAATATGTGTGTGAGTAGGGTGGCATGTATAAATTGACCTATTTAATAGAGAATCTTTCTAGTACATATTCGGTCTTTACTACTTTAAAAGTGCCCCAGCTAATAACGAAGAAATTCTGTTCAGTGTGTTTTAGTGTGCTGTAAAACAGGTAAGTTTTTATTTTCTATTTTCAAAAGGAATTTGGGCTACTTTGTTAACTCTAAAAATAACATAGCATCTACAAAGTGTTTTTAGATAATTTGGGGGGTTATTTACGCAAAATTTGCACGTTTTTAATGTACACTCGGTAGTGAAGCGGTTTGATTTATAATTTTGAATGGTATAATATAGGTCAGTGTTTCGAAACCTGTTTGGATTTTTAATACCAGGAAACCATTTTTAGATCAAACACTTATCAGGGCGTTATATTTGGGGGTGCTTTTAACTATAAACTGGGTCGAAATGTGGGTTGAAGGTTCGGTAGATAAGCTCAAATATTTTTAACCAGCCGGCGTCAGCCTGGAAATCGGGATTAACTATGTCAGACGGCGAATATTTTTAAACGAGTTTTATAGCAAAGTTGTTCCTTATATCCTCCTGTATCTTTCTTATACCGGAAGTTTTCTCCGCGGAACGGTCCGTTCCGAGTTATAAATTTATTTAGATTTTTATCGAAATTATTCTAAGTCCACAAGAAATTTGGAAATTCGGGATTACTATGTCAGGCAGTGAATATTTTTAAACGAGTTTTATAGCAAAGTTGTCCCTTGTCTCCTCCCGCGCCTTTCTTATACAGGAAGTTTTCTCCACGGAACGTCCCGTTCTGAGTTATAAATTTATTTTGATTTTTATCGAAATTATTCTAAGTCCACAAGAAATTCAGAAATTCGGGAATTACTATGTCAGGCAGTGAATATTTTTAAACGAGCTTTATAGCAAAGTTGTTCCTTATATCCTGCTGCACCTTTCTTATACAGGCGGTTTTCTCCACGGAACGTCCCGTTCCGAGTTATAAATTTATTTTGATTTTTATCGAAATTCTAAGTCCACAAGAAATTCAGAAATTCGGGAATTACTAGGTCAGGTAGTGAATATTTTTAAACGAGCTTTATAGCAAAGTTGTTCCTTATATCCTGCTGCACCTTTCTTATACAGGCGGTTTTCTCCGTGGACCGTCCCGTTCCGAGTTATAAATTTATTTAGATTTTTATCGAAATTATTCTAAGTCCAATCGTAATTTTCAAAAAATTCGCCCTGTCTTTCGAGAGGGTTGGAAAAATAAAATTCAAACGTAGGGTGGTTCTGTACACTCTCCCTAGGCTATCTAAACATAAATTAAGCTCCACCGAGATTATGTAAACTTTCAAACATCGTTCTCGTTCTTTCGTAAAATCCACTTGTCACAGAACTTTGCCATCGTTTTACAATAATTTTCCCTGACGATTTGACCGAAATTTTACACCAAACGGCGGTCGCCAGCGAATCTTTTTAGCGAATTTCTTTAATGTGACTGCAGTACCTAGGTATATAGGCAATAGAGGTAGATAAAAACTAGCAATTTTTTATTTTTCTAAATTACTTGTTTGTATTCTAGTCTATATGTAGCCACTATTAAATAGCGGCCCTAGGTATATGATTAAATCGTTAAAGTGAATCTATACAAGATATACAGGCAACCAAGATGTTTTTAGCTAATATTTTTATTTTTAAAAAGATAGTTACTGTAAAAATAGGGTAAATTTAAGATACAAAAAAAAAAAATATTATACCTACAGGTTGTCAATTTTAGATGTGTATTTTCAGTATTTTAGGATAGGATTTTTAGAAATGATATTTAAACATACAAGGTAACATACCAGTCATTTATATAGGAGTGTTCATGTATACAGGGGAACATTTATACAGAGTGGGGTACAGGGCGAATATTTATAACATTTATACAGGGGGACCCCAAAAAATACAGAACCGAAGTATAATTTGGACTATAATAAAAAAAAATTAATGCGGTTTAACTTGTAGATATACAGGGTAGCCAAAAAATATTTTAGGATATTATTTCAACTTGAATATGTATATAACGATTGCTTGATGGATGGTATATATAAAAGAGAATTAGGGGTTGACACGGATAATATTGAACTTTGTATATCCTTCTTATGTACACTAGTATTGTCTTGGTATAAAGTGTTTGCAGCATATGATAATGTTTTTTTTTTTTTAAACAGAGGGAGTATACCAAGACGTGTATCATATTTGCAAAAATTGTATTAAAATATTTGTTGAAACATAATTTTTTAGACCACTCAAGGGAGATTGGGGTTTCTCGGCAATATTTCAAGTTAGGACAAACTAGTATCAACATTGTTTTATATTATTACACGTTGTGTTTTTTTTCTTGACCTAATGGAGAACATATATTACTATGGAATCTTTTGTTTCATTATTCATACGAAAATTTGGGGTGATGTGAAATAAAACATCATATCATATAAATTCATTTATTAATACAGTTTAACAATGATTACAATATACTTTACATTGCTTAATATAATATTACATAATTTTTACTTTGTTTGATATAATATTACTTAATAAGTATTTCAATTGTTCTAAAAGAGTTAAATTTGGACAATTTATTCCAAAGAAGTTAAGAGACATTTTGCCTGAAGTTATAACCATGTTCCGAAATTCATCATACTCAAAATATGTTCCATTTTGAAGAAAGTATAAACGTCCATTTGTATATCTAAAGACACCATCTATTTGGGTTGGTATGCCATTAAATAGTTCAGATATAAGGTATGTTTCTTGTTTTTCAAAACTACTACAGTCTTTCATATACCATACCATAAATTTATTTAAAAATAAATATGTACGACCTTTGTTGGTATTTACCAGTGCTTGTATTTCTATATTTGAATTTCGATTTAGCATATTAACATTCAATACACCTTTTAACGTGAAAGTTCCATACTCAAAGTGATAAATAATATCATCGGCTATAAGTGTAATAAGGCCATTTGGTTGTTGATAAATAGCAGTAATTTTTTTAAAGTCTTCAGGTAAAAATGTCAGATAGTCTGTTATCAGAAACGGGGTACTACTTATTTCTTTGGAATTTAAATTTAACATCCATACATATTTCTCATAAAATATAAATAACTTATTTTTTACAACTAAAAATGTGCTAAGAGTTTTAAAATTTAAATCACATAAAGTAGGTACATTTTCAACTACAGTTTTCCCAGTTGAAGTAGGTGACGTCTTCCTTGTACTTGTAGGGGTTGATATATGAGTAGTCCTTCTCATTGATGTGGTAGTAGTCCATATCGTTGATATAGTGCTTGGTATGGTGGTAGTTTTTCTTGTGGCGGTAGGAGTAGTGACTGGGGTAGTTTTTCTGGTAGGGATCGTGGCAGGAGTATTGATAGGTGTATGTAAAATACTATTCCCATAGAGACGCTGTACTGCGAATATATCATCATCTGCCAATGTATTTCTATCAGTTGCATATGGATACATAATAGCATTTTGATCGGGGGAATGTTCTATACCTAAAGTATGCCCTATTTCATGAGCCAAAATACCTACTAAATTATATTTACCATTTTCTGATCTGTTGTTTAAAGACCAATTGACTTGAGAATTTACATGAATTTCTAGATTAGAGCCAACATATGGGCTAGGGAAATTGGCATGAGCTAAAACGGGGAGACTCAAATTATAAGAACAATTGACTGGGATGTTTTTATAGGTATGGGGGCCTGTTGCAAAGGAAATAGTAATATTGCTTGTTTCATAGGGTGTATAAGTAAAACGAAGATTTGATACATCTGACCACATTTTAAAAGCTTGCATTGCTACTTTTCTATAAAAATAGGGTGGTCCAGAGTATGCTGGGGGATATATATTCCATGTTAAATTAGTTCCATACCATTTTATGGGATAAAGTACATAATTGGCAATGTCTTTATTCCCACACCGGGGTGTATGCATAAGTTTAATGGTTTTTTCATCCAGAACACCCGTTATAGGTAATTCATATCGTTCCTGAAATGTCATAAGGCTTTGCGATATTGATGTTATTGCATTATTAGAATCATTTGTACTATTTATGTACCCATACTCTTCTAGGTATTGAACTGCTTGGTTGTTAGTAATTATATCGTTGTCTGTAGATTCCGATAGAACAACAGATGTAAATATTAGTAGGGAAATTAACACCACATAGAATAGAGCCATTTTTGATAAAAGTGCTTATTTCTAGACACGTCCTTCTTCTAACACGACTGACGTATGAATGATTTATTTAGAACACTTGGGTGTATTTATAATAGTATCGTGATATGTGTGAATAATGACAAAGTACGTACTATTTATAGGACAAAAAACTACTACAATTATACATATTTATTTATAAAACTCTATAATACCCAGTCTTTCAAGTTTTCTAAGAATTTTCATTATTTTATCTATATTACAATTATTTATGTTACGTTCATCTAAATATTTGAATCTGTCTACGAGTTCATTTATATTTTCACAATCATTGTCCTCTTCATCTGAACTACTGCTATCACTCTTGTCATCGATGTTTTGCAGGCTAGCACTTGGTCTGAGTACCTTCTGTTTAGCTTGTTTCCTTTGCGCATAGCTTCTTTTAGGCGGAAATAACTTGGATATAACATTTTTATATTTCAGCCCTTTTGAGCTAATAATCTTCCCAGTAGCATAATACCCTCTTCTATGTGTGTTAGTATAGAGTAGAATCTGTCTATATAATTTCAGGTCTTGGGGTGAATATTTACAGAGCTTGTTTGTAAATATTAAATTAACCAATCCCTCCGATAATGGAAAGCGCTCATTGTCTACTATTAGGTAGTTATTTTCTATTTCGACAGCCTTATTTCCTAGAAAAATTTTATCTCCATCCTTTCGGGCCCCATATTTAATATTGGGCGTTTCCAAAAGAAGATATTTAATCCTGTCTGCATACATGTTGCTTCAAAGAGAATAACCGCATAACTAATCCCTATTATCATATGTTACCACCCTTATATGTTCAAGTACTAATAGGCCAGCAACCAACCCTAAACAAACCCTTATACGACCATAAATCAACCCCTAATCATCAACCATCAAACCCCCATCAAACCACCATCCAACCACTAATAGGACGGTTTTAGGACACCACAACGTACCTGGTTATTACATTTAAATCAGACCCTAATAGTAAAACTGTTGCTCGAGAACCATGTACAATCAGGACATAGGTTGTGTGGTGTAATTTTATTTGTTAGAAGTTGGAAATAAAACCAATTAAAATATTTTTAAAATGTATTTAATAAGCATACACATAATACATACTAAAAATTTTATTTTAAACACCTAGCTACATTTCTATGAACAATTTTTCTCATATATTTTAGTTTACTTGGAGCCTCTGTAAAATAAAATGCTGTTGTCTTTGTTGCTTGAAACTTTTGGAATATGTTTAACATTACTTCTCCCTCTAGGTCCTGTCTCCATTCACCTTCTCTATATTTAAACTTTGTAAGATCTATAGACGGCAGCATACTTTTCATAACTTTAAGGGTTGGATCATAATTTTGTCCTTCAAATACATTCCAAAAATGAATATTGCTATCAATTGCATCATAGGCAAGACTTCCAAATTTTGGTTCTACATTGACATTATATTTGTTAGCCAATTCCCATACTATTAAAGTTGCAGGTAAACAGGATGCGTAATATTTGTTCTGTATAAATATGTCTTCAACATTGTTGATAATAGTTTGTAATTTATTGGTCATGTTTCTTATTTGATGTTTGACAGCGAAATGCCTCGCTTCAACAAATCAACTAAGACTAATTGTTTAGGGATAATAATATAATAATATAGTAGTTTGAGACGTTAAAAGTGGAGGGGGTAAAAGTATGATGATTGTGTTAATTATGGGACGCCTTTACTGCATACTAACCCCTAAACATTCCCCCTAAACGTGTCCTATTTTTGAGCTTACCTTGGCCACGCCCCCAACCGAGGTTATAAATAGGGGTGCAATACAAGCTGGAGCTCATTCTGTCTTTGTACGTCGTAGAGAGCAGACGTGTTTTGAGCAATATTTCTTTTGTTCCAGAGCAAAAAAAATGTCGTTCCCAAGTGAGTACGTTAAGTCAATTAGGGCCCAGATGGAGAGTGCTAATTTAACAGCTGAGACCTGCGGCAAGGTATTGCGCGAATGCACTTCTGCAATTCACAATTTAAATAAACAGTTAAAACGCGCCAAATCTGTGTCTGAGAAGTCACATATTGTAGCTTGCTTGGGTCAAATTAAGGGGTTTCAACACATTTTAAAAGACAAAAAGGTGGGGGGTGGAACTGGCAATCGGAGGGCTGAAACCGCTACCCATCGCGTCAAATGGTCCGATGTCAATACGGCCTTTGAATCGCGAATTAGAACGGGGGTTATTGCTAACGTACGTCATACTGATGTGGTGTCATTTTTGGCTGATGCCTCGGCTCTTTTCAAGCGTAGAATTCAGAACGCTTTGAAAAAGGACGAGGCGTTGAAGGTCAATGCGGTATTGTGTGGGGAATTTCAAATTACCAAAGCCGATAAGACTTTAGAAGAAAATAAATATCTTAACACCGCTAACGCTCCCATCTATCGCGATACCGATTTGGATGTGTGGTTTAATGAAAAAATTAAACAGCCTCTCTTAACCGAGTTAGATGAGTTCCAGGAAAGAGATTCTGGGTGGGCTTTGAGTAGGGTTGTTAATCTGATGATTTCAATTAATAAATTTAACCCCCTGCGTGCTGGAAGTTATATTGAGCTTCCTAAACCAGTAGCTCGAAGGAAGGCATGCATTAATATCAAAAATGCTGACGACATGTGCTTTGCGTGGGGCGTGGTTTCTGCGCTATATCCAACTTCAATAAACACCCATAGAACATCATCGTACCCAGATCCCAAGAACGTACTTAATTTAAAAGGACTTCACTTTCCAATGACAATAGGTCAGATTCCCAGATTTGAAAAGCAAAATAATCTCTCTGTCAACGTTTTTAGGTTAGATAAATTATCAAATAAAAAATTTACTGTTGTTCCCTACTACTTGTGCAGGGATAAGCAATCTAAACATGTCAATTTGTTGTTACTCCAAGATGTATATGCTACTGATGATAATTTAGACGATCTAACTCCCGTAAAGTTTCATTATGTATGGATAAAGAACATGTCCCGTTTAATTTCACCTCAACTAAGTAGGCACAACGGCCAAATACACTTTTGTGATCGTTGTTTACACTACTTTCACTCTGAATATAAATTAAATTTGCACAACAAAGAATGTATAAAATTAAATACGGGTGGAGTTATTCCAGAAGCACCGACGGAAGCTAATAAGTGGGTTGAATTTAAAGATTTTAAGAGCAAAGAAATGGCCCCCTTTGTAATATATGCCGATACAGAGTGTTTGTTGGTTCCTGTGGATGACGATGAAAGCAAAAATACTCAAAAATATCAAAGCCATATACCTTTTAGCGTTGGATACTATGTAAAATGTAGTTATGATGATAGCTTATCATTTTATAAGTCATATACAGGGCCAGATTGTATGCAGTGGTTTGTAAAGGAGCTTCAGATTTTTGCCGAAAATGTAGAAACGGTATTTTTATGCGATTTACCCATGGGACCGCTTACATCCGCTGAACAATTAAGTTTTTTAACCGCTACTCACTGTCATATATGCGAGAAGCCATTTACAGAAGAAGATAAAAAAGTTAGAGACCACTCTCACTTGACAGGACGCTACCGCGGTCCTGCGCACGAGCCATGTAATCTAAATTTCCAGGATTCATACACCATACCCGTCCTTTTCCATAATTTGAGTTGCTATGACGGACACATGGTCATTAAGGCTCTAGCTGAGGTGGAAGGACAGATCGATATTCTGCCCGTCAATAAAGAAAAATACATCTCGTTCACAAAACATATTAAAGATAATTTAGTGCAATTTCGATTTGTGGACAGCTTTCGATTTTTAGCGTCTGGATTGGATAAATTGGCTAAAGATCTCCCCAATTATCCAATTTTAAGATCTGAGTTTGCAGGTTTAACAGAGGAACAGTATTCGCTGCTTAGTAGAAAGGGGGTATTTCCGTATGATTTCGTAGATGACTGGGCCAAGCTTGAAGAGCCTAAATTACCTACCAAGGCAGAATTTTATAACAGTTTGCATGATTCATTTATTAGCGATGAAGAATATGAACATGCACAAAAAGTATGGGCCAGTTTTGCGTGCAGGTCGGTACAAGAGTATTCCGAGCTGTATATGAAAACGGATATACTGCTTTTGGCTGATATATTTGAGCGTTTTAGGGCAACATCTCACAAGACGCACGGCCTAGACCCAGCATGGTCGTATACTCTGCCTGGATATTCCTGGTCTTGTATGCTTTTTCAATTACATAAATCTAACCACGCCAAGCTCGAACTTTTGACAGATTTGGAGAAGATCTACTTTATCGAAAAAGGAATAAGGGGCGGTTTGAGTCAGTGTTCAAAGCGCTACGCAGAGGCCAACAACCCATATATGCCATCATACGATTCTCAAAAAGATACAACATATTTGATGTATTATGATATTAATAATCAGTACGGCTGGGCAATGTCGCAATATTTGCCCTATGGGGATTTTAAATGGCTGCCAGAAGATGAAGTCGCACAGTTAAACGTTTCAGAGATCGCAGATGACTCGGATAATGGGTACATTTTGGAAGTAGACTTGGAAATACCCCACGAACTACATGATAAATTTGCTGATCTCCCCCCTTGTCCTCAGCACGGCACGCCTCCTGGTTCAAAGAACGAAAAGCTGTTGGCAACACTGCATAATAAGTCTGAGTACGTAATCCACTACAGGAACCTTAAACAAGCCCTATCGTTGGGAGTAAAATTAACGAAAATACATCGTGTTTTAACCTTTAAACAATCTCCCTGGCTTAAATCATATATCGATTTAAACACCGGACTTCGTCAAGCTGCAACAAATGATTTCGAGAAAAACCTGTTTAAACTCATGAATAATGCAGTCTTTGGGAAGACCATGGAAAACATTAGAAAGCATTCCAACGTAAAATTGATCATGAACTGGGATGGGCGTTACGGAGCCGAAGCTCTGGTGTCAAGACCTGAATTTAAGAGCAGCACCATAATAGGCGAAAACATGGTAATTGTCGAATTGGCCAAAACACGGGCCTATTTTAACAAGCCTATTTATGTTGGTATGAGCATACTGGAATTAGCAAAAACAACAATCTACGATTTCCACTATGGGTATATGTACAAAACTTTTGGCAATAACGGTCAAGTGCTTTACACGGACACGGACAGTCTCGTTTATAAAATTACGAACTCTGATGTGTATAAGGTAATGAAAAACGATTGCCACGAATATTTTGATACTTCTGACTACACCGAAAATAATGTATATAATATCCCAAAAGTAAACAAAAAGGTATTAGGGCTGATGAAGGACGAAAATAATGGAAGAGTCATGACTCATTTTGTCGGTCTTCGGTCGAAAATGTACGCCCTTAAAGTTCTTTACTCGTCCGAAGAGATTGCGCAGGAAAAATTAAAATTGGAGAAAGCTAACAGGGAGCGTGAAGAAATAGAGCGAGCGTTAGCGAACTTGGGGATCACAAAAAAGATTAAGGGGGTTAAAAAATCCATCATCAAAAATAAAATTACCTTTGATGACTATGTAACATGCCTGGAAACATTCACAGAAAAGTCAATATCTCAAAAATTAATTCGATCTACACATCATGAGCTCCACACAATACAGCAAACTAAAATTGGTCTCAGCCCTCACGACGACAAACGTCGTATCAATAAAACTTCGTGTGATACTCTGCCCTGGGGACACTATAGCATTATGGAGGTTGATTAGCAGCTATGTCTGGGGTACTTATCTTACTCACTATTATTATTATTATTATTATTATTATTATTATTATTATTATTATTATTATTATTATTATTATTATTATTAATATTATTATATATTACGGTGGTGGATTAGTAGTTATGGGGTTGTATTATAAGTATTGTTACTATTAACATATTTTTAAATTATATATTACACTAACACAAAAGAGCCATATTTATAGGAGAAAAAAGACGCCAAAAAGACTAACCTATACTGCATATCATTAAAAAAGCCCATAGTAGACCAAAACACACACCTTTACACACTATCCTGTATAACTTTAAAAGAGTCCATTATAGGTATGCAGTTAAAAGAAGGCAAAAAAAAAAGAAAAAAAAAAAAAAAAAAAAAAAAAAAAAAAAAAAGAATAACCTATACTGCATATCATTAAAAAAGCCCATAGTAGTTATACAGTAAAAGAAGACCACAATACACACCTTTACACGCACATACACACATAATCAAAAATCGTGGTTTTTGTTTTGAAATTTTGTTTTCCATTCAAAAAAAATCAAATGGGGTGCGCCTGGGGGACTCAGTTCACGTTCTGGCACCCTGTTGCGACCTTATTTAGCTAATTTATTAACTCCTTAATACACGTTCTATATACCATAAGACTAATTATTGACTTTAGGTAAATAAGGTCAACCGGAAGTCCCCTAAATTCTTACACTTATTGGCTCTAGTGCTACATTTTTGTATGTTTTAGTTGGACCAATATTCTCAAGACAATTAAATCAGTATACCATAACCCAAGAACTGGAACTGTACTTTTATTAATTATGTATCTAGATGGCAAGTAAGTACTTAATTAGCTTTTCTATATATTTTTCCGTGTAAACGAACGTTTTTTAACTATTGTCTTGAGCTTAATATATTATCTCGTTCGTCAATTAGTTATACATAACCTCAATGTTTTAATTTGTTGGATGTTACAACGTGCATTTATCAGATTAACGCTAGTGTAGATGGTAGTCGTTCGCGGCAAGGGTTGACGAATTCTCAGATTACGACGGTGCTTGCCTTTGAGTAAGAGAGTATCAACTGATTGGCATCGGTAATTCCACCCTACAAAGGTGGTAGTTGCTTTAAGTTAGGTATATATTAGTAATATTGAGAATTTGTTGTCTAAAGGCTATAAAGAACCCGCACATCCTAGTGATAATATGATTAATGTTATCCAACTCTTTGTCAATGCTATCTATTTAGTATAACGCATTGTTTACTATGCTAATTAGTGCTCAATCAGTCTTGGTCCTATAATATACTATTATGGCAAGTGATACTCCTAACTTACTCCGTATATGGGCTTAAATATTTTGGTGAAAAAAACAATATTTTTATGTACAATCACGCGTAATTGATGCCTAACTTTATTGCTATCATGCATATCCCTTAGGACACCTCGCCCTGCGGTCTCGGGATTTTTTCATAATTACTTACATCCTTAATACGAATCACATGTTGCGCTATCCCTAACAACCTTAGCGAGCCGTAGGCGAACATATAGCCCTAGTACACCTCGCCCCTGTGGGGGGCTCGGAATTGTTCATAGGGACTTGCTATTCTCCTAAATACGAATCACATGTTACGTTTTCCCTAATAACCTTAGTGCACCTCGCCCTGCGGGGCTCGGAATTGTTCATATTAGCTTGCTGCTTAAACCTATACACATAACCTCGTTTTCAATTCTTTCCATCATTTGACAAGTGACAGGTAACATATGAAAGGCCTAATTTGAATACTTAACCCGTGATAACCCCAATTTTGGCTGGTATTTGTGTTACAACAACAAAGTCATGGTTTAATTCTATATTTGATATACTTGTACTTTGAATACATATAGTATAGGTTTAATAAACGTAGAAAAAATACATTAAATGCCACACGCCCTTCTCCCAAGATTTTTACAAAATCTCGTGAGCCTTTGGTCGCGCGGCTATGTTTAAAATATGCCGTCAAGCAAAATAAATACCTGGAATCCTGGTCAAGAAGGTAGTTCAGGCACTACTAAGACATAAATCACGCTTTATTTAAGACATTTGAGGACTTAAATTACTAGTTTTTCTTATATTAGTCTTATTTTTCAATAACATTGGGACCTATTATTCTTATTTTTCAATAATATTAGGCCCTAAACTGCATCTATTTTTCTGTTTATCCTAAGCTATATGAAACGCATATTTAAGTCAAATAATACCATCGATTTTGTTGTTAATACATGCAAGATTGCAAATATTCTATTTGAACGCTACATTGATCGTTTTTGTTAGGAATATAAGTAATGTAATTATTTCTTTAATACTATTTATTTAATTTAAAACCCGAACAAACCTAAAATATTTTCTATTTCAAGGGTTCTAAACGGCCCGTCGTTTAGAAATATAGCATTTGAACCCCTGTTATTACCATTTTTTCCTTTAAATTGATACCCGGAAGTATTAGTTCGGGGGTTAAACCTACCCTTATTCTTCACGAGTCTACTGGGGTTATTGCGTCACACGGGCAATTACTAATGCATAAACTCGGTTACAATCATTAAGTTATAACAGGCATAACACGTTTTGAGAGTATGCTAATTGTATTGGGGCCTGATTATAGCTATCTTTGTTTATCTTATATCGCTGTGCTACGTTATAGGATATAAGAATTTGTTGTCAATAAGGTCTATCGTTATGGTGCCTAAAATAGATGCTAAATGAAGCCATAGTTTTCTAGTATTAACCCATAAAATATATCGCTTAAGGTGCCTTTTATCGCACCGCCCAATAGGTTTTAGATGCCGTTATTATACATTTTTACCCATTCAAGGGCTGCTAAATAGACGTTTTCATATGTTTAAGGGTCGCTTTTAAGTGCTTTTAGATGTTCTTATACGTTTTCTATACCCCTGAGGTAAATTATATTTTTTAACATACAACAAATAGCAGCTTGCTAATGTATGTATGGTAGCCTACCTAATTTCAATAATTAATATCGCCCCGTACATGTATATAACATTAACAAATTTTTAGGTTAATGCTGTATGTTGTCCCACAGCCAAATTAGTGAAGATCTTCTCCGCCTCCGCAGATGCTACGTCACTATAATATCATCAACTGGTTACCGAGTTTACCTAATAAGCTCGGCTGGCGCCGTATGTAGGACGTTGGAAATATATCCATAGGTCGGAGGTTCGAACCAAAGTGTAGGTGAAACTTTTTTTAATAATAATAATAATTTAAATTCATTAAAAATAAATGCAGTACCTGTTCTTAGATGTGGAGCCCTGCCTTGTAGGCTTGGCCCCCCGAAAATGAATATCTAAGTAGTAGAGGTTACAGTAATACCTGATAGATGGCATATCAGAGGTGGTAGACTTGGGCCCATACAGAAGGTAAAACACTGGTAGGTGAGGTAATAGCGATATATGATAGATGGCGTAACACAGATGACGTTTGACCAACCTTGGTAACTAGCACCAATGATAGGTGAGCTGGCGCCAATGGTAGTAAGTGTCAAAGATGGTTAGGGCCACTGGTAGTAAGTGCCAGTGGGGGTTAGGGCCAAGGGTAGGAAAGTGACCACGCCTTAAAATGGCCATACTTTTGCAGATCGAAGCTTAAATTCTCTTATGGGATTTTACATGTAAAAACTACCCTTATTATTGTAGTATTCTCATTGCTTATCTACTTACTCACTAAAAACCACCGTTTGTGTGTCACTCAATTGCACTTCACGGAACCATCATCTTTGATATCTCCTTCGTGAAGGCAACGTGTGAGCCCTTTCTCTTACTATATCTCTATGCCATTGTGCTTTTGTATACCATATTTGCTTAGTTTTCGGCTTGGTTTTGCCTTTTGTCTGGCTGTTGCATATGCCAGGTCGTGGGCTTGCCTTCCCCTTCCCAAATTTGTTTGTAGGATTCTAAGGGCCATGAAAGCTTGCTTTCCTGTCCCTCCCTGTTCCAGCGGCCTGTATTCTCTGCCTTCTCATTTTTTCTACTAGTCCTTTAAAGTAGGGGCACCTAATTTGGTCTGCCCTATGTCCTTTCACCTCACATTTCGTACATCGTTCGGTGTTTTCACAGTCCCTACTTTTGTGTCCTGTTTGTCCACATTTCAGGCATTCTCCACTACGATCTGTAAGTCCCTTGCATTCATAAGTTTTATGCCCGTACTCCAGACATTTAAAGCACCTTGTAATATAGATTTTCTCTTTTACCCCACAGGTTATCCATCCTATCTTTATATTTCGCTCTCTTATTAACTTTTCCGCTTGCCTTTTTGGAAGCTCTACTAGAGCTGTTTGTTCTTCAAACTTTCCTTTTCTAATCCCTTTTATTTTGATTTCTGAGTTCGTTAATTTTGTTTCCCTTGTGATTGCATCTACTACTTCTTCTGCTAGGGTGGTTGGATCCATACCCATTATATACACCGTGGTTGTTCCAGTTGTTCTTGTCACAACCTGGCATCCATTCGCTTTTGTTATTTCATATCGTAGGGCTTGCACCGTCTGCTCTCCTCCTTCTACGGCTAGCAGAACATCTCCTTTTTCAGTTTTCCTAATCTTATTTATTTTGACGCCTATTTTTCCAATATCGACTTCCTGTTTTAGTGTCTTTATGACATCTGTATAGCTCCTTCCTTCAGTTTTTACTGTCAGTGTGCTTACTTCCTTTCTCATTTTTTGCTTTTTTGGTTCGGACCCTGATTCTTGGCTTATCAGCTTTATTTTAATTCTTTGTCCTGCAAATATATGCTCGCACATCTTTCTGACGTATGTTGCTTTAAGACCTTCGCCAATTACTATAGTAATATTATTGGTGGGGTGTAGGATGGTCATTTCTTTTAATTTTTGTAGTCTCCTATAGACTTGTTTTACCTCATTTATTCCCGTAAGATCTATCTCGATGGGGAGTAGGTATACTGCACTACTTTTCTCTTCCTTGTTACCTTTCCTAGTTTTTATACTAGCTGTTTGTATCAAGAAGTCTTCTTCACCTTCGTTGTTCTTTATTAGCTCCTCTAGCCCATCATATTTTGTTATAAGAGTGTTCAACATTGTATTTCCCTCCAGGTTTTTTAAGTCTACGAGGGCTGCATAGTCTCCTTGGATACCGCTTGTAGCATTTTGTTTTGCTCCTTCCATTACCGTAATCTTGTAGAGCTCCTGTGTCCATTTTTCATCTAGGATTCCTTTGAGGCCCTCGAAATCTTCGGTTCCCTCGATGATTCGTTTCATTTCCTCTTCTTTTCTTAACCTTCTCTCTTCGTATTCATTTTTGATCTCTTGTTCTCCAGCTTGTGTTGCTATAGATTTCTTCTCTATGTATGTAGTTCTTGGTCTTACTCTCTTTTCTTGTTTGTCTATTTCTTTCCATACACCATTTATGTCGTTTGCCTGGCGTATTAGTTTTTTAACAATTTGCTTGATTTCTATTTTTGTTTTTGAGCTTGCGTCCGTAGCTAGTCCCAGTTGTTTGATGGTTTTCAATAGTTTTTCCGTCTCTTTCCTTAGTATAATAATTTCTTCCTCTCCACTATCTTCCCGTGGCCTTTTAACTGTTTTTGTTTGTACCTCCTTTCCCTGACTTGTTCTCGCTTCTGTGTTATTTTTTAGTGTAAAAACATCGTCATCTTCTGGCTCTTTAGACTGCTCAAGCCATCTTTGCGATTCTGGTGGAGGAGTCCTCGCTAGTGACTCCCTCCTTTTAAATATGTCCTCTTCGTTTATTCCCCCTTCTGTTTCTGGTTCTTTATCCATTATCGGATGTATGTATGCGTCTGTTTTTTCTTCCATTTTATTCCCACGAGTTGGGACGATAAAAACTGTCCGGCACGGCAGTGCGCCCTTACCGTGCTAAGGCTGTGTTTTCCCTCCGGTTTGCCTAGTCCTTTGGTCATCGCTTCTAGCACACTATTTCCCCTGTGCCATGCAGCCCCTTGGCGCGATGGTACTACACCGTGGGCTTAGGGCTCTTCTTGACAGCCGCCCGCTTCGGGTCAGACGCTGTCGGTTGCCAGAATTTTGGTCCGCGCCGGTAATTTACCGGTACCTCCCATATCTGGGAGGCGTCCCCCTATCCGCCACCCGGGGACGCGCTGGATGGGAGATCTGGCCAACTCCACACCAGATTATTATTATTATTATTATTATTATTATTATTATTATTATTATTATTATTATTATTATTACTTTAGTAAAAACGTTTATTAAGAGTGGATTTTTTTCGTATCTTTCAAAATAAAGTATGTTTACTCTTAAGCAACATAACGTTTTTGCAGTTTTTACCCACCCTGTATTAAAAAAATTGCAGTTTCTTATGATGAATCGTATTTTCTAGACAAGCAAAAACGTTTATAAAGAGTGACTTTTTTTCGTATCTTTCAAAATAAAGTATGTTTACTCCTAAGCAAAGTAACATTTTTGCAGTTTTTACCCACCCTGTATAAAAAAAATGAAGTTTCTTATGATGAATCTTATTTTCTAGACAAGGAAAAACGTTTATTAAAAGTGGCTTTTTTCGTATCTTTCAATTTTTAGTCCATTTGTCCTTTTGTAAACCCCATCCGTGGACATACTGTAGATACTTATAAAATTACGATTTCATCGATGTGAGGAGAAAAATTAGGTGCGCGTAAAAAAATTTCCTTGTAGATTTCAATTTTACCTTAAAAAACTAACCGCGCCCCCGAAAAAAGGCAATTAAATAAAACCATAATACACCATGAAGATAAATATGGCGTCAGTAAAATAGTTTTCCTAAAGGTCATGATTTCCAAAAGAAGATGACTGTTTGGCTATGAAGAAATTATTTCAGAACAGAAAACAAAGGCATAAAACTAAATTTGTTAGAATCTATGGAAATAAATAAACTTAAAAATACGGACCTGTTACTTAATGATCAATTAGATTTAAATAGTTCATCTTTGTTAAATTTATTCTGTTGACCATATACCTACTTAAGATTTTATAAATTACCCATATTGTACCTAATTTAATTTAATTTTTAAACCCTCTGTTGGATTTCCCCGCTATTGTAACCCTTCCACTGTTTTATTTACATCTTCAATAATATAATTTTATTGCACCCCAATTTTTATTTTTCACCTTTATTAAATCATTGTCATCTGACGAAGCTACAGTGTTAGCGAAACGTGTAATTTTTTTAGTAAATATAGTGGAAATTTACAATTTCAACTCTGTTTTACTGTATCCCATAATACTACGATGGAAAAACTTTATAAATGTTAAAAATGACTTTCATTTTGCAAAATACAACTATTAAATTCTTCTTCTAGAACTAGAAATGGCGGCTTCAATTTTAGTGTCTCGTGTGGTTGGTCGAGTATTATAAACAACTTCGTTTATAGGTGGCCATGGAAATAAATAGGTAAGAAGTAATTCAAAAAGAATCAAGGAAAAACTTTTGTCAAATCAAATCTGCCGATTTTGTTTTACGGCTATTAGATTTATTTTTAGAAACATCATATTAGAATTATGCCTAAATTAGAAGTTTTCCATGATTATCTCATTAATTCTAAATTAGTTTTTTGGGCCATTGAAATAATGAGTAACAAACCTACACATAACAGAATCATAAAGTTTTAAAATCTTTTTTTGTCGTGGAATCCTTTGGTCACGAAGCTATAAAAACAATAATTTCTTCGATTAAAGTGTTAAAAATTATTGTTGTGGCAATAACTCCGAAACGAACAAAGATCAAACTGCGGTCTTTACATTTTTCTTGCAAATTTAATCTACTTTTTGATTATGATGTCAGCGTTATACCGTATATAGACAGTTTAAAGGTGTTGGGGAAGAAAAGTCCTTTCTACCTTCTTACATATAAAATATAATTGCCTACGCGTTTCGGCCCACATAAGCCATCATCAGGGCGCAGCTGTAAGTAAAGAACATAATGTTATGTAATAAATTTTTTTTTTTTTTTTTAATTTTGAAAATAATGAACGTCAGTAAACAAATATAAAATATGTCCTAAAACTTACAGGTATGAAAAATCACATACAGGGCTACACAGTGAGACGCACTCAGTCAACACACAAACAAATAACATCAAAACAATATAAAAGTTACGACACAATCATGATTTTTAAAAAATAAATAAATACAAACTAACGTGTAGAGCAACAAAAAGGTACTGAATGTTGACAGAGTGTTATGTATTTAGTTAATACCTTAGATTTAGTAGTAACAGCGCATGTGTTAGGATGGTAAACCAACTCGATAAGTATCGCTGGCAGTATGAATTTACGCTGTTAAGGAAACGGAGTTTACCCAATAAATACTTTATAGTACTTAGTAACTCGGTGGTATTATTGCTCTATCCTTAACCATAACATGGCGACGAGGATGTAAACGGACTCATAATCGCGTAAAAGTCGTTATTTCTAAGAAAAAAATTGCTATTTAGTAGTTCGCGAAGTATAGTTGTGTTAAAATATGGCGACCGTGGGACAAATTCGTGAGTTTACGAGAGACACGGACTGGTCAGTGTATAAAGCCAGATTAGAGCAATATTTTATTGCTAATGACATTAATGTAGATGCGGGTACTGTACACAAACGCCGGGCAATTTTACTAAATAGTTGTGATGAGGACTGTTATAAATTATTGTCAGATTTGTGTGTACCTAATACTCCGGTGGAAAAAACATACACTCAACTTGTGACTCTTTTGGATGCTCACTTTGGTACAGTTACCTCTGTTTTTGCTGAAAGGAAGAAGTTTTATTCAGCTGCAAAGAATCAATGTGAAACCGTTTCTCAATGGGCAGCAAGAGTAAACAATTTGTCTTCTAAATGTAAGTTTGGTGCAGAACTACAAACAGCATTAAGAGATAAATTTATTATGGGTTTTGAAAAAGGTCCAATATTGGACAGACTATTGGAAGAAGATGAAAAATTAACGTTAGAAAATGCAATTTCTATAGGATGTAAAAAGGAAGCTGGCCAAGCGAATTTGGACTTTAATGTAGGCGGGGTAAAGGAGGAGCCCCCAGCCAGCATATTTCGTTTTGAACATGCGCAGATGCGTGGTTTCAAAAAGCCAGCACGAGGCGCATCTTCAGCTGGTGCCAATTCTCCATTTCAGCGTGTTCAAGGCCAGCGCAGTTATCATAACAACAATAATACAATATTTGCGAAACGCGCAGGTGCTGGCAACAATGTATTTGATTCTACAGCAGTTGCAGGGAATTCGAATGTTGTTAACGACAGGCAGTTAACAGGTGGTACTTCAGGAGGTAAACAAATGTGTTCTGTTTGTGGAAAAGGCTTTCACCACGCGAGTGTGTGCAAATTTCGCGAATATTCTTGTATTATTTGCAACAAGAGAGGACATCTTGCATCGGTCTGTAAAAGATATCATGATAATGATCATAGGCATAATTTTTTAGATGAGACTGTTGACTGTTTATTTACTTTAAACGCAAACAATGATCCATTAATGTTTGAAATTCGAATTGACAATAGTAATTTTAATTTTGAATTAGACACTGGGGCTAGTGTAACTGTAGTTGCTTATAGTATGTATATTACACATTTTAACAATTACAGTTTACAAGATACCCAGAAAGTTCTTCTTAATTACACAGGTGTACCGATAGTACCCCTTGGTTTTCTTTTATTGCCTATAACTTTTATGGGAGTGACCAAGGAGGTTGAGGTGTATGTTATCAAGGGTGGAGGACCCCCACTTCTTGGTAGAAATTTTTTCTATGCTTTCGATTTAAATATAAATTTATTAAGTCAGAATAGAGCACATAATATACCATTACTTAATAATTCGATTGTGAATTTTAATGACACTGATAAAATAATATCTTTATTTCACAATAAATTCTCAAATGTCTTTTCTTCCAAATTAGGCTTATTTAAAGGCGGTACTATACATTTAAATATAGCGGAAAATGCTGTACCAAAATTTTTTAAAGCACGCCCTTTGCCCTATGGCATTAAAAGTAAAGTGGAGGATGAGTTAAAGCGTTTAGTTAGTGATGGAATTTTGGTGCCTGTGGATTATAGTGAATGGGGTTCCCCTATTGTACCAGTAGTCAAAAGTAATGGCAGTTTACGCATTTGCGGGGATTTTAAGGTAACAATTAATAAATTTTTAAAAGTAGATCAACATCCATTACCACGTATCAAAGAACTATTCAGTAAGTTACAAGGTGGACAAGAATTTACAAAACTTGACCTTTCTCAGGCTTACCAACAGGTGGCGCTGGACGATGAGTCGCAAAAGCTTACTACAATTAGTACACATAAAGGTCTTTTTATGTACACAAGGTTACCTTTTGGGGTTGCATGTGCTCCTTCCAAATTTCAAAAGATTATGGAGCAGATATTATCTGATCTAGAGGGTGTTTGTGTATTTCAGGATGATATTTTAATAACAGCAGATTCGCGACCCATGCATGTTAAACGTGTAGAGAATGTTATGGAAAGATTATGTAAGCATGGTTTAACAATTTCAAAAGAAAAAAGTGAGTTCTTTAAAAAATCGGTATTTTATTTGGGACACCGTATAGATTCCCAAGGTTTACATACTTGTAAAGACAAGGTTAAGGCTATACAAATAGTTAAAATACCTGAGAATCAAACTCAATTAAAATCTTTTTTAGGGTTAGTCAATTATTATAATAAATTTATTCCTAATTGTGCTAAACTTTTACAGCCTTTATATAATCTTTTAAAGAAAGGGGTAAATTGGGTTTGGAATAAAAACTGTAATTTTGCATTTAATAAGGTAAAAGATATTTTATGCTCTTTTAAGGTCTTAGTTCACTTTAATCCGGATTTGCCAATTAAATTGGCCGTTGACGCAAGTCCCATAGGGGTGGGGGCTGTAATCTCACATGTCATTAATGGGGTTGAAAAACCTATAGAATTTGCTTCACACACATTGAATTCTGCTCAACAAAAGTATTCACAAATAGAACTTGAAGGGTTGGGTTTAATTTTTGCCTTAAAGCATTTTTATCAGTACCTTTATGGAAAAAAATTTACAATTGTTTGTGATAACAAATCATTAGTATCACTTTTTGCACCTAATAAGGGAATTCCTCAAATGGTAGCAAATCGTTTACAAAGATGGAGTTTAATTTTGGCAAATTTTCAATACGAAATAGAGTACGTCCCTTCAAATAAAAATGTCGCGGATCTATTTTCCAGGTCACCTTTACCAGGAAATTGTGATGAACATTTTCATGAAATTTCGTATTTAAATTATGTTAAAGACAATACCTTTTTGCCAGTCGATTGTGAACAAATAAAAAAGGAAACGTTGCTTGATAAAGAACTAAAATGTATTTACAATTTCCTTGAACACGGTTGGCCTCGTAAAGTACCAAGTTTTGCTAAATCATATTCTCTCATAAAAAATAATTTGTATATTGAGAATGGATGCATTATGTTTGGATATAGAGTAATTGTTCCTAGTTTACTGCAAAAAAATATTTTATCTGAACTCCACTCTACTCATCAAGGCATAGTCAAAATGAAAAGTATAGCACGCTCTTATGTATGGTGGCCTACCATGAATAAGGAAATAGAAAACCTAGCGAATTCGTGTCAATATTGTTTGCCTCAAAGACAAACACCAACAAAAAGTTCGCTTATAACTTGGGAGTTTCCCAAGAAACCTTGGGATCGCCTACACCTTGACTGCCTTGGTCCTATTTTCGGTAAATATGTTTTTGTAATTGTTGATGCATTCAGTAAATGGGTAGAAGCTTTTGTTATAAGTAACATGACTTCAAATATTCTTATAAATTGTTTAAGAAATGTTTTTGCTCATTTTGGACTACCATATTCAATTGTTTCTGATAACGCTAAGTATTTTACCTCTTATGAGTTTCAAAATTTTCTAGCAATGAATGGTGTTAAATTTCAGAGCATTCCTCCCTTTTCTCCTCAAACGAATGGTGCAGCGGAGGCTGTTGTAAAAATAATTAAAAACGCGGTAAAATCCTGCTTATCTCAAAATAAATTAAGTGATGTGAATATTGTTTTAAATAAAATATTACTAAACTATCGAACTACTCCACATTCTACAACAGGCTTTTCTCCTGCACAATTATTATTTAACCGTAGCTTAAGAACTAGGCTTGATTTAGTCAGACCTAAGAATATTAATTTACCGGAAGTAGATACCAGTAAAGTTTTTCAAAATGTCAAACTAAATCAAGGTAAACAAAAATATTATTTTCGAGGTATAAGAAAAAAGGAATATAATATAAATGAGTCTGTGGCTGTCAGGGACTATAGACATAATAATGTTAGTTGGATTCCTGGCACAATATATAAAAAATTGGGTCCCAGGACTTATATGATATATATCCATGAAGTTAACAAGCTTTGGAAAAGACACATTAATCAAATTATTGATTATAACAATAAGTCAGTTTCTTCTTCTTTAGATTGTAATGGTATAGACAATAACATTGTCTCTATAAGTTCAGATAGTTCGTACAATTCGGAAAATGATGATTCAGACGGTTCTGAGTTTGCGCCAGATTTTGAAAGTGTTAGTGAACACTCTAGTGAGTGTGAAACTGAAAATTTAAATAATCCGTTCAAGGATTTAGTGCGTTCTGGAGACAATAAAGAGGCAGATTCTCGTCCTAAAAGAAATATAAAACAACCTGAAAGACTTCTTTATAAATAAATAAAGATGTATTGATAGTAGTATTATTATATATTATGTTGAATGTTTCTACATACAGAATATATATATATTTTTTTTTCTGTAGGGGAGGAGAATGTTATGTATTTAGTTAATACCTTAGATTTAGTAGTAACAGCGCATGTGTTAGGATGGTAAACCAACTCGATAAGTATCGCTGGCAGTATGAATTTACGCTGTTAAGGAAACGGAGTTTACCCAATAAATACTTTATAGTACTTAGTAACTCGGTGGTATTATTGCTCTATCCTTAACCATAACACAGAGGAATCAGATGGTGACTGAAAAAACCCAAACAAGAGCAAAAACCATCATGAGAAACGAGTTCGAAGTCCCAGAGTCGAAAAGAAAAAGGGTGGTGTATAATAAAGATCATTCCTTAAAAAGTTTAATTGCAAAAACGTAGTTACGGTAGGCGGTGTAATCTTCTTCATTAAGATTTCTTGGAGACCTTGACTGTGACAAAGCTATCTCCAAATTCTCAAGAATGTCCAACATTTTCCCTTTATTTTGGTGGTGTAAGGCTTGAAAATTGGACTGAACATTAAAATTATGTTGAGACACTTTAAGATGTGTTCCAAAAGCTGATTTATTATCGTGTTGTAATCTGCTTAATCTCAAATGTTCGTTAATTCTTGTTTGAAAAGATCGTCCCGTTTGTCCTACGTATTCTGCTGGACAAGAGTCACAAGAAAGCAAATAAATGCCGTTTTTATACAACATTTCCAGTTTGTCTTTAAGCCTAGAAAACAAGCTTGAAACAGAACCAACTGATTTATAGCAAATAAAAATATTATTATTAAGGTTTTTTAAGGAGCGGCCCATAATGGTTGATATAATTCCAAGGTAGGGGATGGAAACGAATTTCTTAGTTAAAAGCTTTTCGGCACTCTTAAACCTAGTATAGGCGTTCTCACATAAATTGCGTCGTAGTTTTCTCTGGAAATTGTTGTTTATGATATGAAATGGGAAACCATTTTTAAGTGCCATCTGAAAAATAATGTTTTTTTCCTTCTCAAAAGATTCTTTCTTCATTGGAATAGTGAAGAGACGGTGAAAATAGGTATTTAGAGCAGATAATTTTTGAGAAAAATGGTGGCAGGAGTCCCAAGGTATCATATGGTCAGTTTGTGTGAATTTTCTAAAGATACTGATCACCCCTTTTTTATATGGTATGGTCAAAATTCATAAAGACGACAAGCCCATTCGTCCTGTCGTTTCTTTTATTAATTCTCCCGCTTATTCTCTCGCTATCTGGCTTAACAGTTTTCTAAAAAATAATTTAAATTTAAATTTTGTCTACAGTATAAGAAATACTTTTGAATTAGTTAAAAAATTACGTAATACAACTCTTCCTGATAACTTTATCCTAGTCTCTTTCGACATTGTCAACCTTTTTCCCAGCATTCCAAGAATGCAAAGCTTTAGAATCATAGAAAAACTATTGAAAGACTCAAATAAATTTAACTTGTCCCAAAATTCTTGCATACTGTCACTTTTGAAAAAATGTCTAGATTCTGATTTTTGTAGATTCAATGACAGGTTTTATAAACAAGTTGACGGTCTACCAATGGGATCTTCGTTGTCACCTCTGGTAGCTGAAATCTTCATGAACCACTTTGAAACAAACCTTATTTTTAATTCCGGCCACCTTGTCAAGAATATATCATTTTGGTACCGCTATGTAGATGACACCTTGGTTGGTTGGACGGGTACCATGGATGAACTAAATTCATTTCTTTCTTTTCTTAACAGTCTTCACTCAAACATAAAGTTTACTATGGAAGTTGAATCTAATAACACCTTAAATTTTCTGGATCTCACTTTGGAAAGAAAAGACAACACAATAGATTTCAGTATCTTTAGAAAATCCACACAAACTGACCATATGATACCTTGGGACTCCTGCCACCATTTTTCTCAAAAATGATCTGCTCTAAATACCTATTTTCACCGTCTCTTTACTATTCCAATGAAGAAAGAATCTTTTGAGAAGGAAAAAAACATTATTTTTCAGATGGCACTTAAAAATGGTTTCCCATTTCATATCATAAACAACAATTTCCAGAGAAAACTACGACGCAAATTATGTGAGAACGAACATTTGAGATCAAGCAGATTACAACACGATAATAAATCAGCTTTTGGAACACATCTTAAAGTGTCTCAACATAATTTTAATGTTCAGTCCAATTTTCAAGCGTTATACCACCAAAATAAAGGAAAAAGGTTGGACATTCTTGAGAACTTGGAGATAGCTTTGTAACAGTCAAGGTTTCCAAGAAATCTTAATGAACAAGATTACACCGCCTACCGTAACTACGTTTCCGCAATTAAACTTTTTAAGGAATGATCTTTATTATACACCACCCTTTTTCTTTTCGACTCTGGGACTTCGAACTCGTTTCTCATGATGGTTTTTGCTCTTGTTTGGGTTTTTTCAGTCACCATCTGATTTCTCTGTCAACATTAGTGGTGGGCAAGACGGATCTATTTTGGGATTCGGGTCACCAAATCCCAATCAGCACAAAGATCCGACTCAATGAGCCGGATCCCGGGTCTTGTCCCAAAAATCATAAAGAAAATCTTATCGGTTCTCGGCTCGGTTATTCTGAGTCACGATCCGTGTCATTGAACATTATTTTAAACGATCTTACGCGGTAGCGCCATTTAACATTATTCAAAAAATACGAGAAAAAATAAGAACCCCCAGTGATTACAGAAATGGACAAACATTTAAATGAACCGCTTATTAAAAGATACGAAGATTCTTTAATATGGTGGTTTCATAGAAAAACTTACATTCCAGACTCTATGAAATCATCAAGAAATAAGTGACGCAACCCACAATACAATAAACACAACAGTAATAAATCGCCACGCTTCGTTTTCTTTTCCAACGCTGCGACCCGCATGTCAGGCATCGGAACGACTTTAAAAAATCTTTTAACGGATCCGAGAGCCACGAGCCACTCTCCATCGCATCGCAGCTCGTAGCGCCGCGCGCCGTAGCAGTGAATTCTACCCCTACGCCGAACGTGAACCTAGCGGTCGACAATCAAATCAAATAGATCCGTCAGATCCGTGATCCGTCTATTTTATTTTGAGAGTCGGATCAGTATAAATCTTTCTTAAGATCCGACTCACCGATCCGGCTCAGATCCGATCCGCCCATCGCTGGTCAACAGTCAGTACCTTTTTGTTGCTCTACACGTTAGTTTGTATTTATTTATTTTTTAAAAATCATGATTGTGTCGTAACTTTTCTATTGTTATGATGTTATTTGTTTGTGTGTTGATATTTTATATTTGTTTACTGACGTTCATTATTTTCAAAATTTAAAAAAAAAATGTATTACATAACATCATGTTCTTTACTTACAGCTGCGCCCTGATGATGGCTTATGTGGGCCGAAACGCGTAGGCAATTATATTTTATATATAAGAAGGTAGAAAGGACTTTTCTTCCCCAACACCTTTAAACTGTTTAAACAATGACCCTTCTAGAGAGCAGCCATAACTTCGTTATACCGTATGATTTGAATTTTCGGAATAAAATCAAAAAAACTGTTATTATTACAAATTGCGCCTTCTAGCAATTTTATTAGGAACTATCGTGTACCATTTGATACGGCAATTGAAGGTACTTACCTTTCTCTTCCAAACAGGTTTAAATTTAGTAAAATCGGATACGTCGTTTAGAAGTTACAGCGATTTTAATGATTACACTTTCAATAGCTTCCCCCACTCTTATCAAGGTCAAGCTTTCTTATGATGTAGTCAGAGTTATACCTTAATATGGGAATTTTCAAAATTAATTTTCAATTGTGCCCCCTTGCGGCTAAATGTGGAACTTAAAAATAATTTTCAGAATTTTCTCATAACCACTTTAATCATATTTTTTTCCCAAGTTTCTATGCTTAGTAGTTTCCGAGATATGGCCGGTGGCCACCCGTAATGAAACACCCTGTATACGTCTAACGTACCATCCACCGTGAATCACCCTGTATTAAGCGTCGTTGGCATATCCTTGCTTTATTTATGTATCGGTGGCGCAGAGAAGATTAATGATGTTGAACGATTCTGTAACAATCCAGAGCAGAATGGCTTTATTGTAGTGTAAACTGGAGCGTATTCGATATTGTTGGGCCGTGCTGCATTGCGAACTGACAAATTAATTAACTCCAAATATGCTCTTGTTTTCTTGAATTCCAAATTGGTAACTTTTTGCTGATGACTTATTGTTATTTTTAGCTATAAATGGCGACAATGAGCCTAATGAATAAAAACTAAGCAATTACTTTTCATAAGGAAATTAAACCCACAGTCGATAGATAATGGACTACTTCCGCAAAATTACTTTTCAGTAAAAGCAATTTCTTGACTAGCAAATCCTATAAGTAAAAGCGATGGCTAGATCTGGATATGAATAAAATTTTGAAGCAATTGCTGTTTTTCTTACACCTCTGTAGCAAATGCTTATTCAACACAAGTTCAGACGTGGCTTATCCACTTGTTCAGATTATAGATTTCATGTTCAGTTTGGTGAACACCGAGTTCTTCACCTACATAATTCCGACAATTTCCACAGAAAGACTTTAATCATATTTAAAGGCCACAGTGCACCCCCTCGCCTTTTACCAATATCAGTCAAAAAATAATTTGCCAACCACTCAACATTTTCGCAGCCAAATCGATATAGCTTTCTGAAATCATCATATCTGCAATTTTTACGTACACTGTAGATTTTTCTTTTACGGACGTTCATTCAGCCATAATTAAAGACACAAATTAAGAGCAGTGTATGCCGTGGAGAACTAAAGTTGACTGCTACCGATCAAATGATGCAGGGGTCGACCTACCTTAAAAAGTTAAAAGCGATCGCTACACTAGAAAAAGCAATTCCTTAATTTATTCACCATATTTTAAGCAAACAATAGCAATCGCTTCTATTTTTTAAGAAAAAGCATTGACTTGAAGCAATTTTTTTAAGCAATTGCTGGAGGCAAAAGCAATTACTTTAGTTTTTATTCATTGGCTTCAAGAAATTACTTCGATTTTATAAGAAAAAGCAATCGCTACATTTTTATTCATTAGACTCAAATAGGTTTGCTCTCATAGTAATCATGGACAGTCATTGACGAGGGATAAACCGCGGAAGAATTTTGGTGTACACATTTTGGGAATTAGTGGCATTACTAAAAGAATTAGTAGGTATTACAGGAAATAGTTGATGCATTGGAAGAATTTGTAGAGGCATTAGAGGAATTAGTCGAGGTATTAAAGAAATTAGTAGAGGCATTGGAGAAATTAGTCGAGGCATTAGAGAAATTAACCACGGTGTTAGAGGTATTACTTTAAAAATAAAACTTTATTTTGGCAATAAATTTACTTTATTGTTTTGAATAATGGCTTGATTGTTATACTTTAAATTTTTTTTCTAAAGTAATTTTCGAGGTAATATGTTTATTAAGCTGAATAGTTTTGGGGAAAGCTTCGCCCAATGAATACTTAGTCAAGTTGGCAACATTACTCGTATCTGCATGTCTGCAATGTTGCCATATCCAGTTTTCCACCACTAAACATTACACTCGATTTAATTTACGCTTTTAAAATAATTATGTTAATAAACATTGAATATTTTCTTTTAATGTAGGTGGTTTTATGAGTTTAAGGATCTTAGGGAGTAAATGAAACCCAAATTTTAATTTGCCGACGTTTCGGAAAATATATTTCCTTCCTCAGAGCACTGAAACAATCGGCTTAGGATTCAACAATACCCGATAAAAACATTACATAGGTAATTGATTTGTTTGAAAATATGACAAATCTTATTTTCGATAACATAACATAACAGAGAGTACAATACATAATATATATCCTTGATATATGAAAGAGTAACACAGTTTTAAGTAGGTGTAATTTTTCTTTTATATTTCATGGTGTTTGAAGAGAAAAAGACCATTTTAAAACGTACGGGCACACTTTTAACTTAGGGGCAGAGGCTAATTATAAGAAACGCATTTTAAGAGAAATGATAGAAATCAAAAATAACCCGGAAAGTATCAATCGAAGGACAGATATAAAAACCCTTAGTACTTCATACTTTAATTTAATTGAAAAAACAAGAAGGGAAAAAAGAGATTTACAACAATAATTTATTTCTACATTATCACCGCTAATACCTCAAATACCTGACAAACAAATCAGTTGGTTTCTTGCCTTGCACAGGTTGTACTACAAAATTTTAGGAATTACTAATTGTTTACGGTGCCATTTGTTACGTGTCCCATTTACCATTATGTGTCCTAATTTTATTTTTTTTAATTTATTTTTTACCATTATGACTCGGGAAGCCCACTTAAACTGTAAGTATTTACCACTTTTTGTTTGTTGTATTATTGTTTTTTGGGTTCACCCTTGGTTCCCATTTTATTTTATTTTAATTAGAAAACTTTTCTCTTTTCTAATATGTTTTAATTTTGGTGTATTTTTTAAGAAAATTAAAGTACACAAATTGTCGTAACTTCCTTTTGTCTCTCTCTACAGTTTGCGCGTTATTTCTAAAGGTTTTCTTTTTCTCCTTAAACACCATGAAATATAAAAGAAAAATGACACCTACTTGAAACTGTGTTACTCTTTAATATATCAAGGATATAAATTATGTACTATCTGTTATGTTATGTTATCGAAAATAAGATTTGTCATATTTTTAAACAAATCAATTATGTAATGTTTTTATCGGTTATTGTTGAAACCTAAGAAATAATCTTATTGTTTCAGAGTCCTGAGGAAGGAAATATATTTTCCGAACCATCGGCAAATTAAAATTTGGGTTTCATTTGCTCCCTAAGATCCTTAAACACATAAAACCACCTATATAAAAAGTCTATTGGATCATTAACAATTTTATTTTATAATTTTCTTTTAATTTAATTCCTAATTTAAAATACAACAAAATGCATGGCGATATTGGAGCGACATTTTCTTGCCGGTAGGCAAAATTTATACATTATTGACTATACTGGTTGACGTGTAAAGGAGCAGACCGCGGCTTTGCCGGCTGCTTTGCTCGGCGAACAAAATGGCGTGCGCGAGACTGCAGTAGGGCTGGGCGATATTGAAATTCCAATATCGAATATCGATATTTAAAAAAATATCGATATAGCCGATAATATCGATATTTTATTTTTTAAATATCGTTATTCGATATATCGATAAAACATAAAAATATTATATTATAAATACATTGTCACCAGTAAAGTCCGCATCATATGGGATTTTTTTTATTATTAGCTTTATTCAAAATTTGACTTTGGCATCAAGTTCTGCTTCGATCGAGATGAAAATTAAGCAAAAAAATAGTAGGCAATGCGAATCACGCATTATCTGTCAAATTTTAATTTTTTTCAAAAGATAATTCAAATGTGGGGTTATTTCTGAAAAAATCGAAAAAAGTTACTAGAAAAAGGTTTTCTAAATGCAGTTTTTAGCCCAGATGCAAAATTTCAGCTGCATAAGGTAATTTTGATTTTTACCTAATTTTGTAAATTGTACCACTTTTGCAAAATAAGACTCAACGCAACCTACATAAAACTTCTTAGTTTTGACAATGCTTTATTTCAGATACATTTTCTTTGAAGTAGCGCCATATTAAATGTGTGTTTTTCTACAAAAACGTTATTATGGCATAGCTTAATAATAAATTATAATATAGGGGTTTTAAATTAAATCGTTGAAATTAGAAACTTTACGTTGTTAAACTAAAATGTATTTTCCACTTAAAAAACACTTTACTGAAGACAATGTGTTTTTTTTGTCTTAATATTAAGGTGTATTACTTTTAGACACAAACTATGTTTTCAAAAATACTTACTTTATGAAGTTACCTTATACAGGGTCAAAAACAAATAAACTTTGCATCACATGCGACCAAATTTTAATAGCCCAATTTTGATTTTGTAAATAAAGCTAATAATAAAAAAAAAATTTCATATGATGCGGTCTTTACTGGTGACACTGTATATCAATATTGTCTTATGTGCCCTGTAAAACTCCGTACCTTCATTTCAAGGGGAGACTCTAATTATGAAAACATGAAGAAAAAAGATTGAATTAAATATTAGTCCTTAAGTGTGTTATAAGGACGATATTGAAATTCCAATCGAATATCGATAAATATCGATAATATCAATAAATATCGATAATATCGATATATCGATATTTTATTTTTTAAATATCGTTTATCGATATATCGATATATCGATAAAAATATCGATATTTCGAATTTTTGCCTAGGCCTAGACTGCAGTAATGTTCACCAGTTTAACCGAAAACTACGTTACTATGAAGACAATATATTTTATGTGCAGTGGCGGCCGCATAACCATAAGAAAATAAAATGGCCTTTTTCTAAATATATTTCTATAAATATATTTTATGAATTCACTTAATTATAGTACATATTTACATTTAAGTAGGTATTTAATTAGACACTTGGTTATTGGTTTTTATTCAAATATTAGTGGTCAAATAAATTTCCACAAAAGTGTTTTGTGGGGGCTGTTGGAATTCAATTCCATTGTGATATCTTCATTATTTTGACTAATTTTACCCTGACAATGTCTTACAGACATACACCTAAAGATGTTTTATAAAAAGTTTTTTAAAAAAATTTTAAATAATCTTCGACACCTCCTTTGAAATGTTTTTTCTTCTTCCCCAGTTTATTTGGTTGGTTTAGACCCCCTTTACTGACTTCTCACATACTCAGTATGTTTTAATTTTCATCAATTTCCTTCATAATATTATGTCTTCTACACTTCAAGTTTTTTCCATACAAGCTCCATTAAGGTTCTACACCACTTTCTCTTCTGCTAAAACCATCAGCACCAAATATATTTTCTGTCTCCTGATGATGAACGTTTCTACGTTCGAAACATGTAGAGACCCTTGAAGAATTTTATTTTATTATTTTATGGAGAAAGACTTTTAGTTTTTTCTTTCTTTCCCATACTTTCAACTCCACTTTAAGCATGGACTACTTCTTTAAATTAATAAGATTAAAAATAAAATTGAAGAAACTGCAAAAAAATGAACATATTTAAATGAAAACCTCTAAATTTTATAATTATTTCTTATTTAACATTGAAAATAAGGATAAGTTTGTATAAGGCTGTATTTTAGGGTGGGCTTAGAGTAACTGAACTTAAAATCCGCAGTAAAATCGCCATATAAAAATATTAAATTGACAATACTTCGAAAACTAAAATTTTTTGGAATATACAAACTTACCGGGGGGACACTCTGTATAAACTTTATTTGTGTGTGGGGTGACCAGATGTATTCTTTTTAAGAGTATTATACCCCTTTAAGTAAGAAAATACTCTACGCTCGCTATTTGTAATATGTTGCTCAATAAACCTACTATTTTTTTTAAACATTAATTTTTACACGAAAAATAATAAAAATATAAATATTATGATCATATTATTAAGCATACCAACTGTGTGCTGTGTAGATAGGATTATTCCATCGTTTAGGATCTTTTTAGTTTAAAGAAAAATAAAACAATCTATATGGCCGCCTACCATATAAAAACAACCAGATTTAACACGTTAAGCGCCATGGGGTATAATGCCTTGTTTACACGAGCTTAGTTCTAATGATTAGTACTAACTACTCGCACTAATGTCATGATGTGTAAACAGGTCGAATTAGTACTAACCATTAGTAAAACTGCAAGTGGGAGTGAATAGAAACCGATTCTATTTACTAATCACTTGTAGGTACCCCCACCATGACTCCACTCTATACCGCGGCGACATTCGCCACTTGTCGCAACGTGTGAACCGCCCGGGCTAATGGTTAGTGATCAGCTGTGGTGATCAGTACAATCAAGTGGTGCCTGTTTGTAGGTTAAGTTGTGAATTTTTGCATGGCCGAATCTATTTAGAAACATTTTAAAATGACAGAAAAGTGGAACTAACCACGAGCAAGTTTATTCAAGAGTTCAGATGTCTTTGGAATACGAAATCACCTACGTACAAAAATAGGCAAATGAGGCAAACATCGTTCAAAAAAATTGTAGAAGCTATAAATATACAGGGTTTCGCAATACCTGAAGCCAAAAACAAAATGAGAAATTTAAAATCGACTTACTATCAAGAGAAAAAAAAATCCAAAAATCAAAATTATCTGGCAGTGGTTCTGATGAAGTGTACATTCCAAGCCTAAAGTGGTTTACTGAGATGGATGCATTGCTAAAAGATGTAGATGAACGAAGAAAAACTTTTGATAATATAAGTATAATATTTTTATTGCATCGGATATAATACAAAAATTAAATTATATGCACTGTTGCTAAATTTATATTGTTAAATTTAATTAATCATTCTAGATTGCCACGAGACGGCCCCTTATTTACAAAGTAGGTGGTATATCTTTCCCTTAATGCTCGGGCCAGTCTTGACGAGTGGTTACTACCTAATCGGTCAATATTCGGCAATAACCTTAAGTTCTCACTTCTCCATGAACCAGGTATGATTTCTCCAGTATCTACATCTTCATAATCTACACTTTCTCTTGTCACGTAGGTAGATGATGTCTTTCGTAACCAGTTATGTAAAGCACATGATGTGCGAATAATTTTATCAGTTACGGATACATCTGTAGCAAAAGGTCGTTCAAATATTCTAAATCTGCTCACAAGAATGCCAAACCCATTTTCGACAATTCTACGAGCCCTTGAAAGCCTGTAGTTAAAAAATTTTTGATCGTATGTTAGAGGTTCGTGTTTATAAGGTTTCAGTAAATATGTCTTTAGTGGGAAAGCATCATCCCCGATAAAAAATCCACCATTTGGTAACATGTTTCGTTCAAGATCACGACAAATGGAACTGTTGTGAAAAACGCCGCCATCTGAGCATCGCCCATTTGTCCCAATATTTATATATCGAAAACAGTAGTCATCATCGACGACTGCTGATAAGATGATGCTATTTGTTCCTTTATAGTTATAAAAATCACTGCCACAATTAGGTGGTTCACGAATTAACACATGCTTGCCATCGATAGCACCATATAATCCAGGAAAATTCCATCTTGTGTCGAATCCTCTTTCTATTATCTTCCACTCTGCGTGTGTAGCAGGAACCTAAAATAAATATATTTACATTTTACATTGATGATGATTATATACACTATACAGGGTAGAAAAAAGAAATACGACTATTGCTATTATTCGATTTTTTTAATTATAAAATTGCATTACTTTCAGGTGGAAGACGCTTCTCAAATTTCTCAAGATGACATCCCAGGGATGCTAGATGAGAACTCTCAGCTGTCCACTCAGGAGAGTGATGTAACTTTAACAGACAATGAAGAGTCTACTAGAACATCTGTTAATATGCCTGGCGTCTCAACACAGCAGAATAAAGAGCCTGACCGACAAATTACAAAAAATGTGTCAAATCGGAAGGGAATTTTTCGAGCCATTGGAGAACTGAAAAAATTGCAAGAAATAATAAATAAAGATCAACCAGTAGTACCCAATCCTAGCCTACAAACCCAAACGGAAAACCAGTTTGATTTATTTGGCAAGAGTGTGGCAGCTCAGTTAAAAAGTCTATGCTATGAGAAGGCTTTGACTGCACAATCCAGGATTCAAAAGATTTTGAGTGAGATTGCCATTGAAAATTATAGATGCACTAATGTATCAGAGTATACTAGAACATCATCAGCTGAGATATCAGATATTGATTCGGTTATGAGTACACCTGTAAGGAATGAAGATAATATACTAGGTGCTGCACTGGCTTTGTCATTTGGAGAGCCTGTAATGCCTGCCAGTAACGACATAGAATTTAGTTATGTGTAATAAACACAAACTTTTTGTTTTAGTTTTTAATAAAAGCTTTTTATATTTATTTTATATTACCTTTATATATTCCTCCAAACTATTGTATACAGAGTCTAGAACTTCAGGGATGAACAATGAAATAGCTGGTTTTGATACTCTAAAGAAGTGTGATAAACTGCGGTAACTATTTCCCGTAGCTAAATATGATAAAGTCAATTCTAATTTTATTTTTGCTGGTATTGCAACCCTCATATTGGTATCTGCTCGTTGAATTGTAGGATAAACTTTTGATAACAAAATTCCAAATTGCTGTGGTGTCATCCTCATAAAACTTCTATATTCCTGTTGATCTTCAGCTGCGAGCTCTCTTAAAAGTCCCACTGAATGTCCACGAGTGTCTCTTCGTAGCAACCACTTTCTTGTCCATATTCGTTTTCCTCTTTTTAATTCGTTTTCAATTTCTTCTATCAATGCCGAGATAATTATGTTTGAATAATGTTTGAAAGTACGCATATACACAAGACGGCACTCATGGTAATCCATAATCGGTGGCAGATTTTTTGCTACTATCATAGTTTCCTCGCCAAGTCCGTGTAAATGGTTCAGCGTGCAGTAAAAGTGTTTAGTAGCTTAGTGGCTAGTGCGAGTAGCGAGTACTAATGATTAGGTACTAAGCTCGTGTAAACAAGGCATACGCGCGTGCCACACCTCACTTGGCCATGTGGGCCACGAGACAAACTTGCTATGTTTCATTGAAGGCTGTTCTATTTTGCACTACAACACGACCAGTGTGTCGCGCTGCGACCAGTGTGTCGCGCTGATGTGGTTTCTTTATGAAAACTGAAAATGTGTGGCCCGGAGAACCGCACATTGTTATTAGTCCGTCAAAATTTTACTTAGATTTTTTGTTTTATGTGTTTTTTATTGTTTGCTTAGAGCCTATTTTAGTAATATAAAACAACTTTAGTGTTACTTTATAGCCTTTATTACAAGAAAGAATAACATACAAATACACTACTTGTGATATTATTATCAAAAATAATATAAATAAATATTTCTTCTTTTTGGAAATAAAATGCAGGTCCTGCGAAAAACTAATAAAAAAAAATTATAATATCTAGTAACTTATAAATACTACCCTAATCCTATCCATATATTTCGTTACAAACAAGTGGAACAAAATGAACAAGTTAGTAATTACACAAAAAAATTATGTTGATGTTTTCTCGTAATGATGATCAACAAAAAAGCATGGAACACAATAACATTTGCTACAGCCAAAACATTGCCATTTCGAACGGGTCGCTTTATTTAGTACAATTTTTCGCCCTTCCTCTTCTTTTCGATTACGATAACATATACTCTACACAACGTAACCTCGAGTTCTGTTCTACTAAAATATGTTCCTCTCTTTCTTGTTCTATAGGTGGTTCAGCTTCCGACAGTCCCAGAAGAGATAAAGAAAGTTGCTCTCGAAAGTCCGTTATAGATATTTTGGATTGAGTAACTTCCTTGTACACTATGTGAGCATTTACAATGGCCTAACCATTGCTTTACGTATCAACGATACGCCGCGGAATGATTCAACTAGTCTATACGTGTCGAGACACAACTTATGTGTCGCGTGGCCCTGGAATAAATATTTGATTTATGGGCCGCGCGGCACATAAGTAGCACCTCAAAAAAAAATATAGAATAATCAAATAAAAAAGAAGAATTTGGAAAAAAGTCAAATGTATATAATAGTAAAGTAATGCCAAAAAGAAGCGAATCTGAAAAGAAAAAAAGTTGGGTGTTTTGGACCAGATTTTTAGATACTACGGTGGCGCTTAACGTGTTAATAATTAAATACTTTTTAACATTATTTGTCAGAAATAAGGGCTAACGAGTACTTAAAAGTATTTTTTGTTTAAAAATAATTTTTTTAAAGAAGTAATTTTTATCAATAGTCTGGTGCAATTTAAATGTGGCACACATAAAAATTATGTTTTTTTAGAATTCTCTGGACCGACTTCCCACTTATTCCTACTTCTAGCACCACAGATACTTCATTAATATTTGGCTTTTCAATAACTAATTTTCCTCATTTAGTGCCGTCTTTATTATTCCTTCTTTTCTACTAAAACGCTTGTGGATGTCATATTTCTGGAAACCGATTCGCATTTTTCTTCAACCAGCGAAAAAATAGTGTTTCTTACTTTCGCCCAATGCAATAATCATATCATCTATATAATGAGCTTTCTTTAGAAAAATCATATTTTAATGAAAAAAATTATACGTTTAACTACACCATTGAATTATCAAACTATATAAGAATGACGGATGTCCGAGAAAAGTTGACAACCCATTTTTTGACGTATTGGAGCTGGTTTGGCCGCCATTGTGGAGCTGATCGTAACTCTAACCTTAAATCTGTCGCCTGTCTGTCGTTATAATGCAGCGCCTCGGCAACAGATGTCTCAAATTAACTGATGTGATGTCGTGGTGTTGCCGCATATCGTATTTTATTGGAATTTTTAAGAATTCAAGCATTTTTAACAGACAATAAAATAGGAGGTTCTCAATTCCAGCCGAATGTATGTTTTTGATAATAATATGTACGCTGATTTTACCGTTGCATTAGGTGTTAAATGGTAAACAAATAAAAGTAGATAAAAAGCGACAGCAAGTATAACTAAAATAGGTTTTGTTTCGTCGAAAAATAGCAAAATACGTAATACACTAATACAAACAAACTGAATGTTTCTTAAGTAAGAAAGTAAAACCTACTTATTTTAACCATTTTGAAAAGTAGTAATAATTGCAAATAAAAACCAAGTTATACAACCCGCACATCATTCATATTTTACCCAACATATACGTTGTAGCCTAGGTAGGTATTGAATAGTGAGAGTCGTCATTTAGTTCTGTTAGAAATAGAATACATGGCGGTCAATATGTTTTCATGTAATTAACGTTGGGACGTCAAAAGGTTGAAAATATTATATGCTACAAAGCAATTAAAAATAGGTACATTTTTAGGTCTAGACGTGGATAGGTGTAGGTACTTATGTGAAATCAAGTTTTACGATAAGCTATAAAAATAAATTTAAAAAACTCATGCAGCAAGTCAAACAGACAGGCGGCAACAATGTTTTAATTTAGCAGTGAGAAGGTTAGTCGCTTTCATGTTGGTGAACGCATTGTGCCATCTATGAATTTGACGTAGCAGATTTAGGAAATCGGCTCATATGGCCTTCTTATTGTTTGATATTCAATGACTACACTTCTTATTTCTGACAAATAATGTCAAAGTGGCCATGGCCTTCTAGCTAGTTTGTTTATAAAACATTATTATGGATAGCGCCATTTATGTATCTTAAGGTCATAATAATATGAAAACGATTTGGTATTTTAAATAAATTAAAATATTAAAAAATTATTGTTTTGAAATTCTTCATCAGATAGTAAAATAATATACAGGGTGTTCCATTTGAAAAACTTAAGAAAAATGTTTTTAAAATGTGTCACTTTTGAAACCTTATTTAGAACACCCTTTATAAGAAAGACAAAATATATTTGTTTTATATTATTCGCTGACCCCTTGCCACTAATCTCACAAAATACCGTAATTAAAAAAATGATTTTAAATTGTTTTTTTAATTTTTTTCCAGGGCTGCAAAACCATTTTTTTTTTTTAGTTTTTATTTTATTGTGTACGAAATATCAATTAGAGGCTACCAAAGGTTATATTTGTCTGGACATTTTTTTCCTTATGTCACTTGTTGGTTCGGGTTACGTCTTACAGAATTTTGAAACAATATAATTTGTCATCACTGTTGTGTGTATCTTTTATCCTCATTGTCTCTATACATTATACCATGCATTAGCCGCATTGTACCAATATACCGTACGATTGTGACAGTTTAATAATATGATGGTCTGGTATATTACACAACCGCAACTGTGGTATTCGTCGCTGACAATAAAGCTGCTTTAATAGTTATAAAGTCAAATGTCTGCAGTTAAGCTACGATTATATGATCAATCAATCATTTAATCCATGAATGGTAAATGCAAATGGACTATTTCATACAAACACGTTTAGCTTAGAATAAAATTATTTATAGTCTGTTCAATGACCGCTGCCCGTTACGTCACGACTAGTGCTTATCTTTTTAACATTCGTGAACTAGGTGAGATAGATAGTAAATTTGCGTCAATAATGATTGTCGTATAATTTTACCAGTCAAAAAAGTGTTATTGTCATTTTTGACAGTAACATTTTTAATCAACATTATTTTAAAAATGCCACGGTCTTGTAGAAAAGAACAAACATTAATTTTAAAATTATTTGATTATTTTCAGGGTGTTCCATTTGAAAAACTTAAGAAAAATGTTTTTAAAATGTGTCACTTTTGAAACCTTATTTAGAACACCCTGTATAAGAAAGACAAAATATATTTGTTTTATATTATTCGCTGACCCCTTGCCACTAATCTCACAAAATACCGTAATTAAATAAATGCTTTTAAATTGTTTTTTTAATTTTTTTCCAGGGCTGCAAAACCATTTTTTTTTTAGTTTTTATTTTATTGTGTACAAAATATCAATTAGAGGCTACCAAAGGTTATATTTGTCTGGACATTTTTTTCCTTATGTCACTTGTTGGCCCAGGTTACGTCTTACAGAATTTTGAAACAATATAATTTGTCATCACTGTTGTGTGTATCTTTTATCCTCATTGTCTCTATACATTATACCATGCATTAGCCGCATTGTACCAATATACCGTACGATTGTGACAGTTTAATAATATGATGGTCTGGTATATTACACAACCGCAACTGTGGTATTCGTCGCTGACAATAAAGCTGCTTTAATAGTTATAAAGTCAAATGTCTGCAGTTAAGCTACGATTATATGATCTATCAATCATTTAATCCATGAATGGTAAATGCAAATGGACTATTTCATACAAACACGTTTAGCTTAGAATAAAATTATTTATTGTCTGTTCAATGACCGCTGCCCGTTACGTCACGACTAGTGCTTATCTTTTTAACATTCGTGAACTAGGTGAGATAGATAGTAAATTTGCGTCAATAATGATTGTCGTATAGTTTTACCAGTCAAAAAAGTGTTATTGTCATTTTTGACAGTAACATTTTTAATCAACATTATTTTAAAAATGCCACGGTCTTGTAGAAAAGAACAAACATTAATTTTAAAATTATTTGATTATTTTCAGGGTGTTCCATTTGAAAAACTTAAGAAAAATGTTTTTAAAATGTGTCACTTTTGAAACCTTATTTAGAACACCCTGTATAAGAAAGACAAAATATATTTGTTTTATATTATTCGCTGACCCCTTGCCACTAATCTCACAAAATACCGTAATTAAATAAATGCTTTTAAATTGTTTTTTTAATTTATTTCCAGGGCTGCAAAACCATTTTTTTTTTAGTTTTTATTTTATTGTGTACAAAATATCAATTAGAGGCTACCAAAGGTTATATTTGTCTGGACATTTTTTTCCTTATGTCACTTGTTGGCCCAGGTTACGTCTTACAGAATTTTGAAACAATATAATTTGTCATCACTGTTGTGTGTATCTTTTATCCTCATTGTCTCTATACATTATACCATGCATTAGACGCATTGTACCAATATACCGTACGATTGTGACAGTTTAATAATATGATGGTCTGGTATATTACACAACCGCAACTGTGGTATTCGTCGCTGACAATTAAGCTGCTTTAATAGTTATAAAGTCAAATATCTGCAGTTAAGCTACGATTATATGATCTATCAATCATTTAATCCATGAATGGTAAATGCAAATGGACTATTTCATACAAACACGTTTAGCTTAGAATAAAATTATTTATAAAGTCTGTTCAATGACCGCTGCCCGTTACGTCACGACTAGTGCTTATCTTTTTAACATTCGTGAACTAGGTGAGATAGATAGTAAATTTGCGTCAATAATGATTGTCGTATAATTTTACCAGTCAAAAAAGTGTTATTGTCATTTTTGACAGTAACATTTTTAATCAACATTATTTTAAAAATGCCAGGGTATTGTAGAAAAGAACAAACATTAATTTTAAAATTATTTGATTATTTTCAAAGAGAAAGTGATGCCGGCAAGACTCCTTTTAACCTTTTAACACAGTTTACGACGTAAGTAGATATAATAAAGCAGGAATTGTGAAAACATAAATAATAAACTTGAATAATAGATGGCAATGTTTTTATAAATACCAATGTGTTTTATAGAGTTTCGGATGCTTTGGGAGTTTCGTGTTCACCAATCCAAAGAATTAAGGCAAAGGGGATAGAGAAGGATGTGGTCGACAACTTCACGAAATTCATGAACTTAGCATAAGATAGCGTATTTATGGGATGTATAAAACAGGGGAACACGTTACCATTCGCTCAATACAACTAAACCTTAAAATCATTAATGGTGTTGAAATATCCACTTGTTTATTACAGGAATTTTGAAAAAAATTAAAATTTAAATGGCGTAAATGTACTGTATCAGATAGGCGTTTTTCTGCCATATGTCTGTCCATATATCCCAAAATCGATTATTTTTTTTTAGATAATTTAAGAATAACGGAAACTCTCAATATTACTTAAAACCTGTTTTTCTGAATGAAACCTGTATATACAGTAAAGGGGCTTTTAGGCGAAGTTAGGAAGATTTGATGATACTACTCATACATTTCAAAATAATCATCAGAGGGTGTACGGTATATTATCCTATATGCTGGAATAATGTAAGTTTGATATTCAAGTCTGACGTGAAATCTGGCGATTATCATGATTCGATGAATAGTGAAAACTTTGAGAACTGATTTGAAGAAAAATTGTTACCAAACTTGAAGAACCGTCGCTTATTATCATGGATAACGCCACCTATCATTCTGGGATAATGTAAAAATTTCGAAATACCGGTGAAAACGCAAATAGCGTTCCATATACTGCATTGTGATGCACTTCGTGGTTTAATTAGTTGTCTACCTTTTAATTATTACCAGTGTGACTGCCTTTTGTATTGGACTTAATTTCGCTGGGATGGCCCTACAGTGTTTCGATGACCGCTTTACTTTAGTAAAAGGATTTTAATACATCTTACCGCTGTTGTCGGGATTGCTTGGGTTATGGCTGCCCCCCGTAGAGTCCTAACAAGGACGAAACGGCCGTCGTGGTCTATCCGCCCCAGGGTATCCATTGTGCTTCGATCTCTGGCTTCGATCTCTGTGTATTCCAATATAAAAAACAGTTACACACTTGTCATATATGCCACAATTATTCGCTTTTGATTATTTTCGCGGACACTATATTATCTTCTAAATAATATTTTTAATATAATTTTACAATATTATTATGTATCTATATAAACTAGGAAAATATTGGGTTTAGCAGCAAATGAAAGAGTACTCTTTAAAGTTGGTCCAAGCTTTCGGAAATGTTTATTTCCATCTTAAGGGATACTACAATTAAGAAAAATTCTATGCAACATGTGCTAAGGTTGAGTTTTTATGTTAATTACCCTTAATTGAGATTGTTCGTTAAATTCTTAATTGATGAAGTGGACATTAAGTAGGTGGCTCCGAGATCAAGATTAGCATAATGGTACTATTCGTAACTGTAACAAAATCAATACACTTTTGCTTTCTAAGGGTCGTAAATTATGGGTCAGGTTCGTTGACACATACCTTTTTAATGTAACAGATGTTACTTGTCTCCTTGGGGTTTTGTGGTACTTACGAAAAATATTGGACTTAATTATGCAGTAATAATGCCATCTTATAAAGTAAATAATAATCTGCAATGATAGGTAAGGAAATGGGGTAGGTTTAAATAAGGGCAATATTTTATTTCACAAATATACAAGTAAAGCTATCAGAAAGGGTTATATTTACTTGGTATAAAGTTGCCTCTAGACCGGTAATTTATAATTGATATACATAAAACGATGTGATGGGTTTTTCTTAACATGAATGTCTGACAGCAGGAATGACTTAGGTGTCCACTGCTGAAGATCGTTGTCGCTCTGCTTTTCACCAAACTACGTAGTACCTTTATACCAAACGTGTACGTAAATCTATAAAAATACTCTGTAACTAAAATGACATATAATTTTAATAATAATACGTACATGAAAATGGGGCAATATGTAACAAAATAAATTGCATATTAACGGGGAACCAATTAAAACCAAAGAAAATCATAAAAAATTGGGGTATTTTTGGGAGGTAAAGTGTCACCAAAACCCCCCATACACGCTCGAGCATGCTTGGCTCGTCACGAGCCCAACTTCAAACCGAGTATGTTCGTTTGATTCCATACACGTCCGAACCAAAGTTTCAACCATTTTCCCGACCCAACATCAGTTGATCATCGACTGTTATTATTTGGTAAGCATCGCCCATTTAATAATGTAATATGGATCTTATTACCACGACAGCGATTGTTGGTGGCTTTATATGTTTAGACCAGCAAAGAAGGAGAAAACCCAGACGTGTTTGGACAAAACAATAGCTTCAAGAACGGAATAAATTTAGTCATATAATTGGCTGTTAACGAGCCGCAAGATTTTAAAAATTATTTGCGAATGATCGAATTAAAAAACAAAATACTGTTATGAGAGCGTCTGTAAGTGCAGAGGAGCGTCTGGTGGCCACATTGTAATTTTCGGCATCAGGAAGGACCTACGATGTGCAATATCTCCACAGCTACTAGGACGATAATTCTAGAAACATGTGCAGCCATTTTTCATTTGCATCAGTGTTCTTTGCACTTTTCTACGAGTATTCCGTAACTGTCCCTCTTCATTTATGTTTGTAGCTGTACTTTTTGCTTCTTACGTCCCAAAGGGTCCTTTGTTCTCTGTATAAATTTATGAATTCTGTTCAAAACTTTTTATTGGCGCTGAACGACATCACGACAAAATTACGCTAAATCAAGAGCACCGAAATATGTCTATCTCATCCAGCGGCTCGCACCGAACTGCTGGTATTGGCCAACATGCTCGGCGACTACCATGTACGTAGGAACATGTTTGCTCCGAGCGCGTGCTGGTCGGTGCCATCGAGCCAAGCTCCGAGCCAAGCATTCCAACTGCCAACTAGGCTTGTACAACACATACACGATCGAGCATGTTGGTCCGAGACTACTTCCAACTCTTGCTCACCCAACATGCTCGAGCGTGTATGGGGGGTTTTACAGTCGCAGACGTAATTGGTAAAAAAAGGTAAAACAGCATTACGTATTATTGTCGCAGACATAATAGGTAATATTTGGGAGATACGTCACCATTCTGTCGCAGACAGATGTTGATGCACACGGGATAAATACACTAAGTTTTATGAAATTAGGAATTTTTTTCTTTATGTTATTTAAGGTGTATCTGATTAAATTGTTCATGGCCAAAATGATTTTATAATAGATCGATTGTTTTTAAAACCTCTTTAATTTTCGAATACTGGCAGCGGAATACTGCATCATAGGGTAACCGTCAGAATAAGATTAAAGCTAAAAAATCTTAAAACCTGACAAACTTTGACCATTGTACCAAACTTTAAAAGATCCTGAACATAAACACAACGTAGACAGGGTCGTACCATAATATTTGACTATTACAGATGAAGTGACGGATTTCTTCAGGTGATAAACACACCTGGGGTCGGTCAGTTTTAGAAGACTCTCTTAAAAAAAAATTACGCGAAAACCGAGAAAGGGGTGGCTTTTTTCCATCCCAGGAGTAAAAGCAGTTAAAAAAATCGGATTTAACGACCACGAAAACGGTAGGGGAGGTGGGTCTTGTGGGTACCTGAAATATTTCATTTTTTCGACCAAAATATCGATTCATTGACTCCACTATACAGTGTGACCAGTAAAGTACGCATCATATGGGATTTTTTTAATTAATAGCTTCATTCGAAATTTGACTTTTGCATCAAGTTCTCCTTTGATCGAGATGAAAATTTAAGCAAAAAAATAGTAGTCACGTGGTTCGCATTATTTGTTAAATTTTAATTTTTTCGAGAAAATAATTCAAAAGGGGGGTTATTTCTAAAAGTATCGAAAAAAGTTATTAGAAAAAGTTTTTTTAAATGCAGTTTCTAGCCCACTTGCAATTTCAGCTGCATAAGATAATTTTGATTTTTTACCCATATTTTGTAAATTGCACCACTTTTGCAAAATAAGACTTAACGCAATCTACATAAAACTACTTAGTTTTGACAATGCTTTATTTCAGATACATTTTCTTTAAAGTAGCGCCATATTAAATGTGTGTTTTTCTACAAAATCAAAATTGGGCTATTAAAATTTGGTCGAATGTGATGCAAAGTTTATTTGTTTTTGACCCTGAATAAAGTAACTTCATAAAATAAGTATTTTTGAAAACGTAGTTTGTGTCTAAAAGTAATACACCTTAATATTAAGACAAAAGTACACAGTGTCATCGGTAAAGTGTTCATTAAGTGGAAAATAAATTTTAGTGGTGGGTAAAAAATCAAAATAATATTATGCAGCTGAAACTTTGCATGTGGGCTAGAATCTGCATTTAAAAAAACTTCACAGACAGATAATGCGAATCACGTGACTACTATTTTTTTGCTTAATTTTTATCTCGATCGAAGCAGAACTTAATGCCAAAGTCAAATTTCGAATAAAGCTATTAATAAAAAAAATCCCATAAGATGCGGACTTTACTGGTCACACTGTATTATTATCAAACATTTTTGCTTGTGTCGCTGATGGTTACTTCCCTCTTTTTAGAAAGATTATGTTCGATCTCCTACGACAAATTTTCCTTGCATGGCGTCCCAGACGAAGACAGCATAGCAAACTAATTTAGAGTAAACAATTAGCAATCCGCAATGCCGCAACAGCGAACTGTGCCATTTTACACTATTATAAAGCTATTTTACAGCGGCTAGTCATAAAGTTGGCCGTTCGATGTCATTAATCTTCTCTGCACTACGACCAGCCCAGCGACCGCAGGATAGAAACCAACAATACCTTCATATTCTGTGTGATGTACAATAATCCGGCATTAAATTTTCATTTGTTTTCGGATTATTAATGAAAACTGGTTATTAAGTTATTATGTTGTGTGTCGTTTTTCTTTTAAACTCAAAAACAGTATAAATTATGTACACTGTCCTACACCGTCAAGTAAATTTGTTGTTTAGGTTTTTTGGTAATTTTTGAGGATATTACACTGAGAAAAACTCGCCAACTAAATTACTTAGTTGATTTTTTATTAGTTGTAGCTACTAAAAATGTCCGCAGACTTAGTTACCATAATACCGCAAAGCTATTTACAGGGACTAACAAATATATTTTTTGCCCTCCACTTACAATTACTAATCGATTTAGTAGGCTGTACGCCGAAAATTTATTTGGTAGACTTGCGGTAAATACTTCCTTTGTTGTGATAACTAACAAGGGCGTAAGATTTTGTTATACTTGTGACAACTAAAAAAAAATTTTTTGTATTTTAAGTTGAAGAGAAAACAAACTTTTGTAGCATCGTGGGATAGTTGAATTTAAATATTCTGACGTGTAGATATATTGAATAAGTTACTCCCAGAAACAAAGACAAATTTTGATCAACTAGTTAAACAGCCAAGTTAAAGTGTTTTATTTGATATCTACTGTTGCACACACCTTTAGTTTCCTTATAGGCCGTATAAAAGGGCTTTTTAACATCAGCTCAACTGAACCTTTACTGGTATTTAAAGTTTTTTATAAAAATCACAGTGCAGTTAAATTAAATATTGTTTCTGTTTGAAACTGGCAGCAACATATTTTAGACGAAAAGCTTTAACATCAGTAAAATGGTTTTATTGGTGGTAACAGAAAAGCACCAGCAAATTACGCTTTGCTGCTTAGAGTTTTTTTCTGCTGTATACCGAGCTTTTCGGTTGCGATACACACATGCAATTACAGTGGATTTTATCTACAAGTTGTATGTGCAGCCGTAACAAATATTTTTCTAATGCAGCATAGAACTCTTGTTAAATAGGGGACAGCGAAATGCTTTTTGCTGTGGTGACTAGAGTAAGCTTTTCGTTGCTGCCAGTTCCAAACAAAAAACCGTATTTGACGACAATGTGATTTTTATGAGAAGGTTCAAGTTAAAGGTTCACTTGAGCTACTGTTAAGATGCCCTTATATAATAAGGCCTTAGGGGACTGAAGGTGCGTGCAATCGTTGCCAAATAAAAAAAAACTTTGTGGTTACTTTCTAACTAATATTTTTATTTGTATTCACTAAACACCCAATTTGGGTTAACTACATAATTTAGTTACTATTATATAATTTATTACACTGTTAAAAGAAAAGAATCAAATTTAACTTTTTTTTTATGTCCCAGAAAGTCCACTCCCGTTTTTTTGTCAATTTAACTAAAACCGCTTCAGTCAATCAGTAACTCATAAAATATGTTATTACTATTTTGACATTAATCTGATTATATTGTGCAGTAAAAATTACAACTTAATTAGTTAATTTGACACATTTTTTATGTTAGTATTAACTTATTTTAAAATTTTAACTAAAAAAGATATTGATAATGATTATAAACTTTATCAAAGTTACTAGTATTTGATTCATTTGAACCGTAAAAGAATTGCATGTTAATTTTAGTTAGCTGTTATGTCAAAACGACTTCCAAAAAAGTTAGTTCTTAAAATCTGATTTTTACTAAACACAAAAGAGTTAAAATAACTATACATTTTAGGTTAAATTTGATTTATTTTAATTGATTATAAATTTTTTTGATTCTCACGTCCAGGATTTCTAACAGTGTAGTAACGTTAACATCTACGCTTAGTTCCTGCAACTAAATGATATAATAGCTTTAACAAACCACCTACTTGTAACGAATATATACATTAGCTGTGCTAACTCAGTTTTTTTAGTAACTGTAACTAAAACCATTTAGTAAACCCAACAACATAAGTTCGTTATCTACTAAATCCTATAGTTGTAGCTACTAATCTATTCCAGCAAACTTGATTTAGTTGTTGCTGTCCCCTATTTTAATGAAAAATTTTGCGGTGGTAACTAAATGTTTAGTAATGGCTACAAATTATTTTCCTCAGTGTATGTTTCGGCTCTTCAATATGCTAACCGACATATAAAATCAAATACCGGGTGTTTCAAAATAAAAACTCCTAGGCCAATTATTTCGAAAACTAAAAGTGACATGTAACTTTTAGTCTCTATGATTGGCTTAACAACTGTGTAAAAAATGTGTATGAATAATACAAGATGTAGGTGGCGCCACGGTGCAAAGATTTTTTTCGATGACAAGAACTTTTAATGTTGTGGTTCTTAAAGATAATTAATTTTTGATCAAATTATGTCGCACAAAAATTTTTGATAAATCCAACATGAACGGAGATATTTGGGGTCAAGTTTTTTTTTTTAATAATTTTAACAGATTTTAATTCAATTTTAGTAATGATAATTTTAGTGATAAAACGCTCGTGTAGCGCTAAATTATTACGTCCAGTGACGTCTCAGGGGGCGCCTTAACAAACTATATTGGCAGAAAATAAGACGCCACTGAGTTTTCGGTAATTTTTATATTTTTTCGGATTAAGCAACTAAAAATATCCTTTTATTGACTGTTAAATTGTTTTCATATCTTGCTTCGTTTTCGAGAAATAAAAATAAAAACAAATTTCATTGCATATCTCAGGAAAATAAAAATCATTAAATAATTAACATTATTAACACTCAGTGTCAGTGTCAGAATTTGCAATTTCTACATTTTTAAAATAAAAATGGTTCACCATACAAATGAAGACAAATTGAACATGGTTTTAATAATGATTTTTTGTTTTCCAGAGACATGCAATAAAATTGTTTTTATTTTTTTTTCTCGAAAACGCAATTACTATTTAATTACATGAAATCAAAAATACGTAAAATAACTCGAGAGTAATCAGATGCGCGGCACAACCCAAACGTAGTTCCAATTAGAGATAATAATAATAAGTAGGGGAAGGTTGCCTATATTAAACCGCTACCTAAATTGGACCACAGTACATTTCTCCGAAACTAAACAAGTGCCTTATCATCTGGCAACACTGTAACATACTTCCACCCAGAACCTTTGATCGGTAACAAACTCAACTAGTTGGCCGTTAGTGCTTGGCGTGTACAGAGCAAAACGTAATTTACACAATTTTAATGTAATATTTTTAGGATTTTCCTAAGAATTTACCTTAGAACCATAAAACTCTAAGCAAAATCTTTTTTATGCAAGTTATCAAGTTTTTCTCTTTCTATTTCTCCTATTCCCAAGTAGCACAACAATATTGATCCAACATTGATCCAATATGGAAGATATATTGGGCCAAACTAGTTTGTCTATATTGGGCCAATAAGAAAAGGCCACTTTTTGAAATATTGACCCAATATTGTTTTTAAATATTGGTCCAGTAACGTAGAAAAATATTGCTACAACTAAAAGTATAATATTACGCCAACATTGGTAATCATGATTGCGCCAGTATTTTTTTATTCCTTAATGTTAAGAAGTTTAGTGTAATAAATCCTTAGTTTTACCTGCTCTACCACTTAACCAGAAGTTTATTTTTCCTCTCCAGCAATCAATAACATTTTAATATTTATAATAGAGAGCATGCTATTTGTTTATTTTATAACTTACATATATTATTATTATTAATATCTGAAGTAATTCCAATTATTACTCTAAGATAAGAAATAATGCAAAATGTATTAGAAAAGCATACTGTATATATTTCAACATAATGTACATTCATATATTTTTACAAATCCTATTGGTTTGTTTCTTTAGCTAAAAAAAAATACTTTAGTTGTAGATATGTTGCCTAAAGTGTAATTTGTTACAAACCTCTAATCTGCCTGCCCCCATCCCGATCTCCGGCTGTAGCTAAAGATATGCCTATGAATCGTGTTATATCCAGGTCTGTTGTGTGCTCAAAGTTCACTTTATCAGCCTCAAAAAAACAGAATAGGTAATTTAGTAATTCATCATTCCAGGAAATTGTTCTTATGTTTTGCTGGTGAGGATTAAGCTAAAGTGCCTATATTTTGACTTATTTGACATATTTAGATATTATATCAAAACGAAAAATCTGTTTGATGCAAGTAAGAACAGAATGACCACCAGTCAAAAATTAATAATATTCAAATGTTTGCTCGACAAAACATAACCTATAAATATTAACGTGTTGCAGTAAATATTAGGTACTTACTTTGCTCACTTTGCTGGTAATCTTTATGCAGCTTTGTATTTAAACAAGCCCTATATAATGTAGTACCAAATATATTTGCACTGTTAGCTAACACAAAGAAAATACCTGGATATTTTATAGCGTGATTATCCAAAAACAAAACGAGTCGACCAAATAGTCATTTTCGACAGTCGACGTTACTTTTAACACGGTTGCCAAATTGTAATTTGATAAATTCGTAACCTAATAGTTTTTGCATATCGACCGTCGATTTATCTTTACAAATCTGATAACTGGATGTTATTAATTTAGAAATAATTATTAACTAAAAGAACTTTGTAACGAAAAGTGCTCTCTAATTTATTACAGGCCGTCTACGAAAATAAAGTTTTATTATTTATTCTTTTCAAAACAATAATCTGTAACTAAATTTTGTGTAAGATGATTTGGCAACGTCGCACATCAGCTGACTGTTTTAATTGTTGGGCAGCCACGCCAATATAATATGGCGCCTTTATTCAAATTGAAATATATGGTATTCACATTTTATCGCATCCGCATCATAATTTGTTCGGGTTATTATTCCAAAAATTATTGGAACAAATTATTATAAAGAAGAATTTTAGGGAATGATATAATTTTAAATGCATTATAATTGAAAAAAATATATTTGTTTATTGTAAAAAGATTGCATTTCAAGATTGCTCCAATGTTGGATGTAAAGGCCAATATGAAAAACTCCAATATACATAACATATAGGGCCAATGTAACAATATAATATTGTAAATACCAATCACGGACCAACATTGATAAATTTCAATATTGGCGAAGATTAATAAACCGATATTGCCATAATATTGGTTGCCAAGATTACATTTACAAAATAAAACACAACATTTAACCAATATTGGCACAATATTGATGTACCAATGGAAATGAATCGTTATTGTGCCAATATAGAAACAACGTTTAGCCAATATTTTGTGCTACTTGGGTTACAATGGCGTATTTGTTTTTTCTTGTTTCTTTCCCGGGTGGTTTTGTAAAACACGTGGTAGTTGCTTAAATTGGACCACTGGGTGATTGCCAAAATTGAACCGGTCCAATTTAGGCAATTTTTCCAAATTGTGCCAAAATAATTTTTCTCTTTAAATAAGTTAATATCATTAACTAACACCATTTCAATATTGCTAAAATCCTTTTTTTTTTAGTTAAAAAATGAAACTATGATTGGTCCAATATAGGAAATTAATAGGTTTTTTTTGCATTAGGATGTCTTCTACCGAAATTTTGATTGTAAATTTGATGTTTTTTTTGAAATAAAAGTATAAAACTTCCTATACCAACAATTTTATTTTTTATTTATTTATTTATTTAACACCTAAGCTTTCGATTTAAAACATGTGGTCCAATTTTGGAACCCCCAGGTGCAATTTAGGCAACCAGTTTCCTATATTGAACCACTTGCAGAGGTTTTTTTATAGCCTGGTATATCATAGATACTTTGAAATAAAATTCTGCAAAAAATTCTGCAGTTGAACAACATACTAAAGTATACTAAGGTATAGCTTGATTTTGCGTTATTATCGGGATCTATGATAAGAAATCTGGAAATTAGTCCAATATGGGAACCTTCCCCTATATATTTTAATATTGTCTGAATTTCTGTCCAATCCTCTCTCTTTAACCTAGGGATCGACTCGTTATGCGTTGGTCACGTCGGCAACATCGATTGATCTGTTGTCCTTATTGCGGGCATTTAAACATATTACTCACTCTCTGATACACACATAAAATACCACTGTAAGTTCGAGTTGGCCAGTACGGTATATCATTTTTTGTCCAATCCAATCATTAAAGTTTTCAGATCTAGCAAGGTTTGTATATTAACTAAGTATTTAGCTGGTTGACTGCTTGGGAACACCGTACTTAATAAATAGTAAAAATATCCAGTATACTGGGTCCTGCACCCCACCCCCCGTCTTTATAGCTCACTTATTAATTAAGTAAGGACTTTGATATTTTGCAGACCGTACCTGTATCTTCGGACGCATTTCAGGAAAATATTTTTTTTCATACAGGGTGTTCCAAAAAAGTGTGATGTCATAAGGATGTATTTTTTTAGATTACTTGCCATATATTTTCTTACTTATTTGGATGCCTCTTATAGTTACCTACATACTTCTAAAATTTTATTGAAATCGATTCAGTATTATAGGCAAAAAAAAATAGAAACTCAAAAATATCTGTTTTGCGCCACTGGTTTTAAAAATTAATAAAAAATAAATATAATGCCTCGTTAATAAAAGTATACACAGCTACTTATAAAATAAAGTCTTACAGTCTCGTTAACCAAGTTTAATTAATAATAATTGTACAGGGTGTCCAAAGTTTAGTGTCAAAATTTACAAACTTTAAAGCAATTTATTTTTCTTTTTTCAAATCAGAACACCTGTATATTTTTATGTCATTCGATGCAGAATTAAAAATTAAACATTTGTCCTTATTACAACCCTATCGCAATTTCTAAAGCATCAAGACTTATTTGCAAAATACTCGTTTTATCAACTATTCCAACAGTTTGTTATTATTATAAATAAATATCGAAGGTGGCTTTGAAAAACAATTTATTGGTATAAAAGTTTATTAAAGTGACAAGAGACCAGTTTGACTTTAGTAATCTAAAAGATTCAAATATTGTTAAATTGTTTGTAATTATTAACTGGAAATGATAATCGTTGATATGGTTATCCTTTAAAATTCGTTGAACTGTTCTTTCGCTTAAATCTCGGCATCAGCGACTGCTTGTTGACTAACTGAAGGATTTTCTGTGACAGATAATAGCACAGCCAATTGATTTTCTTCAGTTCGGACCGGTTTATTTCTCACTGGTCTTGGGTAGTTTATATTTCCCGTTTGTTCAAACCTCTTTTATATATTTTGCATGCTCCTTTTGTCTGGATGTTGTCGTTTCGGATAACGCTTTGCGTAAACTCGGCTTGCCAAAAAAGAGTTCTTTTCGCATGCTCCTAATATAAAAATCATATCTACGAGCTCTTCTTGGCTGTAGTCCATCACTAAAAACAATATAAAGTACTTGGGTATTACAGCTTAAATATAATTACAAACAATTTAATAGGTATAATTTGAAACTTTTAGATTACTAAAGTTAAAATGGTCTCTTGTCGCTTTAATAAACTTTAATACCAATAAATTGTTTTTCAAAGCCACCTTCGATATTTATTTATAATAATGACCGTTGGAATGTTGATAAAATGAGTTTTCTGCAAATAAGTCTTGATGCGTTAGAAATTGCGGGTTGTAATTAAGACAAAAATGTTTGATTTTTAATTCTGCATCGAATGACATAAAAATATACAGGTGTTCTTATTTAAAATAAGAAAAATAAATTGCTTTAAAGTTGGCAAAGTTTGACACTAAACTTTGGACACCCTGTACAATTCGTTTTAATCGAATTTGAATTAACAGAACTGGTATACCTTATTTAATAAGTATCTTTATATAATTTTAATAACGAGGCATTATTTTTATTTTTTCTTAATTTTTAATACCAGTGGTGCAAAACTGATATTTTTTAGTTTTTATTTTTTTTTCGCCCATATACTGAATCGATTTCAATAAAATTTTAGGGGTATGTAGGTAACTATAGGAGGCACCCAAATAAGTAAGAAAATATATGGCATGTAATCTAAAAAAAAACATCCTTATGACGTCACACTTTTTTGGAACACCCTGTATAGAAAAATATTTTCCTGAAATGTGCCCCAAGATACAGGTAAGGTCTGCAAAATATCAGAATCCTAACTTAATTACTAAGTGAGCTATAAAAGACGGCTGGTAAGGTGCAGGACCCTGTATACCTTCTCCATATTACTAGATTTTAAATAATGCGGCAACACAACTGCATCATTGTAAGTTCGTAACAATGTCTGCAGTATATAATGTTAGGGTAACAATTAATTAAAATCTAGTAATCTTACCAGTTGGTAACAATGGCCGTACAAACTGGTGTCGGTGCTTAATATAGGCGAGGCGCCGCCGCTTAGTTTCCTCTTCGGTAAATTATAAATTAAGTTTAATCTCGGGTTGTTCCGGCCTAATTGATATGATTAAGAGTATAAATAGAATACGTGCTGTGCGATTTATTCTGTACCTTATACTGTACTAGGCTATACCTGAGGTTTCGCAGGTGGTAACACATTTATCGTTTAATAAAGTGTAAAATTACAAACATAAGTCAAATGCAGTAGTGGCTATAGTGGTCAATCACAAGAAAATTTAATATCGGTTCAGGTAACGGCGGAAAAACATTGATACCGTGCAAGCAAAAATTATTTGCATCAAAGAGGGCCTTGCATCTAAGGATGTAATGCTTAACCGTAGAGCTTAATACCTGTTGGGTGTCAGTAACTACCGGAATTACCAATCAATCAGTTATTCCGTCATCTTTGACAGTAATTTGATTCATTGCTAATTTTTCCAATTTCTTGAACAATTCGCCCAATGGGCTTTACGGAATAGCACAAAAAATTCATGGTTGAAGCGTATTTTCAAAACAGAGTTAGAGTAAATGGTGAGTGTCAATACAGTCCGGGTTTGTGGACGATTTTTACGAACATTTTCCTAACGTTGCTTTTATTGCTGGGGATTTTTATCATTGCCTGAAAAGAACCGTGGCTGTGTTTAGGGAAACAGGTTCTATACAACACAAAAAAGGAGCAGGAGACCATCTGTAAGAACAGAAGAACTTGTTGCAAGCGTTCGTGAAATTATGCAAAATACGCCAACAAATTGTATAAGGCGCCTGTCCCAAGAAGTGGGAAGATTTTATGGAATATGCAGGACTATTCTTATAAGCAGCTAAATTTATTTCCTTATAAAGTGCAAGTATTTCAAGAAATACAAGCCGCAGATTTTGAAAGACGCAGAAATTACTCTCAAAGTTTATTGGAAAGGAATAATTTATTAGACCTGACATTTTTTTCGGATGAAGCCTGGTTCCACCTCTCCGGTTATGTAAATTCTCAGAATATACGCATGTGGAGTAGTGAAAATCTCCATTTTTTTGTAGGATCCACATTGCACCATCAAAAAATTGGTGTCTGGTTAGCTGTTTCCCGAAGAAGAATTGTTGGTCCTATTTTTTTCCATGACACAGTTACAGCACAGCGGTATAGAGACAATATTTTAAATCCATTTGTGGATCAATTACTTGACGACAAACGACGTTTTGGATATTTTCAACAGGACGGTCCAACCGCCCATACAGCCGCCAAAACTATTAACTACTTACGCAATTTTTTTGACGACAGATTGATCAATTTTCGATCAGACATTGAATTCCCACTTAGATCACCTTGTTTAACGGTTATGGATTTCTTCGTTTTTCCTCATTTAAAGAACACTATTTTTAAAACACCAGTTGCAAATTTAGGACAATTACAAGAAAGGATTATCCAAGAATGTGGTAACATTTCTCTAGAGATGCTGGTCAACACTTTCGAAAATATGAAGAGACGTGTGAATTTATGCTTGGAGCATGGCGTTGGTCAATTTTAGCAATTTAGGCAATTATTTTTCTTTTTCTTCCTGTATATTCTTACTTTGTTAATTTTGTAAACAAGAAAATTAAATTTGTATTTGTCTACTTATTTTATTACTCATTAGTTTAGCATATCATATCATAATATGAATTTGACAAAATTTTAACCTAGATTTAATTAGATATATCGTCCCCATATCATTGTGATCTAAACCAGCCCTACGTTTTTTAATCCAAGCCCTCTTTGATGCAAATAATTTTAGCTCCCACGGTATATACATATAGATCAGCAAAGAATAATCGTAAAAGTCGCAAATTTATTGCCTTACACACATGTAAAAAAACTCCATAACACACTGCACACTACAAAATTATCAATAAACGAATATAAAGATAGACAGGTCGGGGCTTTAAAATTTAAAATGTACGTACAGTTGACGACAGATAATTTCGTACACTAAACTATGACAGTGTAAATGCAACTTTTTTACCTTTATTACCTTTTTAACGCGTTAATTGTTATCATGATATCTGTCAAAGTATTGTCATTATCTTATTTGATTTTAAAATGCCTCATTTAAGTATTATTAAAAAAGCAAGAATAATATGTTTAGTAGAAATAGGGTGGTCTTATGGAAAAATAGCTGATTATTTTAGAGTACCTAGAAGTACTGTTCAAGGAATTGTAAAAAAATGGCGCTATCATCAAACACTTGAAAGGTCTGTTGGGTCTGGTTTAAATAATAGAAAATCATCAAACGAAGAAGACCGAAATTTGGTGGAGTATTTAAGGCAAAATCCTTTTGAAACTGCAGTATCCGCTATGCACATAACAGGATTCCCTGCTTCATCTAGAACAGCGCAACGCCGAGTAAGACAACGTTCCGAATTAAGAAATCGAGCAGCTGCATCGAAACCGTTTTTAAAAAATAGTGATAAGGAACAAAGAATAGGATTTGCTATGCAATATTTACCAGAAAATGATTTTTTTTGGCAAAATTTTATTTTTCCGATAAAAATTTTTTTCAGTCTACATAATAATATAATGGAAGGATTCGAGTATATAGACTACCAAATTTCCGATATGATGAGAAGTATACTCAAAATAAGTACCAGTGGACGTTTCTCCGTTAATGTGTGGGCATGAATAAGTGTTTACGGTGCAGGTGTATGCTGGAATATTGGTGGAACACTAAACAGTAATATAAATCTTTAGATTTTGGAAAATGTTTTTCTTCCTTCTGCCGCGATAGTTTTTGAAGGAAATAATTTTATATTTCAGCAGGATAACTGCCCTGTGCATACTGCAAGAAATATAGGAAACTGGTTTAGACAAAACAACGTAATATGTCTGCCTTGATACTCAAGAAGTCTGATTTAAACCCACTTGAAAATGTTTGGGGATTGTTGGTAGAAAGAATGTACAAAATAAATTTTAAACCATAGAATGAAATAGAGTTATTTAAGAAAATAGAAGAAATTTGGGAAGGGCTAACTCCGAATTATACCAGAAGTATTATTTTGTCAATGACAAGAAGATTACGATTAGGGTTAGAATCCAATGGCGCAGCAATTAAATATTAGTATTTTGTTTGTTGTTTGTTAATAAATATACCATTTTGGGCTTTATACTTTTGTAGTTTCCATGATATTATTTTATAATTTTCTTATTTCGCGGCTGTAATTTAAACACAAAAATATTTAGAAATAACCATTATTACTAATGGCACAGAATATATAGCTTGCGTAGCTATATATTCTGTGCTAATGGTAAAAAATCGTACATACAAAGCATTGGTCTATCACCATTATCATCCATGATTTTTTTCCATATTTGCCATACTTTCCAAGATATCACGGTGTAAAGACAAAATTATTTAAAAATAATTAAATTTTAGTCCCAGTGAAACCGAGAATAATGCACTTTTGTAATTGAAGATTCCATAATGGCCCGTGCTGATCCATATTATTTTAATAAATGAAGAAAAAATATAATTAAAATAAATAAATAAATAAATAATGTCTTTATTTTACCAGGAAGAAAAAAAAATACAAAACAATAAGAAAAATAAAGAATTTTTTATGGTATTTGCTGCAGCATGGCGCAGTCCAGCTGTAAATGGCTACTCTACTGAACCATGCATGACAAAAACTTAAAAAAAAAATATGATCATCAACTATACTAATTTAAAACTATAAATTAGTATAAGTAGAACAACACCAAAGTAACATAAAATAAGACAACTTTTGACTAAATATGTCAAAAAGAAACATCGTTTATTGACTGCATGTCAATGACTAAATAAAAATTAAAGATAGACACTTTATGGACACTTTAGGATAATAGTTTTCAAAGAACCTAGCAAATTAAAATGCAAAAATTACTTACTTTGTAATCCCAAAAGAAGTTGTTTATACCTTTTTTTAAATAGTACACCAATAGAGATAGTAGTTAAAAGAATTATGAGAGACGATAGCACTATAAGTAAAATACCTCTGAAACAAACTACTTTGATGGTGAGGTAAAGATAACTTTTCCCCATAGCGAATGTTAACAGTATGGATATTAGAGCGAGGAGTTTGACGTTCACGAAGACTGATGGAAGTGTCAGGTTCATTTAAAATTTGTTATATAAAACTATTATATATAAGCCTACGGTTATCCATCTTTAGCCAATTTAGTTCCGAGGATGTATGCGAAATATGGTCATATTTCCTAGGACCATAAATACCTTGCGCAAGGGTTGTGCACTTTTTGAATACGAGACTTACCAATATTGTCTATACAGTAACAATAAACAAAATCGCAATAATTAAAGTTTGAAAGTACTAGTGATTCGCAAAGCATCTTTTTTAATTTAACAGATTTGTTCAGATAATATTGCTACTTTTTACTGAGCGGTGCGTATTTATTATCACTACTTCGTGGTACAATTAGTTACAAAATTTTGATTTAAGCCCTTGGGTATTTGGTCGAATTTTCGATAAAATGAAAATGTAACAAAATATTAATTTAAAAAAAAAACGAACTGGTGAATGCGCCACTTGTGTTTGTTCCTAAGAGAAAAATCCATATCTCATGCTAAAACACTATACCAAAGTTAACATAATATAGATTTAGCAATCAGATACAGTTCCCATTGTCATCAATTCAAAAAGATTTTCCCCACTAGTAATAAGATTTGTATCATCAGCAAAGCACGTTACTTTCTCGCTTTGAGAAGATTCTATGGAATTCAGGTCGTTGAGAAAAATCACAAATAAAATTGGTTCTCCAATGCTGCCCTGAGCAATTCCTAAACTATTACTAATTATGAAAAGGCAAGAAAAACACGAAGTCTTCCTCCACGTGTTTCCTTTGTTTCCTTCGTGTTTTCATACTTTCAACTCCACTTTAAGTATGGACTATTTCTTCAAATTATTACTAATTAGGTTAGAGAAGTAAGTTTTTTCCGTTCTTTGTTACCTTAACATTTTGTTGCCTATTAGTTAAATATGATTCAAATAATTTTAGAGCATTTCATCTAACACCATATAATTCCAATTTTCTTAATAATAACAATGGATCGATGCAATCATAGGCTTTTGATAAATCCAAACACATGCCAAGTTCCAAGTTACATTTTTTAACAAGTTCTAAAATTTTTTTGTAAATTGAAAAATGGCAGTTTCTGTCGATCTTCCCTGTATATAGCCATGAGGGTTACTATTTAAAAAATTACATTGCTTAATAAACTCTATAAGACGACGACACATTAAAAGCTCAAAAAAATGTTGAAAAGGCTGGTAAGAGACTGATAGGTCCATAATTTTCTATTAGTTCGGGATCGCCTTTTTTAAACAGAGGTTTGATTAATGGCCATTTTTAGTTAGTCTGGAAAGATGTCTTTCTTACATTTTATTGATTTATTTATAAAGCAGCAAAGAACATGAATTACAGGGATGGCTAACTTTATAATGCTACATGGTATTTCATCTACACCACTACTATGTTTATTTTTAATTTTTTTAGCGTTTCACAAATTTCATCGGTGGATACTGGTCTTAAAAACAATAATTTATTGTTTCCGTGATAAATATTATAGTTAGAAGGATGAGCTTCCAATTATTTTAGTAATTTGGGAACTATATATAGATAACAAATATGTGTTATACTGATCCGGTATTTCTTCAACATTGCCCTTAATATCAATATCACCAACCTTAAGATTAGGTACGGTTATCTCTTAACAAATGGTCCACATACAGTTAGCTTTGTTATCTGCCGATCGTATTCGATTTTCGTATTCCTCCGACCTCACTGCCGTTAACAGGTCATCAAATTATTTTTTTGCTTTCTTATATTGTTCCTTAAGATTACTATCATGTCTTGATAAGGTTAAAATTAGATCTAATCTGTCTTTGCACTCTACAATTTTGGGATTGTTAGTTATATTATGTTTTTTATTTAAATTTATTAATTTTAAAGGAAAGCAATGATTGAAGAAGTTGTAAAAATTATTTATAAATATATTCCATTGTGTACTAACATTTAAACTATCAGCTTCGTATGTTTGAAGCCAGTCTTGCTCTTTCAAACAATTCATAAAATACCTACTAACTTATTTTCATTCCAAAAAATGTTGTAAATTATTTTTGTTTGGAAGTTTAAATTGAAATGTTACTTTACAGAAAAAACTCTATAAATTTTCAATGAACTCTTAATTTATTGAAAAAAAATCTTTTGGAACTTTTTTTCTATCGTTATTTTTGTGTGGTAGGCCTCAACTTCTCCCCCCCCCCCCCCCCCACTCCCCTCCTCCCTCTCAAAACATGATTAAATGATGGCTTTAATCTTAGATCTGCTATAATACGTACATAGTTTATATTATATTTCTTTAACCGCTCATTTAATTTAATCCTTAAAACTGTCTTCCACGGATTAAAGTCCTGTTAATTTTGTTTGTCACACAGCAAGAGGAATTATTACTATAAGCCTCGACAGAAGTTAAGGTAACATTTAAATTCCAAATTACAGTTCGTTTGGTGATAATTTAGAACGGATTTGCTGGATAACTATTTCATCTGTTACACAGTTGTGAAAAAGTTTACTAACACCTGATTAAAATGGATTTTCGTTTCAGTTTAAAACTTTTTAAAATTTTATGGAAATAGTCCATCTCACTGGCAGATACAGAAAGAACGCGCAGGAAGCGTATGTCCCCCTAAAGCAAGGATTACATAAGAGAGAAATAAGATAAGAATTCTTAGAGTGGCAGACCTCTGACATTATCCAAACAGTCACACGTAGTCCTATAAGAACCGTTGTGGTACCACACATGTTCTGTGGAACCTATTTGCATCAGCTACCTGATGGTTAACGCGATCGTAAAGGAATCATGACAGCTCAGTCAAACCAGCCACTGCTGTTAATGAACTTAGTAAGTCGGCCCAGTTGCAGGCTGCTTACTTCCTCCAGATCATTAAAAAAATGGTTCGCCCAGTGCATTAAATCTTCTTCTAGCGAGGCCGGGGCATTTACACAAGAAATGCTGAATACTTTCCTCCTCTTCTTTATATCTGCAACTTCTACAGAAATCGTTAGTGGGTATTTGCATACGTTCAGCGTGTCTACCGAATAGGCAATGTCCGGTGATTACGGCAGTGATGTTTTTTAGGTCCTTCCGACTGTGCTATAATAGCGCTGCGGTTTTCCTGTAATCAAGTAAGGGCCACAATTGCCTGGAGATGATATAAGTTGTAAGCCCTGTCCATCTGCTTTGCGCAAGTTGTTTACCTATTCGATCTATCTTTTCTTTGACTGATCCCAGTGGTCTAGCCACAGTATTCTCTACTAGTTCGACAGACATGCTTGCGCCCTCCCTGGCGAGCGCATCAGCAGTCTCGTTCGCATATATGTTGCTGTGTCCAGGAACCCAACACAAGGTGATTCGATGTTGAGCACCAAGTATGCAGAGATTGTTGCGACAGCGCCTTACTAATTTTGACTGTACTGCTGGAGCAAATTGCCTTTATGGCTGCTTGATTGTCTATATAGATAGCTATAGACGCAGGTCCTCTCAAGCCAGGGTGATCCAGCAGGATGTTGACTGCTTTATCCACTGCAAAAATTTCTGCCTGGAAAATGCTGCAGTAGTCAGGGAGTCTATACGACTTCTGTATTAGCATGCTCTCGGAGAAGATACCAGCTTGAACCGTCTGTCAAGATCGAGTGATCCACCTCCATTGTTACTTGATTGCTTTCCCACTCTTCCCTACCCGGAATGAGCATAGAAAAGTTCCTTCCAAATTCTGGCAGCGAAACAGTATAATCGGTCGGCTCTCGCAATTTTTGGCCTTGATATATCCTCAGTATGCTGCTGTGTCCGTAGTTGGTACTGGTCCAGCATTTCGACTTTTTCAGCCATAGAACACTTTTTGCAGCCACACTTTTTACGTAAATATCCATGTGTATCAGATGCAGCATAACTTCCAGTGCCGCCGTCGGTGCTGAGCGAAGGGCACCGGTCACTCCTAGACAAGCTGCCAAATTAAGAGTTCTTAGTTTCATAACAATTTTTGCAAAAATGTTTGCCAGTTAACATGGGAAGGGGGAGGCTGTGCACCCTGGGTACCGTATTAAGGTGATACCACCAGCAATAGGATTTAGCTACACTCAGGAAAATTATCTTATACAACAAGTTTGTTAAGGCATAAATTGTAGTGATAGCTTATTTTTTATTATATAGTGTATCACACCCGCTTGAGTGTTATATCAATTTCAGATTTGCTAAAGCAGTGTTTTTATTGGTAGTAATCAGTTCTATTAGCAACATAGTTTTGTTGAATAATGAACAGCCAAATACGAACATGCTAATACAGTGAGCTCAAAAAGGTTGGAATAAATTCGTTTAAAATTCAGGTGATTATTTTCTGGAAAAACGCTTGGACATGTCGATTATTATTTTTAATTGCGAATTTTTTGACATATGAAATGTATATACAGGTTATCTCAAGAAGAACATATACCGTTAACATTGATTTTTTTAAATAGAACACCCTGTATATTATATTATTTTTAAATTTTTTTAGCGAATTCACAAATTTCATCGGTCTTAAAAACAATGATTTATTGTTTCCGTGATATTATAGTTAGAAGGACGAGCTTCCAATTCTTTTAGTAATTTGGGAACTATAGATAACAAATATGTGTTATACTGATCCGGTATTTCTTCAACATTGCCCTTAATACCAATATCACCACCCTTAAGATTAGGTCCGGTAATCTCTTCATCATATCATTCTTAATACTTTTTGTATAACATACCATATCTCCAAAATCATCGGTTAAAATTTTTCAACTCTAGACGCATAATATTTGGGATAGTGAGAGTACATTATGCTATGCATAATACAACTAGGGCAATTATAACTTCTCATAAAACACCTAGGACACAACAGCCACAACTATATTTTAATAAAGAAAAATTTTATTTTGTAGAGCATAAGAACTGGCTATAAAAAAGTGTAGGTAGTATTTTAATTTGTTCACAGATCAAAAATTAAAGCCCAAAAAATTAAAAACCAAAACTGAAAATTTCTGTTTTTTCGGATATTTCCGAAGATATTTAGGATATTTGCTTCACCAAGTTATTAGGCCCCAAAATACTTAACTTTGCCGCAATTTAACCATCTTTGTATCTTTTACCGTTTCCTAGATCTAAGCACACAAATTTGTAGCATCCTGTATATCACATCCAAAACCACTTGCTAGATAACTAAGTGTTGCTTCTTGCGTTTAAAATGTCATAAAACAATTGTAAAATAAGGCAGAACGAGAGAAAAAGTGTCGTTTTAAACTAACAAAACTTTTAAGGTAAAGTACAAAGTATATCGCCTTGGCTTTTGCTACCTGTCACTTATTTTAATAAAACCTCATTGTTATCTACCTGAAAGGTCTACAGGGTGCCATATTTACAATTTTAATGTCACTTGTTTATCTTTTTTTGCAAACAAACGTTGTGCTTGTTATCAAGAGCAGGTAGGTCCACCCCGTATTCGTGGTATCGTGCGAGCGTATTTGCATCAAAGAGGGCTTGGATTAAAAAAACGTAGGGCTTGGTTTAGATCACAATGATATGGGGACGATATATCTAACCAAATCTAGGTTCAAATTTTGTAAAATTCATATTATGACATGATATGCCAAACTAATGAGTAATAAATTAAGTAAACAAATACAAACTTATTTTTGTTGTTTACAAAATTAACAAAGTAAGAATATACAGAAAGAAAAAAAAAAAATTACATAAATTGCTGAAATTGACCACCAAGCATAAATTCACACGTCTCTTCATATTTTCGAAAGTGTTGACCAGCATCTATGGAGAAATGTTACCAAATTCTTGGATAATCCTTTCTTGTAATTGTTCTAAATTTGCAACTGGTGTTTTAAAAATAGTGTTCTTTAAATGAGGAAAAACGAAGTAATCCATAACCGTTAAACAAGGTGATCTAGGTGGGAATTCAATGTCTGATCGAAAACTGATCAATCTGTCGTGGAAAAAATTGCGTATGTAGTTAATAGTTTCGGCGGCTGTATGGGCGGTTGCACCGCCGTGTTGAAAATATCCGAAACGTAGTTCGTCGTCAAGTAATTGCTCCACAAATGGATTCAAAATATTGTCTCTATACCGCTGTGCTGTAACTGTGTCATGGAAAAAAATATGATTAACAATTCTTCTTCGGGAAACAGCTAACCAGACACCAATTTTTTGAGAGTGCAATGTGGGCTCTACAAAAAAATGGGGATTTTCACTACTCCACATGCGTGTATTCTGAGAATTCACATAACCGGAGAAGTGGAACCAGGCTTCATTCGAAAAAAACGTCAGGCCTAATAAATCATTTCTTTCCAATAAATTTTGGGTAAACCATTGAGAGTAATTCCTGCGTCTTTCAAAATCTGCGGCTTGTATTTCTTGAAATACTTACACTTTATAAGGAAATAAATTTAGCTGCTTCTTAAAAATAGTCCTGCATGTTCCATAAAATCTTTCCACTTCTTGGGACAGGAGTCTTAAACAATTTGTTGGCGTTTTGCATTATTTTACGAATGTTTGCAACAAGTTCTTCTGTTCTTACAGATGGTCTTTCTGCTCTTTTTTTGTGTTGTATAGAACCTGTTTCCCTAAACACAGCCACGGTTCTTTTCAGGCAATGATAAAGATCCCTAGCAATAAAAGCAACGTTAGGAAAATGCTTGTGAAAATCGTCCATGCACAAACCCGGATTGTATTGCCACTCTTACTCTAACCCCGTTTCGAAAATAGGCTTCAAGCGTGAATGTTTTGTGCTGTTCCGTAAAGCCCATTGTGTGAATTGTTCAAGAAATTGGAAAAATTAGCGATGAATCAAATGACTTGTAACGACTGTCAAAGATGACAGAATAACGGATTGATTGTTAATTCAGGTAGTTACTGACACCCAACAGGTATTAAGCTCTACGGCTAAGCATTACGTCCTTAGATGCAAGGCCCTCTTTGATGCAAATAATTTTTGCTCGCACGATAATTGATTTGTTAGTGTTGTCATTGAATATCAAACTATATAAGAATGACGGATGTCCGAGAAAAGTTGACAACCCATTTTTTGACGTATTGGAGCTGGTTTGGCCGCCATTGTGGAGTTGATCGTAACTCTAACCCTAAATCTGTCGCCTGTCTGTCGTTATAATGCAGCGCCTCGGCAACAGATGTCTCAAATTCACTGATGTGATGTCGTGGTGTTGCCGCATATCGTATTTTATTGGAATTTTTAAGATTTCAAGCATTTTTAACAGACAATAAAATAGGAGGTTCTCAATTCCAGCCGAATGTATGTTTTTGATAATAATATGTATGCTTATTACTCCGGGGTAATTGGACCGATTTTCAGAATGATTTTACCGTTGCATTGGGTGTTAAATGTTAAACAAATAAAAGTAGATAAAAAGCGACAGCAAGTATAACTAAAATAGGTTTTATTTCGTCGAAAAATAGCAAAATGCGTAATACACTAATACAAACAAACTGGATGTTTCTTAAGTAAGAAAGTAAAACCTACTTATTTTAACCATTTTGAAAATTAGTAATAATTGCAAATTAAAACCAAATTATACAAACAAGCCGCACACCATTCATATTTTACCCAATACAGGGTGGCCTTTTAGTGTGGCAAAGTACAATAGCTCCGTTACTATTTCAAATACATTAAAAATATTAATACAAAAGTTGAAGGGCAGTAAGTGACTTATAACGTAAAATTATTTTTAACTCTATAGGGTGGCTCAAAAAAGCGGAACAATAAAAAATGTACTTTTTTTAAATGGAACACCCTGTATATTTTTTCATTTTTAAATTCTAGATAAAATTATAATTATTTTTTATTAAATACATTATTAGTCTATACTTTATAGTTTCCGAGATATTGACTCTTGAAAAGTGACATTTTTGAACTTTGACAGCTTCTAACTTTCTAACAGTACGTCTTAGAGCAAAACGGCTTACATGTCCCTATCTTCAATTTTTATTATCTTCCCAAAAAAATCAACTTCCGGTTAAACCGGATGTTACTCGAAAGCAGGAAATATAGTTGGTCCGGTTTAACTGGAAGTTGATTTTTTTGGGAAGATAATAAAAATTGAAGATAGGGACATGTAAGCCGTTTTGCTCTAAGACGTAGTGTTAGAAAGTTAGAAGCTGTCAAAGTTCAAAAATGTCACTTTTCAAGAGTCAATATCTCGGAAACTATAAAGTATAGACTGATAATGTATTTGATAAAAAATAATTGTAATTTTATGTGGAATTTTAAAATGTAAAAATATATAGGGTGTTCCATTTGAAAAAAGTACATTTTTTCTTGTTCCGCTTTTTTGAGCCACCCTATAGAGTTAAAAATAATTTTACGTTATAAGTCACTTACTGCCCTTCAACTTTTGTATTAATATTTTTAATGTATTTGAAATAGTAACGGAGCTATTGTACTTTGCCACACTAAAGGGCCACCCTGTATATACGTTGTAGCCTAGGTATGTATTAAATAGTGAGAGTCGTCATTTAATTCTGTTAGAAATAGAATACATGGAGGTCAATATGTTTTCATGTAGGTAATTAACGTTGGGACGTCAAAAGGTTGAAAATATTATAAGCTACACAGCAATTAAAAATATAGACAATCTAGACTATATACACTATAGGTAGGAAAATAAATGTAAGCTACTTAAATCTAGTATAGGTGTAGGTACTTATGTGAAATCAAGTTTTACGATAAGCTATAAAAATAAATTTAAAAAATTCATGCAGCAAGCCAAACAGACAGGCGGCAACAATGTTTTAATTTAGCAGTGAAAAGGTTAGTCGCTTTCTTGTTGGTGAACTCATTGTGCCATCTATGAATTTAACGTAGCAGATTTAGGAAATCGGCTCATATGGCCTTCTTATAGTTTGATATTCAATGGTGTTGTAAAATTAGTTAGGACGCATGTTATGAGTATATTTTTAAGAGGGTGTGAATTACAATTGGAAATAATTTTTTTTTAATCCGTCACTGATTTCTTCTCCTAAAATACTTGTTAACCTGTTGTAAATAATAGATTTTGATTAGAAATTTGCATTTTTTGAATTGATGTCAAAAATACAAGACTATATATTTTGAGATCAGGACCGTTTGAGATTACCTACTATATAAAAATCTTTATTAATTTACGACCGTCCACGACACTCCAGGAACATAAAGTAGTTTCTGACGAAATCCTTTATTATCTTAAACGAAGCGTTATTTAGAAGTGTTCTTTAAGTTCCGCAATGGATTATACAAAATCGTCTGGCGGTATAATTAACACGCTTAACGCGACTTTAGCAAAAGAAAACAAAAGTTGTAAGGAATAAAGTCCCCTGATATGATAACAATGTAAATGTAATGGGAGTTGTAACGAAACATTATAATCTACAGAAGAGAGCTAAGATAAAGTATTAGCCAGTGGTGGCTCACCAGAGGAGGCAGTGCCTCCACAGCTACAATAGAAATAATAATACAAATATTATGCGAAAAAATATTTTCCCAACCACCTAAAAAATTCCTATACATGTTTTACAGTAGTCGAGAATAAATAACTCTGAAAATAAGTAGTACTACAAACTTCTCAGAGAGTATTCCAAATATTCCCTAGCATGTTTCATGACGATTTCAAGCAAAGCAACGATCGTGTACTTGTTCGTAATTTTGAGAGTGAAGGTACTGTAATTAATAAATGCAACTGATTAGAGTAAAATAATAACATATTTGACAATAGAGCAAAAGATAATAATGCATATTTAGAAGAAAATAATTCAATTAGCATCAGACTTCTTGGCAAACCTGTAGGGAAGCATCACTTTACATTACTGCGCAAATTAAGCAAATACCTTGCAAGCAAAAATTATTTGCATCAAAGAGGGCTTGGATTAAAATACGAGGGGCTTGGTTTAAATCACAATGGTATGGGGACAATATATCTAACCAAATCTAGGTTAAAATTTTGTCAAATTCATATTATGACATGATAAGCCAAACTAATGAGTAATAAAATAAGTAGACAAATAAAAATTTATTTTTGTTGTTTACAAAATTAACAAAGTAGGAATATACAGAAAGAAAAAAAAATAATTAAATAAATTGCTGAAATTGGCCACCGCCATGCTCCAAGCATAAATTCACACATCTCTTTATATTTTCGAAAGTGTTGACCAGCATCTCTGGAGAAATGTTATCACATTCTTGGATAATCCTTTCTTGTAATTCTTCTAAATTTGCAACTGGTGTTTTAAAAATAGTGTGCTTTAAATGAGGAAAAACGAAGTAATCCATAACCGTTAAACAAGGTGATCTAGGTGGGAGTTCAATGTCTGATTGAAAACTGATCAATCTGTCGTCGAAAAAATTGCGTAAGTAGTTAATAGTTTCGGCGGCTGTATGGGCGTTTGCACCGTCCCGTCCTGTTGAAAATATCCAAAACGTAGTTCGTCGTCAAGTAATTGCTCCACAAATGGAATCAAAATACTGTCTCTATACCGCTGTGCTGTAACTGTGTCATGGAAAAAAATAGGACCAACAATTCTTCTTCGGGAAACAGCTAACCAGACACCAATTTTTTGATGGTACAATGTGGATCCTACAAAAAAATGGAGATTTTCACTACTCCACATGCGTGTTTTCTAAAATTTTACATAACCGGAGAAGTGGAACCAGGCTTTATCCGAAAAAAACGTCAGGCCTAATAAATCATTTCTTTCCAATAAATTTTGGGTAAACCATTGAGAGTAACTCCTGCGTCTTTCAAAATCTGCGGCTTGTATTTCTTGAAATACTTGCACTTTATAAGGAAATAAATTTAGCTGTTTCTTAAGAATAGTCCTGCATGTTTCATAAGATCTTCCCACTTCTTGGGACAGGAGTCTTATACAATTTGTTGGCGTTTTGCATTATTTCACGAACGTTTGCAACAATTTCTTCTGTTCTTACAGATGGTCTTTCTGCTTCTTTTTTGTGTTGTATAGAACCTGTTTCCCTAAACACAGCCACGGTTCTTTTCAGGCAATGATAAAAATCCCCAGCAATAAAGCAACGTTAGGAAAATGCTTGTGAAAATCGTCCATGCACAAACCGGGATTGTATTGCCACTCACCATTTACTCTAACCCCGTTTCGAAAATATGCTTCAACCGTGAATTGTGTGAATTGTTCAAGAAATTGGAAAAATTAGCGATGAATCAAATTACTTGTAACGACTGTCAAAGATGACGGAATAACTGATTGATTGTTAATTCAGGTAGTTACTGACACCCAACAGGTATTAAGCTCTACGGCTAAGCATTACGTCCTTAGATGCAAGGCCCTCTTTGATGCAAATAATTTTTGCTTTCACGATAATTGATTTGTTAGTGTTGTAAAATTAGTTAGGACGCATATTATGAGTATATTTTTAAGACGGTGTGAATTAAAATTGGAAATAAAATTTTTTTAATCCGTCACTGATATCTTCTCCTAAAATACTTATTAACCTTTTGTAAATAATAGATTTTGATTAGAAATTTGCATTTTTTGAATTGATGTCAAAAATACAAGACTATATATTTTGAGATCAGGACCGTTTGAGATTACCTACTGTATAAAAATCTTTATTACATATCGCGCTCCACCGCGATATGTTATACGGCGCTTCGGTGAAAATAATGTATGTATGTTGTCGGCGTCGTCGTCGTCTTCACTTTCGACATTTTCACATTTGCGATTTTTTTTCTAGGAAACGGTTAGAGTGGGACGATTGAAACTTTTTCGGTTTAGAGAGGAATAGTGTGGGTACGTTCTGTAAAAATTTGGAATATACAGGGTGTATCGGAAAAAAGTTATTAAACGTCAAAGTCGATAATTATCGGATTCTCGTTGAAATTCGATACAGTTCGTAAAAATTAGTTTTTTTGATTTAAACTTTTTCGACGCGTAGACGACCGTGGGCTACAGAACCCTATTGTTTGTGAGCGCGATCGAAAGTTTGGAAGTAATTTTTTTGATTTTTTCAAAGTCAAAATTTGGTCGAAAATGGTACCTCTTGGATCGCTAATAAGTCGAATTGGGTGCATCCAATCGACATGCGGTTTGGATAATCGGTTAGGCCATCTCAAAATCTACCTTTTTCCTATATATCGTTCTATACCTAACTGGAATGGAAATTGCCGAAAATTGTAAAAAAGTGGAAATCATAAAGTTAGGCCTGATTTTTTCACGGTTTTTATTTTTTTTCGTACTGAAAACGACTTTTGATCGAAACGTTGTAAACTTTAGCGGATAGAGCTCGTCAAATTGTATTTAAGAGATATTTTTTCGTTTCTTTATCTTTAATACGGAAAAAACGGCAGCTTTTTTTTTACTATATCGACTGTAGCTTATTCAATTTTTAACAAAACCGTTTTATTTTTTTCTCAAAAAATGCGCTGATTACTTCGCAACACCTCTATATATTCAAAGTCATTAAAATATATTCGCAAACATGAGAAAAGTCGCTTTTTTGGGTGCGGAAACAGGCAATCTTTACAAATTCTAACACCATTCACTTTTGACTAAGAGTGCCTTGATATTGATGTATCTAAATTAATTATTAATTCTAAAAATCCGGCTGTCAAAAATGGCGAAAAATGGGTGTTTTCAGCGTGACTTGCTAGAATAATAAAAACATTTCCAGATTTTAAATCGGGTGGAATATCTACCTTGAACCTTCTTCTAATTTTATTGACCAAAATATTTGCCCAAAATGTTTCAGAAATAGTCGTAATTTCGATTTTAAAGATGGCGTTCCGACATTGATAATCCGTCGCCACGTGGTAGAAGGTTATTCGACATTTCGATATTCGCGAATTTTTTTTTCGGAAACGGTTAGAGCAAAACGATTCAAACTTTCTGGACGTAGAAAGAAATAGTCGGGGCACGTTCTGGGAACAATTTCAAATATACAGGGTGTACCGGAAAAAAGTTATTAAAGTCAAAGTTAAAAAAAAATTTTTTTTTCATTGTAGGGCGATACAGGTGGCAAAAATCATTTTAATCGATTTAAACTTTTTCGACGTGTAGACGACGTTGGGCTATAAAACACTATTGTTTGCGAACGCGATCGAAAGTTGGGAAGTAATTTTTTTGAGTTTTTTAAAATCAATGTAGGGTCATATTGGATCGTTAATAAATCGAATTGGGTGCGTCCGATATACTTTTGGTTTGGATATTCGTTTAGGTCATCTTAAATACTACTTTTTTCAAATATATTGTTCTATACCTAAACAGCATAGAAATGGTAGCAAATTATAAAAAATAAGAATTACTATTTAAGTATATATAATTTGACAGCTGTCGTATAGAACTTTGTTATTTTGGTACTGAAAATTTTTTTAATTTAGTTTTATTACAGCTTTAACCCTCGCTACGAAAAAAGTTAAAATAAATTGACACTTACCTGTCAAAATCTGACAGGTATCGTATAAAACTTTGTTATCTAGGTACTGAATTTTTTTTTAATTTGAGATTCTTACAGCTATAACCGTCGCTACGAAAAAGCTAAAAAAAAATTGACACTTACCTGTCAAAATCTGACAGCTGTCGTATAGAACTTTGTTATTTAGGTACTGAATTTTTTTTAAATTTCGAATTCTTACAGCTATAATCCTAGATACAATAAAAGCTTAAAAAAAACTTGCAATTTACCTGTCAAAATGACAGCTGTCGTATATAACTTTGTTATTTAGGAACTGAAAAATTTTTCATTTAGGATTCTTACAGCTATAAATCTCGCTACGAAAAATCAAAAAAAAAATTTTTTTACTTATCTGTCAAAATTTGACAGGTGTCGTATAGAACTTTGTTATTTAACTACTGAATTTTTTTTAAATTTTGGATTCTTACAGCTTTAATCCTAGATACAAAAAAAGCTTAAAAAAAATGACATTTACCTGTCAAAATGACAGCTGTCGTATAGAACTTTTTTATTTAAAAACTGAAATATTTTTAAATTTAGGATTCTTATAGCTGTAACTCTCGCTACGAAAAAACAAAAAAATATTGAAACTTACCTGTCAAAGTCTGACAGCTGTCGTATAGTACTTTGTTATTTAGGATCTGAAAAATTTTTCACTTTAGGATTTTTACAGCGATAACCCTCGCTACGAAAAGGATAAAAAAAACTGACTCCTACCTGTCAAAATTTGACAGCAATCGTATAAAACATTCTTATTTAGGTACCTGAAAATTTTTTAATTTCGAATTCTTACAGCTATAACCCTCGCTACGAAAAAGCTAAAAAAAATTACACTTACCTGTCAAAGTGACAGCTCTCGTATAATTAAACGAACGAACTAGAACAGTGCTGTACCCGAAGGGCTCGGCACAATATTAGCTGATAATTGATAGCTTCCATGTAAGAATAATTTTTTGCTTATGTTTTAATCGATTGAATACTTACATATTTTTATAGAGCAAATATGGAAAGTATATCCCACATTGCACAAAGGTGTGCGAGTTTAAAGAGCACCTATACGGCGCCGTCTCAGAAAACTACCTATCTATACGAGAAAACGGAAATTTTGCACCATTGTGTAGTTTTGGTCAGTTGTTATAATGACAATTTGGCGATATGTCTTCCCTTCACGTTCCGCAGGAAGGTGAGGCAAAAAAAGCAATAGTAAATAGAAAAAAAGAAAAGAAAAGTATTTTTTTATTGTAAATTTTTGTAAATCTTTTTAGTACTAATATTAGATGCACTCTCGGCTGACGATTAGCGATATGTACCCAGTCTAGTTAATTTACGACCGTCCACGACACTCCAGGAACATAAAGTAGTTTCTGACGAAATCCTTTATTATCCTAAACGAAGCGTTATTTAGAAGTGTTCTTTAAGTTCCGCAATGGATTATACAAAATCGTCTGGCGGTATAATTAACACGCTTAACGCGACTTTAGCAAAAGAAAACAAAAGTTTTAAGGAATTAAGTCCCCTGATATGATAACAATGTAAATGTAATGGGAGTTGTAACGAAACATTATAATCTACAAAAGAGAGCTAAGATAAAGAATTAGCCAGTGGTGGCTCACCAGAGGAGGCAGTGCCCCCACAGCTACAATAGAAATAATAATACAAATATTATGCGAGAAAATATTTTCCTAACCACCTAAAAAATTCTTATACATGTTTTACAGTAGTCGAGAATAAATAACTCTGAAAATAAGTAGTACTACAAAGTTCTCAGAGAGTATTCCATATATTCCCTAGCATGAGAAATCGATGTGTTTTGGACTTCCATTGCCTTTAGTCTTCCATATCACAACGTTTCAACTGGTAAGTATCTCCAGTCGTCTTCAGGTGAATACTAAACAAGTTACAAAGCTACGAGCCTATTTATACTACCAACGGGGGGCGGAGGGGGCGGAGGGGGCGGAGCCAGTGACGTATGATCGAGTGCAGTCGTGAGTCATCTGCTTACGTCATCATGACTATTCATCTGCTTACGTCATCCGCTTACGTCATCCACTTACGTCATCACGTTTGCATCACTAGTCAATCTGAGCCTACACCTATTTAACAAGGGCTTCCAAATGTTTCTTATATCTGCAGAAGGTTAACTGAAACAGTCAGTGTTCTGGATTATGACAGCTGCTTCTTTGAATTTTCTCTTCCGCCAATGCTCTTCTTTAAGTATAATTTTTGCGTTTGCCCATTGTAAATGATGGCCGTGGGTCTAAGCGTGGTCTGCTGCACCGGATGTGTTTGTTTCTCCTTTCAGTGTGTGGTTTCGATGTTCTGTGATCCTTGTTTGGAGAGGTCGTAGAGTTTCACCAACATAGGATTGTCCACATTCGCAAGGTATTCTGTATACACAATTCTTCGTGTCCTTTTGATTTGTTGGTTTTGTCTTCGCCAGGTGGCTTCTTAAGGAATCTTTGGAGATGAAGACTGTTCGGATGTTGTACTGTTGTCCTTTCCTTCGAATTTTTTCGGAGATTCCCTTGACATAAGGTACATTCATGGTGGGTCCAGATTCATTATCTTTGTTCGTTCTAGTTTTGTGATTTTGACGCTTTTTGATGGCCTGATCGACTAGTTTCGTAGGGTATTCATGCCAAGGTTTTGCTTAATGTTTGTTAAGTTCTTTCGTCAAAGTTCCCTGCGAGTTGCAAAGTGTGAATGCTCTATCGACGAGTGTTTTGACTATTCCATGTTTGGTGCTGCTTGAGTGGTTTGAGGCGTAGTCGCTTTATATTTTCGAAAGTGTTGACCAGCATCTCTGGAGAAATGTTACCACATCCTTGGATAATCATTTCTTGTAATTGTTCTAAATTTGCAACTGGTGTTTTAAAAATAGTGTTCTTTAAATGAGGAAAAACGAAGTAATCCATAACCGTTAAACAAGGTGATCTAGGCGGGAATTCAATGTCTGATCGAAAACTGATCAATCTGTCGTCGAAAAAATTGCGTAAGTAGTTAATAGTTTCGGCGGCTGTATGGGCGTTTGCACCGTCCCGTCCTGTTGAAAATATCCAAAACGTAGTTCGTCGTCAAGTAATTGCTCTACAAATGGATTCAAAATATTGTCTCTATACCGCTGTGCTGTAACTGTGTCATGGAAAAAAATAGGACCAACAATTCTTCTTCGGGAAACAGCTAACCAGACACCAATTTTTTGATGGTGCAATGTGGATCCTACAAAAAATGGAGATTTTCACTACTCCACATGCGTATATTCTGATAATTCACATAACCGGAGAGGTGGAACCAGACTTCATCCGAAAAAAAGTCTTTTCCTTGGCTGGAAGTATGCTTCCCTTCAGATGATCCATCCGCTTGTGCTCAAGAAGTCTCCGATGTTATTCTTACTGGCATGGAAGCCTTTATTCCTTTCTCCAAGAAGCGCCCTTCTAATGGCAAGCCCTGGTTTAGCAAGAACTACGAGCGTGCTGTCAGAGCTAAAAATCTAGCTTACCGACAATGGCGTAAATATCCTACCGATGTGAATCGCACCATCTTTGTTACCGCTCGAAACCAGTGTAAGTAAACGATAGATCAAAACAAAGAGGCTCATAACATAAGGATTAAAAATAAACTGCTCGCCAGTCCTAACGGATCTAGGTCCTTTTGGTCAATTTTACCAAATCAAATATTCCACCGCTAACACGTTCTGACAGCACAATAGCAACCACGGCTGAAGATAAAGCGAACTTACTCGCAGAACTATTTGCTTCAAACTCCACGATGGACTTTCAGGGAAAAACACCCCCGAACATTCCAGCAGTTCGATCGGAAATGACTGATATCGTATTTCGTCAGCGACCTGTCAAACGAATTCTGAAGGGGCTCGATGCCAAAAAAGCTTCTGGTCCAGATGAAATTCCTATCATAGTGCTCAAGAAATGCGCCGATGAACTCACACCAGTATTTTGTAGACTTTTTAACCTATCCTACAAAAAAGGAATATTTCCATCTTGCTGGAAAAAGGCGCAAGTCCAGCCTATACCAAAGAAATTCAAGAAAACCCTGCCAAACAACTATCGACCAATCGCATTGCTTTCAGTTATATCAAAGGTGATGGAGAAAGCTATTAACCAACAACTTCTAAAATACCTAGAAGGCCTTAAAATTATCACCGACCATCAGTATGGTTTTCGCAAGTCCAGATCAACAGGAGACCTTCTAGCCTATGTCACTCATCTTTGGAGCAACGCAATCGAACATCATGGGGAGTCCCGGGCTATTGCACTGGACATCTCTAAAGCCTTTGACCGTGTCTGGCACGAGGGGCTCCTAAGTAAACTGCGTTCTTATGGAATGCCCGGTCGATTTTGTTCATGGTTGTCTAGCTTCCTCAAGGACCGTTCTCTGCAAGTGGCGATTGACGGGTTTCTCTTAGACACCTTCACCATCAATGCTGGTGTTCTTCAAGGGTCCATATTATCCCCCACTCTCTTCTTACTGTACATTAACGACCTTCTAGCGAAAACAGAAAATTCAATATATAGCTTTGCTGACGACAGCACACTTATCTCATCTTTTACTTTGAAATCTCGGGAAGAAATTTTGTCTTGGGGTGACAGTAACCAAGTCGAATTTAACGCTCAGGCTCAAAAAACCCAGGCAGCGGTTTTCTCTAAGAAGGTTAACATTGCAGAACCCGATATCGTTATGGCAGGGTACGCAATTCCACTGACTTCGTCTATTAATTTGCTGGGTGTCAACCTGGGAGGAAATATGTCTTGGCATAAACACGTTGTGGCAATCGCCAGGGCAGCTTCTCAGAAGCTCGGTATACTTTTCCGTACCAAAAAGTTGTATACACCTCATCAACTTTTGACACTCTATAAAGCCCAGATTCGACCATCACTGGAATACTGCTTAGAACAGCTTAGAACATCGAAGACAGGTTGGTGATTTGACTCTCTTCTACAGATATTTCCATAGCAAGTGTTCGACAGATATTGCCCGCTCGATTCCACCTAGAGTAATGCATAGCAGAAACACACGACGAACCACTGCCGCCCATCCCTATGTGGTTTAACTTAGTACACCCCGAACATCATTGTTTCAGAACTCTTTCATTTGGAGGACGTCATCTTTGTGGAACGGCCTTTCTGAGACCGTGTTTCCAACCGAATATAACCTCCAACGATTCAAGAAAAACGTGAATCGCTTTCCTCGCACACGCACCGCTCCCAGAGCGCCTTAAAGGATTTTTCCCATAGTGCTTGTGGTCGATCATAAAAAAAAAATGGAAAAATTAGCGATGAATCAAATTACTTGTAACGACTGTCAAGATTGACGAAATAACTGATTGATTGTTAATTCAGGTAGTTACTGACACCCAACAGGTATTAAGCTCTACGGCTAAGCATTACGTCCTTAGATGCAATATATATGATGCATATAATATTTCTCGCACGGTATAAATAACTTCCTTATAAATGTCAAATTAACGGATAGTGATGAAATACAAATAGCACACATTTTCGGAAAGTTTTGTTAATATTTAGTACTTAAATCCAATTAATTTTGGCCGTATGTATGTATGTATGTAAATATGGCTAAACAATATTTTTGACAAGCTTTCCACAGATGTGGCACAATTAGGGTAGTGTCATTTAAAAACTGGATAAGGGTGGTGCTTTAAAGGTGGATGAGGGTGGTCAGTAAAGTCCCCACTCCTATTCCTTCGCATTTTAGTTGAAATGGTATTTTCGGTTTTTTCTATATCTTTTTTAGTGTAGAAAATATAGCAATTATTGTAAATTTTTCAAGCGTCACCCTGTATAATAGTTCCTGTATAAATTATGTCAACTATATTATGTTTAATAATTCCAAATCTCTAACATCTAACTATTCATATAATAGAAAAATGAAAAGCACAAAGTCTTTCTCCACAAGTTTATTAGAATAGCTAGGCGAATCTAAAATAATTAGTTTTTTAAGCCATTTTGAATTTTAATTGAGTTTTCTCCTTTATAACATTTAATTTTTGTAGCATACTTGAAGGTTTTTTTAATTTAACTGCCAAAACACTTGTCATTTGCTTCCCTTTTACAATGTCAAGTTCATTTCCCTTCTGACACGTGCTGCTTGCAGTTGAACTTCTTTAACAAAGAAAAGGTTACTTTTCTGAGATGTTCTAGTAAAACTAATTTTTTTTTAAATTTTTTTTAAATCTGTTAATTTTGCACACAATGTCATTGTGTATGCTTTGACTCCTGCCAGGGTAACTAAGCCGTAACAAGCCTGGTACCCCAACCGCATTTTACTTCAAGCTAAATGGTAAGCCAATCTACCTCATTTTATTAAATTTTATTTGATACATTTCCTCTTTTCATCTTTTACATGCTTTGAATTTTACGAAAACCAATTTTTTCTTTTTTCTTTCCCTCTTATTTCACTACTTTTACATGTCTCCGACAAAGGTTAATGAAACTTAAGATTTTTCACCACTTATCCCTAAAGGATTTTCACAAAGTCTGTTAAAACTCTCTAATTTTTCTTTCGCTCTCTTCATTTTCCTGCCCAAGACAGGGCCTTTGCACTAGCCCTTGACTTTCAAGTATGCTCAATGAAGTCTTGTCGGTCTTTTATACTTACATTTAACTCCACTTTGAGTATGGACTGCTTCTTTAATATTCATATAATGTTTCGGCCAGCAGCTTGAAGCCCAATTAAGGTTTGACCGGTAGAGGCGGTGATGGACGTAAGGGCCCAAAAACATCGCTGTTTCGTTATCTTTTGAGAACCCTGTCTGTTGTCTTTTTATTAAGTTTTAAGACCCCTGTACTTTCAAAAAACTTAATTATTACCGTAGGTTAAGAGTTCTAAGAATGTAATAATTAAGACATAATTTGGTTCCAAAATAATTATTCCCTGCGAAAATTTACATCATTTTTCATTTAAATTTCCATCAAATTTAATTATAATGCCGGCGAATCCTGGAAATACGTTTTTCACCCAAATCTGTTTTAAATTGCCAATAAACGAAGTGTTGTTGCGAATTTAAATGTTATTTTAACTTCTAAAGGGACTTACACCGATTCGTTTCGAGGCAGTGGCGTATTAAGAGGGGGGCTAGACTCCCTAAAAGGTTAGGAAAACTAAACTTCTGGCCCGAAATTTTTCTCAGCGAGCGGCGCTTTTCCGCCCGAATGCTTACCATTTCATGGCTGATGCCATTTGTACATGTTTTTTACATTTTTCTACCATGAAAATTAATTTTTCCTACACCGCACGGTGCGGAAAACGTATATATCCGCACGCATAAAATTTCCAAATTAAAAAAAACAAATTTTAAATGAAAAATAAAAAAAAATGCTTATAGGAAAAATGTTGATCTTACCACTTGAGGAAAGAGACACTTTTCCGCTCCCAACTGCCTAAAGGCAGTTGCGTGTGGTAAAGTGTCTCTTTCCGCACTTGATAGGATAATACACGGAGAGAAATTTATAATACACCGTAAAAGAAAAATAATACCATTTATTATAATTTATGGTAGTATATAGGACCATAATCCAGGATAATATCGTTTACAATATTATTATTATAGTTTATTTAGTGAAAGGTATTATTTTTGGTAATACAACTTACTACCGAATATAGTATTAAAATGAACTAGTCTTATAATACATTTTAGTATATCTTAATAATATCTTATAGAAATATTATGTAGAATACTATTTTGTAATCTTCATAATAATTTATATTAAAATTTATAATAAGGTTTACTAAATATTAGAATATTTTATAATGATAAATATTATTTATTCTTATTGCTTGTATTATATCGTTTCTTAACCTTTATTATCTGCGAATAATTGGATGTATTATAATTTATTATAGGATTTACTATTTAAATATTATACAGGGTATTCGCACTAGTGCTGGGTAAAAATTTGATATATCGATATTTATCGATATTATCGATAATTATCGATTTTTTTAATATGGATATTCGATATTGGATTTTTAATATCGCCCAGCCCTGGTCTTGACCTTAATCGAAATATATAATAGCCTGTATTGTAAATCATCCATCAGTTTGACCTGCCTTTAGTCCTGTGCTTGGTTATAATCACCCTTGGGCTTTGGGAAATTTTGACACTAAAAAAAATTCTAAAATATTTTAATTCAGTATTTTTATTCAAAACATATTTTAATTCATTTTAAAGAAATAGTCCATGCTCAAAGTGGAGTTAAAAGTATGAAAGATGAAAGGAAAACACAAAGTCTTTCTCCACAACTTTATTAAAACAGTTTAGAAAAAACTGTTCTTGAAATTCAACATGTTTTGCGTGTAGAAACACCAATCATCAGGAAACGTGAAGTAAAATAACATATGCTGATGTTATTAGCAAAAGAGAAAATAAAATGTGCTATTTTACCCTAATATATAATTATAAAGTGCAAAAATGCGTGAATATGAGAGATTAGGAAAGCAAAAGAGCTAAGTAAGCATACTGAAAATATAGGTTTCCAAGATTTCACTACATGAAATAGGGGAGACTAAGAGAGTACTTACTTTACTTCAGTGTAGTGGTCGCAGTAAAGTACTCTCTTAGTCTTCCCTATTTCATGTAGCGAAATCTTTAAAACCTATATTTCCAGTATGCTTAGTTAGCTTTTTATTTCTTAATCTCTCATTTTCACGCATTTTTGCACTTTATTAAACTCCTAACCTCCAAACTACTTAAATACCACATTTTATTTTCTCTTTTGTTAATAACATCAGCATATGTTATGTTACTTCACGTTTCCTGATGATGGGTATTTCTACACTCAAAACATGTTGAATTTCAAAAACAGTTTTTTCTAAACTTTTCTAATAAACTTGTAGGGAAAGACTTCGTATTTTCCTTTCCTCTTCCATATTTTAATTCAGTTTGGAGTTACAAAATAATTGAATAAATAAACTTAAATAATTGATTAACGTTTAAAAGGCAAAAAGCATAATATGCGTGCACCAGGTAACTTAAAAGTATCTACAAAACAAGGTAGGTACACAATAACTAATAAAAAAATGTATAAAACAGATTTTATACTGCAATAGAAACAAAAATAGAACATATTAACTATAACATTGTTAAATGGAAACAAAAAGAAATTATGTAGGGGAACCTGGTCAACAGTGGGGGATAGTGAGCCACACCGAAATGGAGAAATCTAATAACGTTACAAAGTATTTATATGGTAGAAACGGTCACAAGGTAATCCGCTGTTGACCCCTCAGTCAAGCTGCGCTAGTTGTAAAAGGTACACGTGGCGGAGAAGAAAGTTTGTTTTCGCGTGAAAGATTGTGATATTTTTAAGTAACTTTCTAGCACTGTCTAAAAACGTAAATTAACGTTTTTAGTAAATTAAACAAATTTGGTCCTCTTTTGTTACAAATGTTGTTAATAAAGTTTTTTTTAAATTTATTATTGGTTTTTAATTCATTATTGTCTATAGGAATATGTTTGGTTATTTATCGGTTATTCACTGTTAAAATTAACAAAATATCTATAGCACCAATCACAGCACAGGTTTAAAACGCGCCAAAAACGGGAGCGACGCGACGCTTGGCCTTCGAAAGGTTCTGAGCAGACTGAATGGGATTAAGATTAATGCCGTTGGTATGACAAATATTAATATATGATATTGTAAATCGTACGGCATTGATTTAGTAAAAAGTCGTGTTTTATTATAAATAGATAGTACCACATACAAGTTTGTTATTTTAAAGACAGTTTTAAAAGATTATATGTATTATTTTTTATTATAAAATAGTTCAACTTTTTCTGGGTAGTACTGCTTATTATAATTTTTAATAAATTGCACTACTTCTTAAGTAATAATTCATTATTATAATAAATTATTGTACATGGTATTACTTTTCATTAAAATTGTTTTTAGTGTAATTTTATGTTAATAGATACAATAATGTAATTTTATAACTTAGAATAATTATAATACAGCGTACTAAAAACATTTTACAAGAAATTATAATAAAGCTAATTCTCTCCGTGTACCTATATTCCTAGGAGTAAAAACAGTTTTTTTTAGAGCTGTATTGTCACAGTCCTTGCCGGTAAATAATTACTGAACTTTTATAATTTTTTTACTTAATATAAAAAATTCAAACCCTAAAAATTATACAGGGTGCTGATAAAGTCTGGAATAATCGATTTTTCTTGAAAACGCAAAAGTTTTTCGAAAAACGCTCGGACCCGTGGATTTTATTTTATTCTTTATAATTTTTTGACGTTCTTCAATATTATACCGGATGCGCCAAAAACGCTAGGCAAGTGTCAACTTCACTTTTTCAAATAGAACACCCCCTTTTTTCTCCAATCCTCAGATTCCTCTCTAAACTCTAGACAAGTTTCATACAACATATTGTATGGCTAAAGTCAACAGGAATTGAAATACAGGCCCCCCAATAAAAATCAAGGTATAATTTTAAGGGCTAGGTATTTACCTTTTTACCGGTTTCTACATAATAACTTAGTGACGTAAATGTCAAAACATTTAATATTTACTCCAAAGTTGTCACTTTTACCCATAAAAATACGTTTCTAACGGAAGCTGAGAGAATCGAAATATTAATAATAGTAGGATGTGGAGATCGAAAGAGAACACAAATAGAAGAAGTTGAAGAGTATTTTATGATAAATATCCAAATAGAGAACACATAAATCAGGCAACTGTTTCCAAAATTGTTAAGTAGTATAATGAAGTTGGTCCTGTTAGGGATAAACCAAGAAGTGGACGACCTAAAATTTCCGACGATGTCAAACTTGATATTCTAGTTTCGTTGGAAGAGAGACCACATTCGAGCACAAGAAGCATTTCTCAAAATTTTGAAAATATCCACGATTCAACGGTGGCAAAGTTCCTGAAAAAGGAATAATTGCATACATATAAAAATGTCAAGGAGTACAGGAACTTTTGGAAGACGACCCTGACAGAAGGAATGAGTTCTGTGAAATTCTCATGGATAATTACTTGATTAACGATGCATTATTTCCGAGTAACATAATTTTTTCCGATGAGGCGACTTTTTTCTTGGATGGCATGGTAAATCGTCAAAATTGCCGGTACTGGTCCAGCGAAAATCCCCATTGGTTCCAAGAAATTCATACCCAGCGGCCGAGAAAAATTAATGTATGGGCAGGAATAATTCGGGATACTGTTATAGGACCCTATTTTTTTGAGGAAAATTTGACTGGCCAAAGGTATTTGCAGTTTCTTGAAGAAGACCTCGCTCCAGCTTTGGTTGCCCTATTTCCCGATCGGAACATTCCTGATTCACATGATACAACTATCTGGTTTCAGCAGAATGGTGCACCAGCCCACTATTCGGCCGAAGTCCGTAGATACCTGAATGAGTTATTTCATCATCATTGGATAGGTCGACGGGGTGAAATAGAGTGGCCTGCCAGGTCCCCCGACTTAACGCCATTGGACTTCTTTCTGTGAAGCTATATTAAGGAAAGGGTTTACAAAAATAAACCAGAAGATATTGATGTTCTCAAAACGCTTATAACAACAACCATAAGACAAATTACCCCAGAAATTGTACATAATGTACAGTTAGAATTTGTTGAGAGATTGGGACATTTCAACACTTACTCAAATCATATTTTAGATTGTTCACTGTATTAACAATTTTCTGTTAGAATTTTTTTCCTAGACTAAGTATTTGTCATAGAAAGAAAACTTTAAAATTATACCTTGATTTTTATTGGGTATTTCAATTCCTGTTGACTTTAGCCATACAATATGTTATATGAAACTTGTCTAGAGTTTAGAGAGGAATCTGAATATTGAAGAAAAAAAGGGGTGTTCTATTTGAAAAAGTGAAGTTGACACTTGCTCAGCGTTTTTGGCGCATCCGGTATAATATTAAAGAACGTCAAAAAATTTTAAAAAATAAAATAAAATCGACGGGTCCGAGCGTTTTTATTATTCCAGACTTTATCAGCACCCTGTAATGTGGGTGATTTTTATGGGTTTAAGGATCTTTAGAGAGCAAATAAAACACAAATTTTAATTTGCTGACGTTTCGAAAAATATATTTTCTTCCTCAGGGCTCTAAAACAATAGGATTATTTCTTAGGTTTCAACAATAACTGATAAAAAAATTACATAACTGATTTGTTTGAAACAATGACAAATCTTATTTTCGATAACATAACATAACAGAAAGTACATAATATACATCTTTGATATATTAAAGAGTAACACAGTTACAAGCAGGTGTCATTTAAAAAAAAATATTTCATGGTGTTTAAAGAGAAAAAGAAAACTTTTAGAAATAACGCTTAAGCTGTAGAGAGAGACGAAAAAAAGTAACGACAATTTGTGTATTTCAATTTTCTTAAAAAGGACACCCTAATTAAAACATATTAGAAAAGCGAAAAGTTTTCTCATTAAAATAAAATAAAATAGGGACTAAAAAGAGCAACAGAACAACAAACAAAAAATGGTAAAAAAATTACAGTTAAAGTGTGCTCCACGAGTCACAATGGATAAAATTAGGACACATAATGGTAAACGGCACCGTAAACAATTAGTAATTTTTAAAATTTTGTAGTACAGCCCGTGCAAGGCGATAAACCAACTGATTTGTTTGTCAGGTATTAGCGCTGATAATGTAGAAATAAATTATTGTTATAAATCTCCTTTTTTTCTCCTTCTCGTTTTTTCAATCAAATTAAAATATGAAGTATTGAGGGTTTCGGTTTCTATATCTGTCCTTCGATTGATACTTTCCGGGTCAGTTTTAATTTCTATCATTTCCCTTAAAATGCGTTTCTTATAATTAGTCCACTCCCTAAAATGCTTACATTTTCAAAGTCAAAAGTACGTTTAAATTTATCAAAAAGTGCTGTTTTTGAGTCTTTGGTAACATGAAAGTTTCTGCAGTCTCTTGCATGTTCCGACATTCTGGTTTTTAAATACCTTCCAGTTTGCCCTATATATAGGGTACTGCCCTGTTGTAAAAAAATTACGGCAGTGGCTAAAATCCTTTAAATGGAAATATAAAATTGAATATTCTTTAAGGGGCATAATCACTTTCCAGGATTTTTTTATGCAACACCTTTTCAATTTCTCCATGTCCAGTACACATGTAACTACAAATCCTAACAAAACCAGAAACATATGTTTTGTGTTAGAATTGTTACTTCGTCTTTCTAATAAAAATAAAAATATATTTAAGCTACCAACTTTGACTTTTTTAGAATCAAAATATTTTAAGAAAAATGCTTGTTCAACAATTTCTGGTGTTCTTTGTTACTTTCGTCTAAAAATGACTCCCATTCTTTCAAGTTTTAATACCACACTACGTGTTTTTCAAAATTTTGGAGTATATTGCTGGTTTATCCTAGCATTTTTCAAGATGGTTTTATACATTTCAAAATATTTTATTTAAATTAGGGCGTAGAAAACTAGCATAGAAGAGGGATGGATGTCTAATCTAAATGTTTGAATACTGGTGCTGCCCATTGTTGTGTAATGTGTAAGTATTTTTACCAAAAAGAATGATTATATTTATAACAATAAATGCAGGTATAATAATTTTTTATATTATAATGAAAGACAATTTATTTTGTCAAATTTCCACTTTTATTGAAAAACTTTTTCTTTACAAGACGTGTTTCGCTACATCGTAGCTTCTTCGGGTATATGGTGCTAACTAATTTTATTCCAGTACAATAACAAAATGGTCTAGATACTTAATTACTCAATTCAGGTATACACATTACAAGTTTAACTATTTAATTATATTTTCTTAAAACTGTTTAGGTATTGTAAACTTAAATATTATTGTCGGTATAGTATATCTTAATCTTATGGGAAATCCAAAGAACCCTATTTAGATTATTGACACAGATTTAGCAAGACCCTTGTTTTCAATTAAAAACAAGGGTCAAAAAATTAATCTTTTGGAAAGTTTAGAAATAAATCGATTGAAAAATTCCGGTGCATTATTAAAAGACCAATTAGAACTAAATAGTTCCCCTTTTCTAAATCTATGTCAATAATCTAAATAGGGTTCTTTGGATTTCCATATACTACCTATACCGACAATAATATTTAAGTTTACAATACCTAAACAGTTTTAAGAAAATATAATTAAATAATTAAACTTTTAATGTGTATACCTGAATTGAGTAATAAAGTATCTAGACCATTTTGTTATTGTATTGAAATAAAATTAGTTAGCACCATACACCCGAAGAAGCTACAATGTAGTGAAACGCGTCGTGTAAAGAAAAAGTTTTTCAAATAAAAGTGGAAATTTGACAAAATAAATTGTATTTCATTGAGTTATAATGAATTTCCATCAAGTAAAGGCCTCAATGATTCAAAGTTTATAATTATAACCTATAGTGAAATCTATTAATTTCGTCACGAATGAAGTAGTGTGTATATTTATTTTTGTACTAAATACGTATGTTATTTTTTAGATTCAGGACTAACCGAAGGGCCAACTTATTATTACAAAAGGATAAAGTCTGCTCAATGACCGCTGACCGTTACGTCACGACTAGTGTTTATCTGTCTAAAATTCGTGGACTAGGTGAGATAGTAAATTTGCGTCAATAATGAATGTCCTATAATTTTACCAGTCAAACGTTTTATTGTCATTTTTGATAGTGACATTTTTAATCAACATTATTTTAAAAATGTCACGGTATTGTGAAAAAGAACAAGCATTAATTTTAAAATATTTGATTATTTTCAAATAGATTAATTAGATGCCGGAAAGACTCTTTTACCCTTTGTATATCATGACCTTCTTTAAAAATTAATTTCCGTCAAGATCGCAAATTATCGCAGAATTTTTTAACTAAATCTTCCTTAGAACTCTTTATACTAAAGCTTAAGAGCAATTTTGGCGTGGAATTGTGTGGAACTCTTTTTTGATTCTCTATGCAAAAACAAACAAATATTTTTTTTTGGCGTTTTTATGACTACCCTAATTTAAAAAGTCGCTATTAAAACACTAACAAAATTTTTAAAAGTACTATAATTTTTTTAGGTTCTACTTTCCACTAGCAATAGGCTCCAAAGTAGTTTTGCAAAAATTTTCAAACAATTCGACAAAAACACACAATTTTAAATCACCGGACCGGGACCGTCATTGATACCAACGCAAACAGTATTTTTTGCAAATAAACTATAGACCATTAGCTACCGATTGCGCCATCTAACTCAATTTCGATGAAACGTGCACCTTCGTCGTTTTTCCCGCCAACATCGCCTCAAATATGAAAAAAATATGGCAATGTTTTTATAAATACCCTATCTGTTTTAGAGAGTTTCTGATGCTTTGGGAGTTTTATGTTCAAGGATTTAACGAATTAGGTAAAGGGTATAGAGAAGGATGTAGAGTTTAAGAATCGCAATAACGTAAGTATTTTGTCATCCCGTGGTCAACAACTTCACGAAATTTATTAACATACCAAAGAGAGCATATTTATGGAATATATAGAGCAGTTTACCATTCGCTCAATACAAATAAACCTTAAAATCATTGATGGTGTTGAAATATCCACTGGTTCATTAGCGGAGAAATTTAAATTTAAATTGCGTAAATGTACTGTATCAAACAGGCGTTTTTTAATAGAGCAACCCCATATAGCTCAAAAACGAGTAGAATTTTTAAGACAATTTTAGAATAACGGCAACTCTCAATTTCCCTTAAAACCTGTTTTTCTGGATAAAACCTGGATATACAGTAAAGGGGCATTTAAGCAAAGTTCGCAAGATGATACTCTCAATCCAGTTTAAAAAAATCGTCAGGCGGTGAACATTTAAACGCAAATATCTCAAAAACTAATTGAAAGATCGACATTATTGAAGTGCAACTTTTTTACGTAAAAGAGGCAAAAAAATATATGCGAAAATTTACCAAACTCATATTGTGTAGCTTGCGTTGCTTGCCCTCAAAAACATAACTACATCTTATTTGATTCATAACCGCTTAACATCAAATCATCGCTAATTTTATAAAGTAAATATTTTGTTGGACCTGTATCTCTTAAACCGTATAAGAAATAAAATTAAATCATATATTTTCAAGTCCCTGATCTCCTGTTGTTGTATAGCCCCTTAGCTACGGGACACCCTATATATACCTATATACAGTGAGGACCTAAAGTCCGACCCCCCCCCCTCTAACTTCTAAACCGGTCGGTATATTTTAATGAAATTTTGAACGATAATATTTGATCAAGTCTTGCACTTTTTGACATACCAATGACAGCTTTAAATGTCAAGATGACAGCTGGGTCCGCTTTTGGAATATTTTTTTAAATGGAAAGGGATTTCCAATGGTACCTCATTTTGACGGTCTTTTAATGGTTAAAACATTCTCCAATTTAAAAAACATTTGGTTTAGTATGAAATGAAATTTATTAATTATAAGTATTTTAAACAAAAGATAATGGGACACATCTACAAAACAGTGGTTACTTCAACAATTGTTGAAAATGACCGCCATGGACCTCTTGGCAAATAAATATTCTATTAGTAAATTCCTCTCGGACATTGTGAAGCACCTGCTGTGGCGTTATCCTTGAACAAACATCTGTAATTCGTTGCCTAAGTTCTTCTAATGAGCCTGGAGCCGTTTTATAAACCTCAGTTTTAACGTATCCCCAAAGAAAAAAATCTAGAGGAGTTAGGTCTGGCGATCTAGCTGGCCATTCTGTCGGACCTCGACGACCAATCCACCTATTTTCATAAGATTCGTCTAGGTAATTTCTGACTTGCCTAAAATAGTGTGGCGGGGCACCATCTTGTTGAAATACAACCTCTTGAAACTCATGTGGGTTTCGGGCAACAACATCATTAATAAGTGGAGTAATTGTATGTTGCAAAAAATCCAGGTACCTGGGGCCATTAAGATTATATTCCAGAAAAATGGGACCTATAATGTGATTACCCAAAATGCCTGCCCAAACATTTATTTTCTGGGAAAACTGTATGTGTCCCTCCCGAAAAACATGAGGGTTTTCATCACTCCAGTACCTACAGTTTTGGGTATTAACTCGTCCATGTAAGAAAAAAATACTTTCGTCGCTAAAACAGATATTCCGCAAATAGTTATTATTCCTTACGATTCTTTCTGACATAATTTCGCAAAATTCTAGTCGTCTATCTGGATCATCTTCTGTTAGTTCGTGTATAATTTTCATTTTATATGGGTAAAATTTATGGCTTTTCAAAATTCTTTTGACAGAACTACGAGAAACATTACATGCCTCAGCCACGTGTTTCGTTGGCTGTTGGGGAGTAACAACCATTTCAGCTAAAACTTGGACTTTCACATCTTCCACGATTTTTGGCCTTCCAGACCTTGGTGCGTCTTTAACCGAACCAGTTTCTTGAAATTTTAGGATTAGTTTTCGCAAACATTTTCTGCATATTTGGCGTTCCGGATATCGTTCATTGAACATACGAACAGCAGCATGGTAATTTCGGTTAGCTTCGCCAAAAATAATAATCGCTTCAAATTTATCTTCTAAAGAACGAGCCATTTAAGACAATTTTGAGATAAAAATATTTTCTGTCAATCAGACATTTAAAAACAGTATGACAGCAACAATCAATAGACAACTATAGGTAAAAAAGTGTGTTAAAAGACCTTCAAAATGAGGTACCATCGGAACCCCCTTTTCATTTAAAAAAATATTCCAAAAGCGGACCCAGCTGTCATCTTGACATTTAAAGCTGTCATTGGTATGTCAAAAAGTGCAAGACTTGCTCAAATATTATCGTTCAAAATTTCATTAAAATATACCGAACGGTTTAGAAGTTAGAGGGGGGGGGGGGACGGACTTTAGGTCCTCACTGTATACAGGGTGAGTTTTTTATAGTGTTACAAGGCGATATCTCGAAAACGGTTTAAAATATTTTCTTGAAATTTTAGTAAGGGAATGGGGAGATGGGGGGACATATTTGAACATATTTTTGACGTCTACCCCCCTTCCCCATTTTGAGGGGTGGGGGGGTAACTTTGAAATTTTAAATAAGACAATGTACTTTTTTTTGGTAAATACGAACTTACGTAAAAAAACTACGTACGTATACAAAAAATGTTTTGATTTGCTCCCCTGGTTACGAAATTATGATTTATTAGGTTATAAAACACAAAAAATACTTTACTATTTAATTTCAACTTATTTATTGTCTGTCACGCTTCAGAAGATGTTCAAAATGTCTCCCTTTAACTTCCACTTTGTTACTTTTTTTCAGAATAAATATCGTAGGTACCCGTTGTAACATTTTAAGTCTCACTAATAAGCATGCAACGCGGATTCGGTATTTCATATCATCTCAAGGTGTAGGTGTAGCCGCCATCACTTTATTTTTTATAAAATAAAAAATTAATAAACGAAAAAGTCAAGGGGGGTCAAATCCGGGGACCTAGCAGGCCGTTTACCGAACCAGCTCGATATATCCACCTGTTTTCAAACAATTCGTTCAACCCATTACGGGCCTGTATCACATAATGCGGTGGAGCTTCGTCCTATTGAAACCACATGTCAGAACTTATGTTTTGGTTTAATAAATTGGGGTAATTGGTTTTTAAAAGAATTTCGTAACCAGGGGAGCAAATCAAAACATTTTTTGTGTACGTACGTAGTTTTTTACGTAGGTTCGTATTTACCAAAACAAAGTACATTGTCTTATTTAAAATTCCAAAGTTACCCCCCACCCCTCAAAATGGGGAAGGGGGGTAGACATCAAAAATATGTTTAAATATGTCCCCCCATCTCCCCATTCCCTCACTTAAATTTCATGAACATATTTTGAACCGTTTTCGAGATATCGCCTTGTAACACTTTAAAAAACTCACCCTGTATATAAAGGGTGTTCATTTGAAAACTTCCCACCACGGATTTATCGAAAACCACTGAATAAAAGAAAAAACGCCAAGATACGTCAAAAGATTTGCCAGAGGGGACAACTTTTTAACCAAAAACTACTTCACCCCCTCTTACCCTCTGCCCCCCGGGGTCATCCCCTTAAAAATTTTAAATGACAAGGGGTATCAAGTAATAGCTTGTCTGAAAGGTCTTTCAAAGTGCTTTATTTTGACGTTTGATTTTTTAAAATCGGTCGATTCGTTTTCGAGAAAATTAGAAAAATCTTTATTTATCTTAATTTGTTCAAATAGAAAAAAAAAAACACACGAAAATATCACTTTTTATTTCAATAATGTTCAAAATGTTGCCCGTTATTGGCCAAACAATGATATAGGCGATGTTCAAATTCCTGACGGACATTTTCAAGAACATGTTGTGGGAGATCATGGCAGCTTTCGATGATGCGTTGACGAAGTTCTTCCAAACTTTCAGGTCGGGGAGTGAACACAATAGACTTCAAATCAGGAGATCTAGTAGGCCATTCTATAGGCCCTCTTCGCCCTATCCATTTATCTGGAAACTCGTCGTCTAGCCATTGCCGAATCGGAAGAACATAGTGAGGAGGAGCGCCGTCTTGCTGGAAATATATTTCAGCCTCATCAAGTATAGGGTTTCCATCGTCTTCGATTTGGTTTTCAATGGTTTCAGTGATAAGCGAATTGATGGTATTTTCCAACATATCTAAATAAATGCCTGCATTTAAATTCCCATTAATAAACAATGGCCCAATCACTTAGTTTCCTAAAATGCCTACCCATACATTAATTTTTTGGGGGTACTGAGGATGAGCATGAGGATTTTTATTGCTCCAATACTTGCAGTTATGCTTATTAATAAATCCTTTTAGATAAAATGTTTCATTCATCACACAAATTCATCACTGAAGCAGATATTCTTTACATGAATGGTATTATCATTAATCGCTGCAGTCATTTGTTCACAAAACTCAACTCGCCTATTGAAATCATATTCGGTAAACTCTTGCAATATTTTCATTTTGAATGGATGAAATGTATGCAATTTAGTAACTGTGTGTACAGAGCCTAATGAAATACCAGTCGCATCAACAATTTTGCGTAATGGAGTATTAGGATTTATGCCAAAATGACCCAAACTTAAGCGGCTTCATCCAAAACTCTACGATGATTACGTTTTTTATGTGCAACAGATCCAGTTTGAGTAAATTTAGTAACAAGATCCAAAACATACCTATGCGAAGTTATCTTTTCCGGATGTCTGGCGTTAAATGTGACGGCAGTTTGCGGACCACATTGATTTTGGGCATCATAAATTAGAATCATTTCCACTCTTTCGGCTAGTGTGTAAACCATTTTGGAAGTAAAATCTTAATCAATAAATTAATTTTCACTATAGGTACCAAGATTGTCACAAAGGTAACTGACAGCAAATTAAATTCATTCTTTTCCTTAGCAACTATAAAAAACTAAACAGGTATAAAAATAAATTCATGTTATCTGTGTTGATAAAAAGAAGGCGGAAAAAAATTTCAGTTGTTATTTGGTTGCTGCCACGTCTAATCTTCTGAATTGCTGTTTATGTTGGTTTTTGAACACTTATTGAAATAAAAAGTGATATTTTCGTGTGTTTTTTTTTCTATCTGAACAAATTAAGATAAATAAAGATTTTCCTAATTTTCTCCAAAACGAATCGACCGATTTTAAAAAATCAAACGTCAAAATAAAGCACTTTGAAAGGCCTTTCAAACAAGCTATTACTTGATACCCCTTGTCATTTAAAATTTTTAAAGGGATGACGCCTGGAGGCAGAGGGTAAAAGGGCGTGAAGTAGTTTTTGTTTAAAAAGTTGTCCCCTTTGGCAAATCTTTTGACGTGTCTCGGCGTTTTTTCTTTTAATCAGTGGTTTTCGATAAATCCCTGGTGGGAAGTTTTCAAATGAACACCCTGTATATACATATAAACATGTATATCGATGGTGTTTTGGTAAAAGGTCGTAACCCTCAAATTTTGCAAATATGGGGTTAAGACTGCATTATATTCTTTAGACCTTAATCTATGTTCTGGCAAAATATCGTAACCCACGGAGACCTCTAAAATGAATTAAAGGCAATATTTATTTTGGCGTAACCATCGAAAATATAAATCCTATTCGGGTAAAAAGTCGTATACCACTACACTTCCTTGCTCGAGTTCTAAAGCTTAAATTTACGTTAGGCAAATGGTCGTAAGCCACTGACAACGACGCATACGATTGGCTGCTTGAAATTTCTGCGTGTTAGACGTGTTTCGTTTCATTTTAACTATTTGAAATTATAATTGTATTATTGAACCACGTCCGTTATTATTGATTACAATATAGGTTGTTTTTTTTAAGAAGAAACGTGTTTAACACACACCTTTAACATTAGAGATATATGTTTTTGATTTAAAAAGGTATTTCCAAGTGACATCCAGAATAAACCCCACGGAAGTTTGCTAATGTTTTTTTACCATTTAAAGTTTGGAAGACGATTGCTTTTAATTGGTTTATAATTTTTATTTTTGTATAAATTATCAAACTATACCAGTAAAAAGTAATTTCGGAAAAAAATCTCTTTTATATGACGGAATAATAAAATATAACAATCTTCCAAAAAATATCAGAAAAATTAAAAAATTGGCAACTTTTAAAAAACAATTAAAGAGATATTTACTAAATTAAATTATTTATACTATTTTTTTTAAATTGATTTTATTAATGAATTAAATTGGAATAACTTCCATTTTTTTTTATTGTTATTTTTTTTAATGATTATTATTTTCTATATTAATTATGTTGTCACTTTCCATGTAATGAACTGTAAAAGTTAGTTTGGAATAAAGACATTTTGAAAGTTAATTCCTTGCAGGATTCAGGATCTATGTAAAAAAAACATAATACCAAGTAGATATCACACAGAATATTTGTTAATGCCTCATAAAGTATCTATTCCTAACGTGCTCACCGAAACCGACGAAGAAGATGAGACCGAATAAGTTAATAGTTAACACACTAATTGTGTTTTATTCTGCATTTCCTTTTAGTTTTTTTTACCAAAATCTACGTACTTGCTTGCTATTACTTATATTACTTGTATCAAAATATATTTAATATTATGTAAGCTTATGTTAAAACGGTATGGTCATGTTAAAACTAAATGTTTCACTTTGTTACTAAGTAGTTTGCAATAATTTATTAACTTTGCCTACAAATAACTTACATTATACTTGGCTTACGTATGGATTTTTTATTTGAAAATAATATAAGTTGACAAAAGGTCGTAAGCTACTAATTAACTTTCTTTTTCATATCTTATTAAGTCAACCGTTATTCCTTCTCTTTTAAAGTTTACCGCGTTATAAACTAAAATATTGAAAAATTAATTTGATTAACAAAAACAATTACAAAACAAAGGAATTACATAATAATCACCAAATGAAGCATGCAAGAATCTTATTTTTGCTCCCCTGTACAATTATGTCATTCGCGGTTATGACCTTATGCCAAAACACCATCGATATATAAAATTCCGACAAAAGTAACACAATTCCAAAAGTTTTCCCAATATGCTGTTTAATTAGATGAGCACCACAAAGCTTACACCTCGCAAAAAATGTATTACTTTTTCCCTTGAAAAATTCACAGATTTCGCAATGCTTGCAACCAGCGGAGACATTGGAAATGATTGAATTATATTTAAAACATAATTTTATTATTATTCTCAACAATTAACCAATAAGGTTAAAATATGTAAATAACATACACTGAGGAGAATGATCTAATACAACGCAGGTTTGCTAAGACATAGTTTGTATTAATAGCTTATTATTTATTAACACATACTAAATACATTGCTAGTGTATCAAACCAATAACTCTTAGATCAAACCTGCTTTAGTGTTATATTAATTCCCGATTTGCTAGAACAGTGTTTTTATTGGTAGTAATCAGTTCCATTAGCAGCACAGTTTTATTGAAAAATTAACTACTTTTAACACAGCAATTTTATTAAGAAATAAATTATAGGTACTATATATTCTTAATGCGACGCATTTTGTTCCCTATGAAGCGCTATCTCTACAATTAAGAAAGCAGAAAAGTGTCCCCAAAAAATGAATTGTATCCGTTAGAACCTATAATCCACAAGACGTTGTTGGTGGTTCGTAGCGATCGGCAATCGCCGCGCGCCTTAGTATTAGTTTTAACCTATTTGTTGCCCAGGTCACATCGTTGTTCGGAGTCTCTAGCTGTCCTAGCTGAATTTTATTGATCGCACCAATAAATTTTTACTTTGTATTTAAGTTTTTTTAAATTTTGCATGTCAGATAAAGCAATAGAAGATTATTATTTCGCACAACCCCTCATTAGTATTGAACTTTCTAATCTATGTAAGAATTTTACCATCTCAGTAAACCATGTTGTATAATAGATAATCATAATACATCACAATATGCAATGTTAAACAATAACAATATCACACTAGAAGCTACTTAAACTTTTGAGAACTACATTACTGATTTTTAGTGGTATATGCCTCAACTGTAGCAAGCAAATATTATTATGATTAATGTCAAGTTTTATTACAACTGCAAGATGGAACTATAACAGCATATAAAACCAGATCGCTGTTTGTCGAACGTTTATAATCCATTATTACAAAAAATAAGCGCCCCAATCTCCCAAAAGTATACCTAATAAACAAACCAAGAATACCACCGACCGGTCTGACTCTTAAACTAGAAACAAAAACTTTTGAGAACTACAGTACTGATTTTTAGTGGTAAGTATATGCATTATTAACTGTAGTAAGCAAATATTATTATGATTAATGTTAAGTTCCATTACAACTGCCAGATGGAACTATTACAGTATAAAACCAGATCGCTTACATCGTTCACTCTGTTTGTCGAACGTAATCCATTATTACAAAAAATAAGCGCCCCAATCTCCCAAAAGTAAAATAAACAAACCTAGAATACCACCGACCGGTCTGACTCTTAAACTAGAAACAATGAAACGCCCCACATTAATGAACCACACGGAAAAATTTGTTAGGGTTCGATGTCAAGCATTTTACAAAATTACTACTAAGAATGTCTTTCAGAATTCATAAATGTAGAATAAATAGCTAAAACAAGATTTTTTTTAAAATAGGTAAGTACATACCTTATTTTTTTTATTTTCCAAAATTTTTTTAAGAAATTGAATTAAATGAATACTACATCTTATTCAACCACATGCCAGATGGAACTATTACAGTATATAAAACCAGATCGCTTACATCGTCCACTGTTTGTCGAACGTTTATAATCCATTATTACAAAAAATAAGCGCCCCAATCTCCCAAAAGTACACCTAATAAACAAACCAAGAATACCACCGACCGGTCTGACTCTTAAACTAGAAACAAAAACTTTTGAGAACTACAGCACTGATTTTTAGGGGTATATACCATGCATTATTAACGTAGCAAGCAATTATTATTATGACTAATGTTAAGTTTCATTACAACTGCCAGATGGAACTATTACAGTATATAAAACCAGATCGCTTTTATCGTTCTCTGTTTGTCGAACGTTTATAATCCATTATTACAAAAAATACGCGGCCCAATCTCCCAAAAGTATACCTAACAAACAAACCAAAAATGCCACCGACCGGTCTGACTCTTAAACTAGAAAAATAAACTTTTGAGAACTACAGCACTGATTTTTAGTGGTATATACCATGCATTATTAACGTAGCAAGCAATTATTATTATGATTATTGTTAAGTTTCATTACAACTGCCAGATGGAACCAGTACAGTATATAAAACCAGATCGCTTTTATCGTTCACTGTTTGTCGAACGTTTATAATCCATTATTACAAAAAATAAGCGCCCCAATCTCCCAAAAGTATACCTAATAAACAAACCAAGAATACCACCGACCGGTCTGACTCTTAAACTAGAAACAAAAACTTTTGAGAACTACAGCACTGATTTTTAGTGGTATATACCATGCATTATTAACGTAGCAAGCAAATATTATTATGATTAATGTTAAGTTTCATTACAACTGCCAGATGGAACTATTACAGTATATAAAACAAGATCGCTTACATCGTTCACTGTTTGTCGAACGTTTATAATCCATTATTACAAAAAATAAGCGCCCCAATCTCCCAAAAGTACACCTAATAAACAAACCAAGAATACCACCGACCGGTCTGACTCTTAAACTAGAAACAAAAACTTTTAAGAACTACAGCACTGATTTTTAGTGGTATATACCATGCATTATTAACGTAGCAAGCAAATATTATTATGATTAATGTTAAGTTTCATTACAACTGCCAGATGGAACTATTACAGTATGTATATAAAACAAGATCGCTTACATCGTTCACTGTTTGTCGAACGTTTATAATCCATTATTACAAAAAATAAGCGCCCCAATCTCCCAAAAGTATACCTAATAAACAAACCAAGAATACCACCGACCGGTCTGACTCTTAAACTAGAAACAAAAACTTTTGAGAACTACAGCACTGATTTTTAGTGGTATATACCATGCATTATTAACGTAGCAAGCAAATATTATTATGATTAATGTTAAGTTTCATTACAACTGCCAGATGGAACTATTACAGTATATAAAACCAGATCGCTTACATCTTTCACTGTTTGTCGAACGTTTATAATCCATTATTACAAAAAATAAGCGCCCCAATCTCCCAAAAGTACACCTAATAAACAAACCAAGAATACCACCGACCGGTCTGACTCTTAAACTAGAAACAAAAACTTTTAAAAACTACAGCACTGATTTTTAGTGGTATATACCATGCATTATTAACGTAGCAAGCAAATATTATGATGATTAATGTTAAGTTTCATTACAACTGCCAGATGGAACTATTACAGTATATAAAACCAGATCGATTAGATCTTTCACTGTTTGTCGAACGTTTATAATCCATTATTACAAAAAATAGGCGCCCCAATCTCCCAAAAGTACACCTAATAAACAAACCTAGAATACCACCGACCGGTCTGACTCTTTAACTAGAAACAATGAAACGCCACATCAATGAACCACACGGAAAAATTTGTTATGGTTTGATGTCAAGCATTTTACAAAATTACTACTAAGAATGCCTTTCAGAATTAATAAATGTAAAATAAATAGCTAAAACAAAAATTTTTTAAATAGGTAGGTAGGTACCTTATTTTTTTTATTTTCCAACATTTTTTTAAGAAATTGAATTAAATGAATACTACATCTTATGCAACCACATGCCAGATGGAACTATTACAGTATATAAAACCAGATCGCTTACATCGTTCACTGTTTGTCGAACGTTTATAATCCATTATTACAAAAAATATGCGCCCCAATCTCCCAAAAGTATAATAAACAAACCTAGAACACCACCGACCGGTCTGACTCTTAAACTAGAAACAAAAACTTTTGAGAACTACAGTACTGAGTTTTAGCAGTAAGTATATGCATTATTAACTGTAGCAAGCAAATATTATTATGATTAATGTTAAGTTTCATCACAACTGCCAGATGGAACTATTATAGTATATAAAACCAGATCGCTGACATCGTTCACTGTTTGTCGAACGTTTATAATCCATTATTACAAAAAATAAGCGCCCCAATCTCCCAAAAGTATAATAAACAAACCTAGAATACCACCGACCGGTCTGACTCTTAAACTAGAAACAATGAAACGCCACATCAATGATCCACACGGAAAAATGTGTTAGGGTTCGATGTCAAGCATTTTACAAAATTACTACTAAGAATGCCTTTCAGAATTAATAAATGTAAAATAAATAGCTAAAACAAGATTTTTTTAAATAGGTAGGTAGGTACCTTATTTTTTTTATTTTCCAATATTTTTTTAAGAAATTGAATTAAATGAATACTACATCTTATGCAACCACATGCCAGATGGAACTATTACAGTATATAAAACCAGATCACTTACATCGTTCACTGTTTGTCGAACGTTTATAATCCATTATTACAAAAAATATGCGCCCCAATCTCCCAAAAGTATAATAAACAAACCTAGAACACCACCGACCGGTCTGACTCTTAAACTAGAAACAAAAACTTTTGAGAACTACAGTACTGAGTTTTAGCAGTAAGTATATGCATTATTAACTGTAGCAAGCAAATATTATTATGATTAATGTTAAGTTTCATTACAACTGCCAGATGGAACTATTACAGTATATAAAACCAGATCGCTGACATCGTTCACTGTTTGTCGAACGTTTATAATCCATTATTACAAAAAATAAGCGCCCCAATCTCCCAAAAGTATAATAAACAAACCTAGAATACCACCGACCGGTCTGACTCTTAAACTAGAAACAATGAAACGCCACATCAATGATCCACACGGAAAAATGTGTTAGGGTTCGATGTCAAGCATTTTACAAAATTACTACTAAGAATGTCTTTCAGAATTCATAAATGTAGGATAAATAGCTAAAACAAGATACCTTAATTTTTTTTAAATACCTACCTTATTTTTTTTATTTTCCAACATTTTTTTAAGAAATTGAATTAAATGAATACTACGTCTTATGCAACCACATATTATATTACCAATGAGAAGCCATTGGCGCGATGTTGCCGGCTTGCCCGAAGCGGATGATTTCTTAAAAAAATATATTTACCTTTCATAAATTATAAATCAATTGTTAAATAAAATTTTAAAAAAATTATCCTAAAATATGTAGGTACTTTTTCTAAATCGCGATGCACGTCTCCTTAGAAAATATGTATCTTATCCCATCGCAATCAGCAATACCTAAAAATAGAAATCCAACAAAACCAACACACGGCAACGAAGCGCGCGACAACACATAAGATGCATTTGGCGCGATGTTGCCGGCTTGCCCGAAGCGGATGATTTCTTAAAAAAACATATTTACCTTTCATAAATTATAAAATCAATTATGAAATAACATTTAAAAAAAAATATCCTAAAATATGTAGGTACTTTTTCTAAATCGCGATGCACGTCTCCTTAGAAAATATGTACCTTGTCCCATCGCAATCCTGACACACTGAAAAATAGAAATTCCAAGAAAACCAACACACGGCAACAAAGCACTCGACATTTTGTCTTACAACCTTGAACGAAATTGTCTTACAACCTTGAACGAGAAACTCGTAACTTGGTCCCCATATACGAACATAGAACATAAACATTTCCAATGTTAAAAATAAATATATAAATACCTATTTTGCTTTTTATAAATAAATACTAAAAGTAATAAATGTTGTTTTCCTCTTTTACTTTAGTTTTATAATATTTTCGCTTTCTTATTCTGGTAGGTACGGGTCTGTCAATATTTTATTTTATAAATAATAAAATTAGTATGTACGCTATATCTTTACAAAATATTAAGACTCAAAATTTAACAGATGGCAAGGGCAAAGGTAAAAGATCTTAGTCCGGTTCTGTTTCTGTAACCAATCGCTTAACGTAAAATAGACCAGACTTCAACAGGGTGCCATTAATGACAGGTGATGCGGCGAGTTCTTAGATTAATTTGACTATAGTTCTGCATCTGTTTTCCACACATAGCGCTACATTGATGTGTTCAATTTCAATTCAAAGGGATTAAATATAAAATACACAAAAATAGTCCTTTCCCCCTAATTTTAAAAGAAATGCTTCTTAATATCAGCAACAATATCATTGCTTGAGACGCAGTGGATGACTGTAGCCGAGTACATACAGGGTGTCTCAAAATAATGGAATATCGCAAATATCTCCTTAATGAATGCATTGTCATAAAAACGCTCGGGCACGTCGATTTTATTTTTATTTTTTACACATTTCAAAAATATTTGTTTCTATACAGGTTGTCCCACAAAAGCTTAGGACACGACAACTTCGTTTTTTCAAATGAAACACCACAATTTTTTTAACATTTTTGTGTTTTACGGGAAATTCTACACAGATTCCATGTAACATAGTATGATGGCAAATATAATACAAGGTGTAAAAAATTACTTTAAACAAAATTCAAAAAATAAGTTTGAAAATTATATTTAAACTAGTGAAACAAAGCATTCGGCTTTAGCAGATGTTGGAAATGGCCCCCGTGGACTATTTGGCAATATCCTAATATCTCATAGAAATGTTGTACGGTATGTTGTACGATTTCTGGCGATATGTTCCTCGTTACTTGGCGAATTCGTTCATATCTGCGGTTGGTGTTGATATACCCTTTCTTTTAAGTATCCCCAAGCAAAATAGTCTAGTGGGGTAAGGTCGGGTGACCTAGGCGGCCACTCCACCGCCCCGCTCCTTCCAATCCACCTGTTTGGAAAGATTGTGTTCAGATATTCCCGAACTGCATACCCATAATGAGGCGGGGCACCGTCTTGCTGTAGCCATATCTGTTGTCCAGGAATATCTGGATCGTGATCATTTGGGAAAATAACCGCTAGAGAAGGAATTAATTCAAATGTTAGAAAATCCAAATATCTCTCGGCCTTTAGTGTTTGTTAAAAAAAATAAGGTCCCAACATCCTGTTGTTAATGATCCCCATCCAAACATTTACTTTCTGCCGATATTGTGTGTTGTTTTCTAAGATTCAATGTGGATTAGTCTGAGCTCAATAACGATAATTTTGCTTATTAATGTTTCCATTAATTAAGACAAAAAGTTGCTTCATCGGTAAATCTAGGATGCCTTCTAAGAGATTTGGATTTTAATCACATAATTCCATCATGTGCTCACAAAAATTCAGGCGCCGCACTGGATCATTATCGAAAAGCTTTTGCACATAATTCACTTTATACGGATGAAATTTTTCTCTTTTAAAAAATCTGTGGATTGAACTTCTATGCGATTCATTGTTTCTTGATAATAAATTAAGTGAGAAGTGAGGATTTTCATAGATGGATAAAGACAAATCTAGTTTTCTATCATCAGTTAAGGAATTTCTTCGCCCGGATTTTGGTAGATTCTTAACATTTCCATATGTTGAAAATGTTTGTAAAATTTTGCTTACCGTTGACTGAGTAATCTGCCGGTTCGGATATTTTTCATTAAACAAATAACAAACTTCTTGTTGACTTCGTTTTCGGTCGCCGCTGCCCCTCAATATTAATATTTCGGTTCGCTCATTATCGGTTAAATAACCCATAATGTGCAGTAATATCACTACTTTTTGTAAATATTACAATTCAAACTTATGTCAATTGATTGACAAGCGTGAGACATGAAAATAGAAATAATTAAAACTCATCTTGATTTACTGGTACTTGAACAGGTGTAACTTTTAGCGAGGAATTAGACTAAAAACACGTAGGTATCGTCAATTTTGTTTAAAGTAATTTTTACACCTTGTATTATTATTTGCCATCATACTATGTTGCATGGAATCTGTGTAGAATTTCCCGTAAAACACAAAAATGTTAAAAAAATTGTGGTGTTTCATTTGAAAAAACGAAGTTGTCGTGTCCCAAACTTTTGTGGGATAACCTGTATAGAAACAAATATTTTTGAAATCTGTAAAAAATAAAAATAAAATCGACGTGTCCGAGCGTTTTTATAATAATGCCTTGATTAAGGAGATATTTGCGATATTCCATTCTTTTGAGACACCCTGTATATCGACCTATTCTACCGTGGCTATAGTGCCTATAAAAGGATTAAAAAAATACATTTTGATTTACGTCACTTTTATTAAAAGCATATGGACAATAAAATAGTTTAGGACTAATATATTTTTTGGATTCCAGAAACTAGTGTTGTTGTTCTTTATATGATAATGAAGGTGAATGTACGCAAATAGTCTTGTGCGTAAAAAAACTTAATGCAAATAAACGGTTTAAAAAATAATACACAATTTCTTATACAAAGTATCTTATTAACATTTGTAATTTATCTGAATTATACTTGAAAACGTGTACTTTATAAATTTTATGAATCTATTATATGACTTAACAGTGAGTTTGATAACAGCGTTCTTTTGATGCACGTGTTAAGTATAGTGGACCACACGGCAAACCAGACAAATTGTGAACAATGGGATCTTTGATTTCTTTAAAACGTAAACAATGTAGTCTATTCTATAAGATGTCTATGGTGCTGTCACTTTAACATATTATGAGAAAATATTATATAAGGTTTATAAAAAGTATTTAATATTATATTGAATTTGAAACCTATTCTTATCTAATATTTAGCTGAAAAGTTAAAATGGCCTGTCGCAGGACCAACGGCCAACAACTATATGGTTTACCCTACCGTGCGAGCAAAAATTGTTTGCATCAAAGAGGGCTTGGATTAAAAAATGTAGGTAGGGCTTGGTTTAGATCACAGTGATATGGGGACGATATATCTAACCAAATGTAGGTTAAGATTTTGTCAAATTCATATTATAACATGATATGCCAAACTAATGAGTAATAAAATAAGTAGACAAATACAAATTTATTTTTGTTCTTTACAAAATTAACAAAGTAAGAATATACAAAAAGAAAAAGAAAATTAATTACATAAATTGCTGAAATTGGCCACCGCCATGCATGCTCCAAGCATAAATTCACACGTCTCTTCATATTTTCGAAAGTGTTGACCAGCATCTATGGAGAAATGTTACCACATTCTTGGATGATCCTTTCTTGTACTTGTTCTAAATTTGCAACTGGTGTTTTAAAAATACATAGTGTTCTTTAAATTAATTTAATTATTTAAAAACGAAGTAATACATAACCGTTAAACAAGGTGATCTAGGTGGGAATTCAATGTCTTATCAAAAACTGATCAATCTGTCGTCAAAAAATAACATAACCGGAGAGGTGGAACCAGGCTTCATCCGAAAAAAATGTCAGGTCTAATTGTTATAATAATAATAATAATAAATTTTGGGTAAGCCATTGAGAGTAATTCCTGCGTCTTTTAAAATCTGCGGCTTGTATTTCTTGAAATACTTGCCACTTTATAAAGAAATAAATTTAGCTGCTTCTTAAGAATAGTCCTGCATGTTCCATAAGATTTTCCCACTTCTTGGGACAGGCGTCTTATACAATTTGTTGGCGTATTTTGTAATATTTCACGAACGTTTGCAACAAGTTCTTCTGTTCTTTTCTTCCTGCTCCTTTTTTGTATTGTATAGAACCTGTTTCCCTAAACACAGCCACGGTTTTTTTCCGGCAATGATAAAAATCCCCAGCAATAAAAGCAACGTTAGGAAAATGTTCGTGAAAATCGTCCATGCACAAACCTGGATTGTGTTGCCATTCACCATTTACTCTAACCCCGTTTCGAAAATACGCTTTAACCATAAATGTTTTGTGCTGTTCCGTAAAGCCCATCGTGTCAATTGTTCAAGAAATTGGAAAAATTAGCGATAAATCAAATAACTTGTAACGACTGTCAAAGATGACGGAATAACTGATTGATTGTTAATTCAGGTAGTTACTGACAACCAACAGGTATTAAGCTCTACGGCTAATACGTCCTTAGATGCAAGGCCTTCTTTGATGCAAATAATTTTTGCTCGCACGGTACGGTACTATAGTAAATAATAGAAAAAAATATTTTAAAACGTGACTTAAAAATGCTGTCGATCGCGTGATTTAATTTCTTATCACTTAAATATAACTTTTGCGTCCAATTTTAACATATTTTCATTTAATTAAATACAATAATTTAAATTAAATTTAATAACAAATTCCAGAAGTTTCCAAAAATTCAAAGTAGTTAACCGGGAAACGCGGAACGGGAAACCCCTTTTTAAATTGTCAATAAACAAACTTAATTAAGAATTTAAATATTTCTTTGCAAACAGGCTTAGCAGGAAGAGGACAAAAGTTATATAGGGATTAAAATCCCTGACACGGCATTAGCTTTTATAAATGTAAATTGAGTTGTGGCTTGGTTTAACAAAGATAAAATTATGGATTAATAAAAAAGTAAAAGCCATTTTGCAATTTTGAGAACTTTGACTCGTGACTTTGACCACTTCCAATTTACATTAATAATAAGAATAATAATTATAATATCGTTTATTTCTCCAATTGAAAGGTAATACAGGGCACTACAATAATTGGAAAAAACGTCAGACAAATGAAGTAACTATAAGAAAAATTCACTAAAACTATAACAGTTTTTTTGAAACAGCAGCTTTTTAAGTCTACTCTTAAAAACATTGATATTAGGTGCCACTTTTATGCTATTATCTAGGACATTATAAAATCTAAAACAGTTAAAATAAAAACTCTTCTGGTAAGTAGCTGTGCGATGAGGTGGTGGCATCAATCTTAAGTGACCTCTAGTTATTATAATTATGATTAAGTCGGCAACCCTCAAACGTGTGCCTATCTCTATAAACATATGAGCAAAATATATACAGGGTGGTGATTTAATAACAGATAAATTCAATACAAATTAAATGGGGACGTGTTTGGAGAAACGCTCGAACCCATCGATTTTGTTTTTAAATTGCGCATGTTTTGACATAAAACATAGGTATACAGGGTGTACCACAAAAGTGTGGCTGAAATTTTTTTTTCTTAAATGGAAACCCCTTTATGTTATTGCATTTTCAGATTGTCCGTAAAAATCTAGCCATGTTCATTAAAGTGTACTGTATAACTTTGTTAAAACTCAGTCCGAAAAAATTTAAATAAGTTATACAATTCATTTTCAAACAAAAACGATTTCACTGTCACATTTTGGAAACGTTCACCCCAAAAACAATTCAACATATTTTATCCAGTAATGACACTTTCCAGGAATTTTGGATAATTAGAAGTAATTAGAGAACAATATCGTTTTAAGCAGCAAATAAACAAAGTTAATTAACCAATTAAATGGTAGTTTATCCCGTAATAAGGGGAGATTTGGGCGGGAGTGCCCTCAACCCCTAAAACAAACAAGCAAATATTAACTGAAAATAGAACACTAGATTATGAGTAACCTTTTTTTTGCAAGTTTTGTCAAAAATTTTGCGCAGCGGTCGTGCTGTACTTTCGTTACTATTTTGCTATGGGCTGAAATACCTATATAGCTCGAGTTTTTCAGCCAATAAAAGTGCTGATAGTCATGTATGAATTACAAGTGGCGCGCTACAGTTCTTCGAGGAAATACTTATAAAAATATTTTTCTGTGGTTTCTTGGGCTGCAATTTGTTGTTGTTGTTGTTGTTGTTGTTGTTGTTGTTGTTGTTGTTGTTGTTGTTGTTGTTGTTGTTGTTGTTGTTGTTGTTGTTGTTGTTGTTGTTGTTGTTGTTGTTGTTGTTGTTGTTGTTGTTGTTGTTGTTGTTGTTGTTGTTGTTGTTGTTGTTGTTGTTGTTGTTGTTGTTGTTGTTGTTGTTGTTGTTGTTGTTGTTGTTGTTGTTGTTGTTGTTGTTGTTGTTGTTGTTGTTGTTGTTGTTGTTGTTGTTGTTGTTGTTGTTGTTGTTGTTGTTGTTGTTGTTGTTGTTGTTGTTGTTGTTGTTGTTGTTGTTGTTGTTGTTGTTGTTGTTGTTGTTGTTGTTGTTGTTGTTGTTGTTGTTGTTGTTGTTGTTGTTGTTGTTGTTGTTGTTGTTGTTGTTGTTGTTGTTGTTGTTGTTGTTGTTGTTGTTGTTGTTGTTGTTGTTGTTGTTGTTGTTGTTGTTGTTGTTGTTGTTGTTGTTGTTGTTGTTGTTGTTGTTGTTGTTGTTGTTGTTGTTGTTGTTGTTGTTGTTGTTGTTGTTGTTGTTGTTGTTGTTGTTGTTGTTGTTGTTGTTGTTGTTGTTGTTGTTGTTGTTGTTGTTGTTGTTGTTGTTGTTGTTGTTGTTGTTGTTGTTGTTGTTGTTGTTGTTGTTGTTGTTGTTGTTGTTGTTGTTGTTGTTGTTGTTGTTGTTGTTGTTGTTGATGTTGTTAATGTTGTCGTCGTCGTCGTGGTCGTGGTCGTTGTCGTTGTCGTTGTCGTCGTCGCCGTCGTCGTCGTCGTCGTCGCCGTCGTCGTCGTCGTCGTCGTCGTCGTCGTCGTCGTCGTCGTCGTCGTCGTCGTCGTCGTCGTCGTCGTCGTCGTCCACTTGGTTTGCCAAACATACGCTGTTAAAAGTATTAACATGATGTAGGAAATTATTTGTGTAAAACCTTCTAAAAAGTGTGCCGTACGCAACAGTAAGAGATCCGGCCCCATAGATGTGCCACCTCGACATTGCTCTGAGGCTACGATGCCGTTGTCAAATAGCTTCGATGCATGGCTAAATAATGATATATCGCATTGAAAATACAGGATGCAGAGAACTTATTTTTGCATTATAATAGCACTTACATTCCGACCAAACGATTAAAACAAGTCTTAAAACTCAATGTCCACGTTGAAATGCTAGTTCGTCCAACCTATTAAAAGAAAATAAAAATAATTAAAAAATGAAATAAATAGCACTTTCCAGATTACTTGTAACGTTTGGGTGGGATATGCAGCTTCACTATTATCCAGATCGGATCCTTCAGTGCAAATGGTGAAACCTGCATTTGCCTTAGTTCTAACCATGCAATAAGTGATCTTTTTGACCAACTTGTATTAGGCATTTTTTTAATTAGCCCAGAATGATAGGTGGCGTTATCCATGATAATAAGCGATGGTTCATCCCAAGTTTGGTAACCATTTTTTTAAAACCATTTCCCAAAGTGTTCACCATTCATGGGATCATGATAATCACCAGATTTCAGGCAAGACCAGGGACGGCTCGTGGTATTTGAAAGTGGTGAGGCACAGTTGAAATTTTTTTTTTAGCAAGGTTAGATTTTAAAGTTTAGACAATTTTTTTAAATCGCTATAACCACATTTTGACCAAACTTTGTCGCTATTATTTGTTGCAAACAGAATACACGGCCAGCAAAATAATTTGTTTAACGTTACACTACCAGTAAGCTAGTCGTACTTTTCATACCAAGTGTTTTGAAAGCTCCGATTTGATTTCCCCACCCCACCGATAGCAACGAGACGTTTACTCAAATCTGGAACAGGTTGCTTTACTTCTTTTACTATGTACAATTTATCTTCATAGGAATTCTGCTCATTTACTAAAAAATTAACAAGATCACAAGTAGGATTGCGAATGTTTACATTTACCTGGGGAAGTTGTGACGCTGTGCTAGGTCCCGCTGAATCCATTTTTCGCTAATAAGCACAAAACTAATAAAGAAAAAACTAAAAGTCTTCCTTTACAAAATTTAATAGAATAAAAATTCTTTAGGGGTCTCTACATGTTTCGAACGTAGAAACGTTCATCATCAGGAGACAGAAAACATATTTAATGCTGATGGTTTTAGCAGAAGGGAAAATGGTGAAGAACCTTAATGGAGCTTTTATGGAAAAGAGACATAATATGAAGAAAACTGTTAAAAGTTAAAACATACTGAGTATGTGAGAAGTCAGTAAAGGGGGTTAAAACCAACCAAATATAATAAATAATATAAGGAGCTCCACCTTTTGTTTTAAGGTTATGAAAAGGGTAAATTAATAGCAATAACTCACGACACTTAAAGGGCAAATGTACACAATAGGATTAAATTACACCATAAATTGGCCAGCCTGGCCTGATCTTTTACGAAACATTTTTTTCTGTAGGGTCACACTAAAAGTGGTATTCATAAATTGCCTTATCAAAATTTGGAAAAACTAAAGAATTTTAAGCAATTTCAGGGGTATACAATGGAGGACTGCATCTGATTAAAAGACAATAGCCCCACATACACCAACATATAAGTTGGACCGATTTGATCCGTTCGGATTTGGTCTGCGAGCTAGGCTCGGCAGGTAGGTACCAAACTCGTCGTTTTTGGGCTTGCCGACTTAATAACCCGATTAGATTCGCCTGATTAAATCTTCTCGTTAATGGGACAAAACTCCACGTTTTATAACAGTTTTGGCTTGGCTCGCGATCTTTTGGATTTCCTGAAAGATTTAACCAGTGGTTTTATATCGACTCGGATTTATTTGTATCCTCGGTGAGTTTTAAAAATGAATACCAATCGTTGAAGCTTGTGCCATAGCGTATGTATTTATTGCCAATAAACAAAAATAAAAATAAAAAACGGAGCAAGTGGGTAAAAGATGGATTTCTCGTAGAGATGAATTAAGTCATATTATTATGTTACTCTTGAAAGAACTTCAACAAGACGAGTCAAATAATTTCCGTAACAATTTAAGGATGGATAATGATACTATCAGACATTTGTTAAGTATGGTGGAAGTATATTTGAAAATAAATTATTTTGACAAGTAACGTGAATAGGCAGACATTATTTGTTATTATTTGATTTAACCTTAAACCAAGTTGGACGACTTGATATACGTCAAATTAACCTAGCGAATCTACTGACGGGTGAAAACCGGCTGATTTCATCCGTTGCAGATATTATACGGTCCGATGAAGCTCGGCTCATGCCATATCAAATCCGTTAAGTTATCCGCTGGCGTATGGGGGGCTATTAAGTTTCCATTTAAATTAGTATTTTTTTAAAGTGTTGTTTTTCGACTTGTTCCTAGCTTTTATTATCTATAAGGTCGATAGATAACACCGGATCAGTTATTTACTATATGTGACTGCTTTGGCTGTAAATTTTTAACTTGCAGTAAATATTTTTAAACTAGAGTATTTGATGTAACGAAACGCATTAAATTAGGAGAGTTTTAAATCCTGTCTTGACAGAACTTAAATTGCCGAGGGATAAGTCTTAACTTATCTTTAAGAAGGCAAAAACTAAAACAAACTTTACTTACAGTCTTTAGTTTTATAGCCGAGTGAGTTCTCGGTTTTACAACTATTAAAGTTTCCAAAGCCACTTTGAGCATAAAAGTGCACTTGTTAAAAGCACGAACAATATCAACTCTTAAGCCCACAAATGATTAAGTTTAAGGAGAAGGTAAAGGAAAGCAAAGTAAAGGAACTTTTTTAAATTGTTATTACAAAATAACAAGAAAAAATAGATTAACAGAATTAGTCTAATCACGAATAAATTACCTGCAAGATAATGTCGATGTCCATCAAGACCTATAAACCAAAGAAAATTTATAGGGTTAGAAATGTTAACTCCTTGTGAAAAAATCGCAACACAGTAGAAAGAGAAAGAAGAGAGATAGAGGGGTGTTAGTGTGCCTGCTGGCCATCAGAGGTGCAATGGCGGGAATATTGAACAGCGGTTTTAGAACTTTTCAATTTTATTATTAACTTTTGAACGAGTTTTTATTGATTTAATTTGTGATTCAATATAAGTATTTTTAAATCACAAAATAAATCAATAAAAAGACGCTCAAAAGCATTTATTTTATGGAATAAATAATGCACGTTTTTATATTAACCAAGATTTGGAAAATAAAGATGGAAGCACTTTATCGTAAATAATTTTTTCTCCGTTTATTTATAAATAAAAACTGCATTGACAACCGTAACAAAAAATAACTGTTTAGAATAAACTAATATCCTTAGGTTACGTCTCACAGGTCTCACTCATCAGGAATTGTGTCAATTCATATAATATATCACAAATACTGTATAAAACACAAGCACTAGGATACAACGAGACACGTACTTCAATAGGAATTGGTGGATCCATAAACTATCAGGTGATTCTTACAGCATTCTCTGAAACAAAAGAAACAGTATCGGGTAGACATTAAATTTCTCTGTACAATATGGCCAATGGCCAAGTATCTACTTATCGAGTTAGCACAAACCATTTTCTTTGTGCCATTATGTTATACTTCTAATCCACTCAGTAAAACAAAATTGTTAAAATTATCATTTCAAGAGACTAAACTTATCTGTTCGTATCTGATAGATTGTTATGTATTACCTCGGGCACAAATGTGTTGCAGTTATCTGCAGGCTGCCCAGTGATATTTTGTTAAGATTGGCTTGTTAACCAACACCTATTACGTATGTTAATTTATTTATTGTAAACTTACATTTCCTATATAAAAAATTGGTATAAGTGTAAAGTCAATTTGCTAAACAATAAAAAATAATTACCTGCATAGTAGGCTGGAATAATAACTGAATAATTACACACATCGGCGGAATAGAAACTAAAAGAATTGTATTAAAATTTAAATTGATAATAAAAAATTAATTTAATTTCCTGAGAAAAAAACCTGGACAAGAAAAATTTACAGTTTTGACATGACGGGCTGGCTGGTTTGTTCCAATTAGCACCTGGCGCAGTTTGGGAAGCGTTATAGTAGGTCAGAATATAACTGTCCTTCTCTTCTATACGTCAAAAATATGCGACAGAACCCGGTTACTCGGCCAGCTGGAGAATCATCAAGCGACAACAGCGCCAATTTGACTGTGATGGCCAGATGGCCGCAACTTGAGATAAATATAACCTCGTGATGCAAAATCGCCCATTTAAAGTTTCACCGGGGTGCTATAAACGACTATAAAGCCCTGTGAAACATTAGATTGACGGATTGGAAGCATATGTGACGTCAGAGCTCCAAACTATTGACTCAAGTTAGGACCTTCGTTTACCTTCATCGTCATTTATGAGTTGATATTATGACAACGTGGTTATTTCTAAAAACTGAACGTGTTTACTGCAAGGCGACCTTTTTTCTTGATCGGACTATACTTGTCTTCCTTTGGATGCAGTGGAGGTAACTTGATACAGACAGAGACAGATATATGGTACGACTACCCGAGCCATTAAATAATTTTGCAACTTGCCTTCCCTGTCTTGCACACAAAATGAAATCGTCGAACCTCGTCTTCTAAAATGAAAATGGCTGACGGCGTTTCTTAATTTGATCGTTTCTATTAACATTGTTCATGGATATGAGCCTTTTTCCTTTTCATTCTACTAATGGTACGTAATTTAAATTGTTAACGTAAAAACTGCAAATGTGCATTAAGTCCTGTAATGTGTAAACTAGTAAATCATTCTCTAAAAACTGGTAAAGTGCCTCAAAGAATGAAGATTGCTGACGTTAGACCAATTTTTAAATTAGGCCATAAACAACAACTAAATAATTAGGTACCGGCCGATATCAGAGTAGCCAATAATGTCAAAGATTTTTTAAAGAATAGTAAAGGATAGTCTTAATTTACATTTAAATTTAATAATTTTTTTTATCTAAATGGCAATATGGCTTTCGAGAATCAAGTGATACATATTCTGCGATTTAATTTCAGAAATTCAAATGGCTTATAATAGCGGCCAAAAATGTACACTTGTTTCTCTAGATCTTTGCAAAGCTTTTGATACAATAAATTTTTCTATTCTTTTAGGAAAACTTGATATGATGGGTATTTCGGGTGTAGTTTTTGACTTGTTTAAACACTTTAAATCAGCGGAAACAAAAAGTTCGTATCAAAAATAAACATAGCAAATTTCTTAATATTAATTGTGGTGTTCCGCAAGCTTTGATTTTGACCCCTTTATTTTTCCTTATTTATATTAATTCTATATGTAAATTAAAATTAAAAGGGAAAATTAGATTGTTTGCTGATGATACAACTATTTTATACATCGCTGATTCATATGATAATATACAAAATTTTATGAAAATCATTGAATTATGGATGTGTAGTCATAAATTAACATTAAATTTGGAAAAATCCTCTTTTTTATGTATAGGAAAGAAACCCAATTTATACAGAAGTGATTTAAAATTAAAAGTCGGGCATTTAAAACAATCAAATAAAATTAAATTTTTGGGGTTGATAATAGATGAAGCTATTAATTGAAGTGAACACATTAAATATATTAAACAGAAAATAGTTGCATCAGTGGGGATTTTAAAAAATCTCAGGTTTTTGACTCCAAATTATATGTTACGTCCTATTTATTTTGCTATTATTCACTCTCATTTACAATATTTAACTTTAATATGGGGATCAACTTTTCAAAATTTACTTAACCCTTTACAAGTTTTACAAAATAAAGCAAATAAAAATATATATTGCTTGGGTAGACAATATTCAACTAAACTTTTATATAAAAATTTTAATATTATGTCAATTATTTAAAAAATATATTCACTTAATGCAAAATATTGTTTTTGTTCACCAAATTATATCAAAAAATAAACATTCAAATATAAAGTTCAATTACAGACGTGACGTACATGATCATTTAACTAGAACTGTTTTCAATATTGATTTACCTTTAATACACACTAGGGCAGGTCAGATTTCCATTTATTATCAAGATATGAAACTTTACAACGAAATACCCCAAGAATTAAAATTTTTAAATATAAAACGTTTTAAAATGATAACTCAGAAAATACTTAAAAAAGAGGAAGCTAAATTTTAAACTAAAAATATTTAAACGTGCACTTATTTTATGATTAATTATTATTTTCAATATTATTTATAAATGACATCTAAACGATATCGATGGCCTAACGGCAATACCACGTATCATCAAATTTAATAAAATTGATATGTTTCCATAAATAAAAGTAGTAAGTATAATACACATTCTGTAAAACCCACGTATCAACTGAACTAATAGAAAACGAGCAATTACGGTTAGTAGAATACCGCGTATCATCGTCCGTGGAATTCTCTGAAAAAATACCTCGTATCAACGCGAGTTTACAGTTGGAGTGCAGATGGTGCTGCTTCAAGCTGCAAAGAAAACGCTGTTTTAAGCAAAGGTACGTTGATATTTATTAAAGTTAGAGTAATATATCCTAAAACTAATATATTGAACTTGCTTTTTGTTATCTTATTTTAAATAATTAGATAGTTTTTTGCAAAAAACTCGTTATGTTTACTTTGACTTGATGATACGTGTTATTTTAAATTATATCGCATATTCACTTTTGTTGGAGTTGAATATGATACGTGGTATTGTATTTGTGCAGTTTTTCTCGATTTCTGTAAAAAGTCAAAATAGATGATACGCGTTATTGCCGTTAGGCCATCGATATTATTAGTTATATTATTTTATTAAAATACATAATAATTGAATAATTTTATACATATTTAAATATTTTAATTTTTTTTCTTAAATAATAACATTTTAAGTATTATTTTGATTTACCTTTTATTTTAATTAGTTAAATTTGACAATTATATTTTTAGATGTCGTTACTAGTAGAGAATCCCACATAAACAAATGTTTTTTGGATTTTATTTGGAATAAATAAATAAATAAACATGATTATACGAATCATCCCATATAACTCCTATTAGCAATAGCATTAAACTTACCAACACCAAATTTTGGGAAATGTATTAGTACGCATATTTTAATTACTTAACCCTACAATATCAATTTAAATCTAATTGATTCTTGCTTGTCGACTTATTTATTACTACGTATATTATACGACATAACACCTATTTCTTGATATCTCTTTTAAACTGGACAAGACATATGTAACAGCTTCGCGGACTTTTTCAAAAGCGTATATATTCCAACCACAATATCGTCTTGCCCAGTTTCTTTGTGCCCAGGTCCTACTGTTAAAATTAACAATAATATAATTTTGGACCTTATTAATCAATTGGAGCTAAAAAAAGGTGCAGGACCTGATCAAATACCACCTATTTTTATAAAATCCTGCAAGAAGAACTTGGTTTATCCACTTCGAATTATATATGAGTCGTCGTTAAAAACAGGAATATTTCCAGAAAAATGGAAAATATCTCATATAACTCCTATATTTAAAAGTGGCCCAAAAGACGACGTTACGAACTATAGATCAATAAGTAAAATTTGCATCTTTGCCAAAATATTAGAAAAAATAGTCTATAACGATATTATGTCAACTGTCAAAACCATCATTATTAATCAACAACACGGCTTCTTTCCTGGCAGGTCTCTAGAAACAAATTTAATGTGTTACTCTCAAAATATTTGCAGCTTAATAGATCGTGGCATTCAGGTAGACTCTGTATACACCGACTTCAGTAAGGCTTTTGACAAGATTAACCATAAGCGGTTGATTGAGAGACTTGCTGAGGTTGGTATCTGCCAGCGTCTGCTCAGGTGGATATGGTCCTATATCTCAAAGCGTTTCCAGATTGTTTCTGTAAACGGTTTCCAGTCCGAGACCTTCTCGGTCAGCTCGGGGGTTCCTCAGGGTAGTCATCTGGGTCCCTTGTTTTTCATAATTTATATTAACGATATTGCAAAGTGCTTTCATCACACAATGTTCTTACTATATGCAGATGACCTAAAAATATATCGCCCCATAAGGGGGCTGGATGACTGTCTGAAAATACAAGCGGACCTCAACCGACTGTCCGAGTACTGTGATAGGAATAGTATTTTCTTAAACGTAACAAACTGTTGTTTTATAACATTCACTAAAAATATTTATACTTGGGAATACTCATATAGCATAAATAAGTCAAATTTAAAGAAGGTAAATCAAATAAAGGATTTAGGAGTCATTCTGGACACCAAATGGTTATTTCAAGAACACTTTAATAAAATCTTTACCGAGTCAAACAAAATGCTGGGCTTCATTACTAGAATCTGTAAAGACTTTCGAAATCCCAAAACAATGATCTCACTATATTTTGCTTTTGTTCATAGTAAGCTCTCTTTTGCCTCTGTCATCTGGAATCCTCAATACGTCACACATGGTAATAGGCTGGAAGCAGTACAAAACAGGTTTCTCAAAACCATTGCATTTAAAGCGCATTGCACAATAGATCTTGTAAAAGAAAAATATAAATTTATTCCTCTGTCTGACCGCAGAAAAATTTCTGACATATCGTTTCTATATAAAATAATTAACTCGAATTTCAGCGTCCCAGAACTATTATCAGCACTAAGCTTTAACATTCCCACCAGAGAATTAAGACATACAACCTTATTTAATTTACCTTACAGACGAACTAACTTGGGTTTAAATATACCATTGGATAGACTGCAAAAAACCTCTAATTCATACTGCCATGAATTTGACATTTTCAGTGCAACCTTGCAGAGTTTTAAAAGGACATTTTATACAACAAGTGTTTGGATAGCCGTAGGTAGAGTTAGTTAGGTTAAGTACCTATTGCTATGTTAATCAGTAAAATGTTTTCCGCATAAACTGTTTGTTGTATATAGTGGATGCTTTTTTGGAACTTCTAGTTCTGTCCGCATCCCAAATGTAATAATAAATAAATAAATAAATAAAAACCTTTGCGGATTATCTACCTACTGAACTCGAGTCGAAATTATTTTATTATAACCCACTCCGAAGTGTTTTTTTTTCTTTGTGACATGTTTGATTTAGATTAGCTGTTCATTCTTATGTGTAAGAATGAATTTTAGAAATAGGATTTGGTCATCACTCTTTAGGTTACCAATAAAAAGTTTTTAACCAGGCCCTTCCACGTTTCCAGGACAGCAAGCACAATAGATAGGTATTTATTCAAATAATACACATTGATGAGAAAAGTAGAGAACGAATGAAAAACCAGTAGGTAAACGAAGAACTCGATAAGCAGATTATGAGGAAATATAAGACAAACTCAAAGGACGTAGGCAATTACGGCCAGGCCAGGTAGCAACCAGATTTTGACACGAATTTTCTGCTCCGGGATATAAGGGTCTTGTTTTTATTACAGACATTTTAACTATAATTTTTTAGGGTCTTTTGTGTTTTAGATCATTTATGAAATTAAAATACAATGTAGGGTTTGAGTAATAGATGTGTTTTGGACTTACATTTCCTTTAGTTTTTTCATATCACAACATTTCAACTGGTAAGTATCTACAGTGAATACAGTATTCACTTGAAGACGACTGGAGATACTTGCCGTATCGTTGTGATATGAAAAAACTAAAGGCAATGAAAATCCAAAACACATCTATTACTCAAGATACATCATTGTCTACAACCTTCAAACAAATGTAGGGTTTGTTCATTTCGGTTTTTATTGCAAAATTTTCATTTCATTTTATCATTATCATATATACATATTATGCAGATTCGCAAGCATTTGTAGTCCTAATAATTGGTGGATTTTTGTTTGCCCATATTGTCGGTGCGGGCTCTTTGAATAATGTACACCTCTAAAAGGTAATCAGCATATTTATTTCTGAATACGAATGCACTCTACAGGAATCTCGTAAACTGTAAAAGATACAGGGATGGTTAAATTAAAAAAAGTTGCAGAGATGGCGCCAGGCACACCGATACGCAGTGGCGCAGAAGTTAACAGGTTACACGCTGCAACACTAGTAAATTCTGCAACGTAGTGCTTTTAAATTTAAAAATTCCGAACGCTTCTTTGCGCAATAATACAATAGAATGTATGACATTTTACGAGTTTTTTTTGGTAAAGCCGCTTATCGACCCCGTAATGCGAACTCAGACTTTTGAAAAAAGATTCCTATTGGGAAACTTGCCCCAACCCGGGTAAAATATTTTTATTTTTTTAATTATTACCTACTCCCTATAATAATAATTTTGATAGGCCTATGGTCGCTCCCTCTCCCTTGTTCCCTCGCCAATCTCGTCCCGCTATCTTGTTTCTAGACGCTTTCGTAGAAATAGGCCATGTAATACATTTAGACCTTTGATGTCGCCGCCGCCCCGTTTCTTGTTGCCAAGCACGGTTGCTGAAAGAGCTGTGATTGGTCATCGACATACATGCAAGACGAGACGCGTCGGGAAGATGACGTTACTTTGCCCAATTTACTTAAACCTACACGCTTGCCATGGGAAGTCACATTTGTTCTAGCACTAATTTTCCACAAATTCGTGTGGAGTAGTTACGTGTTAAAAATTACATTCTCACCCATGACTGGGTCTGTGAATGTTTGATGTTTTGATGTTTGATTAACTAATGTATATTTTTACCATACATGTCATTACAACTTACGTTTTGTAGTTTAGCTTTCCTAACGCTTTTTGCCTTGTCCGCTGGCGAGTATACCATACATTTATAGCTACCCATAGGCTGAGTATATAAGGCAAATTGAAGAAAGCTTAACTACAACCCTCCGGCGGGCGCGCCCTTTTTTAGATTTCTCTTTGTAAATACTGGAGCATTAAAATTGACGCCGCCGTCCTTCCAGGTATTCGTACGCGATACATTTGTCCCCCTACTCCTATATCGAACAGACCCTATTTCGGTCGGCATTAGTTGCAGTGTGGCGTTTAGTTAGAGTGTGCAATTTTTGCCGCTGATTTACCGCGGCGCGCCTGATCATGTAATTATAATAATATGTTCAAAAGCTGTTCAAAGCTGTTCTCAAGCTGTTGAAAGCTGCTCGAAGCTATTCAAGAGCTCTTCAAATCTGTTCAGGAGCTCTTCAAAGCTGTTCAAAAGCTGTTCAAAAGCAGTTCAAATCTGTTCATTAGTGGTTTAGAGCCGTTCTAGAACGGCTATATTGAACAGCTTTGAACAACTAATGAACAGCTTTGAACAGAAAACAAAAAAAATCTTCTTACTTAAACAAAAATAAAACAACGTTTTATTGCACAAATATTCAGATTAGCATTTTATTTTCCTTCTGTTCAAAGCTGTTCATTAGTTGTTCAAATCTGTTCAATATAGCCGTTCTAGAACGGCTATAAACCACTAATGAACAGCATTGAACTGCTTTTGAACAGCTTTTGAATAGCTTTTGAACAGCTTTGAAGAGCTCCTGAACAGTTTTGAAGAGCTCTTGAATAGCTTCGAACAGCTTTGAACAGCTTGAGAACAGCTTTGAACAGCTTGAGAACAGCTTTTAAACATATTTTCTCTATCCATTGGGCTTTTGTTTGTTCTTACGTAAAACTTGCTTTTTCCGCTAGAGGGCGATTTCTAAAATATCAACAAATAAAGTATTTTCAAAAAAACTGGAATGATACATTTATATATATCTAATAATTTTACGTATCCAAAGTGTTAATCCACTACTTTAGCACCAGAGTGATAAATTAAATTTATAATATGCAGATACAAAATATAACGGTATATTAAAAAGTAATATAGGTTGCCAATTTAATACTGGAAACGTGATTTTGTATAAAGTTATCACTACTAATGTTTTTTTTACATTTCGGGTAGATAATTCCAAAGTATAAAAGCATTAGGTACTACCATTTCAAGTTACTTTTGAAGCAAATTTGTAAGAGCCTGCAATTGGTGCGATTTAAGGAACTTGTTTCCTAAATTGCACCACGTGTAGCCCAAATTGCACTCTATAATAAAAAGGTATTTAGTTGAAAAAATTAAGTAGTTTATTAACAAATTATTAAGAATAAATGCAAGCACCTATCTTGGAGCTACATTTACCATACTGCCTCTTTTCTATTGTTTAAATCCTCAATAATAATAATAATAATAATAATTGACTGTCAGTAGGTATGTCAATGACACCTACACTGTAGAAAAATGTCTAATAAACCTAATATGTCTATGAAATGTCATTTTTGTATATGAAATTTCATTCAACACTTAACTTATGAATTTTCAGGATCTTATTGAATTTAAATTTCAGAATATTTTTGTTTAAGAATATAATACATTACGCACCGGTGCGATTTAAGCAACACTAGTATATAGTACAGTGCATTTAATAGATTTGCCATGTTGAAATTGAACAAATTAACATCCAGATATAAACATCACAATTTGTTAGTATTTGGGGTTTTAAATAACATATATAAAATCCCCATATGTCCAGTTGTTGCAACACCAAAAAAAATGGCCGCCATATTTAAATTTTTTACTTTTTCCGAAAAAATTCAAATTTACTGGAAATACATATATAAAAAAAAATGAAAAAATACAAGAGTTCAAAATTGTAGATAATAAAATACCTAATTAAGTGGTATACACAGCATTCCCCCTCTAGTATCCAAAACGTGCAAAAATAAGTAGTGTCAAAATATAAATTTGGATTTCTACAATTTTTTTTTCGAAATTACACCTTTTTTAGAGAAATTTTGAGATGTCAAACCATAATAATAATAACATTTAAAGTTTATAAATTAATCACTAAAAATTTGACCACTGAAATTATTATTTGACCTTTCTGTTGTGACTATAGTAGGCTCATTTCTTTGTGCTGATATAATAAATAAAAATAATATTATGCTAGGTAGTACAAGTTGAATAACATTTTGAGGTCTAAAACTGTATGTAAATAGTAAATATTATAGAAAAAAGTGTATATTATATACAAATAGTATTTCAGTGAAGAAAACTGAAAGTAAAGGTAAGTGATCTAATATTATATTATTCCTTTATATTTTAATTTATACCATTCACGAAGTTATTTGTCACTTTAAAATATTAAAACTGTTTGGTGCATCTTATCTTACCTTATCGTGTCATCATATTATAATAAAATGTCCTTACTTATATGCGTTTACAACATAATTTTTGAATATTGTAATGTTTATATTCATACGGGTGGTCGCTCAGTAGTTTTTAGCCCGCTATAATATTATGCCGGCCGAAAGAAAAATGTAATGTTAATTAGAATTTGGTCATTTTAGATATGGACTGTTGCGTTTTATGTAACCGGCCATTTGGTATCTTGAAAATAGTAAAAGTGCGTTAAAACTTTGATCGAGGCTAGTCAGCTGCGTCAAGATACCAAATGGCAAATTTTTCAAGAGTAAAATGAAATAACGCTTCATGCAAAATGTCGCAAAGAATATATGTACAAGAAAATCAAGTATTTAAAATCACTTCAAAAATGTTGACACGGAAAAGTCAAACATTTCTTTACGAAATTATTAGCCTTTATTTGATTTTAAAATTCAATGTTTATTTTGTGAAAAAAATTGTGAAAAAAAAATTTGGTCACAGAAAGTTATAGGACTATCCAAAGGATAGAAATTAAGGAAACCATTTTAAAATACTGTGAAAAAAGAAATGACGATTGGTCTAAGCAAGTAATAACAAGGATATTATGTACCTTATGCTATTTAGTTGCGAGTGAAGCACGCTACCATCCTCTTTGTTACGCTTCGTTCACACATAGTCAAAAAGCGAATGGGCAGGACGACCAAAAAATGAAGTATGTATCTATTACATTATTTAAAAAGGTATGCCTATATTTGGACGAAAAATCAAGAAAACCTATGTCAGTTTTCCTTATCAGATTTGTATGAGAAATTTATATGAAAAATAAAACTAGCTTCTGGCGATCAAAATAAGGGAAGCCAGAGTAAATGTTTTGGAAGCCAAAGGTGATGCAGATGTAGCTACTGTTGATTGGGCCCTAATAATAAATTAGACTTGTTCACCAGTAACTGTGGTTGGTGACGATACTGATCTGTAAGTACTGCTTATATTCAAAGTAATTAAAGAAGGAATATTTATGTTGCGACCAGAAAAAATGGGGAAACCAAATAAAGTTACAAATATAAGCGAAATGCAGAAAACTGTTTCGGATATAAAGGACCAAATTTTATTCTTACATGCCATGTCTGGTTGCGACACATCATGTTTTTATAAGAAGGGTAAATTAGCTGCAATTAATGTCTTACAAAAATATGATCATTTAAAAGAAAATATTTCAGTATATTTATGAGTTATACTTCTTCAAAGAAGGATATTGTGGATGCAGGTAATAAGTTTGTTGAAACACTGTATGGTAAACATAGTCTTGCAAAAAAGTTAGATGACCTAAGGCAGTGTGTTCCGCCACCACAAAAAGGTTGAAAACCACTGACCTAAGGTATCTAAAATATAAAGCTCTCACTGCTCGACAAGCTATTAATCCCAATTTTGAGCTAGCCACTTTGCCTTCTACATACAAAGCAGCCGAAAATCATTATTTTCGAGTATATCACCAAATTCATAACTGGCTTAATGAAAACAAAGATCCAAAGTATTGGGGATGGGAAGAAAGAGATTCTAATCTCGTACCAAAAACCACATCTCAACCTATTGCTCCTAACTTTGTCTTGGAAATGATTTATTGTAACTGCAAATCAGGTTGTATTAGGCTCTGTGAATGTGTTAAATCAAACATTAATTGTTCAACCTTATGTGGAACCTGCAATGGAGTACCTATCATGCAATAATGCATCGCCTGATGTTGAGTTGATAGAATTGGAAGATGAGGAGGAATACTCTTAACCATATTGATTGTCTTTGCCCTTATTTTTTTGTGGTTCTTTAATAGAATGTTTATTTTTTAGAAAGAAACTGTTTCATTTCATCCAGCATTAAATAAAAAAGTATGTTTATTTTAGACAATAAAGTATTTGGCATTAATTTGGTGCTTTTTTTAATAAATGCTGACAAAACCCTAAAAATAATTACTTGTAATGCTGACATAGATAAGTAAATATTCATATTTTTTAGTTAAAATAAATTAGTGCAAGCATATTTGTCCGAAAATGAGTGCCCATTATTTTTTCTTATATTTTGATTTTCAAGATGGCGGCTTGGTTTTTTCTGTGACGCAACATTCGGACGACTGGGGCTTTTTCGTATGTTGTTTAAAGACATATTGACTACTAATTGCCACTAGTCCCGTCTTGATGTTAATTTGTTCAATTTCAAAACGTATTTGCATTGTACTATATAGTACGATATAGGAAACTTGGCATTTATAAGTAGAAATGCGTTTTTTTTGGATCATATTTGTTTATTAAATTAGTCACAGACAATAATTTACATTTATATACAGTATTGCCTTTCGGCGGATCTTGAGTGTTGTGGTTGACTGCTGAATAATTATTTTATTTTAGTTGAGGTAGTGGGCAGAGGGCATCGGGAAAGTAATTACTTCTAACTTACTAAGCGGCCGTGGCTGGAATGAGCCAGTCTCTCGGTAGTCTGTACGGTTTTTGTGGGTTGGAGTGTATGTGTGATTGCGTTATGAGTGGGTTCATGGATACGTCTGTACGTTTGTAATAGTTGATAATAAGTTTGTCTATATGTTTCGTGGTTGTTGGTATCTGTAAGTCGTTGTGCAACGTATGAACCATCGTAAATCGTGGAGCATTTGTTATAATTCTTAAAACTTTATTTTGAAAAATTTGAATTTTTTTCATCGTTGACTTATTTACTGTGCACCAGGAGGCGATACCATAAGTAAGTACGGGTCTGACAATTGTCTTGTAAAGTAAAGTCTTTGTGCGTAAGTCTAGTCTACTTCTACTGTTGATAAGTGAGTAGATGGCGCTGAGTTGACCATTTGCTTTTCTCAAGCGTTGGTTAGCGTTGTCAGTCCAAGCCAGCCGTTTGTCAAAGCTCAGACCCAGGTATTTTACTTTTTCGCACCAGTTTAATCTGGAGTTTTTGACTTGCAATCTGGTCAGTGGAAATTTACATGTGGACCTTGAAAAATAGATGGCTTGTGTTTTAGCGTCATTAAGGCGAATTTTCCACTTATCTAACCACGCCTCGATAAGCTTTATATGACGTTGTAACTTTGAGACGACCAACCTGGGCTGTTTTGCGGAGGCGGTCATGGCGGTATCATCAGCAAACAGATAAAGTTGAGTTTGACCAAATTTAGGAATATCGCTAGTATAGATATTGTACAGAGTCGGCGCAAGAGGGGAACCCTGCGGAACTCCTGCTCTGACATGTCGCACCGTCGATATCGCATTTTCTGACGAGACCGCGAAAATCCTGTCTGTCAGGTATGAATGAATTACCTTTATTAAATAGTTCGGCATGCCTGCCCTTATTAACTTTAGAATGAGTCCGTTGTGCCAGACCTTATCAAATGCCTTGCTGACGTCGAAGAAGACCGCTCCTGTACTGAAACGTTTATTAAAACCATTTCGTATATTAGAAGCAAGTCTAGTGGTTTGCCTTACCGTGCAATGAGAGGATCGAAAGCCGAACTGCTCTGGTGGTAAAATGCTGTTGTTAAATACAAAATCATTAATCCGATGAAGAATAAGTTTCTCAACAATATTGCCAAGACACGACAATAGGCTGATGGGCCTATAGCTGGTAACTAAAGATTGATCCTGCCCAGACTTTGGAATCAGAACCACTTTAGCTTTTTTCCACACTTGGGGGAAATGTCCTACTACGATAATGGCTTGGGCTATGTTTCCTATATCCGTAATCACGTTATCAGGCAAGTTTTTTTGTGCTTTATTTTTTATACCGTCGAAGCCCGGAGCCTTTTTTGGTTTAATGGATTTAATAACGTTTTTCACTTCATCCATATTAATATTCCGGATATTTTGAATGGGGTGCTCTATAGACTTATAAATACGTATCGTCCTGGGGATCTGAGCGTCTCTTACTGGATCAGATGTCGGGTTTTCGTTGAACTGTTCATAGAGACTATCCGCGAACATTTCGACTTTTTCCCTAGGATCTGAAACAATGTTGTTGGTTGTAGTATTTCTTATAAATGACATTGGCTTTCTACAGCCCCTTGTTAGCGATTTGGTCATTTTAAATATGCTATTGTTTTCGATATTAAGATCAGCTACTCTATTTTTCCATAAAGAGGACTCTTGAACTTTGAGGAAATTACGTATGAGTTGAACAGCTCTGTTCGCCTCTACCTTTATACGCGGATCACCAGTGCGATACGCCCGGTTCATAAGTCTATTTTTGATTCTAATTTGCTCTTTGATATTATTTGATAAGACTCCGTACTTAGAGAATCTGGATATTTTTGTGGAGGAGGCTTTGGCTACAGAAGTATTGATGGCATCGGTAATATGAATCACCGCCGCATCTATATCCGCATCTGTCTGAATTGGTGGCAATGGTTCCTTTGATTCTAACAGACGCCTAAACACGGGCCAATTGGTAGACGTAATTGAAATAGACCCCTGTCCTTTGTCTTGGGGGTTGCCGTACTCTATTACGACTGGAAGATGATCAGATGTCAAATCGTAAAGAGCAACGGGTTGGGATAAAAGATTGGTGTTTTTTGTCACAAAAATATCCAGAATCTCCGGGAGACCATTCGGTGACGAATGAGTGTGGTCCCTCGGTGGCATAATGTGATAATTATAGTCTAGAGACTTGTGGAACAAGATGCAGCCTTTCTTATTCTGGATACGGCATCCCCAGATGCGATGTTTGGCGTTCAAGTCTCCACCTATAATCATCATTTCATTAGTATCAAAAACCTTGCCTAGACATGTGCCGTCGAAATCGACCGCCGGACTGCAGTAAACAGAGCCCAAGTGAACCCATTTGGTTTTGGTTTTCACTCGAATGAATGTACCCTCAATATGTGGACAATTGTACGGACCTGGCACGGCCTGGGCAATGATATTCTTTTTAACAAGAACCGTGGTTCCCCCTTTTTGCCTTAGTGGCCTATCATTCCTGAATATCGTAAAATTAGGGAACGTGAGGCGCTCCCCTTTAAACCATGTTTCTTGTATAAATAAAATATCAATTTCGTTTCTCTCGACAAAGTCAATAATTTCAAGTTTTTTGCCTTTAAACCCGTTTATATTTATCGTAGCCAACTTAAAATAGGCAACCTCGCATTGCAAAGCCATTACTTGTTCGTTGAGGTAAACGACGCCAACATGTTTTGAATTTGCAGCTGCATTTGTTGCTGCATCATTTTTGAAAATTCGCCCAGGTACGATTGTAAAGTGGCCTGCAACGCTGTTTCCAGTGAATCTGATGCAGATTTTTCTATTGAGGACTTGTCGCTCAATTTAGAGTTTGATTGAGAGCCCCATTTGAATGTGGGTGGAGGTATGTTCGGTCTAACGGTGGTTGGAGTTCTTTTGACTTTTTATTATTGTACAAGTTACGTGGGTGACAGGGGCAACCTTGAAAGTTGGCAGGATGATCTCCTCCACAGTGCATTTAAGGCATTTAATTAGAGCCGTACATTTGAACTGCGAGTGACCATATAGCTGACATCTATGGCATTGCGAAATATTCGATTTCGATTTCTGAGATTCAACTCTGATTTTTAGACAATCCAACGCCGTTAGGTCGAAAATGCCTTTTTCAGATTTTGGCAAAATTATCAGCATGAGAGGCATAGGAGAACCATCTCGTTTGTTCCACCTAATTACTTTGGACGGGTGGAAACCCAACTCTTCTAAATCTTTCTTGACCTTCTCCTTAGACCAGGTCTCTATGACGCCCCGTAATAATATATGCAATTCTTTCTCCTCCGGGAAGCGGAAAGAGTGATACGGTATTTTCTGGCCGTCGAAAAATTTTACGATTTTAAAATAATCATTTGGAGTAGAAGGGTGGAGTTTTACTCCGCCCTCAACAGTAATTGCTTTTCCAAAGTCAATCTTATTAACTTTGAGATAGCTGGTCACCTCATTAAATTTTGATTTATCGCGCAAAACCACAGGAGGAACCCGAATTTTTTTTGGGCTACCCTCTGTAACATTATCATTATTTTTAGGATGGGCGGAGATAGATACTACGGTATGGCTGGAATTAGAGGTACCTGAAGCATTCGCGTTTTTATTAATAAAGTATTCTTGAAGAGACTTATTGTTCGAAACAGGTAACTTAGGCCAGTCCGTAGTTGCTACCTGCTGTTTTTTAGCGTTATCTAAAGTGGTTATATTATTAGGACGTTTTCGATTTGATTTAACGAATTGAAATGATGATTTTTCATTAGTTTTCTCGACTGATAGCATTTCAGTATCCAAAGTAGGAGTAAAAGTGGTGTCTTCTGTGATGTTGTGTTGAGTAGTGATTGACGTTATGTTTGATTGGGTGTTTAGGTTATAATTTGGCATGTTTGAATGAGACGAGAGCTGACTCACTTGTCTCTCCAATTCTGTTTTTTGGTGCTGAATAGTAAATTCCATCTCATTAATCCTTAACTCATAGGCACTTAGCTTAGTAATTGCCTCCTCCAGGCGTAATTTCCATTGTTTTTCTCTGTTGTACAGCATCTTGGTATATCTGACTTCAAGGGCCTTTTCCCTTTCGCTCAAATTATCTTGTGCATCCAAATGCTCTTCTTCAGATTTCGAAGATGACTCTAGGGTTAATGGTGGGTTTTCCCCACCGCTGGTATCCCCCATGGCGGAACGGTAACCCTTTACGTTCAAAACGAGCAAAAAAGGATATTTTTTTCAAAATTTGTCGAATTTTTGGCACTGACAATACGTGTTTTCCCTTTGAATGATGAAAGGGAACTTAGAAATGCGTTACTTTAATGAACTTTAATGTAGAACTTGAAACTAATGTCTAGTTCACAAAACACCCGTAAAATGCCAAATATACCAAAAAGTTTTCTTTAAATCAATATTGGTGTGATATCGGTAACCTTACCCTCGTTACTGCCGCGCAAAATAAAATGCTTTTACAAGATAAGGAGGTTTTGAAAAAAAAAGCAGAATTTTGCATCACAATGATAATATTAGGTATGTCAAATAAAAATTTTCCCGAATATTATTATTTTGTCGACGATATTAGGAAAGTCGTTATTTATATTGAACAATGCTCAAATGTATTTCAACAATAAATAGATAATAATTGAAAAGAGTTTTGTCTGTTTCCTTCTGCCAAACCCATCCCCAGACGCGTTAAATAGATAATAGTTTAGTTGATGGTGGTGTATGTATTTTGATTATTTAAGAAATGCTACCGTTGACTGACGTTTGGAGCTTTTAAATCTCTATTTTCAATCAAAAGTAAATGGATTTTTCCATTTGTCACATTAGTCATACATAGTATATAAAGTATTCAGGAAAATGTGGTAAATGTCCCGGATATGAAAAAAGTAACAAGTTCATATAAACTTTTTTCGGAGATGTGGGTTTAAAAGTTTAAAATGACAAGTGTATCTTCTGCATAAGCTTTCGTATTCAATAAAAATAATAGTTCCTACTTGACGCGGGCGTCTCACTGATGATCACAAAATTCTATATTTACGCAAGTTAAACCAAAAATTATTTTACTAATTTGGCATTCTATGGTACACGTATAGTCCACTGCACAGTTCTACAAGCTCCAATGCAACGCCCGATGGGGCAGGGGGATAAAATGCCTTAAAAAGGGTTCTAACGACGTTTTAACTAACAAATAAAGTTATTATAAGAAAGCATAAATGCCGACAACGATTTAATTTTCAAGCCGTAACGCAAGACATTATTCGTAGTTACATGTTGCAATTCGATTCCTACACTATTGTTCGTTCCTGATGTTTCGCTTCCATCGTGGCGAATTTCCACTTCACTCCAAACCGCGTAACCGGCGACACATTATATTTTCTATTACGATGATTCAAGGATAGGCAACCAGTATAACCACCATTACTATATCAAGTTCTGGGCTGCGATGTATTTTGTGTTGCGGTCCAACATAGGCATTCTCCTTGCATTCTTTTAGGGAAGCTCCGCCTCGAACTTTGCGATCACGTTTCGTTGGGCGATACGGCCGTAGCGAGGTCACAAAACAAAACTTGCCGTTGCCGGTGTCGCTCCACGAACTAGTTACTTCTTCGTCGTTGTGAAGCGCGGAGAAATCTGTGATAACGAAATTAAATCCAAACACTGTATTGGTGTATTCACAATAGTTAGTTTGGTGTCCAAAGTTCTTATCATAAAAGGCGTAAAAAAATAGGGTCATTAGTATTACAGCTATTCCGTCCCTTCAGCTGTGAGTAATTCACAACACTTTATTGGATAGTAAGTTGAAGGGTCTTACCTGGTATACATCATATTAAAAAAATTATTAATTATGTATAAAAAACTTGATTCCATGGAAGCTCTTTGGAAGCCCATATCTCCGAAGAGGACGCCTATACAAAAACAGTTTATATGAACTTGTAGTATTTTTTTCATTTTTTTTTGCATTTCTTAAATATATAAAATATAGGGCAATCAAATTAAACAATGCCTGTTTATTGATGAAATATAAATAGGTACATTTTAATATCAATAAGGACTTTCGTCGAAAGAAAAACAAAATCCGGGAAAAGCTTTTATTTGACATAATATTTTCATTCTAATACAAATTTCTTTATTTTTTTCCAAAGCCTCCTTATCTCTTAAAAGCATTTTATTTTGAGTGCTTGTATATTAATTTTGGATACGTAGATTTATATTATATTATATAATATATAATTAATTTGTGTTGGGCTACATGTTTGGTGAAACTGTTGATCCATTGCACAGAAAGAATTTTTTTTCTTCCTGTGCAATAGATAATATAAGCTATAGTCTATTAGAGTATATTCAGCGAGTAAACCTGCAAGATGGCCGACATGTCATATGACAAAAGTTATCGAAAATGCAAAAATTTATTTTATTTAGCTGGAATATGACTTTTGTCATATGACATGTCGGCCATCTTGCAGGTTTACTGAGTGAATCGACTATACCAAAAATATAGGCAGTGACGTAGCTCTCATAACCATGGAAACGACCAAAATACTGTATGGTCATTGAAGGTTTGCAGTAGTTTCCATGGTTTCGAATAATACGTCACTGCCTATAATATTGGGTTCTGAGTATAATTGTAATCAAGATTATAATAATCAAAGTCGCCTAGGCACGCTTATCTACACCTACTCTAACTTTAATCGTAATTTTCTTTGGTTATAAATACTTTAGATAGCTACGGTTTTGACTGACGTTTAGAGCTTATAATTCTCTATTTTTAGCAAAAAAAAATAGATACGCTGTTCTTTTAGGTTCCACTTGATTTTATTTAAAAGCTACACTTTATTTGTTGATTTTTCAGAAATCGCTGTCTAGCCCAAAAAGTAACGTTTACGTAAAAATCAACCTTAGAGAATAAGACAAAAGATCAAGTTGGTTAAAATCAGTTTAGCCCGAACAAAGTTACCAGTTTTTTATGAAGCAAACTTTGACATTTCCCCACCATGTTATTTTAAAAGATAGAGTAACATGTTTAAAACAAAAAGATTCGGCATACCCTAAGGATCTAAAAATAAATCTTAAATGGGTAACATAAAGCGAAAAACTTAATTCTCTATTTGATCATGTCTGTTACGCCTCCTAGCGGTCTTATCACGAACTTGAAACTAACTTCCAGCGATTTGTCCTGGCAGTATTTACTAAGACTTATTGCACACTTACACGGCGACCGTCCTAACGGCACCATTTACACGGCGACCGTCCTAACGGCACCGTTTACACGGCGATCGTCCTAACGGCACCGTTTACGCGATTTACCGCGTTCGTGTTATCCTTGCACAAATGCACGGTTTTCGTCAGTTTGATTCTATTTTGATTTGAGTATGGATCATAGACGTACTGTGGCGATTTTAATGTTTTACAGGCGTATACATGCGCAAGCAATAATTAAATCTTAAACTCTACTGGGCATGTCTCTCCGTCAACACGGTAACGTTCGCCGTGAATTGTAGTAGGGGCTCACGGTGACATCGCGGTGGAACGGAACCGTGTACACGTTGCCGGTGCGTGTAAATGGTTACTATGCTGCCTAATCCCTTAACCGTATAAACGGTGCCGTTAGGACGGTGGCCGTGTAAGTGTGCAACGGGCCTTACGGTATTTTTTCCGAAAGCTGTAAGGTTAACGATCTCTTAATATGGCAGAGGGCTGTTCTTATTTGACCACACGATACAGTTCTGTACATAGAAAAACCGTACAAGTCTTATGATTAGTTTTTGTATTATTTTATTAATGTTTAAATATTACAAAAATAAATCATAAGACTTGTAAGGTTTTTCTATGAACAGAACTGTAGTTTCATGTAAAATTGAATTCTAAAAATTGGTTGTGTATACCTACTTTCCTGCTTTTTCATTAAATTTTCTGAATGATCTATAGAACTAACGGTATGAAACGTATTGTTTTACAAATAACTTCCCCATTTTTGAGAATATTTTCGTAATAATAGCCCAGTAGCCATAAATTTTATAACGATTGTACCAATTTACTTAAAATTTTCTTCTATTCTTTTTCCTTGTTTAAAATTTTAAGGAAATAAATTAAAATTTGACCCATTTAAACTTGACATGTAGTATTTCATATTTTAAATCAAAGCCTTCTTATATTTTTTTGTTTCACAGTCCACTTAAAATTTTATTTTTATACCGGGTGTCCACGGAAGGTGGTTCGCCCTCTAACTTTTTTGTTTTTCAAGATAATGAAATAACATTTTGGGTATTTGTATACGACATAAAACTGCATTTTTTGACAGGTGACTCAACATTATGGAACTTCCGGTTTAACCGGAAGTGACATAAACTTTCGATTTTTAAATGGGACACCTAGTATATTTTTCCTCTTTTTGACTCCATATGACATTCTAAGTAGAACGATGTGTCACTTGTCACTTTTTGTCACCAAGAAAATATTTTTTTCCAAGTTTATTGTTTTATCTAGAGGGCTATGAACACCTTAAAATCACTTATTTCAGTTGTTTAATCTTGGGAAAAATACAATTTTACTATTTTTGGTTCAATGCCATGTGCTGTGTAAAATGTAATCTTTAAAGTTGTATAACTCATTTTTTTTTAAACGGCAACATGGTGGCTCATCGGGTTAAGAAAAAAGAGGATTTTATTACGATTATTTTGATACCACATACTATTGGGTTTTAGAAAAGCTGCCATTAAAAAACGTTAAAAAGTTAACTTGGAACTTTCCTAAAATAAAGCATATTTTGAGACTAAATTTGGATTTAAATGTATCAAGTAGCCTGTGACCACCAAAACTGATAAAACAAAATCATGCCCTGAAAAAAAATGACATGCCGACAGCTTCTGCCAAAGTAAATTAGGTTGTTGTTTAAAAAACACGGAAAATAATAGTTGTACAAGGAGTGAAAAGTTGATATGTTATTAGTGTTTAAAGAATGTAGAAATAATTCACTTTCAAATTTTGTTTTATCAATTTTGCTGGTCACAGGCTACTTGATGCATTTAAATCTTAATTTATTCTCAAAAGATGCTTTATTTTAGGAAAGTTCCAAGTAAGCTTGTTAAAGTTTTTTAATGGCAGTTTTTCATTAATGCAACCATTATTTTTATTGCAAATAATATAATTTTACAGAACATTAATTTTAAAAAAATGTTGTGTTGATTATAGCTGTGTAGAAGACACAATGGTATGGCATTTTTGTACCTTCTTGCCTGCAAATACCCTAACAAAACGTCAGTTTGTTCTTATTATTGACCTAATTTTTATTTTATATTTTCCATATCTCCTGTTTAAAAAGATATTGGCTTGTGGTTTTTACAGATATTTTTCTTATTTATCCTTCTTTTTGCCTAAGTTAAAAATATATACCGTTGCATTTAAAATTTTTGAGAAAAAAGACGAAATTGTTGATTCTGCTAAATAGCGCCCTCTAGCCATGGAATTCAGAACGGTTTCGTTTCTTATTAAATAATAAATGAAACAAAGAATATCCATGTAGCGAGTTCAAATTAAAATTTGTCAAATTCAAATAAGCCAAACCAAAGTTGGAAATATTTCTGAAGGTTGGTAGAGCAAAAACAAAAATTATTGTTTAGAATTTTTATTAGATTAATATAATGGTACCTTTGATACATGCTTTTTTTGGTCACTATAGTTACGTCAACTAGCGGCCAACTTAGAAACTTAAAAATAAATTCCAGCAATTTCTCTTAGAAATATTTTTTCTGCAAGCCATATGGAAACGGTTTCCAACATACAGCCGGCGTACCTTTTTAGTTGTACACCCGGTATAATATTTGCTTATGTTTCAGTAAACGCTATCTAGCGGCAACAGTTTAAATACGCTCATACAAAAAGAAAAACTTGATTTGTAGGTTAAGTATAGCTCTCCTAAACGATAACAAGTTTTTTTTAAATCGGTTATGTCAAACAGGAGTAAACGTAGTTTAATTTCAAAAAAAAAATAATAATTCCCCCCACCACGTTATTGTATAAGATCGAACAATTTATGAAAAGACACAATTAAAAAATAAGCAATATGCAATAGGAAATAAGTAGATAATAAGAAATAAAAAATATAAATTAATGATGGCATAATATAGTGTTTCCTCCAATAACTTTCAAGAAAGATCGACCAATGAACTGGTTGAATTGCTAACTGTCAAACAGAACAGGTTATTTTTATGTAAGTATTGGTTATTTTTACGATTCTATAAAAATATGATTATTTTTGTAAGCTCATCGGTTTTATCACAAAAACATAAACAAATTGTTAAAATAAAATTTAAAAACCCTCTAACCTGCAAATCAAACCGACAAACGTCTAAATATTTATTGAAACGATTAATAGAGATATATTATTAGAAAAATTATTTGAATATGGTATAAGGGGTAAAGTTTATCAATGGTTTTAAAATTATTTAAATAATAGATCACAGAAAACTAAATTTGGTAATTTTTTTTCAACAAAGAAATTTAATAACATAGGAGTACCTCAAGGAAGTATTTTGGGGCCTTTACTTTTTATTTTATATATTAATGACATGCCATTAGTCCTAAAATTTCTTAAAATACAAATGTTTGCTGATGATACTCTTATCTATATAAGCGGTAAAAATATTTTGGAAATTTTGGAAATTTTAAATTCAGAACTGATTCTATTGTCAAACTGCTTAAAAGTTAACAAATTAAAATTAAATGTTTCTAAAACAAAATGTATGGTTATGGGTGTAAATTTAAATAATTATACAAATATAAATATTTTAATTGATGGTGATAAACTAGAAATAGTCAATTCTTTTAAATATTTAGGTATATTGATTGATTCAAAATTAAAATTTAATAACCAATTCGAAAATTTAATTTACAAAATTGCGGGAAAAATTAGTTATTTTAAAAGAATAAGTTTAAATTTAAAATTTTATTCAAAAAAAATTGTATACAATACTTTAATTTTACCACATTTTCTTTATTGTTCTACAATTTTGTTTATGGCGGATGAAGGTGTAATAAATAGATTACAAATTTTACAAAATAAAGCAATGCGAATTTTACTTAATATGGATAGATAACCAAATATTAATGTGATGTTAAAAAAATTAGAATGGTTAAATGTAAAAAATTTAGTATTATTTTTGGTTCTAATATTTATTTTTAAAATTCAAAATGATTTGTTACCGCCACATTTAAAGCAATTGACCGTTCTAAATAGTGATCAACATAATTATTTAACACGAAATAACAATAATTTTTTTCTTAATAATTTTTCAAAAAATATTGCATATAAATCAGTTTTTCATAAGGGTCTTATTGAATTTAATAAATTAAACAAGTCAATTAAAAATCAAAAAAGTTTAAAATCTTTTAAAAAAAAGGTTAAAATCTTTCTTATTAACTCAACAGGACAAATAAAGTTTCAAAAGGTCATTTAATTCAAAAAATAAATAAAAAAAAAGGGTATAAACTTGTTAAAATGTATCATGTAGCCACGTGTTAAATAAATATTTTTACTACTACTACATATTCTATACAGCTTTTCAGAGGCCAATAATAAGAAACTTGCAACAGAAAATCCATTTCGATATCTTAAATTTTGTTTCTTGTTGCTTGTTACTTAAAACTTACCTAATTGTGTCTTGATTGATTCGTTTTCTTATTTCTGTTTGCATTTCTTATTGCTTATCGTCTAATGCTTATTTTTTAATTGTGTCTCGGCATTTAACCAAAAAGCCTTAAGAGCAGTTAGCACTTGCCGCATTTAGATAAAAAGGTGTGACAAACTACAAGACAGCTATTGGATAGAATTTGGTAAAATTTGAAATTTAGCTTCAAAATTTGATACTACATGACTGTATCACCTTCATTTTATCAATTTTGAAAAAAATTATTTATATTGAAAGTTTGTTTTCTAATTTAAAAAGATTGAAGGCGATATAGTTATGTAGTATCAAATTTCGGAGCTAAATTCCAAATTTTAACCAATTCTATCCAATAATTTCCTTGTAGTTTGTCACTCCTTTTTACCTAAATGCGGCACGTGATAACTGCTCCTAAGAAGTGTAAAATATATCCGACGGCCATTATTAGTTGACCACCCGGTACATAGCGCTGCGGTCGTGCCAACTCAACGTCGATCAAATGTGGAGATATGCTGTTCTTTCGGGCGACCTTTCAGTTTCCTGTTACACTCCCTCTTGCGCCATCCTGTACTCAAACACGCTGCCTCGTTCCAGGAATACTTTTTCATGCTCTTCCCGGATTAGCCGTTCATCCTTCTTCCCCGGTGACAAATCGGGAGATCCGTATCCGCCGCCTCCAGGTGTATAAAGCCGGAATGTGTCCTGAAATTAAATAAACCATTTAGCACCGGACAGGGTGTTAATGACAACACTGCGGTTTGATAAAATATGCGCATTAATTCAATGGACTTAATTAATAAAATTTAGTGGAGAATAAAATTAACATTAAAAGGAATTAAAAGGGATTTAAGGGGATTCTTATTTTTCTCTAGTCGTCACATTTCTAATTTTAAATTATTAAATATTAAATCATGCAAAACTCGGTTAAATAATTTCACTTTTGTCCGTGCCGCTATTTCGTCATCGGAAAGAACGAAAGCATATAAACCGGGTATTTTTCAAAAGACGTTCACCCCTATAAATTTTCTGTATTTATGGATATTAAAATGAAATATTGATATTATGCATAAGAGATGAGTCTGCATTTATTGGCATAATTGTCAATTTGTTAGCACTTCCGGTTTGACCGGAAGTGACCTTGACTCACACCTCACTTGTAATTTTTTGACGTGTTATAACATTTTTATGTTAATTTTTTATTTTTAATCTAGAGTGCAGAGAGTGCTACAAATTAATTAAATCCGTTAAGTAGTATTATGAAAATTAAAATTATTTCATAATAATTGACTTTCTATGTTTCACAAGCGTTTAAAAAATGAAATTTTGTTTTCTTGGCGTTTACTCCATTTGTCCAAATGGAATGATGGTAGTTCACTAGGATATATTTAAAACGAGCATTTTTTACCCAACAATTTGATACCATACACTCCTGTGTTATTTTAAAATTGACACGAAAAAAGTTGCCTTAAGTCCCAATTGCAAATTTAAAAGCGTTATGCATAATTGCCGTCTTTTCTAAAGAAATATAAAGGCGGCTTTGAAAAACAATGGAATGGTTTTGAAAACCAATATGGTTTTAAATTAAAATTGTAATGTCATTCGTTTATTAAACTTACATTGTAAATAAAATAAAATGGTTAGTTTTACTAGAAATGGACAAATTGATATGCTCCTAATTTTTGGAGTGACCAGAAAAAATTTTCTGAAGCCGCAAGTTTGTATGTATTGTATGTTTTATAAACTAATGACATTACAACTTTAAATTAAAGCCATATGGCTTTTCAAAACCATTCCATTATTTTTCAAAGCCGCCTTTATATTTCTTTAGAAAAGAGAGGGCGGCATAATGCATACCGCTTTTAAATTTGCGATTAGCATTTAAGACACATTCTTCAGTGTCAATTTTAAAATATCATAGCAGTGTATGGTATCAAATTGTTGGAAAAAAATGCTCGTTTTAAATATCCTAATGAACTATACCATCGTTCCATTTGGTAGAAAAATGGAGTAAACGTCAAGAAAACAAAATTTCATTTTTTAAACGCTTGTGAAACTTAGAATTATATTATAATTTTATGACATGTTCATAAATACCATAATATGATATTGATTGTAATGTCACGTATAATTTAGTATCTTCTTGTACTCCTTTGACAATGGCCCGCAAGGGCCAAAACGCGTGTCAGGAAACTGATTAAATTTGTGAAACATAACAAGTAGTTATTATTTTTTTTTCCTGTGCAATTTTATTTCACGATTAGCTACAATGCTTTCCCTGCAAGGGAAATAAAAATCCACAGTTAAAAGGAGTTTCTCAAGGATAATTACTGCGTTCTTTATTGTTTACAATTTATACCTATGATTTTTATTTATCCATGAAATGTGGTAATATATTGGGTTTTGCTGATGATATACAAATATGTTACAACATAAAAAAATGACAATTTTCTGCATGAAATGAAATCCAATTTCATTAATAAATGATCTTTCAGTGTTATCAAAGTAATAAAGGATCATGGCTTGAAACCTAATAAAAACAACACAAGTTTACTTATAATTGGTCCAAAATCTATTAATTTAAAAATAATAATCAACACTGATTTTAAAATTATTAATAATAAGAAAGTCAATTCTTATGACATAATTTTAATTTTCATATACTACTTGACTATAAATTAACAAATTTATTTAATTTGTGGCACTCTGGATAGATGAAATAAAATAAAAACATAAAAATGTTATAACACATCAAAAAATTACAAGTGAGGTGTCATTTTACTCATAATGTTATGCTGAACCCAAATAATTAAAAATATACAAGATGTCCCATTTAAAATATCAAAGTCAAGGTCACTTCCGGTCAAACCGGAAGTGCTAACAAATTGAAAATTGTGCCAATAAATGCAGACTCATCTCTTATGCATAATCTCAAAATTTCATTTTAATATCTACATTATATAATATGTACAGTGTCACCATTAAAGTCCGCACCATATGAAACTTTTTTTTATTAATGAGGTTAGTTAAAGTTAAATATCAGCAATCGTTTTTGCTTCAAATTAGACTAAAAATTATATATTCAATTGTCACCATCTGTCATTCGGTATCTGTCAAAAATGACATTTTTGTCAAAAAATGCTGAAAAATGGCATTGTTTTACCGAATTTCAAAAAATGTTATTAGAAAAAGTTGTTTCTAATACAATTTTAGGCCTAAATACAAAGTTTCAGATGTCTAGCACAAAGTTAAATTTTTTGCCATTTTTTCAAAGTAACTTTTTTTTTTATAAAATGTATAAAATAAGTTGACTTAATAGATTTTAAATTATTTGTTTATACCATACTTAATATTTTATTTAGTTTGTATGCTTATTTTTTTACTAGAATACCATTTTTTTTTCGAAATATAGAATTAGAGGCAAAAAAAATTTACACAGGTGGTGCAAAGTTATCATAATTTAAAAATTTTAACAGATAGACGTTATATGTTCTATTTTTTGATAGTACATACACGTAAGAAGATTAAGACACTTATAAATAAATTCCCAGATATCAGATTAGTTCACAAATTTCAAATGATAAATTATATTATTTAATATTTCATAAAAATGTTATTTTATACTAAGTATAATTTATTATACAAGCAAGCAACAAAAAGGAACGTTATTAATAATTTTAAATAGGTAACACAAAAGCAATATAAATTTCACATTTCAGTGTGACGTCCTCCTAATAACGATAGTTATAATAAATTATATTTAGTATAAAATACCATTTTTATGAAATATTAAATAATATAATTTGTCATTTGAAATTTGTGGCCTAATCTGATATCTGGGAATTTATTTATAAGTTTTTTAAACTTTTTACGTGTATGTACTATCAAAAAAATAGAACATATGACGTCTATCTGTTAAAATTTTTAAATTATGATAACTTTGCACCACCCGTGTAATTTTTTTTGCCTCTAATTCTATATTTCGAAAAAAAAAGGTATTCTAGTGACTATTTAACTAGAGTGTTTTACACTGGCAAAATGTCATAGCAACGGCCGGTCTTCTACTGGCAAAATTACTACCTGCACCTAACTGGACAAAATTCACATGTGATTTTTGCCGCGGCAAAATTTTGTCTTTTTTCTAGTTAAATAGTCATGTCGAATACCACTCGAGAAAAAATTGTGTAAGCAAAATTGTTCTCAAGGATTTATTTAAGTTTGTTGCTTTTAAGCAATTTCGCTCATGACATTTTCGACAAAATCACTCGCCTGACGGCTCGTGATTTTGTCAAAAATGTCATTCGCGAAATTGCCAAGCAACAAACTTTCATACCTTTCGAAAATTTTGCCGACAAAATTTTATCTCTTGTGATATTATATATGAAAAAATAAGCATACAAACTAAATAAAATATTAAGTATGGTATAAACAAATAGTTTAAAATCTATTAAGCCAACTTACATTATATAAAAAAAAAGTTACTTTGAAAAAATGGCAAAAAATTTAACTTTGTGCTAGACATCTGAAACTTTGTATTTAGGCCTAAAATTGTATTAGAAACAACTTTTTCTAATAACATTTTTTGAAATTCGGTAAAATAATGCCATTTTTCAGCATTTTTTGACAAAAATGTCATTTTTGACAGATACCAAATGACAGATGGTGACAATTGAATATATAATTTTTAGTCTAATTTGAAGCAAAAACGATTGCTGATATTTAATTTTAACTAACCTCATTAATAAAAAAAAGTTCCATATGGTGCGGACTTTAATGGTGACACTGCATAAAAATAAAAAAGTTATAGAGGTGAACGTCTTTTGAGAAACACCCGGTATCAAGGATAGAAGCGTAAAGTAGCCCACAGGCTAAGGTTTTGTTGGTAGCTTTGCGTGACGAGCTACTCGCCGAGCATTCTACTCGACCAGAAAACACGCAGAGTATTTCAGTATAAATAGCAGTAGCGTAGTGGCCATAGACTTCTTATAGAATCGACTACATTGTTTATGTTTAAAACAAATTAGATTTCACATTTTACAATTTGTCTGGTTAACGGTATATTTCACAAGTGCATCAAAAGAAGCGCTGTTATCAAACTTACTCCTAAGTCACATAGTAAATTTAGAAAATTAATAAAATACACGTTTTACAAAGTAATTCAGATAAATTACAAACGTAAATAAGATACTATAGAAAGGACAAGTTTTTTTTTATGTTGGTTTAAATTAAATACACTTTCGTACAAAAAAAAAAACGGGCATCATAAAATTTGGATAAACTTTAGGGCTTTATAACTTTTTATTTTTACTCCGTGTTAAATAATTTTTTAGAGAGCTCTAGATACATTTATTAGTTTTATTATGCCTATACAACTTTTAAAAGAAATTGGTTTCTTGACATTATACAAACGCAGTTTTTTTTACATTCAGTTTTTTATCTGCATATTTATTTGTGAATGGCACCAATTTAATAAATTATTAAATTTTTAACCGATATAATAATCTGATTTTGACAGTTATTTTCAATAATATACTTACAGTAATATAGTCTTATTGTAAATCAGGAAAACATCATTAAACTGTTGTTAAGAAGGTTGACTGAAAAACAAATGCAAGTCGTGTATCCTAATATTGTAATGCAGAAAAATAAATGTGAGTCATATACGTAGGTATTGTGTAACTTATAACAAAATAAAATAACGTGTATGTTATATGTATGTGTCTCCTTGCCTGCATATTAAATCCAACAGGTTATTTGAAACTATTGGCATTTTTTAAAGAATCTCTTGATACATTAGTAGGTATGTAATTTAAACAGAAATAAATGTAGAATAAATGCTTACATTATACATGTTTCTTTCTGAAATTTTATATACAACAATAGGTTTTTTACTGACTGTACCAAAAATAACTGATTGTTTCGTTTTTCTATAAAAAAAAATCATTTAATAAATTATAATTATGCTTTTGTACCCATGTACATTTTGTCTAGGGTTAGTAAAACGTAATATTAGAGGTCTGTTTAGGAAAAAAAATATTACTTTATTACCTATCCCTACCTAGTAATTATTTAGACCGAGTTATCGCTGTTATTATTATATTTAATGACATCGATTCTAGTTAATATGTATGTGTCAAAACACCCTGTGGAATAATTACGAAGCAAAATATCAGGTTTTATTGGGTCGCAAATATTCTTTGTATTTTGGTTTTTGGTTCATGTCAATACGTGCATTTGTTCTCACCCAAATGCAAAATACTCTTAATGATGTCAATTTTTCCATAATTTTCTCGTTGCCAATTCATTCAAAATAAAATAAACTATTAAAATGCAAGAAAACAAATGTTATTGTAATAATCAAGATTTAATAAACAATTTACGGAAAAAGGTGCGTATATCTAAGATTTAAAAAATAACATTTTCGCAAAACAAACTTGACAGGTACCAACAACAACTTTTTCACTTAAACATATCTGAATAATTTCTATTGCCCCCGCTAGCCCTTACTAGGTAGTGCCTGTACACATCGGTTCATGCCATCAATTAGCCCGCGAATATCATCCTGGGTAATATTCTTCCATTCTTGACTCTAATGACGCGTTAGTAATTTAGGTCCAGTTGCTTGTCCGTGTGAGTTTAAATTACCTTCGTGTAATCTTCGACGAACTGTCCAAGAAATTACATTTTCAATTCGAATCTCTCGAAGTTGGTTTTTCGCCTGTACTGACGTCAAACGACGATTCCGAAGAATTTTAAGTACAAGAAATCTGTCATCAATACACTGAGGAAAATAATTTGTAGCCATTACTAAAAATTTAGTTACCACAGCAAAATTTTTCATTAAAATAGGGGACAGCAAGGTGGATGACTTATAACAACTAAATCAAGTTTGCTAGAATAGATTAGTAGCTACAACTATAGGATTTAGTAGATAACGAACTTATGTTGTTGGGTTTACTAAATGGTTTTAGTTACAGTTACTAAAAAACTGAGTTAGCTCAGCTAATATATATATTCGTTTCAAGTAGGTGGTTTGTTAAAGCTATTATATCATTTAGTTGCAGGAACTAAGCGTAGATGTTAACGTTACTAATAAATTATATAATAGTAACTAAATTATGTAGTTAACCCAAATTGGGTATTTAATGAATACAAATAAAAATATTAGTTAAAAAGTAACCACAAAGTTTTTTTTTTATTTGGCAACGATTGCACGCACCTTCAGTCCCCTAAAGGCCTTATTATATAAGGGCATCTTAACAGTAGCTCAAGTGAACCTTTACTGGTACTTGAACCTTCCCATAAAAATCACATTGTCGTCAAATACGGTTTTTTGTTTGGAACTGGCAGCAACAAAAAGCTTACTCTAGTCACCACAGCAAAAAGTATTTCGCTATCCCCTATTTAACAAGAGTTCTATGCTGCATTAGAAAAATATTTGTTACGGCTGCACATACAACTTGTAGATAAAATCCACTGTAATTGCATGTGTATAGCGCAACCGAAAAGCTCGGTATACTGCAGAAAAAACTCTAAGCATCAAAGCGTAATTTGCTGGAGCTTTTCTGTAACCATCAATAAAACCATTTTACTGATGTTGAAGCTTTTCGTCTAAAATATAATGCTGCCAGTTTCAAACAGAAACAATATTTAATTTAACTGCAATGTGATTTTTATTAAAAAAACTTTAAGTATCAGTAAAGGTTCAGTTGAGCTGATGTTAAAAAGCCCTTTTATACGGCCTAAGGAAACTGAAGGTGTGTGCAACAGTAGATACCAAATAAAACACTTTTACTTGGCTGCTTAACTAGTTGATCAAAATTTGTCTTTGTTTCTGGGAGAAACTTATTCAATATATCTACACGTCAGAATATTTAAATTCAGAAGCCTTCTGTGATAGCTTGTAGATGAAATTTCATTTCAGATAGATTAAATTATTTTTAAGGCTTTCTAGTTGAGGTAGGTAATTACTTCCCTAAAGTGAAAAGTTTGTTTTCTCTTCAACTTAAATTACAAAAAATATTTTTTTCAGTTTTTAAAATTTTTATTAAATAAATAACATGGATAAATTCTATAACACAACACAACCTTACCTTCAAATGCATCTAGATGGGTTTGAAGCCCCCATTCTAACAATAAAAGTCTGTAATACAGCACTATAAACTATAATAAATAAATAACACTAATTGATACACACACACATACACCATCACCCACACACACACACACCGCGGCAAGAAGCACCTGATTCACCTAAACCATGCACACGTATCGAAGCACGGAGACGAAATGATTGTTACCGCGTGGATTAACTAAATATTTAGTAATGGCTACCATATTTTTCGTTACGACAACTTAAGGCATTATTTAAAATAATTTTTTTTTAGTTGTCACAAGTATAACAAAATCTTACGCCCTTGTTAGTTATCACAACAAAGGATGTATTTACCGCAAGTCTACCAAATAAATTTTCGGCGTACAGCCTACTAATTCGATTAGTAATTGTAAGTGGAGGGCAAAAAATATATTTGTTAGTCCCTGTAAATAGCTTTGCGGTATTATGGCAACTAAGTCTGCGGACATTTTTAGTAGCTACAACTAAAAAAAAATCAACTAAGTAATTTAGTTGGCGGGTTTTTCTCAGTGTAGCTTTAGTTTTGCGTTTTCTAAATTAAGGACATCATCAAGATCATTTTGCATTTGGGTTTGTTCGGGTTTGTTCGGGTTTGTTCGGGTTTGTTCGGGTTTGTTCGGGTTTGTCCGGGTTTGTTCGGGTTTGTTCGGGTTTGTTCGGGTTTGTTCACACCCTGAACAAACCCGAACAAACCCGAACAAACCCGGACAAATGCCCGTATTGACATGAATGAAAAACCAAAATGCAAAGAATATTTTTGCGGCTTAATGGAAACTGATATTTTAAAGCAATTTTGCTTCCTAATTATTCCACAGGGTGTTTTGTCGAACAAACCCGAACAAACCCGAACAAACCCGAACAAACCCGGACAAATGCCCGTATTGACATGAATGAAAAACCAAAATGCAAAGAATATTTGCGGCTTAATGGAAACTGATATTTTAAAGCAATTTTGCTTCCTAATTATTCCACAGGGTGTTTTGTCGAACAAACCCGAACAAACCCGAACAAACCCGAACAAACCCGAACAAACCCGGACAAATGCACGTATTGACATGAATGAAAAACCAAAATGCAAAGAATATTTGCGGCTTAATGGAAACTGATATTTTGAAGCAATTTTGCTTTTTAATTATTCCACAGGGTGTTTTGACACTAGGCAAGACAAAACAACTTTTCGATTATCCTTGTATCATAATAATATGTCAAAAAACAAATTTCTATTAAAATTAAGCATAATAAAAATAATAAATGTAACTATAGCTCTAAAAAAATCACTTAAAATGGTAGTTAGCGTAGTTATGTGGGTTTAAGCAGGATATTAATAATTTATAGTTCTACTTAGATTTGAAAAAAAAGATTTTCGTCCATTTTTTCAAGTAAACCTACAAAAATATATTTCTGGACCACTCTGTACGCTTGAACTAAGATATGACCAAAAAATCAAATGTGTAAAGGCATTTTTTAACGCTGCGCAAAATATCAACTTTCAAATGTTTTAGAGTTTGGAAAAATAGTGTTAAAAAAATCATGTTTTCGTTAAAAAATGAAAATTAATTACTTAAAAAACGGCTACAGATACCTAAGTATAGGGTAATATTCAGAAAAGTTGCTTAGCAATATAATGTAGAATCTGAAAATTAAAAAATATATAGTGTGTTCCATTTAAAATAACGATGTTGCCAGCTGTATTTAAGTAGAAACGGCAACGCTGCACAGCTCATAACATTTTGAAGCGATAGAACATGGTCGTTTATCAGAGCAACAAAATTAAAAAAAAAAACGTATCAACCGTTTCCATTGTGAAACACCCTGTATGTATTGGGATAAATGACTTATAAATGAGAAATATATTATATTTTTTAGGAAAGTTTGTTTATGATATTTCTGATATAGTTTGCAAACAAACCAAGTTTTATTAAAGCTTACTTATTTGACATAATATTAAATTTACTATAGTTCTTTAGTAAACGTTATAAATGTGCCTGACCCCCAATGGATTATTATTCTTATTATTCTTTTTTCGCACATGAAAATAATTCAGAAACTACATTTTAAGATAATGTCCTGTCATGCACTCATGGGAAATATATGGTAACAAGCAGTCTCGTCAGGTGTGACTAAGAGCACACAACTTAAATTACAAAAAATATTTTTTTCAGTTTTTAAAATTTTTATTAAATAAATAACATGGATAAATTCTATAACACAACACAACCTTACCTTCAAATGCATCTAGATGGGTTTGAAGCCCCCATTCTAACAATAAAAGTCTGTAATACAGCACTATAAACTATAATAAATAAATAACACTAATTGATACACACACACATACACCCTCACACACACACACACACACACCGCGGCAAGAAGCACCTGATTCACCTAAACCATGCACACGTATCGAAGCACGGAGACGAAATTATTGTTACCGCGTGGATTAACTAAATATTTAGTAATGGCTACCATATTTTTCGTTACGACAACTTAAGGCATTATTTAAAATAATTTTTTTTTAGTTGTCACAAGTATAACAAAATCTTACGCCCTTGTTAGTTATCACAACAAAGGATGTATTTACCGCAAGTCTACCAAATAAATTTTCGGCGTACAGCCTACTAATTCGATTAGTAATTGTAAGTGGAGGGCAAAAAATATATTTGTTAGTCCCTGTAAATAGCTTTGCGGTATTATGGCAACTAAGTCTGCGGACATTTTTAGTAGCTACAACTAAAAAAAAATCAACTAAGTAATTTAGTTGGCGGGTTTTTCTCAGTGTAGCTTTAGTTTTGCGTTTTCTAAATTAAGGACATCATCAAGATCATTTTGCATTTGGGTTTGTTCGGGTTTGTTCGGGTTTGTTCGGGTTTGTTCGGGGTTGTTCGGGTTTGTTCGGGTTTGTTCGGGTTTGTCCGGGTTTGTTCGGGTTTGTTCGGGTTTGTTCGTTGTGTGAACAAACCCGAACAAACCCGAACAAACCCGAACAAACCCGGACAAATGCCCGTATTGACATGAATGAAAAACCAAAATGCAAAGAATATTTTTGCGGCTTAATGGAAACTGATATTTTAAAGCAATTTTGCTTCCTAATTATTCCACAGGGTGTTTTGTCGAACAAACCCGAACAAACCCGAACAAACCCGAACAAACCCGGACAAATGCCCGTATTGACATGAATGAAAAACCAAAATGCAAAGAATATTTGCGGCTTAATGGAAACTGATATTTTAAAGCAATTTTGCTTCCTAATTATTCCACAGGGTGTTTTGTCGAACAAACCCGAACAAACCCGAACAAACCCGAACAAACCCGAACAAACCCGGACAAATGCACGTATTGACATGAATGAAAAACCAAAATGCAAAGAATATTTGCGGCTTAATGGAAACTGATATTTTGAAGCAATTTTGCTTTTTAATTATTCCACAGGGTGTTTTGACACTAGGCAAGACAAAACAACTTTTCGATTATCCTTGTATCATAATAATATGTCAAAAAACAAATTTCTATTAAAATTAAGCATAATAAAAATAATAAATGTAACTATAGCTCTAAAAAAATCACTTAAAATGGTAGTTAGCGTAGTTATGTGGGTTTAAGCAGGATATTAATAATTTATAGTTCTACTTAGATTTGAAAAAAAAGATTTTCGTCCATTTTTTCAAGTAAACCTACAAAAATATATTTCTGGACCACTCTGTACGCTTGAACTAAGATATGACCAAAAAATCAAATGTGTAAAGGCATTTTTTAACGCTGCGCAAAATATCAACTTTCAAATGTTTTAGAGTTTGGAAAAATAGTGTTAAAAAAATCATGTTTTCGTTAAAAAATGAAAATTAATTACTTAAAAAACGGCTACAGATACCTAAGTATAGGGTAATATTCAGAAAAGTTGCTTAGCAATATAATGTAGAATCTGAAAATTAAAAAATATATAGTGCGTTCCATTTAAAATAACGATGTTGCCAGCTGTATTTAAGTAGAAACGGCAACGCTGCACAGCTCATAACATTTTGAAGCGATAGAACATGGTCGTTTATCAGAGCAACAAAATTAAAAAAAAAACGTATCAACCGTTTCCATTGTGAAACACCCTGTATGTATTGGGATAAATGACTTATAAATGAGAAATATATTATATTTTTTAGGAAAGTTTGTTTATGATATTTCTGATATAGTTTGCAAACAAACCAAGTTTTATTAAAGCTTACTTATTTGACATAATATTAAATTTACTATAGTTCTTTAGTAAACGTTATAAATGTGCCTGACCCCCAATGGATTATTATTCTTATTATTCTTTTTTCGCACATGAAAATAATTCAGAAACTACATTTTAAGATAATGTCCTGTCATGCACTCATGGGAAATATATGGTAACAAGCAGTCTCGTCAGGTGTGACTAAGAGCACACAACTTAAATTACAAAAAATATTTTTTTCAGTTTTTAAAATTTTTATTAAATAAATAACATGGATAAATTCTATAACACAACACAACCTTACCTTCAAATGCATCTAGATGGGTTTGAAGCCCCCATTCTAACAATAAAAGTCTGTAATACAGCACTATAAACTATAATAAATAAATAACACTAATTGATACACACACACATACACCCTCACACACACACACACACACACACCGCGGCAAGAAGCACCTGATTCACCTAAACCATGCACACGTATCGAAGCACGGAGACGAAATTATTGTTACCGCGTGGATTAACTAAATATTTAGTAATGGCTACCATATTTTTCGTTACGACAACTTAAGGCATTATTTAAAATAATTTTTTTTTAGTTGTCACAAGTATAACAAAATCTTACGCCCTTGTTAGTTATCACAACAAAGGATGTATTTACCGCAAGTCTACCAAATAAATTTTCGGCGTACAGCCTACTAATTCGATTAGTAATTGTAAGTGGAGGGCAAAAAATATATTTGTTAGTCCCTGTAAATAGCTTTGCGGTATTATGGCAACTAAGTCTGCGGACATTTTTAGTAGCTACAACTAAAAAAAAATCAACTAAGTAATTTAGTTGGCGGGTTTTTCTCAGTGTAGCTTTAGTTTTGCGTTTTCTAAATTAAGGACATCATCAAGATCATTTTGCATTTGGGTTTGTTCGGGTTTGTTCGGGTTTGTTCGGGTTTGTCCGGGTTTGTTCGGGTTTGTTCGGGTTTGTTCGGGTTTGTTCAGGGTGTGAACAAACCCGAACAAACCCGAACAAACCCGAACAAACCCGAACAAACCCGGACAAATGCCCGTATTGACATGAATGAAAAACCAAAATGCAAAGAATATTTTTGCGGCTTAATGGAAACTGATATTTTAAAGCAATTTTGCTTCCTAATTATTCCACAGGGTGTTTTGTCGAACAAACCCGAACAAACCCGAACAAACCCGAACAAACCCGGACAAATGCCCGTATTGACATGAATGAAAAACCAAAATGCAAAGAATATTTGCGGCTTAATGGAAACTGATATTTTAAAGCAATTTTGCTTCCTAATTATTCCACAGGGTGTTTTGTCGAACAAACCCGAACAAACCCGAACAAACCCGAACAAACCCGAACAAACCCGGACAAATGCACGTATTGACATGAATGAAAAACCAAAATGCAAAGAATATTTGCGGCTTAATGGAAACTGATATTTTGAAGCAATTTTGCTTTTTAATTATTCCACAGGGTGTTTTGACACTAGGCAAGACAAAACAACTTTTCGATTATCCTTGTATCATAATAATATGTCAAAAAACAAATTTCTATTAAAATTAAGCATAATAAAAATAATAAATGTAACTATAGCTCTAAAAAAATCACTTAAAATGGTAGTTAGCGTAGTTATGTGGGTTTAAGCAGGATATTAATAATTTATAGTTCTACTTAGATTTGAAAAAAAAGATTTTCGTCCATTTTTTCAAGTAAACCTACAAAAATATATTTCTGGACCACTCTGTACGCTTGAACTAAGATATGACCAAAAAATCAAATGTGTAAAGGCATTTTTTAACGCTGCGCAAAATATCAACTTTCAAATGTTTTAGAGTTTGGAAAAATAGTGTTAAAAAAATCATGTTTTCGTTAAAAAATGAAAATTAATTACTTAAAAAACGGCTACAGATACCTAAGTATAGGGTAATATTCAGAAAAGTTGCTTAGCAATATAATGTAGAATCTGAAAATTAAAAAATATATAGTGTGTTCCATTTAAAATAACGATGTTGCCAGCTGTATTTAAGTAGAAACGGCAACGCTGCACAGCTCATAACATTTTGAAGCGATAGAACATGGTCGTTTATCAGAGCAACAAAATTAAAAAAAAAAACGTATCAACCGTTTCCATTGTGAAACACCCTGTATGTATTGGGATAAATGACTTATAAATGAGAAATATATTATATTTTTTAGGAAAGTTTGTTTATGATATTTCTGATATAGTTTGCAAACAAACCAAGTTTTATTAAAGCTTACTTATTTGACATAATATTAAATTTACTATAGTTCTTTAGTAAACGTTATAAATGTGCCTGACCCCCAATGGATTATTATTCTTATTATTCTTTTTTCGCACATGAAAATAATTCAGAAACTACATTTTAAGATAATGTCCTGTCATGCACTCATGGGAAATATATGGTAACAAGCAGTCTCGTCAGGTGTGACTAAGAGCAGGGCTCTTATTAGACTGCTCTAAGTTTTACACCAAGATTACCTCCAGCGGCTACACAACCCCTTTTATTGCTTGTCCTAACTATGTACGGTCCCTGCAAAACCACTTATCCTTTTATGTCAGATAAGCCGTTATGAGTTTCTCTTGCACAGGACCGTTCTCAGGATTTTAGCAGCATGTTTTGTCGCCAAACGGCAGTAGTTAGATTATAAATATTAAGTATTTTGACCATCTTTATGTTCTAAAATTAAAATTAAGCAATTGTCTAACTGTGAGGCTACTATAGTTTCCCAACTCTGGAGATTAAAAGAAAAACTTTTTCGGCAACTGTCCAGTCCTTTAAGAAGGTAGCAATTTTCCGGCCTAGTCCCGGAAATACAAAAGCGTCCGGAAAGTTGGTATTTTCCGGACGGTTTTTTCACTTTTCGAACGGTTGCAGAAAAAATATTGTACGGACCTGCTTGCAATAGTGTACGTACACTATTTTTTCGCCAGGAAACTGTTTTTTTGGACTCACCAACAGTGGCCGATCCAGGGAAGGAGAGCGCAGAAAAATAAGCACATTTCGCAACAACGTAATAAAATGTTACAATAAAAAATAGTAATTTACTTTAATAAATTAAATGAAAACAATAAACGTCAATCAAAATTCGCCAAGAAATAAATTGGCATCACCGATGCGTTGACATTTCTGTTGCCAACTGTCAGCATAAAAAATTCAAATGATTGATAATTTATAAAAGGTTAAATTTAAAAAACATTTCCTTTAAGCGGCTTAGTATCAAAGAAGAATACATTAAGTTTCTTTTACATTCAATATCGCATGAAATTTATATATTTTTTGCCCAAATTTAATTTTCTTATGTTTCCTGACCGATTTTTAATTATCAGCTGGTTGATGACGTGCAACGGAAATTGTTTTGATTTAACTATAGTTATTTTCATGACTACCTTAGTCCTTGTTGCTTTTTCGTACGCCACGCTGCCCATTCTCTCAAATAAGCTTTCTTAAAGACCTTTCGTTAGTATGTAGCGTATCGGGAAACTTTTGCGCATCTAGTCGTGACGTAATAAAACAATTTCCATGTTACCATTTAACCGTTTTTGAGATATGAATTATAAAATGAATTTTTTATGTAAAAATCTTACCGAGAAGAAAGTTCAGTAATTTTGAAATTAATAAAGTTAAACATTTAAAATTTTGTAGGCTTTTAACTAAAACATAGATATTTAGACTACATTACTTAAGTTTCATGTTTTGCATACAGGGGATTTTTAAAAGTGTGCCAATGTGGCCATTTAGATTAATGCGCATAAGTCAATTTTTGCAAATGGAACACCATATTTTTTATTTTAGTAACGTGTAGAGAATCAAATTTCTTATCTAAACGTCTAATATGCCAGTCAGGAATTATGAGCAATTTAAAAAAAAATATCTTAAAATATGTGTTTGTGTTAAGTTCATAAGACATTATTTTTGTAAAGAAGGCTTTGACTCCGATTTTTGTTTGACTTTGAGCTTTGTTACTATTACATTAGTTTGGCATATCATGTCATAATATGAATTTGACAACATTTTAACCTAGATATGGTTAGATATAATATCGTCCCCATATCATTGTGATCTAAACCAAGCCCTACGTTTTTTAATCCAAGCCCTCTTTGATGCAAATAATTTTTGCTCGCACGGTACAATAATATTAACACGAAATAAAATTAAATTAAATTTAGTTACGCTCCTGGGACGGCACTGCACTGCACTTGTACTTTAACTCCCGAAGGTAGATAAATTAGTTTAATAGGATAGTAGCTTTACGACCTAATAAAACGAAATATCACATTTTAAACTTTACTAAATTTTGTCTTAAACTTTTAATGGCAAAACTGGTTAATTAGTTCCCTTCCACTTTTTACCCTCACATAAGGAAGCACGTGTATTCCCTAAGAATCTGGATGATAAGATAACGTTTTGTACACAGGACAGGGTGCATGTCTTACGGTGATCGACCATTAGAACATTTCGGGAAGTAGTGTGATTTAAATCCTGCAAATTTGTATAATGGGGTTTTCGGATACGCTTTCTTTAAAGTAATGTAAAGTTCGTGTAACTTGTGGTGCTCAAGTCTGGTGCTAGAGTTTTTAGGTCGCGCAAGCGCCTCTAGCGTGACTTAACGACCAGAGATGGCCGGGACCGACAGCTTTACGTCTCCTCCGAAAGACGATCTTACACCAACCAACTAAAATTCGGTCATACTTTTTTTATTATGCGTATGCCCACTCCGGGAATCGAACCCGGATCGCCACGGCCGTAAGCGGTATCTCTACCACTGAGCTACGACGGGGCTTGCAATTTAAAAGATAACAGCGACCATACGCGACTTCAGGTTATACCAGAAGTTGTCTTCACTGAGGAAAATGATCTAATACAATAGATTTGCTAAGACATAGTTTGCATTGATAGCTCATTTTTTAGTAACCCATATTAAGTAAATTGCTAGTGTATCAAACCCGCTTTAGTGTTATATTAATTCCAGATTTGCTAGAACAGAGTTTTTATTGATAGTTATCAATTCCATCAGCAGCACAGTCTAGTTGAATTATAAACTACTTTTAATACAACAATTTTGTTAAGAAACAAATTGTATCTTCTTAATGAGACGAATGTTGTTCCCAGTAAAGCGCATTCTCTACAATTAAGAAAGCAGAACAGCGTCCCCAAAAAACGAATTGTATCCGTCAGAGCCTATAATCCACAAGACGTTGGTGGAAGGCCACCGTCCTATAATGGCACCGTTTATACAGTTAAGGGATTAGGCAGGATAATATGTGACCTTTTACACGCACCGGCACTGTGTACACGGTTCATTTCCACCGCGATGTCACCGTGCCTTCACTACAGTTCACGGCGACCGTTACCGTGTTGACGGAGACACATGCCCAGTAGAGTTTAAGATTTAATTGGAGCTTGCACATGTACCGCACTTACGACATTTTCCTGGTTCATTGGCGGGAACATTGTTTTATTTAGTATATTTTATCATAATCATATTTTTCGCAATGGCAGTAGATATAGATATGGATATGCTTATATCTTTGGTGCAAGCAAGGGCGGTTATTTGGGACAACATAAGTTCTATATATAAGTGCCTTTCTTCGTTTTTTGATACGCCTGTAAGACATTAAAATTGCCACAGCACGTCTATGATCCATACTCGAACCACTATAGAATCAAACTGACGAAAACCGTGCATGTGTGCAAGGATAACACGAACGCAGTAATTTGCGTAAACGGTGCCGTTAGGACGGTCGCCGTGTAAGTGTGCAATAAGCCTTAGTTTTAACGTATTTGTTGCGCAGGTCATATCGTTATTCGGAGTCTTCTAAACTATATTCACGTTTGAAATACGCCCGATGTAAACACTGACCGGCGCGTGCTCTCCGCAAGCCGAACCGCCAGCTAACCTCGTGATTGCCAATTCTCGCAACGCTATTGGCCGCGCGGTCCTGTTGTTCACGTGCTTTTGTTGACATTAGGCGTATTTGAAATGTGAATATAGTTTAGATGTAGTCTTTCAATTTAAATTTTATTGATCGTACCAATACCTACCTATTTCAATTAATTTATTTTTACGTTGTATTTAAGTTTCTTTAAACTTTTCATGTCAGATTACGCAATAGATAATTCTTATTTCGCACAACCCATCATTAGTAATAAACTTTATAATCTAAGGACGAATTTTACCATCTCAGTAAACCATGTTGCAAAATATGCAATGTTAAACGACAGAGCAATATCACGCTAAAAGATACTTAGATTTTTGAGAACTACAGTACTCGTTTTTGGTGGTAAGTATATGCTTTATTAACCGTAGCAAGCAAATATTATGATGATTAATGTCAAGTTTCATTACAACTGCTAGTCGGAACTAATACAGTATATAAAACCAGATTACACCCCCCAATAAAACTTGATAATTACTGTGAGTAATAATGGGTATAAACCATTCTATGGTAGCATTAACTCTAATTTTTTATTTACTAAATTATCGTCATATTATCACTACACACACTAGCTATTTTCGTTATCTTTCAGTAGGAAAGTGCGTTGCTGTCACATATAGTATAAAACAGTTGTAGAAAGAGTCTGTGGATTCTTATAAGGAATAGAAGGCTTTCTTCTCAGTGTTAAAAACGCGCGTGTTTTAAAGTTACCATGGCAACATCAACAACCCGAGAAATATGAATTCTAAATGCCAACTTTTTAATTAATGACGATTTTGTGCAACCGACAATTAAAAATAAAAAAAATATTTATTAGAAACACTTTAATTTTAGCCAAACGGTATGCATGTAAAATTGTACAGATATAATAGCTTAACAAAAAAGTTAAGAAGGAATTACTAGTTAGTCCATAATACCCAAAATAATTGCACAATAGCTTAAAGGTAAGGAATAATCAAAGCACAACATCATTACTGGATTATTTTGAAAATTTCATAAATTTATTTTCAACCAATTAGAAGGCTCCTTTTTGTTTGCGTTGCTAATAACGACGGGAGACTATCGCGATAGTCTATTAACCTAATAAAATTAATAAGTGATAATTTTTCTGTCAAAAATGAAGTGCTTTATTTTTATGGCAAACGTCACTCAGAATAAAATCAAAATACATTTTCTTGCTAACTTATAATTTTTATTGAGAATAGGTCGTAGGACTCATCATCTCATCATATTAAAAGAAACTCCAATTTATGAAATTTTCTTACCGAATCTCCCACGCAGCAGAATTAATTCCCGATATTTCTGCTGCAAGTTATAAGTGATAAATTCTGTCAAACTGACTACAGCATAAAACGGTTCGGAGAGGTAGAAATTGGTAACAGATGCGACTACAACCTATGGAGAACTAGAGGGTAGGAGGCAGATCGCAATGCATTGGATTCGGTCCCAAATTAGCATCGGTAATTCAGCTTTACGAGTCGCCGTAAGATGGCGCTCGTGTTCGAAGTGGGCTATCAAATAAATGGTTTCTTACGGACGCGATAACTATTTTTATTTAAATTAGTTCTTTAAGAAAGAAATAAGGACTTTTATATGAATTTACACTTACTTTGTTATACTTATTAGTAAACTCGGCCTGTATAAAGTTCCAACGATGCTTGGTTTTTAAAATACAGGGTATTAAACATTCTAGCTGCAGAGTTTTTTTTTACAGTGAGCAACTAAACAACTATTGAAGCTAGAAAGATAATTATTTGGCTGCGTTTCCTCTCTGAAGAAGATCCTGTCTTACACCCCAACACACAGGAAAATCTACTTTTATAAATTTTACCATTATTCATTATAAATAATATGGACATCAATTACACAACGTTATTATTTGTCTTGTCTTGTCTTCAAACCTTCAAACGTTATTTGTTATTTCGAAAAATAAAATGTCAATTGTCAAAAGTAAAAGTCCAAAACAAAGAAGAAGAAGACGATACCAGCCCACTTGCGAAGCGAGAGCATCTATCGGCCAACTAGCGAACTAACCAAAAAACCGGGACAGAAATTGAAACAAAGTTCTCCATACTACAACCCTATACATGTTTGGACGCCACCTATCGTCAAAGTAAATAAACTGAACTATGTCCGGTACTAGGAAATATCCGATACTAGGAAACTTTCCCCTACCCTGTATTAATGGCGAATGCAACAGAATTTTATTATAAGTCGAACAAGCAGAGTTTTCAACGAAAGGTATCCTAATTTAACAAACAAATGAACCAACAACGTAGCATCGAATTTAAAAAAAGTTTTTTTTTAAGTTTTTGATAAAAATTGTCATTTTTTCACTTTCCTATATATAAAATTTTACCCTTATGATTCGCCACTTAATAATAAATTCGGTTATAGTAAAAACACCCCATTTTATACTTTCTTTTCAATAATTGTTCAAGATAGTTTCCCGAGTATTTCAGCCATTTGGCGCATTCTAAAACTTTCAAATTCCTACGACTTTGCAAAAAGTATAGAATGGAAAATACTTTGCCAATCGTTAATTGCATCGCCGTGGAAGTTAAATTAAAATTCAGTAAAAATAATAAGCATAGAATTAATTTGTTCTGGATCCTTTTTTGTATAACCGGCTCATTTTAATGCAAAATATTGATTAAGACAGTTTTTGTAAGAGGTTGTGAATCCACTAAAGATTACCCAAGCAGTAGAAGGCATTTGGACACAACCAATTCTAATGTTTCCGGAAAAATAGAAACAATGGTTCTTTCGTTTAAAAGAGTTTATCATTGTTAAAACGTTATAATATCAAATATACAGGGTGACACTGAAAACGGGAATAAATTCGGTAAAAAGAATTCATCCATTCCTTGACCTTTTATTTTGATTTAACAGTTTCTTTTGCATTTTATCTTTCGTCAAGGGACATTATTATTGATAGTAGATAGGTTATTAAAAAAATAAAAAAGTCAAAAAATGATAGTAGTAATAGATTTCCTCCCTGGCTTCTGCGCAGGCGTGTGTCATTGTTTTTCAGCTGTTTTGGGAGTTTTTTGGCTGTTTTTGAGATGTTTTTGCTGTTCTATTACTATAACATAGACATTTTTATAAAAGCAAATTTAAAAAAAATGGCTTCGAACTTCAACGTAAAATTGAATTAAATATTGATTCTTAAGTCGATTTCAAAATTTCATGATCCAATATAACATAATTTTTCTCTTGTGTTGACCATGAACGTTATTAACATATTATGTCAAGGAATATTCATAATATGATACTGATATTTTAAATTTTATTTTATGAATAAAAATCAAAATACAAAATAATAAAAAGTTGTATACCTATATCCGAACTGTCAGTACCAATTTGATAGTAAAACGTAAACAGTAAAGTTTGAAGGTATCCAATGTATGTTCGAGAAAATGTGTTGTCATATTCTACAGTATGAATATGCAGGCTTAAAGAAATTTTTATTGGTATGTACCAAATGTGTATTTATTATTAAATAATATTTTTCATGTACCTACCTATATTTTATCTAAACAACATTTATTTATTCTTAGACCAAGCACTATTTTTCGAAAATAAACCACAAAAACAGGGTTTGCAATTTTTACAGGAATTTCTGTATCTCCGAAACTAAAACTGGTGAATGTTTAAAAATTGGTATATAAATTCCTTTAATAAAATAATAATATACGTGTTCCGTCATTTTTCAAAAAAAAGGGTGTAGCGTATTTTTAGGGTGGTATCAATAACTTTTTATAATTTTAAGCAATACTTATTGCTAAAAATTGGTACTATGCTTACTCTGTTAAAATAAGCAAATATGTGTTTCGATGTTTTGGGAAATTTTTTTCCTAGGGGGTTGAAATGGAGGGGGTAAGTTTCCAACGCAACCGCTAGACAAAAAAATTAAAAATGTTTAATTAAGTTCTTTTGTTGAAACAAATAGACATATTATATTTAGATATTTACGAAAATTTTTCTTCTAGGAGGTGAAAAAAGGTGTAAAAAAGTTTTTATTGGAAATAGGTATTATCGTAACAAGTGTGGAAAGAGACACTTGTCCGCATGCAACTGCCGCTACGCGTCTTTCTGGCCAGTTTAGAGCAGAAAGGTGACTGTCCGCATGAGTTAGGATCAACATTTTTCCTACAACCGTTTTTTATTTTTGATTTAAAATTTTTTTTAATTTTAAAATCTGATGCGTGTTGAAAAACGGATCTTTTTAAACTCAAATGCGTGCGGATAAACAGCAAATCGCACACGCTTGTGGAAAAAAATATTTTTGGTTCGAATTTCTTGAAACTCGGCAAAAATACTCTAAACATAAGTAATGAAACAAGTGTTTCATTTTTTTTGAACGCGTCGGCTCCTAAAGGAATGAAATAGGGTTATAAAGGGTTATATTGGAAAAAAAAATTCTGACTGACTTTCTTAACGTATTTCAATATTCCAATAAATTCTACCCCAAAGGTGTTTTTTAACGTAAAGTTCATGAAAAGGTTCTGTAATCATTATTAACGATATGTAATGAAAAAGATTTATTTTTTGTACAACTGTCAAAATAAGTGACTTTGGTTGGATGCACAAAACGCCTCTATTTTTCACCGTAAAAAATGTTATTTTTTCACGGCTATAGTGATGTTTTTATATAAATTCAAAAATTAATTTCCAAAACATTTTTTATTAACATTTTTTATAATAAAAGTAAATCAAATTAATATATTCGATTTTTCCTTCAAATAACACAGCACCTTTACCTTCCTTATGTTACACTATTCACGAAACTACGTTCTCATGTTGTATTTTTGATTTAGCGGGTAAAAGATTTGATACAACGATCTTCGCCGCATCCGTTATTTCTTGAGGAGTTTCTCTATCGCTATCAGACATTATGGTACTGAACAAACTTGAGCATAATATTGTAAATTTTTTGACTAAACACGAAAAACGACAGAGTTGACATTTTAAACAATTGCAGATTTTCATAGTAATCAGAACAGGTGTAAAAAAATACCTTAAATAAAAGCTATAAATTTTAATTTGAAAGTTTTGTTCTAAACACGATAAATAGTTTAATATATAATTATTAAAATAGTTAATAACAAACAGTTGTACAAAAAATGTTGTGCAAAAGTATTTTTATGGCACATTTGATTGAATTTTTAACCTCGACCAAACGGTCTTGATATAAATTGACAATCTCATGTGTCATTAAAAAAAACACCTATTTTGTGCACCTCAAACAAAAATAACTATTTAATACCTGTTGGGGAACTAGCCCCAATCCGGGTAATTTATTTCTTTTTCTAACATTCTTAATCCCAATATTAATAATTTTGGTAAGGCTATGGTCGCTGCCCCCTCTTCTCACCTCGTCCCGCTATCTTATTTCTAGGCGCTTTTTCTAGAAAACTAATCTCAGACAGGTCATGTGTTAAATTTGGACCTTTGATGTCGCCGCCGCACCACTTTCTATTTAACTGCTAACCAACGTTTACTGAGAGCGTTCATTGGTTGGCTTTACCAAACAGATGGTATGCGATGACGTGTTGATGAAGCGTCTCTCGCCGTTTTAGGCGGCGCGTCAGGGCCGCATTTTGTATAACTGTGTGCGCCACTACAGGTGTGGGCAGTCAAGCCCCATGTCTTTCGTTTCGTTGTAACTGTGTGTCAAGCATCGGTGCTAGATGCTCATTCTAGTAAATACGTTGTTGTTTTATCGACTGTGTCCTACACTACCGGTGAGGGCAGTCACGCTGTTGTGTTTAAGTTGGTGCTAGACGCTCGATCTGGCAGCCACGTTTAGTTAATTGTAAAATTACCACTTGGTGTCTGTGAACCATCGGTGCTAGACGCTCGATCTAGTAACCACGTTTAGTTTTAAATATTTTCCGCTAGTGAAAGGTAGTCATGTTGTGTTTTATTAAAAATAAATATCCTCGTTTATTAATTCAGTAATGTGACGTGAAACAGCGAATCCAGGTATGCCAAGGTGCCAGATGATTATGGTGTTTATTCAACAAGAAACCAGTAAAGGAATAAAGTATCAATAGGAACACCAGAAATCAATCGGCTGCAAGCCACATCATTTGTTGACTATTTTTATATGCATAAACATAAGCTATTATTTGAAATTTGACAAAAACTTAATTTCTTGACTAAAAATTTCAATTCGTTTGCAGCAATGTTTACGTTACCCATGACTGGGTCTGTAAATTGTGATGTTTAAATATTTACTTAATTACTAAATAATTTAACCATACCTGTCTTTTAAATTTGCGTAGTAGTAGGAACGCTTTTTGTCTCGTCCGGGTTTGTTCGGGTTTGTTCGGGTTTGATAACTTTAACTACCTTTATATCTACCAAGAAAGTTGAGTATACGAGACAATTTGCTAGAAGCTGAACTACAAACGTATCACTGTACCATTTTTGACCTCCCTTTGTTGTTTTTCCCAGTACTTTTAGCTTGGTTCTATACCAATTAAACCCGCCTAACTAAATTCAATTTTTAAACCGTTGTTTTATTTATCTTGAACCGCTCTATGGAAATACAGTAATTTCGTTTCTCTGGCCAATTATTAATTAAGTTGGCCAGTTCTTTGGTATTATTAGAAATACCATGCAGTTTTTCTTCAATACCTAATGATGAATCTTTATTTTTGATATTATTTTTATGAACAGAGGTATAAGATAAATGACATTTTTATTGAAAGAGAAAGAAAAAATGTAAGAAAGCACCATTTGTCTTTTAAAAATGATATGGGTAACTATTAAATGTTTTATTGAATAGTAGATATGTATGAATGATACCCGCTGCTTCATTTCAATAGTTTCGGTAGCTCATTCATAAAAATGGAATAGTTTTAAATTGTGCCGAATATTCAACCGTACCATAACCCGGTACACACACTACAACACAAAGGCTTATTTTAGACAAATCGTACTTTCAAGGCATACAATTACTCCGCGCATTCGATGACTCACCTGGTACTGCCACAACCACCTTAAAAAGAAGCCATGAAGTGACAGCGGGACATCGGGCAACGCCGCATCAGCTGGGAGTTGCGGATCCACAAGCTATTATTATGACGCGCGGCAACGGGCGAATTTTTTATTCTTTCTGATATTTTTTGTGTTTTTTTGGCTCTGTTGCCACTATATTGATATTGAAAAATGTACAAAAAAAAATAGTTTTGGATAACAAGAACAACTTTCCTAATTATTAAATAATAGTAATATTGCGTTCAGAAGCTGTTTTTGTTTCACTCCGAGTAGATTTATTGGATCGATCACAAGTAATATTCTATTATAAAAATTATTATCGTCTGCGTTTAAATTACAGGATTGACTATCGACTTCCGAAGTCTCAAAATTTAGTAAACTTAGGCTTTGTTAAAGAAATCTACGCTTGTCTTAAGAAAGTCACCTACTATCTAGGTTACTTCGTTACTTTCACAATGTATGAATTGGTACCGAGACAATCTGTTTTCAAGCTGAGACCACCAGACCTGCTTAGTTTTATTTCAAAGGGTAAAATCCATTTCAAATCATTGTAAGCCAATTTATTACCTTTTAAAAAACCTTTACCATCATATCAATGTCCACTGAAACCTGATTAACAATATTTATACAGTCATTGGTCAAATCAAAACTATAAAAATATATTTCACTCTTTTCACCTGCTTTTAAAACACTTTTATAGTTAGAGTTACACCCAGGAATACGTCAGGGGCTTGCCATGTTGATAAATAAACAAACTAAAAGAAAAAAATAGTACCCACCTAAGTAGGTACCTAGGTATCTAGAGGTATCCTACCTACTTATGAACTATGTCAACTAGTGATAATTTTAAACTAATTCACATATACCTTCAAGTTAAATAAACACTTCAATATTTAATAAATTAACTGTAGCCACAAAACAATAAAGTTTATCCCAAAGAGCTAACTAGAATACAAAAAACACAACTTTTAAATTAAAACAAATAAAATTCTGCCGCCATTTATAAGACCCGTAAACAAACCGCCAGGCCGGCCAGGCTGTTGGATTTTTACTTTATTACTGCTATTAGAGCAAACCCGCATGAAAATTTTTCATCAGTATTTTGTAGAGGTTCTTAGCAATCTTGTCACTAAAATTTTCTATTAGATATTATACACTCCCGTGCAGAGAAAACGGACACTCTAAAATTTTGATTAGGTTTTAGCCTTGATAACTTTTATTTTTCATCCGATTTTAGTGATGTTTTTATAAAATTGCAGATACAATTGTCAGCTTTAACGTGTATTTTACTAATCTTAAGTAACTTTGGTTATTTCACATATTATACAAGGATAATCGAAATGCTGTTTTTCTCTCTAATTTCAAAACGCCCTGTGGAATAATTAAGTAACAAAATTATTTTAAATTACCAATTTTAATGTAAAGTCATCTATTCTTTACATTTTATTTTTGGTTTATCTGAATACATGCATTCAGTCTCACATAATTTAAATTTAAATAAAATAATTTAAATTTTTACATAATTTCTTTATTGTTAAAACAAACTTAACAACTTAACAACTACCTACAAATTAATTAAGTATGCGTCAATACTTTGTATTGCCTCCTCTAGCGTTAATTACTGCCTGTACACAGTGTACACGTCAGTTCATACCATCAATAAACCCGCGAATATCGTCTTGCGGAATTCCTCCTAAAGTGCCCCACGAAGCTCGTTTTATGTCGTTGGTACCACTAATCGAGTTCTAACGCATCTTCCGAGCATGGATGTCCCACACATGCTCTATAGGGTTTATATCTGGAGAACATGCTGGCCAGTTCATTTTCTCAATCCAAACTTCTACCAAATATTGAGTGACGCACATTGCGGAATGTGGTCGGGCATTATCTTGCCTCAAGATAAAATCATCGCCGATAAATGGAGCAAAAGGAACTACATGATTCTCGATAACCTCCTCAATATACCTCTGTGCGGTCAGCGATCTTCTATTAACAAATACTAATTCAGTACAGGCTTCCCGTGATATTCCTGCCCAAACTATCACTGAACCTCCTCCATAACTAAGCCGGGGTTGAACGAACATTCAGCAAATCTTTCGTTCATTCGTCTCCACACTCGCTCGTCCATCTGGTGAGTTTAGGCAAAATCTAGACTCATCGGTAAAAAGTACACTGTTCCATTGTGCCAAATTCCAATTTACATGTTCACGAGCAAATTGTAATCTTGCTACTCTATGACGTGGGAGTAATCTACGGCCTGTTGCTGGTCGGCAAGAATTCAAACCTACATCCTTTAATCTTCGACGAATGGTCCAAGAACTGATACTTTTACCTCGAACTTCTCTAAGATGATTTTTCGCCTGTACTGAAGTCAATCGGCGATTTCGAAGGGTTTTAAGAACAAGAAACCGGTCATCAACTGCTGTAGTCTTGCGTTGCGTACCACTACCCGCCCTTCGTGAATTGCTGCCTGAATCCCTAAAGCGTTTAACTAGTCTTTCGATGGTAGAGCGTCTGGTATTAAGTACTCTGGCCACATACCCATAATTTCGCCGGTCCTCCACTAAAGCTACAGCTTTCGCACAATTTTCAGCACTTAAGACCATTGCCAATACACAAATTTACTGCCCAACTCACAATAAAGTGTCAAACAACCAAGGACATAGCCACCTTGTAAAAAAAATCTGAATTTATATTGGAGTAGAAATTATGTCAAAATTTAAATTATTTTATTTAAATTTAAATTATGTGAGACTGAATGCATGTATTGACATAAACCAAAAAATAAAATATAGAGAATAGATGGATGACTCTACATTAAAATTGGTAATTTAAAATAATTTTGGTACTTAATTATTCCACAGGGCGTTTTGAAATTAGAGAAAAAAACAGCATTTCGATTATCCTTGTATAATATGTTAAATAACCAAAGTCACTTAAGATTAGTAAAATACACGTTAAAGCTGACAATTGTATCTGCAATTCTATAAAAAAATCACTAAAATCGGATGAAAAATAAAAAAGTTATCAAGGGTAAAACCTAATCAAAATTTTGGGGTGCCCGTTTTCTCTGCACGGGAGTGTATTATCAATCGAAAACCAGATAAAAATACAAATGAATACGAAAAACCGCAAAGTTAACACCTTCGTCGCGCGTAAATTAGGTACATACTAAACCATGGCTAACCTCAAAAAGTCACGTGACACATGGATCTTCAAGCAGTGTTGTCGATGTTTCTATTTCCCTTGTGGTACTGCATTTAAACCTTCTTTTAAGACTAACAAGCCATAATATTTTTAACCAAGTTAAGTAACCGCTATTCCCAAAATGCAGAAATTAAATTTTTTACCCAGTAGTCGGATGAAAATATGCCATTAAAAACATTACCGCAAAATGCGCTAAACAAACCGCACTTTTTATTTTCCAACGTAATATTATTTTCCCATTTATCTTAAGAGGTATTACGTTGTCCCGGTGCAACTAAACCTTATTTTGCTTTACGGCCAACGAGGGCATTAAGTAATTCCGCCGGAAATTTAATTCAATAATGCAATTGGGAATTACATTTTTGGTAACTTTTAATTATTGTTTATAGTTGGCTTAAAATACAGGACGTTCCGAATGGTTTATGGCCAATAATACAAGGAGATTGAGAAATATCATAGACATGAACAGTTACCGTCTCAAAAATCCGGGCAGCAGTTGTTTCTATTGTTAAGCCGAACTTTATAGACATCTCGAATACCTAAAAATTACCTGTTTTAATGACATTGACAAAAATTGTCAACTGAAATTTATTTACGGCTAGTGAAATAAATTTACAAATATGCCCCGTCATTTAAATGCTGCGGAAAAGGCCAAAATTGTGACACTGCTAGAAAAATGATGGTCAGAGAGACGGGTGGGTGGCTCAAAAGATTTCAACCGCCAAAAAGTATCTACAGTTCATGATATTAAAATAAAATTGATGGAAACACTTTCGCTGGAAATAATGGAACAGGCCTCACAGAAAAAACAATATGGTATTTTTAACAATAGCCTTATTATTGGGAGCGAACACATTCATACAAATAAAATTTAGTTGACTTAAGTGTTGTATTCAACTTAGTTTAAATATAAACATATTGTTAGATTTTACATAATATTATTATTGAATTTAAAAAAAAATATTCATCAAATTAAACCATGTATTTGTGGTAAAATGAGACCTCTAATTAAATGGAGTGTAAACTAATAGCTGATGCTAATAATATATATTTTGAAGAGACATTTGAATATCATTGATACATGTAGCGATGCTTTTTTTGCATCAAAGAGTTACATAGGTCACAACTATAATAATATATCGTTTATCACATCCTACTTTACCATCGAATCCATTATTGTATCTTTTTATACCAAATATTATAAAAGTTTTTAAACGACTGAAAATTTTATTGTACGAAACGTAGCATATTGTTTTCAATGATATGCTATTGTTCGCTCAACGTTAGTACTGTCCATACAATTATTAATATACTACTTGTGGTGCTGTTTCGGGTGGGAGAAACACGGTTCGTCATCATAGGCGACCGGCGTTCATTCGGCATTTTGATTTCAACGTATGATAACCGTTATGTGATATTATTGTGATGCATAGTGAAATATTTTTTTTCATTTGAAGAACTGTTAGATTCATGGGGCATGTCCAATCTAATTAACAATCAAGTAAGGGTAGTCTTTAAAAAACTTGAAAGTATTTTCAGGCAAGGAATATTGTTTAAGTTGAATATTTATAGGTCTACTTACCTGTTTTAGTTTAGTGTTTATATTAGACTGTTACCTACTTCATAACTCTCATAGGTAGTCTACGAAATCACGTAATAAATACATCCCTCATCCCTTGCTGTGCTTATTGCTGTGACTGTTTTATAAGTGCATAAATTCTAATATTTATTTTAGTTAACTACTAAGATTTTTGTTTTTGGTTGTGTTCTTGTATTTTTTTTATTATCAGATTTTCTTGCTTAGAGGCTATAAATATTATATTTTGTTATATTTATATCCTAAACGCTTGCACTGCAGATGCCTGCAGGCTTAGCGAACTCGCTATTTACTTAAAAGTAGGTGCATTACCCAACATTACAAGGTGGAAAAACATTTTTTTTTTAAGTTTTCATTCTGTTTTTGTTTGTGTTTACTGTTTATTTCTTTTTATTTTCATAATTAAACTTGTTTTGAAAAAAATGTGTTTACTTTTATTCCATATATACCTATATCTAGTACAAATTGAAGAAATCTTATACGCATAATTATTCAGTAGTAGAATAATCCTTTATTTTTTATAATGTACATTTTATATGTGCTATATTATTATAATAACTGAAATTATAATTATAAAGCGAATTTGTGTAGCGAACCTCAGTTTTACTTTTATAAACTAATATTGGTGTATCAACAATCAATTAGTCTCTATTTTTATAACACATATAAAATTTTATTTCAAATAATCATAATATAGATTTAAAAGAAAAGTAATGCTATAATTAAACTTAAAACAAATCTAAATCTATTCAAGAACAATCAGAGCTTAATTGCAATAAAAGCTGTGGTTTAGTCAGTATCATTTTATATTTGCTACCAAAGAACACTCTCATTGAAATCCAATTAACCATATCGTTAAATGTTCTATTAGAAACCAATGAGTTCCTATAGTTGAGACAGTGATAGTGTATATTCCGTAACCAATAATATAATTTATTTTAAATCAAACACTGTTATACTCGAGGAATATGGAAAGTAGTATAACCTTGCCGCAATAATATTATCTTTGTAGATACGATAGTATTTTTTCTGTGCTTAAAAGGTCATCGACAGAAAAACATGACAATACTCTAATTCAATACCTAATCCTAATCCTTTTAAAACGGCCGTTTTAGCTCACAATGTAACTGATTTTACGGGTTCCGTTAGAACCACACAGCGAAGAATAAAGGTCGATTTATAAACTTGACGTCCGCCGTTTTCTCTCGCCGTTTCAACTTAAAGGTCGATTTATAAACTTGACCTTCCGTTTGCGTTCGCCGTTTGCGCTCGCCGTTTCCACTTAAAATCACAGAGTTCCATAAGATCATTTATATTTGACGTTGACGTTGCCGTTTGCGTCGGTCTTGCCGTTCCCTTCCGTTCAACATAAACCAATTTTATCTTTTTCCGTTCGTGCCGTTCGTAGAAACGTAGTAGCAGATTTAAAGAGACAATCAAAATCGTATTTGTCTATCATGTGATGTTTACTATATGATTTGCAGCCATTTTAAAGTTTGTTTATGTTCTATGTCTGTCGTTTTAAGACCGCATAGGTACAAAGGATAATTCCCACTCCGGCAATTAATCTTCAAAATATTCCTTGTTCATTTTGAGAATAACAAAAACACAATAATAATCACACGAAAAGTCAAAAGAAAAGCAGGTTATGTCATTCTTTGAACGTCGCCATCGTCAAGTTTATAAACAGTCGAATTTCGTGTCTACGGACGTCGACACAAACGGTGAACGCAAACGGCGAACGCAAACGGAACGTAAAGTTTATAAATCGACCTTTAGAGATGGTTCAAATCTTCGCAATCACCCTGCATCTAAAAAGCCTTACCTAACGGTAACCAACAAAGAGCAAGGATTGGGTTATGCATTACAATATTACGGAGGTGGTATAAATGCTTGGGAAAATGTAATTTTGACAGACAAAAAGATTTTCCAATCATGTCACAGCGGAAGAGTAAGGGTATATAGACCACCAAATACCCGGTTTGATGAACGCTACACTCAGAATATTTCAACAAGCGGCCGTTTTTCTGTCAACGTTTGGGGGTGGTTGAGTGCACAGGGTATAGGAGTTTGTACGCGCCTAGAAGGTAGATTTAATGCACAAAATTACATACAAAGATTGGAGAACGTAATGTTGCCATCGGTTAATGATATGTTTCCCATGATAACTACCCGGTTCATGCTGCCCACGCAGTATCTGATTGGATGCAACAAAGGAACATTCAAGTATTACCCTGGCCTTCTAGGAGTCCAGATTTAAATTCGATGGAAAATGTTTGGGGGTTACATGATCAAGAGAATTAACAAATATAATGATTTTCGTCCAGAAAATACAGAACAATTATGGCTGAAAATACAAGAGACTTGGAATCAACTAACGCAAGAATACTGTAATGGTCTGATGGCTTCAATGCCTAAAAGATTAACTTCAGTTATTCAAAGTAATGAAAAGGCAATAGAATATTAAATACTATAGTCGGATCTGGTCTTATCGTGCGGGTCATACGATTCAAGAAAGACATACTCTCAGTTTTTGTTTTCTATACTAGCCTTTAATTTTACCCTCTAAATAAAATACGTAAGATAAATGAGACAGACTTATTCCATTTTGACATGAAAAAAACGGATATGTATTTACTTTCCAGCTATTCTAAAAAAGCTTATAATAGCACCAGCTGCGTTTTATTTTAAATATGCCAGTTTTGTGACTTTGACAGTTTGTGACAAAATGAAACAATTTTCTGGGTTTTTGCATCCCCATTCAAAATAAAATGGTACTTAATCTGATAAACTATTTCGAAAATAAAAGAAAAAGTGGAAATTCGCCAACCAATATTCAGGAAACAGTAGCCAAAGCACTGGGAATTAGTTTAAGGGCTGTGCAGAAAATTGTGCATGAAACAAAACATAACATAATACCCAAGAATACTAAAAGGTGTAAACGAAGAAAGCCAAAGACTGAGGATTTAAGCGAAAATATTAAAATGGGAGTTCGAAATGTGATTTACGATTTATACAAATCAAAAACCAATTTAACTCTTCCAGTTTTACAAAAAACATTAAAAATTCGGGGTGTTTTGGAAATTGGACTTGAAGCGTTATCAAAATTAATAAAAAATTTAGGTTTTCGCTATAAAAAAGACTGTCACTGAAGATTTTTATGTGAGCAGCCACAGATAGTGAGTCAGCGTGTTCAGTTTTAAAAAAAATATACGGACAATTACAAATCGAAATTTAGAAAAGTGGTATTTTTAGACGAAACGTGGATATTTTCGAATAGAAGTGGTTCAAAATCTTGGCAAGATGAGTCTGTAAAAAGTGTTAAAAAGAAAAAGGGGTGCGGTACGGGAAAGCGTTTTATTATTTTGCATGCCGGTTCTGCAACAGGATATGTTGCAGGTGCGAGTTTAATTTTTTCTTCAACATCAAAACGTTCTGACTATCATGATAATATGAATGGCGAAATGTTTGAAAAATGGTTAAAAGTTCAATTGATACCAAATTTGGATGCTCCGTCTTTAATTGTATTAGATAATGCATCATATCATTCAAGAATTTTAAATAAACAGCCTACTTCATCTTGGAGGAAAAGTGATATTTATGAGTGGCTGGAAAAACACAACCAAAATCTTTTACCAAGTATGCTTAAATCGGAACTCCTATCAATAGCAAAGTCTCTTAAAAAACCCAAAATATACGCGGTAGACGAAATACTGCGTGAATAAGGTCATGAGGTTCTACGACTGCCGCCATATCATTGCCAGTTGAACGCAATAGAATAAATATGGGCTGGTGCAAAGTCTTATTATGAAAAACATGTAGGTCATGGTCTTAAATCCGACCAAGTACAAATAGTTTGGCAAGATTCGTTAGATCATATTACACAAGAGTACTGGAAGAAATCGGTGGAACATACAGAAATATTAATAAGGGATTGGTGGGGTCGAGAACAAGTACTAGATGTCGAAGTAGCGCCAATGATAATTGCTCCATTCGAAGAGACGACGAGGACTTTTCAGATTTTATAAGTGACGATGAGAGTTTTTAGGCTATAATTATAAACGGTGTTTTTCGTTTACATTTTTTAGTATTCTTGGGTATTATATTATGCTTTTTTTCATGCACATTATTCTGCATAGTCCTTAAACTAATTCCCAGTGTTTTCATTACGGTTTCCTGCATATTGGTTTGCGAATTTCCACTTTTTCTTTCATTATCGAAATAGTTTATCAGACTAAATGCCATTGTATTTTTAGGTTTTAGTAGTAAAATTGTTAAAATAAATTGCACTGTTTATTATTGTCGTTTTTAATTAAAGGGTACAGTAGGTATATAATTAACGATTATATAATTTTTTTGTAACTTTTTCAACTCCCCTGTACATAATTTTTACAAAACTAATAATATTAGGTATATGTGGTGGCTATCTTCGCGATAGCTAAAATAATGAAACTATTTTTCCTTCCTTCGGTATATTTGTAAATAATCTCACAACATTTTGATAGCCTCTGTGTTGTCTGATTTGACGCATATGATCAGTGACCTTTGGACCCGCACGTTAAGACCAGATCTGACTATATTGGTTTTATTTTCTCCTCAGTTTATTTATATTGCCATAGTTTTGTAGTACTAGAGTTCTTTTAAGCTATTTCTGTATTGAATAACAAGTTATTATTGTCTAGTTTACTTTACCAAAATCCCTTTACCACTACTTTTACCTTCCAATCTATGGTAGTAAAGCCTAAATTACCAAAATTCAGGAAAAAAATTTTAGTGCCCGGGGAACCATAATCACGAGAGTGGCAAATTTATGGCGTTGCGCATGTAATCAAAGCCATACAGGAATAGACATGCGCACAGTAAAATTCTCATTTAACGAATGGGAAAATAGACAGGTCCGGGCTTAAAATATCTTACTAAAAGCTTAAGGTGGAATTCTCAACGTCATTCAATCTACTGCCAACCCAGTTCGCCTTGTTTTTTGTTAGTTTATTATTTTATTGTTTAACACTTAAATTAAATCAATATCGTCGGTTCATTATTTAGGTAATATATGTGAAATCTGTTTTTTCTTTCCTTTTCATACTTTCAACTCCACTTTAAGATGGACTACTTCTTCAAATTACATGTTAATTTCTTCCAAGCGATGAAATTGTCCAAAATGTTTTACTTATATCTTTAATGTCTCTAACGGCTGCGTTGGAGACTTACTTACTCCCTCCATTTCTACCCCTTAGGGATAAAATTTCTCAAAATATCAAGACACGTAATGTGTACCCAACGAAAGATTGCATGAGACGAAAGGGGGAATTTTGGCATAAAAACCGCTTTAAACTAGATTTACTGGTCAAACCATAGGCGTCCACAAAAACTATGATCTATGAACAAAAATACGTCTTTATTAATTAATAAATTATTTTTGCACAAATATTGCAGGCAAACAAATCTACAATCTAATTTCAAATATACATAGTTTAAAAAACCTGAATAACATGCTTGAAAAACCCAATTACAAAATGAGAAACAACTCATTTTCTGTGATACTATTAGATCAGTAATTTTTTATTTCAATACCAAAAATGGAATGCATAAATGAAATATGTAAAAGTATTCTAAAACTATAAAGACGTAGTTACCTTTTTTTTTTACAAGTCAGCAGTGTTGTTCGACGAACTACCGCCCATATTCCCATAATATAGAATTCGAGTGTTATTCCCACCCCTAGTTTTGACAATAATACACTGGCTATTTCCAGTCGCTCAACTAATATGCCAAGGCAACAATCGATTGCTAACTTCAAAATGTAATTGACATGCTGTCATTCGTCACCGTTTAGAAACGAATCTCTCGCTGAGTTGGATCAAAGCTATTAGTGATCCTGTAGTGACTATGTAAAGACTGTAACCTATTTTACCTCAACTTAATGTATAACTGTTAACTGTTATAAAACAAAACATTAATTTTGGATTGCACAAAAGCTTTTCACAATAATATATACATATATTAATTTCTTTTTTGGCTACATGAGATAATCAAGGTACTTATATTTTTAGTATGTCAACATATATTTATTTTTTGGCACAAATTGTATGCTTCCATTAAAAAAAATTCTTTCGTATTACTGAAATTAATACAATGAACACGAAATTAATTACGATCTAAAAATTTGTTATTTGATTATTTTAATGGAATTAAGATTTTTCGTTTAACTGACATTTTCGCCTATAAAATCCATTTGCTCTTAAAAGTTTTCTCAACGAATACTTGCGATAACAAAAATTTATCTCACTTTTCAGTTTAACCAGCAATTTATTGCATGTAGGAACAAAATTATATTCACAGTAAAATTTTTTCTAAAGTTAATTGAAATGTCTCCGATTCAATTTTTTGAATTATAGAGAGGCGGGGACTTTTTGTGCCAGGCAAAGATAAGGGTTTTCCCGGGCTATTTTTTGTCTTTCTTCGTTCTCCTTTCTTATTTTACACACTGTTCTTTGGCTAACCCCAATATACAAAGCAGCCTTAGCAGTACTTGATGTAACTGACAACATTTATTTTTAGCCTTCTCATCGCAAACACTTTCAACTTTCAGCACTTGCCACTATTTCTCTTGCTTCACTTATAATCGTTTTTCCGCCTTTACTTACCATCGCGTACCACTACTGATATCTCGTTGTCCGCGAGAATTGGCCAGACTACAGCGAGTCGCCTATGTTTTTAACAATGATAATATATTGATTTACTCCGATCCTTTGCGCTGGTCCACTATTAGTCTCGGCAGATTACGCGATGTTGCGCGATCGTCAAGCGATCTGACTTGTGAGACATGTGTTATTGTTTTAAATTGAAAGGGAATAATAAATTAATGTCGTAATAATATCGGTTTAAACCGGCAATGCGTGAAAACAACTCCAGGTTTGTTGCAGGCAAAAATTCCTGAACATATAAGCCATTGATAAAAATGTTATTGCAGAGGGGTAATATATTGCGCAACAGTGTAAATACTTGACCACATTCTTTGAGGATGCATTCTTTTAATGGTCGAACTTTACTACTTGCTTATTTTAACAGAGTAGGCATAATACCAGTTTTAGTTTTCTAGATAAAGAGATTGCTATATGAAAATTTCAACTCCTGTTCTCTTTTAAAACTATTTATATATTATTTATTCTTAAATGACGGAGAGGGGTACGAGCCCCTTGTGCCATTTCCTAGTTACGCCACTACGTTCATACAATTTTTAAAGCGATCCATCTCAGTTTTACTTTCTTTAAAAAGTTCCTCGTAAGGGGGTTCAAATTAAGATAGATTGAAAACAATAAAGAACACCTCATTAACTCCTGGCGAATAAAAAGAGAATATATGACTTCATTTAAACGGTGGTGCTTGAAATGCACTAATTCAAATTTTATGCAGAATGAAGGTGCCTTAAAAGGTCATAAAAGTAATGCGACTGTTTAGTGAACCAAAATTGAGATTTATAGCTAATACTGCTTTGAGAGTTTGATGATGTATCAAATCATCCAGAGTGGGGCTTAAAGATTTCAATTTATGATAAAATGGGTTTGGTTTGCCCTAAGAAGAAAACGTAAAAGCAACTTTTCGTTCAAAAAAAGATCTTTGGTTAGTAAACAAGCTCAGAATTATGTTCCAAGTAAATCCTCTACTGATGAGGGCAAAAGGACGGGATATCACTTGTTAAGACTACGCGATAGCATGTAGCATGCGGCCAGAACCTCTTTGATAAGTCGCATGCGTGCTTATACTGTGATCGCTGTATAAACAAACCGCAACGAACCCGCTCGTTTTCTGAAAGATGCCAACAGGCAATTGTCATCGATCAGCTGATATTTGGGCATGTATCATTGCGATCACAAAAAAGTAGTACAACAAAATATAATTTAATCTGCTGGTCTATTATATTAGTTATTTACATTACCAGATGCGAAAGTTAATTTTTTTGGTGTGATGAGGTTTTTGAATTGCCGAGGCAAAGTCGAGGTGATTTAATACCTCCGACCACCAAAAAAGGCTTTCGAATCGTGTAATGTATTAAATTTTTTCTACTACTGTTCTCTGATCAATATATTATTAAGTAATAAACTTTGATTTTATTCAAATTAAAATGATAAAATAATTTTTTTTTCACCTATAAAATAATCCATGACAACTAGTTATTTGAGTATTGTTGACAACTAGTTATTTGAGTACTGTCAGAGTCTGTCAGTTCGATTTTTTTGTCCTGGCACCGAAAGTATTACTTTCGTAGCTAGCAACCTACTTTTTAGCTAGGAACGGATAATATTCAGGTAACTGTAACATTTAATTTCGTTTTCTTTCGTGTTGCTAGGGCCCGAAAGTTAATTTATTTATACTACTGTATATATAAATAAATTAACCGGAAGTTGATTTTTTTGGGAAGATAATAAAAATTGAAGATAGGGACATGTAAGCCATTTTGCTCTAAGACGTACTGTTAGAAAGTTATAAGCTGTCAAAGTTCAAAAATGTCACTTTTCGAGAGTCAATATCTCGGAAACTATGAAGTATAGACTAATAATGCATTTAATAAAAAATAAATATAATTTTATGTGGAATTTAAAAATGTAAAAATATACTGGGTGTTATATTTAAAAATATAAAATTCGTTCGAATTTCAGACAAACTAAAAAGCTGGCAACAACGCCAATATCGTCATTCGGTGCGTTAGATCCTCTTACACAACTGTGCCAAATTTGGTTTAAATCGGCCAGTAAATTGTGATGTTATTAAGCCGTTTCCAGACTTTATACACACACTGTATATCCACTTCTCGATATCCTTATAGACCAAGAGTTCTATCTGGGACCACTAATTCTTGTACTACTTTTTTCTATCGCAATGGTACAGTAACTGGTACAGTTAGGAATATACGTACGATTATAGATAAATTTGAAAAAGTAAATAGAACATTATTTTCGTAAATTTAATCAAGAATATCACTAGGACTTTTTCTGTGGTAAAATATGGTTCAATAGCTTAAATTTCTTCATATAAATCGGCTACATTAATGTCACTCCATGAGCTGTTTATGTCTGTAAGGGCTTGATGCCTTTTCTTACAATTGATTTTAAGTTTGTCATCATTCTTAATTTTGGTTATACCATAATACTTTATTAAACATATCTGTGTGTTGTTGAAGTAATTGAAACCGTTCTTTAATTGCCCTTATACCAGCATCCAAAATCTTAAAGGATAAATTTACTTTAAATGACTATTCAGGTGATAACATAAGTTCATCCGAGGGTTCATCAGTTTCTCCATACTTAAAATGCCTTTTTTTCTTCTAATTTGTTGTGTAGGTAAGCTGGGGAATGCTCCTTTAATGCTAGCTTTTGTATCTATCTCTCTCGATTCGATTAAAAAAATTTTAAAATGTTCATCAGAACGTTTGGTAATTTTTTTTGTTTAATTGGAATTTGGCTAATTAACCATGCAGCCAGTCGCAAAGTAAAAAAAGAAGAGTATTATTTAAAACATATAAACAGGGATACACGCGTTACGCCACTGGGGTCTGTCCAGGTCCGGATCTACAGCGGGGCAAGCGGGGCGGTGCCCCGGGGCCCCCGACCCAGAGGGGCCCTCCGGTGGGGGTTGGGAAGAGGAAAATATTTAGCTTTATTCGAATACCTACATTGCAAATAATTTTTTTGTCAATACTCCAACAAACTTAAAAAATATTCTGAATACTTATAAAATCCTGCAACCTCAATATCTCACAAATTGATCAAAAAGTGAGTTGGAGCAAGAAGCTGATCTGTTTTCCAAAACTTTCTCAGACGATGTATCACCTTCTTTTTCCTCTCAGTTGCTTACTGTATGGTCGACATTTTCGGAAGAGATAAGTTCAATGAAAGATGTTAAAGAGTTAGCCCGTTTCTTGATCATTCAGAATGCGTCGTTGTCGTCCAGTTATCCAGATGTGTGCACAGCACATCTGATGTTCCTTACTGTCCCTGTCACTACTGCGAAAGCTGAACGGACTTTCTCCAAATTAAAGTTGATAAAAAACTACTTGCGTACCTCAATGGGACAAAGTAGACTCAGTAATTTAGCGCTACTGTCCATTGAAAATCGAAGAGCGCGCAAAATTGACTTTAATGAAGTGATAAACAAACTTGCCACTATAAAATCTAGAAAGAAGTGTTTTTAGTTGTAAGTTCTTGCGTTTGTGACAAAATATCATGAGAGCGCGGTGTTTACGTAGATTCTATGTGTAGAAGATTGCCAGATTATAGTAATATAGCTGTTCCAACAAGTTGGTATAAGATACAATAAATATCTACATTAACAAAATACTGTTATTCTTACCCGACATTAATACTGTGGTATTATCAAAAGTAATTTCAATAAGAGGCCACAAAATTTGTTTTGCCCCGGGGCCCATTCAGCTCTAGCTCCGGCCCTGGGTCTGTCTGGGCGACTTTATTTTAAGACACACAGGGAATGAAGACCACTGAAAAAGGGGATTACATAATATAAGGAAAGAATGGGGCAGGTTTGTTTTTTTAGATAATTAAAGAATATAAATACGTTACAAGAACAATAAATATTTTTAAATTTCCTGGTGATAAAAGTTATAGGATATTAAAAGGGCACTTGACTTTATACTCTTGCATCAATTGCTCGAAGAGGCTATTAACTTAATTTTCATACTTTTTACACTCCAAGAATAGATGCTCCAAATTACATCTGACATTGTACAAATCACATTTGTCCTAAGGGAAAATACTTATTTTAGTTTTAACATTTTAAAAATAACTTTTTTAAATATTGAAATGGTTGATATGATTTACATTATTGGAGCAAGTGACAAAAATGCATTGTTTGCAAGAAGACATTATCAAGAAATATATCCAGAAAGGTGACAACCCAATAAACGAGCTTTCGAAAAATTGATGGAAAGGTTTGACAGAACAGGAAGTGTGGCATATAATATAAATAATAATAGAAAAACTGTTGGTACGAAAGAAAATGAGCTAAATGTTTTATTGACTTTAACTGAAGATGTTGGTCAACGACCTCAGGCACAACAAACTGATATTGCGAGATCATCCGTACAAAGGATAATATGGGCCCATAAAATGCACCCATACCATGTGCAGTTGTTGCAAGAACTTCATGAAGATGATTTTAATAAAAGAGTAGTTTTTTGTAAGTGGGTGGGGGGAGAACAATGGAATCTTTCTAATGATGTGCTTTTTTGTGTTGAAGCAAGATTTCACAAAAATGGAAATGTAAATAGAAATAATTTTCACTATTATGCGACTACTAATCCCCATTTTGTTAGATTGCACTCTCACAATAGGTGGTCCTTAAATGTTTGGGGATGAGTGGTAGGGGACTGTGTAATTGGACCACATTTTTTAGAAGGTAGAGTAACAGGTGACGTATATTTAGACTTTTTACAAAATAATTTGCCACAATTAATTGCCCATGTTCCACATGCCATTAGGGAACGAGGCCAATTAATGATCATTCGAATGAGACTTACGGTGAACGATGGATAGAAAGACGCGGACAAGTTTTATGGTCACCCAGGTCACCAGATCTGACGAAAATGGATTTTACTATTTCGGCGTACATGAAAGATACAGTTTAACCAGAGTTATTGAATTTTTAAATTCTTTATATTTGGATGTCAACAGTTTATAAGAAATTTTTGATTTTAGATTTTATAATTGAGGAATATAGGTAATTTTATACAATCATGTTTTTTTCAAAATTTTAGGAATTTTCCATTTTTCTTGGCAATGTTGCAAAAAAATGAAAAAATAAATATACTGTCATATAAACAATTTTGTAGGAAAGACAAAAATTCAAAAATGGGTGTCCCATTTAAACAAATAATATATTTTTTCCGAAAATCGATAGGAAATGTTGACATTTTTGACAACTTTTTTGAAAGAAAAAGTCAATATTTCCTTGCACTTCGTCGTTGCTATGCAACGGAAAATAACTGTAAGGAAATATTTATTTTTGTGCTGTACGGAAATGTTATTTCTGTACAGTTGTTTGCAAACTAAAAAAATGATTGAGAATTACAGCTGTATTCATAAAACAAAGTTTACAAGAAGGTTAGGCTAAATGTCACTGTCCCATAAGAATTTCATTGAAAGTTATCAACGCACGTAACCTCTTTGTACGCCTTTTTTATGAATACAACCGTAGTTGTCGAAATTTAAACACATTATAACATACATTTTAAAATTAATTATTTGTAACAGTTATTTGACAATTAGTACAAGTATTAAACATTGGAAGAACATTGGAACTATTAGTTTGTTGAATATTTTTAACACTAATAATTTTATTTTATTTTATTTGTTTGACAAGAATTGGGTATTGGGGAAACATCAAATCTAGTAGGGTTATTTTGTTGATTATTATCTGCTGCGAAAATTGTATTTGCCACCTGTACTTTATTAGTAAGAGACTCTTCTATATATCCCTCAGCGACGTTTGATGATTTCCATCCGCCCAGCCTCTTTAAGCTAGTTATATCTCCACCAGAGTCAACCAAGATCGTGGCAGAAGACCGACGAAAACAGTGGCCGGTATATTCGGTCGGATTTGACAAATTCAAATATGCAGCTACTATTTTAGGCATTTTTCTAAATTGGTGTATTCCTACTACCTGTTTACATCCTTTTCCGTTTTGGCACTTAAAGAAAAATCGGATATTATTCATGTCTCCTGGTCTTAAAGCCACATACTTGCGGTAAATATTTAAGTACATTTCATTTACTACAAATGATCTTGATGTATTCGTTTTAGAGTCTGGTATTTTTACTAAAAGCTTGGATTGTAGGTCTTCTATATATTGTAAAGTCATTTTAACTAACTCGTCCATTCTACAAGCTCCGGAAATACCAAATATTACAGCAACCTAAAACAATAAATAAATATGTAAATAACCCGAATAAAAATTGAAGTTATGGGACTTACCTTAATCATTAAATATTCTTTATCTGAAGCTTCCTGTATAAATGTCTTGATTTGTTCTTTAGTTAAAATCTTGGATTTTTTTGGCCTATAGCCTTCACTCTTCCGTTTCAATAATGAACGAAGTTTTGGATATTTTGATATATCCACATTATGTCACATTACAAGGGTTGCTTTCAACATTGAATAGTTCGACCATAAAGTTGAAAATTTTATCTTGGCACCAAGCCCCAAAAAGTATGCCATAACAACATTTTCTGAGAAAGAACATGCATTTTTATTCTTCCGATATTCCATAAAACGATTGTATGAATAATTATATCTTTCTTTGGATTTTTTTGGCAATAAATCCAATGAGACAGTATTTACTGCTTCCGTAAGTTCTGGGGGAGTTCCGGAAATGGAACGGTCATCATCACTCATCATTTTAAACGACAAACTTTTCTTGCGTCAAGTTTGACAATTCAATATTACTTTATTTCCATAGTTACAAAACCAATACCTATTTCCTTGTTGGGAATAAAATAATTACAATAATGTTTATTTTAAAAATTATAACAAGTTGATTGTATCTAATAAGTTCCTATCAATTTTCGGAAAAATAGTATGTTTACCTCGTAGAAAAAGCACATTCCCGAACTCCCTACCTCTTTACGGTCGTCCGGGAATGTTCAGCTTTTCCTACTAGGTATACAATGTACTATTGTTGTCCTACTTTTCTGGACAAAAAAAAATATTTTAAAACATGTATTTGTTTATACCTTACAACTTTTGTAAAAACCTTTTTTGGAAAACTCTAATAGTAGAGCCGATATATTACTTTGTCCCACAAATGGGCCAGCATGTATTTACAGCCCTATTTTAATCTTCACTTTAATGAAAATTTGTTAAATTACTTCTTCATTGTATTAAAAATCTTTGCTATACCCTGCGCCAATGGTGTTGACTGATTCACAGACATGTAACATAAGAAGATAAAACATTCCATTTATCAAAAATCATTTGTTTACAATCAGACATGCTTTCAAAGTTTCAGAAGTTAGAAGGAGATGGCTTTAAATAATTGCCAAAATAAATGTCAATATTGTAAGCTGTAAAAACTCGCTGTTGTCCTTACAGTGCATTGACATCTGTTTTTTTTTTAGGATCAAAAGCAATCCATATATTTTCAACATTTACTTAAAATACAAAAACTACACCATATTCAAAGAACTGGTTAGTTTGGAGATATAGGTAAGTAATATTAAAGATTTCGTTTTCACGAAAGGGTTCATAATGTAGAATAATAAAATTAACACATTTTTCGGTTAACAAAAAATGTTAAAAAAGTAACTATTTTAAGTCAAGCTAACTGGTAATTTCTATAAATATACTTCAATCCGAAATGCATATTTTTGAAAAAGAAGTGGAGTGGTGGCATCTAAACTCACTTTTCATAGTAGGTAACTATAAATTAAAGCTAAGTTTATTTTTCATACGAGTATATCGTTGGGATTTTGTAATTTTGTGATCCGTAACAACTGGTAAAAATCACGCTTTATCAAGCTGTGTTTACTGATGTGGCAAATCGGATTTAGAAAATACGATAAGAGCCACTTATTATAGTCGATATTCTATAAATTGAGCTGTATTGTTTTTATAAATTGCCTTAAAGAAAAATAGCAGATTTTGTCAATTAAAGATCTAATGTTATTTGTAATAAACAGTGTGATTTAGTTTGATGACATCATGAAGCGTTTAACGGGCTTCAAAGAGACCGATCTCACAACCAGGGTTGGCACATCTTTTTTTATTATTCTTTAAGTTCTTCCTAATAAAAATGTTTTTTCTATATCAGTATTCAAATGTAACTCAGTAACTCTCTTTGAAAGCTAGTCTGCAAATATACTTCAAACCAAGAAGTTTTGAGTGTGAAAAAAAGAACAAGCCATTCACTATTATTATTATTATATGTTTTTAGTCTTTAAGAACTATTATTTACAAAAAAATAATTGAAATCAAAATAAAAAGGAGTTTCATTGTTAAAAAAAAAACCTAATTAGCAAACCCATAAATTTGGTAGAACTGACAATTGTTAATAAGGTATGCAGTTAATATCTTAAAAACGGTCGGAGTTAATATAGACAAACTTTGTATTTTTGGAATCAGGAAAGAAATATCTAGAATTTTAATAAAATAGATACTGGGTTTTAAAAATCATAACTTGCTTATTCTTTTGGCATTGTAGTAGTACTTTGATAATTTTTTGCTTAGATTCTGATGATTCAGTAAAAATCCTAAGACTTTTATATTTAAAGTATTTTTTCTATTTTCTATTGTTCTCGCTTTAAATAGGGGTCTAAATACCATGCGAGCAAAAATTATTTACATAAAAGAGGGCCTTGCATCTAAGGCCGCAATGCTTAGCCGTAAAGCTTAATACCTGTTGGGTGTCAGTAACTACCTGAATTAACAATCAATCAGTTATTCCGTCATCTTTGACAGTCGTTACAAGTAATTTGATTCATCGCTAATTTTTCCAATTTCTTGAACAATTTACACAATGGGCTTTACGGAACAGCACAAAACATTCATGGTTGAAGCGTATTTACGAAACGGGGTTAGAGTAAATGGTGAGACAATCCGGGTTTGCGCACGGACGATTTTCACAAACATTTTCCTAACGTTGCTTTAATTGCTGGGAATTTTTATCATTGCCTGAAAAGAATAGTGGCTGTGTTTAGGGAAACAGGTTCTATACAACACAAAAAAGGAGCAGGAAGATCATCTGTAAGAACAAAAGAACTTGTTGCAAACGTTCGTTAAATAATGCAAAATACGCCAACAAATTGTATAAGACGCCTGTCCCAAGAAGTGGGAAGATCTTATGGAACATGCAGGACTATTCTTAAGAAGCAGCTAAATTTATTTTCTTATAAAGTGCAAGTATTCCAAGAAATACAAGAAGCAGATTTTGAAAGACTCTCAATGGTTTACCCAAAATTTATTGGAATAAAATGATTAATTAGACCTGACATTTTTTTTGGATGAAGCCTGGTTCCAACTCTCCGGTTATGTGAATACTCAGAATACACGCATGTGGAGTAGTGAAAATCCCAATTTTTTTGTAGAGTCCACATTGCACCCTCAAAAAATTGGTGTCTGGTTAGCTGTTTCCCGAAGAAGAATTGTTGGTCCTATTTTTTCCATGACACAGTTACAGCACAGCGGTAGAGATAATATTTTGAATCCATTTGTGGAGCAATTACTTGTCGACGAACAACGTTTTGGATATTTTCAACAGGACGGTGCAACCGCCCATACAGCCGCCGAAACTAATAACAGACAGATGGATCAATTTTTGATCAGACATTGAATTCCCACATAGATCACCTTGTTTAACGGTTATGGATTACTTAGTTTTTCCCCATTTAATGAACACTATTTTTAAAACACCAGTTGCAAATTTAGAACAATTACAAGAAAGGATTATCCAAAAATGTGGTAACACTTCTCCAGAGATGCTGGTCAACACTTTCGAAAATATGAAGAGACGTGTGAATTTATGCTTGGAGCATGGCGGTGGCCAATTTCAGCAATTTATGTAATTATTTTTCTTTTTCTTCTGTATATTCTTACTTTGTTAATTTTGTAAACAACAAAAATAAATTTGTATTTGTCTACTTACTTTATTATACTCATTAGTTTGGCATATCATGTCATAATATGAATTTGACAAAATTTTAACCTAGATTTGGTTAGATATATCGTCCCCATATCATTGTGATCTAAACCAAGCCCCACATTTTTTAATCCAAGCCCTCTTTGATGAATAATTTTTGCTCGCACGGTAGTATTCAGTTGTGTCCAAAATAGCTGTTTTTTGAATTCTTGCCCTAGACGACATAATAAGAAAATACTGAAAATGTTCCGAGATATCAACTTAGGTTATAAAACGACGTTAAAATATAACATAAAAAACACTACTAACAAAATGTGACTTACTTGAACATTTTTATTTTTTGCACGGCTTTCTTTTTGACCCTGTATAGTATTCAAGTGCATTAATTACATTATAAGCGTACCATTCTATTAATCTACAAGAAAAAAATGTTCTTTCAAACTCTGCAAACCGCAGTAAAATCCGCAATGCCGTTTCCGAACTACCCCAGTAATAAAGGTGTTAAAAATACAATTTGTCGAACTTTCTGATGAGCGGTTTACTATCTATCCTTTATACTTTCTTGATATATTATGTACCATACGGTAACTCCGTGTAGAAGTTTGCATAAAGTTTAAAAGTTACGTTTCGTCGGCTTTTTAGGAAGTTAAAACCTATTCAAATCAATCAAATCCCCATATATCCCTGTTGATGGATCAATCTGGCTGTTGTCAAGATAAAGAAAGAAACAGCGACAGCTCAGCCTTTGTGGTAATAGCATGCCTTATCCTTATTTCAGATCGATTAGTAGCCGAATGGGATTGGGCCATATTCTGGTGAAAGAAGATAAACTTCATTTCGTCAAAAAAAAAGGGTGTTTCTCAAAAGACGGTCACCCCTATAACTTTTCTGTATTTATAGATATTAAAATGAAATTTTGAGATTATGCATAAGAGATGAGTCTGCATTTATTGGCATAATTTTCAATTTGTTAGCACCGGTTTGACCGGAAGTGATCTTGACTTTGATATTTTAAATGGGACATCTTGTATATTTTTACTTATTGTGATTCAGCATAACATTCTTAGTAAAATAACACCCCACTTGTAATTTTTTGACGTGTTATAACATTTTTATGATTATTTTTATTTTCAATCTAGAGTGCTACAAATTAATTAAATTTGTTAATTTATAGTCAAGTAGTATTATGAAAATTAAAATTATATCATAATAATTGACTTCCGAAGTTTCACAAGCTTTTAAAAAATGATATTTTGTTTTCTTGACGTTTACTACATTTTTCCAAATGGAACGATGGTAGTTCACTAGGATATATTTAAAACGAGCATTGTTTTTCCAACAATTTGATACCATACACTCCTATGCTATTTTAAAATTGACACTGAAAAATTTGCCTTAAATCCCAATCGCCAATTTAAAAGCGTTATGCATTATTATTACCGCCCTCTCTTTTCTAAAGAAATATAAAGGCGGCTTTGAAAAACAATGGAATGGTTTTAAAAACCAATATGGTTTTAAATTAAAATTGTTAAGTATGTCATTCGTTTGTAAATCAGATAAAATGGCTATTTTACTAGAAATGAACAAATTGATATGCTTCTAATTTTTGGAGTGACCAGAAAAATTCTTCTGAAGCCGCAAGATTGTATGTATTGTATGTTTTATAAACTAATGACATTACAACTTTAAATTAAAGCCATATGGCTTTTCAAACCCATTCCATTGTTTTTCAAAGCCGCCTTTATATTTCTTTAGAAAAGAAAGGGCAGCAATAATGCATAACGCTTTTAAATTTGCGATTGGGATTTAAGGCAAATTTTTCAGTGTCAATTTTAAAATAGCATATGAGTGTATGGTATCAAGTTGTTGGAAAAATAATGCTCGTTTTAAATATATCCTAGTGAACTACCATCGTTCCATTTGGAAAAATGTAGTAAACGTCAAGAAAACAAAATTTAATTTTTTAAACGCTTGTGAAACTTAGAAAGTCAATTATTATGATAATTTTAATTTTCATATACTACTTGACTATAAATTAACAAATTAATTAATTTGTAGTACTCTAGATTGAAAATAAACATAAAAATCTTATAACACGTCAAAAAATGACAAGTCAGGTGTCATTTTACTCATAATGTTACTAAGTAAAAATATACAAGATGTCCCATTTAAAATATCAAAGTCCAAGTCACTTCCGGTCAAACCGAAAGTGCTAACAAATTGAAAATTATGCCATTAAATGCAGACTTATCTCTTATGCATAATCTCAAAATTTCATTTTAATATCGATAAATATAAAAAAGTAGGGGTGACGTGTTTTGAGAAACACCCGGCATGAACAGATCGAAAATTAAAAAAATTAAATTCATTAAGGGCGCATATAAGATAAACCCAATTTTTGCCCTCAGCTGTCTATGAATTTCTCCTAAACCGCACATACGATTTACTTCAATTTAATTAAATTAGTGGCCGAAACCTTTACAAATAATAAATATCTTTAAACGAACACATTAATTGGTTTGAGATCAATAAAACAGCCGAGAAGATCTTAATTTATACAGTGACCGGCAGAAAGTGCGCAGCATATGGGAAAGTTTTTTTTTATCTTTAAGTTTAGAAAATTAATTTTATTTTAGATAGGTTCTGCATGTTTTCAAACCAAAATAACACCCATTAAATCCGGTAAAAGTCTTATGGTATACGAGGTAGGATCAAAGATTTGAAATTCTGCTAAATGTAAAGTACCTCCATCTTTCATTTTAGAATATTTCCAAATTTCGGTTATTTTGGACAGAAAAATGGATTTAATGGTGTTTTCTGAATAACACTGTATAAAAAATAAATGGCAACCGAACAGTAGGAAAATAAGATTTTCTGTAAACTTTGTTAGAGATAACCGTCGATCATAAGTCCGATTAGTTTGTTTTCATAACATTATGGCTATTTAAAATAAAAACATAAAAATATTAAATATTTTTGCTGCACACCGTATTTTATTTTCTGAGGGAACAAGTTAATTTCATCTAACTGATATATTTTGATTTACATTGACTTAAAGCATCTCCCAAATAGTTCTTTATCCATTGAAGTATTCATAGAAAGTTTCCTTATTTTGCTTGACGAATATAATCCGGCTTTTTTAACGAACCTAACCATAGAATTTAACAAAAGAACTATAAAATATATAGAAAATAGAGGAGGACATGTAGAAATTTAAAGTTATAATAATTATTGTTATATAATGTCTTAATTAGCATTTTTTGTTTCCCATTCTTGAGTTAAAAATGTATAACCTATTAGTTGGATTATCCTAAAAGTGTATTTGATTAATGAAAATAATCTAAATATTGATCCTTATTTTGCGTGACTAATACAATCCGTTCAAAATATATTTTTAATTTAAATTTTTTTCTTTATAAATCAAAAGGAAACTTTCTATGCATACTTCAATGTATAAACAACAAAAAATATCAGTTAGATGAAATTACTTGTTCCCTCAGAAAATAAAATACGGTGTGCAGCAAAAATATTTAATATTTTTATGTTTTTATTTTAAAAAGCCATAATATTATGAAAACAAACTAATCGGACTTATGATCGAGGGTAATCTCTAACAAAGTCTGCAGAAAATCTTATTTTCGTACTGTTCGGTTGCCATTTATTTTTTATACAGTGTTATTCCGAAAACACCATTATAATATTACTTAATAAGTGTTGTAAAAAGCATTTTACGCACGAATGGAAAAGTTACGAACGACGCCGGGTAGCGGCGAGTGCGTAATTCTATGGGTGCGTAATTGCATTACAACACGTATTACGTACTATACTTTACCTACGACCTACTTATTCACACAACATCATTTAGTTTTAGTTTTCCATCTGAACTGGTAACAATATTAATAATTTAAGAACGTGATAACATCAACAAGAAGGTATATATTGTAATAATTCTACAGTATGATTATTTAAATTTACAAATGTTATTTTTTATTATATTATTTATTCTCATTATGATAATTATTTATAGGTACAGAACAATTATTGAAGACAAAAGGTATATCGTTTGTTTTGCTTGTTGAAGCATAAGTATGATTTACATTATTAGTTGCCTCAATGAAATTTTCATTAGTACTATTAGTACTATTACTAATACTTGCTATTGCAGATGATATTTTAGACGAATTGTTAGTTTGATTATTTAGGGAATTATCCACATACCCTTCAGCTACGGCTGAGGACTGCCATCCGCCGTGTCTTTTTAAATCTAATAAGTCACCACCCGCATCAACAAGAATAGTCGCGGACGAGCGTCGAAAACAGTGTCCTGTATAAGTCGCTGCTTCTGGTAGTCCCAGATATATGGCTATTTGTTTTGGAACCTTTCCTAACTTGTTAATACCAACAGACTGTTTGGTACATTTTCCGTTTATATAGTTTAGAAAAAAAGGTAAATTTGAAGCTGTATTTACTGCAGAGCGAAAGTTTATATATTTTTTAACCTTGGGGTAAAAATATTCTGACACCACAAAAGAACGTTGCCGTTTAGTTTTTGAATCGGGAATATTAATAATAAGATTCTTCCCTGTGTCTTGAATATCTGACGGTTTTATATTAAGCAACTCTTGTTTCCTGCATGCACCGCTTATACCGATTATAAGAGCAACCTAAAAGAAGATTTGAAATAAATTTACACATCTAACATTATATTGAGCTCAATATATTACCTTCATAAACAAATGTTTATCATCTGGTGCGTTTTCTAGAAAATCGTTTATATTCTTGCTTGTCAAAATCTTGGATTTTTTGGCTTTAAAGCCGTCCGATTTTCTCTTCAGGAGAGCTTGTAATTTGGAGTAGTTTGCAATATCGAGATTGTGATTTATATTAATTGTGGCCTTTAACATTGAGTAAAATGACCAAAGTTAGGAAGGCTTCATCGTTTTTGATAGTTCTTGGAAATATGCCATCATTACATTCTCGGAAAATGATTTAACGTCGTTTTTTAATCTCCATTCCATAAATCTTTGGTAAATAAATTTGTATCGATATTCAGATTTCGCTGGTAACAAGTTGTTTTTAGCAGCTTCTGCAATTTCACTAATATTGGGTGGAGTTAAATTTTCTATTTCACTGTCACTCGACGTTTTATATGTAATCAAACTAATTTTACTTTATAATATTACTGACATACAAATTTGATATGGAGAACTAGAGGGTAGGAGGCCGATCGACAATGGCCGCATTTTCAAATTCTGTTCCGGTTTTTTGGTTAGTTCGCTATTGGCCAATAGATGGCTCTCGCGTCCGAAGTGGGCTGATGTTGTCTTCTTCTTCTTCGTTTTTAATATGGAAAACTAGATCCTCTATAGTTTTTAACTTTTACTTTTGACAATTGACATTTTATTTTTCGAAATAACAAATAACGTTTGAAGGCAAGACAAGACAAATAACGTTTTATTGTAGTTAATTTCCATATTTATATTGAATAATGGTACAATTTATAAAAGTAGAGTTTGCTTTGTGTCGGGGTGTAAGACAGGATCTTCTCAGAGATGAAACGCAGCCAAATAAGTCTCTTTCAACCTCCAAAGGTAAAACCCTCTAGCTAGAATGTTCCTGTATTTTAAAAACGAAGCATCGTTGGAACTTTATACAGGCCAAGTTTACTAATAAGTATAACAAAGTAAGTGTAAATTCATATAAAAGTCCTTATTTGTTCCTTAAAGAACTAATTTAAATAAAAATAGTTATCGCGTCCATAAGAAACCATTTATTTGATAGCCCACTTCGAACACGAGCGCCATCCTATGGCAACTCGTAAAGCTAAATTACCGATGCGAATTTGGGACCGAATCCAATGCATTGCGATCGGCCTCCTACCTCACGTCCTCCATAAAATTTGATCTAAGATTATGTCAGTTTTTGAATAAGTTCGTTCCTAGCGGTTGCTAGGAAAACTGTACGATTTTTTTACCAAGCTGTGCGATTTTTTTACCGTGCGTAATAGGAATCTTACATTGATCGGAGACAGTGTGTTTTTAAGTATTTACAGTAGTGGTCGTAGGTAAAATCTAATTTTCTGTCCAAAATAAGCGAAATTTGGAAATATGATGTATGAAATAAAATTAATTTTCTAAACTAAAAGATAAAAAACTTTCCCATATGCTGCGCACTTTCTGCCGGTCACTGTATAAAGTCAAATTTCTCTAAAAATACGCCCCATCGTGGCTAAGTCACCTGTCATTTATGGCACCCTGTTGAAGTCTGATCTATTTTACGTTAAGATGTTGGCGACAGAGACAACTGGGCTAAGTTATTTTACCATCGCATTCACCATATTTTAAACTTGCACGGGAGTCTGAATGGTTTATTAGCATAATGGATAACAGCGTTAATTTTATTTACATTTGAATCATCGAACTCAGTGTGCGATAGATTAAAAGTCAGGGCGTTATTTATTGGTAAAACATAGAAATGCATTTGACATGCACTAAACTTACGAATGGAAAACGCAATGAACAACCCTGACAACATACAAGAGTTTCGCCGCTCAAATATTGAAATATTGTGGAAAAGTCAATCAAGCAGCAAGCGATGTGCGTGCGCATGTTTCGCGTTCAATGCTGCGTTGCCATATTATAATTTACGGTCGCGGCGTACTACAAAGCCGCCAAAATGTGATGTGTTTTTTAATACAAACAGCGGCATAAGCTCTCAATGAGCGCAAGATTTGGCAACCTATTGTACCTCAATTAAAATGGATAAACTGATAATATTAAATTTGTAATAGCAAATGATAATAAATGAAATATTTGTTATTGGAAATAAAAGAGATAATTAACCTAAACTGGTTTATTCTACTAGCCGTTCAACATAAATAATAAACTTTTACAATAAAAGGTAAGCTAATCTACTACACTTCTTAAATTTCATTTACTACATTCCCCTTTCTAGTTTTTTTTTACAGATGCTTTGACCAAAAAACAATTTTTTCTTTTTCTCTTCTTTTCTTTATATCTCACCCCAACATTTTCAAATGTTTCTGACTGGGCTCAATAAAACTCAGGATGTTTCAGTAATTTATTAATACTTTTAACAGATATGTTTTTCAAAACTCCCTAATTTTTACTACCCTATCTTTTTCTGCACGACAGTGTGCTTCTACACTTAACCCTCGACTCTTCAGTATGCTGGAGTCTTGATTTTTGACCTTCTGATTTTTCAATTTTACATCTCTTGTACACCATTAAAAGCTCCATTACGGCCAAATCTCACCATTATTTTCTCTTGCTAAAAACATCAGCATTTTAATTTTCACTTTGTTTCCTGATGATGAGTGTTTCTACACTCGAAACATGTCGATGTGATACTAGGTTCGCCTAGTTTTTCGATTAATAAAGATTGTGGAGAAAGACTTCGTGCTTTTCTTTTTCTGTAAATAATAAACGCCAAGAAAATTTAGTCTCTGAAAACTGACGCCTGAGCTTGCTGCGGCCCACTACTGATCTAGGAACTTTTAGGAAGAAACCAGAATCAGCTGTTAATGTCAGATGTGGGATGTGGGTGTCAACTTTTGAAACGCTTTGTTTTTAGAATTAGTTGACTCTAGTTTAAATAGCGCAACTTTAAAAATTATTTTCACTTATAATTTCCCTAGTGCATGCTCGAAAAATTAACGGATAATTTTCTTAAAAAATCATGTGCGGAAAAGTATTTCCGGTGATTAATTTGAGAACGAGGGAGATTCGGTAAGAAAATATCAAACTTCGTGTAATAGTCAGCCAAGTTATATACAGCAATTGTGTGTTTAATATTAATTATAATTTTGAAAATAATGTTAGGAATTAAGAACAAATATGAGTTTTTCGTATGTATCTTTTTCTTGGTATTAATAATCCTTTTTTTAGGTTGAAAATGTAGCTAGTGTTTTATTTCTCCCATTCAAATAATTGCCAATTTTTTTTTAAACAATCCCTTAATTTAAATATTACGTTTACTTTTTAATAAGGGTTAAAAGTAATTTTTTAAGTAGGTGGTTTTATGGGTTTAAGGATCTTAGGGAGCAAATGAAACCCAAATTTTAATTTGCCGACGTTTCGGAAAATATATTTCCTTCCTCAGGGCTAGTTAAAGTGGGCTCCACGAGTCATAATGGTAAAAAACAAATAATAAAATAAAATTAGGACACATTATGGTAAAAGGGACACGTAACAAACGGCACCGTAAACACTAGTAATTTTTAAAATTTTGTAGTACAACCTGTGCAAAGCGAGAAACCAGTTGGTTTCTCGCCTGTTTACGGTGCCGTTTGTTCCGTGTCCCTTTTACCATTATGTGTCCTAATTTTATTTTTTTATTTGTTTTTACCATTCTGACTCGTGGAGCCCACTTTAACTAGCCCTGAGGAAGGAAAGATATTTTCCGAAACGTCGGCAAATTAAAATTTGGGTTTCATTTGCTCCCTAAGATCCTTAAACCCATAAAACCACCTACATAAAAAGTCTATTGGATCATTAAAAATTTTCTGTTAAAAGTCATTATACAAAAAACCTTTTTTTGACCTATCTAAAATACTATTTTACACATTGATCACAGTAGTTAAAGTTTGTTTTTAAAGACCGATGCCTGAAACATAATGCATTTCTAATAGGATTTACTTGAGACATCAGCTCCATAAGAAATGTGTTGACCGCCATTCATTTTAGATATTCTTCTTTTGGCTTAAGTTAAAAAAATCGTTTCATTTAGAATTTTTGAGAAAAATTAAGAAATTGTTGATTCAGCTAAATAGCGCTCTCTAGCTATCGCAACGGAATTCAGAACAAATTAATTATTCATTGACTTGATAAAATAAAAGGAACTCTATTTAGCAAGTTCAAATATATTAAATTCTGATAAGTCAAACCAAAGTTGTGAATATTTTTGCGTAGCAATATTTATCCCTCCTACCAACAAAAACTTAAAAACTAAGCATGCTACCTTAAATTATTATTATTATTTTTTATTATTATTATTAGTTTATTATTACAAAAATGTTACAAAAAAAAACAATTTTTTAAATTAATAAATATTACAAAATGATAGTAAATAAGCTATTTGATCACATAACTCAGATTAACAATACGCACTAAAATAAATTAAATTGAACATATATAAGTATATAGGTACAAAACAAATTGAAGAAGAATGCACCTAGGTAACTGAATACCTGTATGTGCAAAATATAATCGTAATTCTTTATGATTTTATCAGAGAGCATCAAAATTGATCAGTAAGAGAGAACCATATTATATTATAAACATAATACGTACACTTCACCAGCAATAACTCGTTTGTTCAGAACTTATCAAGATATTTTCAATTTAAATCTCAAAAAATACTCTTAAAGGTTTTTAGGTTTTTATAGAGGTAATCTCTGCAAGCTGCACTAAATTTTTTCAAAATGTTTATATGCCTTATGTGTGGTGGCAAAAGATTATACAACTTCGGTGCCTGATAAAGAATTGAACGTAGTTTCATTGTTGTGGAGGCAAGTGGTGTCTCTAAGTTTTTTTTAACATTAGTTCTAGTTGGGTATGAATGGCTTATAAAGTTTTTGAGTTTGTCAGATTTGTGAACGTATATGCAGGCAGACAAACAATACAGTGAACGCACATCAAGAACCTCCTTTGAGTAGAGCAATTCAGTAGAAAAGCGTTTATTCTTTCTGAAAATTACCTTTAATATATAGTTTTGCGTAATGTTCAAACTGGCCAATGTTTTCTGGTAGAGTCCACCCCAAACTACCACACCATACCTAAGTAAGGACTCAACTAATCCCTTGTATACCAATATTAATAGTTGCTTATTTAAAATTTCTCTGATTATATAAAATTTATATATTAGTTTTCTGATATTTTTTGTTAACCTAAGGACATGTAGTTCCCATTTCAGATGTTTGTCAATTATTATTCCCAAATATTTAGTACTGTCAACTTGAGTTATAACATTATCAGTGTTTTGAATGTATAAGTTGTCATACTCAGGACGACTCGCGGATGTAAGCGAAAAAGCAATGTAGTTAGTTTTTGAGACATTTAGCGATAACTTAAAAGAATCCAACCAGTGCTTTATTTTGCTCATGCCATCGGTCGCATAGATCCTAACAGAGTCCCATGTAGCCCCAGAAAAAACAACAGCAGTGTCATCAGCATATGATATAACCGATCCGTTTTGAGTTGAAATGTTAGTCAGAGAATTAATGTAAGTTACAAATAGGATAGGACCCAACACTGTCCCCTGTGGAATACCCATTCTAATCTGGAGTGGGTCGCTTAAAGTATGTCCCACTTTAACAGACTGCATTCTGTCTTGTAGGTAGTCGCGGAAAACATCCAACACTGCACCCCTTACTCCATATGACTCTAGAACCTGCAGAAGTAGGTCGTGGGGCACCGTGTCAAATGCCTTGGCCAGATCCAGGAATACAGCCAGACACTTCTTGCCACTGTCAAGATTGTTTGTGACGAGCTCACACAATTCGCAAACTGCGTCCGCAGTACTATGACCGCCCTTAAATCCAAATTGGCGATCGGACAATACTTTATTTTGGGTAAAGAAGCGTACCAAACGATCTTTTAGACATTTTTCAAATATCTTAGAAAAAGTGTTTATAATACTAATAGGGCGGTAGTTGTTTACATCAGATCTGTCCCCGGACTTGTGAATGGGTTTAACTATAGCCACTTTAAAAGATTTAGGGACTTTAGCTGTTCGAAAGATTAAATTAATGATGTGGGCTAGTGGAGAAGCAATATACATGTGAAGGAGTTTAATAATTTTCGAGGTAATACCGTCAGCACCCGGAGCGCAGGAATTTTTTAGTGAGGCTATTTGATTTATAATTTCATTTTCATTGGTTGGACTTAGGAACATAGAGTATGGTGCTGTAGATTTTATTTGCAGGGGACTAGGAGGCGACTTTATTTTGTCATACATCTTGTGTCCAATTCCAATAAAGAATTCATTACAGAAATTAGCCATGTCCAAATCATCCCTGAAACCGATATTGTTATTGGCTATTTTAAGTTCAATGTCCTTATCTGTAGTGCCACAATCCGAGGCTTCATTTATAACTTTGTAAATTTTCTTAAAATCAAGTACATCTATACCTTCTATGAAGATTTTTGAGAAAATCACGCTCTTTGATTGCGGCTAGAAACCCAAAAATAAAATAATTTCCAGCAATTTCTCTTAATCACTCGTGTATTAAATATTTTTTTCCAGCCAATGGGCAAAATAATCGATTAATTGATTATAACATATTTATAAATCGATTTAATCCAAAAAAATCGATTTTTTAACATCAAAAATCGATTATGAAATTTCCTAATCGCCCAGCCCAACTTGATAGAATATGTCTTTCTGACTTTTGTAACGTATAATTAAAATTTGTTCAAATTTGTTTAAAATGAAGTTAGGATCTTTTCAGCATATTTTTAGAAAAAAATTTAAAAATATTGTATATTATTCATATTTGTTTTAAATTACGTCCTCTAACATATACCATGATAAAATTTCATAATAATTTGATGAAACAATTATTTGATTTTTAAAAATGTAATCGAAAAATCGATTTATTCGAAAAAATCGATTATAAAATTTCATAATCGCACAGCCCTACTAAACTACTAACCTACTAACGGTATTATACAGGGTGTGTTTTTTAAAGTGTTACAAGGCGATATCTCGAAAACAGTTTAAAATATTTTCTTGAAATTTTAGTGAGGGAATAGGGAGATGGGGGACATATTTAAATATATTTTTGACGTCTACCCCCTTTCCCCATTTTAAGGGGTGGGGGGTAACTTTGAAATTTTAAATGAGATAATGTACTTTCTTTTAGTAAATACGAATCTACGTAAAAAACTACGTACGTATACAAAAAATTATTTAATTTGCTCCACTGGTTACGAGATTATTATTTATTTAAAATAATTTACCATTTAACCAAATTATTTATTAAATTTTGATAAATAAAATAAATACCAATAAATCAAGTTCACATATTTTAAAATTATTACTCGTTTCCATGGAAATGCGTTGTTTTAACTAAAGTCAGTTGAGATTTTTTACGATTTAACGTTTATTTCTCTGGTCAATTAAAAATGGAAGCGATTTTAGTGTGCGAGTTGATATGTTGTTAATTTTGAGGGAATGCAGAAAAAACCACAGACAAGCTGCATTAGTGTGGGCGGAGAGGTTTCCTAATAATCCGAAATCTTACACGCCATTTAAAAGGCTGGAAACCAGAAGTCCTATTACCGGCAGCATGGAAAGGAATGAAATTAGGGCAGTTGAAGTTTTAGGAATTGTAGCTATTGACCCGCGCATTTCAGGCGGCTTGCTAGAGATGCTAGAAGAAGTCAGAAATCAGTTGTGACCATATTGCACTTGTATAAATTTCATCCATACCACGTTACACTCCACCAAGAGTGCAATTGGGTTACAAGACAAATGCAAGGAAATAACAGGTTCCTTAAGAATGTTGTTTTTTCTGACCAAAATACTTTCCATAATTGTGTCCAGGTACGATTTTAAGTTATCCCTTGTTAGTAGAAAATAAATTTCTTTTTTTCTGTTGTTTCCTTTTTTAAAGGTAAATAGACACAATATGCACTATTGGACGTCGAAAAGCCCCACTGAGAACTTTGCCAAATCAACATCCTTGATCAATTAACGTATGGTGTGGTATAATCGAGGATAGAGTGATTGCCCAACATTTCTTCAAAGGCCACCTAAATGTTGAAATGTTTGCAGATTTTTTATGGAACCAATTACCCCAATTATTAAACCAAAACATAACTCCTGACGTGGTTTCAACAGGACGGAGCTCCACCGCATTATGCGATACAGGTCCGTAATGAGTTGATAGAATTGTTTGAAAATAGGTGGATTGGTCGAGTTAATTCGGTAAACTGGCTTGCTAGGTTCCCGGATTTGACCTCCCTTGACTTTTTCCTCTGGGGTTTTATAAAGGACAAAGTGATGGCGGCAATACCTACAACTTTAGATGATAAAGACCGAATCCGCGTTGCATGCTTATTATTAAGACCTGAAATGCTACAACGGGTACGATATTCATTCGGAAAAAGAGTGACAAAGTGTTTGGAAGTTGAAGGGAGACATTTCGAACATCTCCTGATAGACGACAAATAAGTTGAAATTAAATAGTAAAGTAGTTTTTGTATTTTATAACCTAATAAATAAGAATTTCGTAACCAGGGGAGCAAATCAAAACATTTTTTCTATACGTACGTAGTTTTTTACGTAGGTTCGTATTTACCAAAAAAAAAGTACAGGGTGATCGCCTATAATGTTACCCCCCTTTAACTTCTTTGTTTGAAATTAAGAAAAAACTGTTAAATACAAAAGTTGTAGGATTTAATGTAAACTTCGTGCAAAGTATATCATCGTAGTTGCATAAAAGCGTGACAGATTAAAGTTATATTTTTTTAAATGGACTATTGCATTATTGTACAGTGTGTGTATAAAGTCTGGAAACGGCTTAATAACATCAACTATATTTCCTGCTTTCGAGTTACATCCGGTTTAACCGGAAGTTGATTTTTTTGGGAAGATAATAAAAATTGAAGATAGGGACATGTAAGCCGTTTTGCTCTAAGACGTACTGTTAGAAAGTTATAAGCTGTCAAAGTTCAAAAATGTCACTTTTCGAGAGTCAATATCTCGGAAACTATGAAGTATAGACTAATAATGCATTTAATAAAAAATAATCATAATTTTATGTGGAATTTAAAAATGTAAAAATATACTGGGTGTTATATTTAAAAATATAAAATTCGTTCGAATTCCAGACAAACTAAAAAGCTGGCAACAACGCCAATATCGTCATTCGGTGCGTTAGATACTCTTACACAACTGTACCAAATTTGGTTTAAATCAGCCAGTAAATTGTGATGTTATTAAGCCGTTTCCAGACTTTATACACACACTGTATATTTAAATTGAACCGTTTTCGACTTATTGATGTTTGAAAATTACTATATTATATTATTTAAGAAAATAAGGTCATTTAAGTCAAGATGTATCATTTTCATGGATAATGGTAACTTGGTAAATTTCGAAAAAACTCGAAAAACATGAATTGTCAGTTTTGATAAACAGTAAGAATTTCTATTCAAAAATGCCTTATTCTATTCAAGAAAAGCAGACGATTTTAATAACATATCAAAAATAATAATAATGTGAAATTGGCACAGCATTTTTCAAGTCAGTTTACGTGTTCATCATTTTGTGCTTGATTTTTTTTTAATAGTGGGCAAAATATTCAGTTCAGTATCGTCATCCTGTTTTATCCATGGAAACGATACATCTTGACTTGAATGACCTTATTTTCTTATATAATATATATAATAATTTTCAAACATAAATAAGTCGAAAACGGTTCAATGTAGATATATAGTGGTATATACAAATTATGTTTAGAATTGTCCGTAGATTCGAATAATGCAACAATATACAGGGTATTCCATTTAAAAAAATATAACTTTGATCTGTCACGCTTTTATGCAACACCCTGTATCTACGAAGATATATTTTGCAAGAAGTTTACATTAAATCCTACAACTTTTGTATTTAACATTTTTTTCTTAATTTCGAAACAAAGAAGTTAAAGGGGGGTAACATTATACGCGATCACCCTGTACATTATCTCATTTAAAATTCCAAAGTTACCCCCCACCCCCTTAAATGCGGAAAGCGGGTAGACGTCAAAAATATGTTAAAATATGTAACCCATTTCCCTATTACCTCACTAGAATTTCAAGAAAATATTTTAAACCATTTTCGAGAAATCGCCTTGTAATACTTTAAAAAACTCACCCTGTATAAAAAAAATGCTGTGCTCTTTTTCTAATGATTATTATTCTTTTTAATATGCACCCCAAGTTCATATATTTTTTCTACATTCCCCGATTAATACCTAATAAATCTACGCCAATGCAATGACCCGAAGCAAACTTCCGTGCGTTTCAGTTCATCATTAGTTTCCAGGCTCAGAAATCTGCAGTGTTCAATCAGTGTCAGACAGTCGGGCATTCAAATTGATTTCAATACATAAAATCCCGTCTAGAATATATCCAACTATCTAGTGTTTCCTTTGAAATAAAAGCTAATGCAAATATTTAAATTGACAGCGACAGGGCGGATATATCCTTAAGGGGGCATCAAAGCATGTAAAATAAACCCAATTTTTGCCCTCCGCTGTCACCGAATTTCTCCGAAACTGCACCTACGATTTACTTCAAATTAAAAATATTAAAAGACCTATCCTTAAACTATGTCTCTCATGTAGCAGATTTTCCGATTATCCTTTCGTTTTTAAAATATACTATAATTTGTGTTAGTATAAATAACAAGAGTCTGCAGGGCGAACCAAAATTTCTTATTTTCCTATTTCCATATTTTTTAATTCCGTCGAAAAGATATATTGGCAACCGGTTTGTTCGTTGTTACCCAGAGCATTTTTTTTTAATTCAATTTTTTCCACTAATATTATTTTATAAAAATATAATTTAAAAAAAATGCTCTGGGTAACAACGAACAAACCGGTTGCCAATATACCTTTTCGACGGAATTTCTTATTCTAGTTATCGCCTCCTGTTAATATGAGCAACGTTGCCAAATGTAAAAAATATGGAAATTTTGGTTCGCCCTGCAGACTCTTGTGTATAAATAGGCCAATTTTAAAAATTATTTTCTCCGAATCAATGGCCTAAATTAAAAATCTGTTACAATACACACACCGTTTGAACATTTCGCTGTTCAGTAATACCAAATTTATTCCTGTTTAATTAAATTTAACTGATGATATTTGGGGACATCCGAACAACTGCAATTATTTTTGAAATATTTATCTTAGCTATCGTTAATACCGTGCGAGCAAAAATTATTTGCATCAAAGAGGGCCTTGCATCTAAGGACGTAATGCTTAGCCGTAGAGCTTAATACCTGTTGGGTGTCAGTAACTACCTGAATGACCAATCAATCAGTTATTCCGTCATCTTTGACAGTCGTTACAAGTAATTTAATTCATCGCTAATTTTTCCAATTTCTTGACAATTCACACAATGGTCTTTACGGAACAGCACAAAACATTCATGGTTGAAGCGTATTTTCGAAACGGGGTTAGAGTAAATGGTGAGCGGCAATACAATGAGGGTTTGTGCATGGACGATTTTCACAAACATTTTCCTAACGTTGCTTTTATTGCTGGGGATTTTTATCATTGTTTGAAAAGAACCGTAGCTGTGTTCAGGGAAACAGGTTCTATACAACACAAAAACGGAGCAGGAAGACCATCTGTAAGAACAGAAGAACTTGTAGCAACGGTCGTGAAATAATGCAGAATACGCCAACAAATTGTATAGGACGCCTGTCCCAAGCAGTGGGAAGATCTTATGGAACATGCAGGACTATTCTTAAGAAGCAGCTCAATTTGTTTCCTTATAAAGTACAAGTATTCCAAGAAATACGAGTACAAGCCACAGATTTTGAAAGACGCAGGAATTACTCTCAATGGTTTACCCAAAATTTATTGGAAAGAAATGATTTATTAGACATGACTTTTTTTCGGATGAAGCCTGGTTCCACCTCTCCGGTTATGTGAATCCTTTTTCTTTCTGTATATTCTTACTTTGTTAATTTTGTAAACAACAAAAATAAATTTGTATTTGTCTACTTATTTTATTACTCATTAGTTTGGCATATCATGCCACAATATGAATTTGACAAAATTTTAACCTAGATTTGGTTAGATATATCGTCCCCATATCATTGTGATCTAAATCAAGCCCTACGTTTTTTAATCCAAGTCCTCTTTGATGCAACTAATTTTTGCTCGCACGGTAGTATAGAAGTCAGATGTACGAAAATTACTTTATTATTTCAAAATACACAAATATATCTTCAAATTATAATAATTCGATATGTTTAGAGGGTTTCTAGTGAATGGTATAAATGCATATCGCGAGTAAAAGCGATGATGCCCTCTTAAAAGTGTTTTAATATGATTGAGTTCAATTTCTTCGATAAACACAACTCTTCTCCGTTTTTTATTATTTAAAGAAAAAAAAATGTAGTTATAATTTTTTGAACGGTAGAGAAATAAATAAATCAATCTTTAAAAGGAGGGTAATTCCGGGAGTGTTGTCCCATAAAAAAAAAAGTGTCTAGAACTTTCAGTTTTCTATTTATCGTTACAACAAATAAAAAAACAACATTGTGAAGTTTCCCTAGGTACAAAATAAAATAAATCGGCTCGCAGCGACAGACAAATGGACAAACTAAAAACTCTTATGATGATGTAGACTATACTGAAACGGCGTCAATGTGATAAGTAAAAAAAACTTCGATCGGCCGAAATCCGACCTTTAATTTACCAGTAAAGTAGACGCCGAAACCTTTCCAAATAATAAATATCTTTAAACGGACACATTAAGTTGGTTTGAGATCAATAAAACAGCTGAGAAGAATTTATATAAAATCAAATTTCTCTAAGAACACGCCGCATCGTGGCTAAGTCACCTGTCATTTATAGCGCCCTGTTGAAGTCCTACCTTTTTTCGTAAAATGCGTCACGGTTTTCTAATTTGACATAAAAAATATAAATGTTATGGTAAAAAATGTCTATTTTTACCCCACTCTCTCCTATTTCTAATTCTTAAATATCGACATTTTTAAAATCACAGTTTTATTTAGCGTACAAAGTTTAGCAAAATATCCAAATTTTAAATTTGTATACAGTGTGACCAGTAAAGTCCACATCATATGGGATTTTTTTTATTAATAACTTTCCCAGATAACCAAAACTGTATCCAAAAGCGCTTAAAAAGTACTTGTTATCTGTTACTGTAGAATCGGAGAAGCGCTTTCATATTTAACTTGCAAAGCGCCCCGGCGTCCGGACGGCCGGCTAAATCCACGCGGTACTTTTTCAGCAAATATGGCCGCCGGGCTCGCTATAACGATTGCTAAAAAAGCACTTTAAAAGCGCTACCTCTGAATAAGTATTCTACGCGCTTTAAATGCACTGCTTTCAAGTGACGGAATTTCAATGCTCCAGGTCTTAGTTAAGGCACATACAGGAGGAGGCGATATAACTAAAGGAATAAATTCCGTCTAAAAGGTACAGGGTTAGGAAAAATTACCAGAACGTTCGATTATTTTAAAATATACAGGGGTTATCAAAAAACGTCTTTTATAAAAAATGTAGGGCTGTTAAAAATCTACATATCGGTGATAAATTAAAATATACAGGGTCGCCCACAAAGTTGTGGAGAATGATAGTTATATTTTTTTAAATGGAACACCCTGTATATTTTTACATTTTTAAATTCCACATAAAATTATAATTATTTTTTTTTTAATGCACTAATAGTGCATTTAATAAAAAATAATTATAGTTTTATGTGGAATTTAAAAATGTAAAAATATACAGGGTGTTCAATTTAAAAAATATAACTATCATTCTCCACAACTTTGTGGGCGACCCTGTATATTTCAATTTATCACCCATATGTAGATTTTTAACAGCCCTACATTTTTTAAATAAGACGTTTTTTGATAACCCCCTGTATATTTTGAAATAATCGACCGTTCTGGTAATTTTTCCTAACCCTGTATATGGAGTCCATATAAAGTGCACATTTTAATTATTATATTTTGTGTAATTTTTAAGATTTTTTTATGTATCGCTATAACGTAATTATTTTATTTGGTTGCACCAAAAATGAATGTACCAAAACCTAGACCTTTTCCTTTCGCAAGCATTAAATTTTCTCCAGTATTCTAAAACTTAAGGGAGTAGGGGAGAAAATTAAATAAGACTTTTAAATGCAAAATAATTTTAATATTTAATTTTTTACCTCGTCAGAAACATTTATAATTAATACATCGATAAACTAAAAGTAGCATATTAGTTATGACATTGATTAATACAAGCATTTTGGACTTGCATTGTCAAGTTTCAACTGGTAAGTATCTCCAGTCGTCTTCAGGTGAATACTAAATTAGTAAAGTAAAGTAACTACAGGTTTATTTATACTAGCTAAATAGGTGCACTGAAATATGTGCAGTCATGCATTTAATTCGAGGTCTTATTCTAAGATTACATATCTTAACAAAGGTTTCCATATATTTCCTATGTCCAATGATGTTCAAGGAAGCTGTGGCTATTCATCAAAACCTAGGTTGCTTCAGTAAATATTAGTAGACAAAAGAAATATATTGAAACCTTTGTTAAGTAGATGTAATCTTATCATAACTGCACACATATTTCAGGCATGCTTCAGTCGAGGCTTCAGTGCACCTAGCTAGTATAGACCTGTAGTTACTTTTCTTATTTAGTATTCACCTGAAGACCACTGGAGACACATACCAGTTGAAACTTTGTGATTTAAACCAAATAAAGACAATGAAAGTCCAAAATTCTTCGATCAATCAAGATCATGCATTGTCTCCAACCTCAGACAGTTAAAGACACTGTTTATAAAAATAAGATTAGACCCAGCAATAAACAGTTTTATATTTATAGATTTAATGCCTGGATCTTCGAAACTGTATAAAAGTGCTGTGTTTAAAAGATTAGTTAGTTTTGTAACCAGCTGTATAAGTACGTAAATATATACATATAAATACATAGTTGCACATGGAGACAAAAATCATTTTAGCAATTGCAAAGTGGTATATAATATGTGCCACACATACAACTTGGTAACACACAGACATAAAAATACGGAAGACATTTTAAAGATAATATATATAGTATACATACAATTTTGTTTCTTTTAAATTAGCTTGGTATCCTGGAAATTATAGATTGGACAGCAGTAAAACTAATAATTATGCAGTTCTTTTTCCCCTTCCTCCTTGTCTGTTCCTTAGATATAATTTAATTGTACTTCTACATCTTTTTCGGTGGCATTTCTTGAAAAACATTTTTTTTCTTACAGCAACGTACTACAAAATAAAAAGCAAACTTTTATATCTAAAGCACTTTTATCTACAAACTTTAACACTATTAAAAATAGGCTTTTTAAATTTTAATTTTCAATGTCAAAAATGATTAATTTTAAGATGGCAATTTTAAGTCTTACTTTAAACACCAGTGTAAAAAAATAGTTTTACTTTAACACCATTAGTCCTTACTAAGTAAGGTGTTAGAAGTTGTAACACCATGCGTAATGGTTAATTTTAATTTTGAAAAAGTTTTTAAAATATTATCGTCTATTTTAGTGCCAAGTTCAACAGTTTTTGTAAAAATAATGTATGATGTAAGTATCCCTTAAAAGTGGTTTTATCTTGTACCTTTCTACTAAATAAATTGGAACTTTTAACACTATAACATTATGAACTACTATTAATTAAATTAAAAAAAATGTCAATAATTATTGTTTTAAACAAATTCACAAAAAAATGTAGTTTTAAAAATTGACTACCTATATAGTTTATTGACACACACAGATATGAAGTGTCTATAACCATCTAGCTGAGCTTGGATATTTAAATATATACGGTTAGTAATGAAAATATACTTATAATATTGTCTTTTACATCCTTACCTAAAATTAATTTTCAAACTTCAGTCAATTGAGAAAAAGTAATCTTATTATTACGTCTTGTCCAGTTTAGTTCCTTCTGCGAAAGTGTTCTTAATAATTTGCACTTATTATTATTCGAGTTGTGTCAATGGAGTCGTCCACCTACAACTTCAAAATCCTCTCTGACCTAAAAGGTTATAGTAAAATTTAATGTACATTCACGTTATTTGCAAAATATTTATTTCTTAATTATATACCTGCGCATTTTTAGGTAAACGTTATTTAATATTTAGTAATAAATGATTTATTTTTACTTTTAATTATCAGTATTTTGCACGAAGCTACAAAAATATCACTAAATACTAAATCTCGTATATTCTTTAGTCATAACCCCCATTTCGCTGCAGAGGGGAAGGGTAAATATTCTTTTAGAAATGCATTTATAGTCTTATAGTCATTATCAACTGTAAAATTCATAGTAGGTATAAGAATTTAAAGTTAATTTATTTACCTATATAAATTTCATATAATGCCAAAAGCGACCAATATGGCCGCGGGTCGTTTCTATCTTTTTTTTTCTGTGGTTTCTATCCTGAAGCCGAATAAAATGGAAAACTCAACAGCTCTTGCCGTTATAGCCCGCTATTACATAGTTCCTTGCTTAATTAAGTAATTTGCAGTTACTAAAATGTGTAAATTATAATATACATACCTCATTTTCTTGAAGTTTCTTGCTATATAATTTCACTAAACAAGTGTACCAAACAAAAAACCAATTAAAAATGGACGAAGTGACGAAAGTCGAAAACCGAAGACCAAAAACGACGAAACTATATAACCTCACTCGGTGTGACTGAACTGTCAACGTCTTACGCGCTTTTAAAGCGTATTACTTTTAAGTGCTTGCACAACATGCACAAGATATGCACTTCTGGCATACGGTTACAGAGGTGCTAATTTTATAAATGCCGGCCGTTATATTTTAAGCGGTTGTTCGTTAAAGCTGAAATAAACCAACGAATAATTATTGCTTTTTCCGCACCACAAAGTGAGTAATCCTTTTATGACTGCCGGCCAACGCAATATCGGCAGATTAAAACCAAGTGTGTTATCTGGGTTATTCGAAATTTGACTTTAACATCAAGTTCTGCTTCGATCGAAATAAAAATTAAGCAAAAAAATAGTAGTCACGTGATTCGCATTATCTGTCAAATTTTAATTATTTCCAAAAAAATAATTAAAAAGTGGCGTTATTTCTGAAAGTATCGAAAAAAGTTATTAAAAAAAGTTTTTTTAAATGCAGTTTCTAGCCCACTGCATTTGCAAAATAAGACTCAACGCAACCTACATAAACTTCTTAGTTTTGACAATGCTTTATTTCAGATACATTTTCTTTAAAGTAGCGCCATATTAAATGTGTGTTTTTCTACAAAATCAAAATTGGGCTATTAAAATTTGGTCGCATGTGATGCAAAGTTTATTTGTTTTTGACCCTGTATAAGGTAACTTCATAAAATAAGTATTTTTGAAACGTAGTTTGTGTCTGAAAGTAATACACCTTAATATTAAGACAAAAAGAACACAGTGTCATCAGTAAAGTGTTCATTAAGTGGAAAATAAATTTTAGTGGTGGGTAAAAAAGCAAAATTATCTTATGCTGCTGAAACTTTGCATGTGGGCTAGAATCTGCATTTAAAAAAAAATTTCTAATAACTTTTTTCGATATTTTCAGAAATAACCCCACTTTTCGATCGAAGCAGAACTTGATGTCAAAGTTAAATTTCGAGAAAAGCTATTAATAAAAAAAAATCCCATATGAAGAGGGCTTTACTGGTCACACTGTATACAAAGGTTTCGAAAATATTTAGGAAAAAACATCTTCAGAACACTCCCTTTAGGTGGCTGTAGCTTCGTTGTAACTGGACATACGACACAATTTGATATCAAGTTATTATTTTATTTTCAACCAATCCACTCAATCCCAAATTATTAACCATACCTTTTACGACACCCTGTATATAGGCCAAACATGTAAATACATAAAAACAAGAGGTTTGGAATATATTATAAGAAGCGTTAAACCTTTAATTAATAGGTACCAAGACTAAAACAGCTTTAGCAGAAAATTTTGAAATTTTTTTTATTGATAACAATAATTATTGTAATATAGAAAAAATTCCTTTAGCGCCCTGAGGATGATCTCATAGAGGTCGAAGCGTTAGCAATATATAAATTAAGATCTTCTAAGCTGTTTTATTGATCTTAAACCAACAAATCCGTTCGTTTCTTACGAAAAAATATGTTTATTGATTCATTAACGACACAATCATAGAACATTATTTCCATAAGATTTGTTTTTTTTATTATTATAATCCTATAAGCTTTAAATAAATTTATTGGCATTCATCTTACTTTATTATTTTTAAAGTGTATTACCAATTATGTTTTTGATATATTCGCCTCGACAGCAACTTATTGCTCTATAAAATGAGTCGTTACGAAATTTTACGAACTTCCAAGACGATATGGTTTGGAATTTAATAAGATTTAAGGCTCCAGCTTCAAAGAGGTACAGTTAAAAATGCTGACTTATTGAAATATTATAAGTTATGTTTATATTTTCATTATTAATACTGCCACATTTACCCAAAAAAAAATGGTATACAGGGTTTTTCACTTAAAACTCCCCACGCCAGTATCTCGAAAACGAATAGAAATATTTAATTTCTGTAAAAAGTAGTCAATATATGGGGTCAAGTACTTAGATATTTTTCAAAGTTTAAAAAATTCGACGCCTACTAAGAGCTAAGCGTCGCGACGCGTCGAGAATATAAATCGATTGCATTGACTTTAAAATTACGCGCATACGAAAGTACATGTTATTTATAAACTTTTTTGTTACTTACTCGAACTTATTTATTTTACTCATTTCTGAGTTAAAGTATTAAACAAAAAATTATTATTGCAATTAACTACTTACATGATTCTGAGTTTATAATAAACAAAATTATTATTGCAATTAACATGATAAAACAAATTAAAAATTTTGTTCAAAATTATGTCCATCTGCACGAATACACATATCAAAAACTTTTAACAGATGAGCTTAGGTCACTTCTAGGAGTGTCCTTCTTGTAATAGCAGCACACGCTGCACTAATTTTGTTAATAAGATCAGCCATATCTTCGATAGGTTCTTCATAGACAACGTCCTTTAGGTGACCCCAAAGAAAATAATCTGGTGGTGTAATGTCCGGGGACCTCGCCGGCCACCTTATCGGTCCATTAGTACCAAACCATCTATTGGGGTATTCTCATCCTGCTGTAGCCACATATTCATTCTAGTCTCAAAGGGCACTTCTTCTAACAGTTCCGGAAGTGTAGTTTGAAGAAATCTTAAATAGCGATCTGCATTTAAAGTGCTTTCGTAAAAGTGAGGTCCACTAAGGAATCCGTTTAATGTGCCGCACCAAATATTGATGCCAAAAATTCGCTGACTACCTCTTTCTCTAATCAAACGAGGATGTTTTTCGGACCAAAAACGACAGTTGTTTCTGTTCAAGATTCTATTATTATGGAATCGACTTTCGTCGCTCCATAAAATTTTCGAGAGAAAATTTCCATCTTGGCTATACAAATCTTGCTAAGAAATCCATTCTTCTAGCGGGATCACCTGGTTCTAATTTATGCACTAGTTTAATTTTATAAGGACGAAAAGAGTTTCTATTTAGAATTCTCGACGATGAACTTATGGAAACACCGTATTTTCTTTTAATTTTGATAGGGATATTTTAGGGTTATTATCAACCTGCTGAATTACAGCAGCAGTATTTTCATCAATCATCCGTAATTGCATTTTTTGTAAATCAAGAAAATGTTTACTATAAACCGGTATAACTCAGAAATAAGTAAAATAAATAAGTTCGAGTAAGTAACAAAAAAGTTTATAAATAACATGTACTTTCGTATTCGCGTAATTTTAAAGTCAATGCAATCGATTTATATTTTCGACGCGTCGCGACGCTTAGCTCTTAGTAGGCGTCGAATTTTTTAAACTTTGAAAAATATCTAGTTGACCCCATACATTGACTACTTTTTACAGAAATTAAATATTTCTATTCGTTTTCGAGATATTGGCGTGGGGAGTTTTAAGTGAAAAACCCTGTATACAGTATATCCCCGGATGGAGTTGACAAGAGGAAAAAGATCTTTATTATTGATTTTACGACGAAAAGTTATTCTTTATAAAAAATTCTGCTTGTCGAGAAAATGCATATACCATATAAAAATTTTAGATCAGATGTACAGGGTATTGATAAATTAAGAAAACACAAAAAAATGCTCTTAGAGAGACGTACCATTATTTATTATTTTAGACAAAATGTTTATGAAACAAAGTTGTTTATAATCGAAAATAAAGCCCAAATACAAAATTTGAATTCTGAATTCTAATTTTTGTTTTTTATTTTTTACAATAGAATTTATGAACATTCAAAATACACAATTGTGGAAAACGTTATTATTCTACATATCCTCCTCCAATCTGCACACATTTCTCCAAATTAGAAAGAAATTAAATAAATAGGTCAGCACTCTCAGATTTTCATAAATTCTATTGTAAAAAATAAAAATATATATATATTTTTACCTATGAAAACATAAGATAGCCAGTTAATCCTGTCATCTATTTCATCTCATACAATAATATGCGAACCAATGCTGCCTTTATAGTCCAAGAGCTAGTAACACCCGTTTCATGAAGTGTTTGATGCACTTCAAAATTTTGTGTCATAGTATCTACTGGATAGATGAGCAGGTAAGCAAGTGTTGGCTAGCTCTACCTGGGGACACCAGGTACTGCGCGTAGAAGAAAGGTGTCCAAAAATTTTGCCCAACAAAAAGTGTTTGTTTCAGAGGCCAACAAACAGAAATCAAAATTTAAAATGACACAAAACACAAAACACAAAAATTAATAAGGCAGCCACTTTTGAGGGGGTTAACATTAAAAAAAAACACCCCCAAGTTGTTTTTTTAAAAATACAAAATGAAGTGTTTGATTCACGCTGACATTTTAACAGTGTCTTAATGACATATAATAAAAAATAATTACAAAAAGGCAGACACTTTTTTTGGGGAGATACAGTGTGTTAACATTTTAATTAAAAAAATATTTTTTCATTGCCATTTTCAAACCATTCTAGATATTTTTATGAAATTTGGTGCACGTCTTTTGACCATCGAAAGGCATTTTTTGGTGTTAAATAATTTTTTAAAGATTTTAGCAGTGGCGTCCGTGCGGGGCTTGCATTTAATATTTTTGAAGAAAAAAATGGTGCGCCACTGCTTTTTCTTTAAATAAAAATTATTTTTGAAATTCCCGTCTAATTTACAGCAAATTCGGTATCTTGACTTATTTTCTTATGGTGCACCGTTTTCGAGTAAAAAATAAAAATCATTTTAATGCACATTCCTGGAAACACATAACCCACTTAATTACCATTAACACCCTGTATTTCGGAAAGGAAGCGTTTTTTTAGTGCTGGTCTCCGGGTGTTCTTCTATTTCATTTAAAAATGATTTATTTAATTACCTAAACGAAACCTATTTCTTTAAAAATGGCCTAGTAAACTATGGCGTTGTTTGGATAATTTTTGTTTTTATTATTTCTGACAAGTGTCATTTTAATTTTTAAATCGTAAGTTGTGTACAAATTAGAGTTTGTAACGTTCAAAAGTGTTTTAGATATCCGTTACAGTATTGTTTTACCATGGCAATTTTTACGAATTCTGAAATGGCTGAGATACGTTTTATCTATGGTCTTGCAAATGGAAATGCGAGAGAAGCCAGACGTCTTTACATGGAGCGTTATCCAAATAGAGTAGTACCTGATCATCGAATATTTCCGAGAATTATTAAAACCTAAATGTTCTAAACTGTTGTTAAACCTACTTACCCTTGTTAATTAAATAGGTTATGTCTTTCCAGGAATGTGCATTAAAATGATTTTTATTTTTTACTCAAAAACGGTGCACATACATAAGTCAAGAGACCGAATTTGCTGTAAATTAGACGGGAATTTCAAAAATAATTTTTATTTAAAGAAAAAGCAGTGGCGCACCATTTTTTTCTTCAAAAATATTAAATGAAAGCCCCGCACGGACGCCACTGCTAAAATTTAAAAAAATTATTTTACACCAAAAAATGCCTTTTGATGCTCAAAAGACGTGTACCAAATTTTATAAAAATATCTAGAGTGGTTTGAAAATGGCAATGAAAAAATATTTTTTTAATTATGTCTCTCCCCAAAAAAAGTGTCTGCCTTTTTGTAATTATTTTTTTTATATGTAATTAAGACACTGTTAAAAGGTCAGCGTGAATCAAACACTTCATTTTGTATTTAAAAAAAAACAACTTGGGGGTGTTTTTATTAAATGAGTTAACCCCCTCAAAAGTGTCTGCCTTATTAATTTTTGTGTTTTGTGTCATTTTAAATTTTGATTTCTGTTCGTTGGCCTCTGAAACAAACACTTTTTTTGTGCAAAATTTGTGGACACCCTTCTCCTATGCGCAGGACCTGGTGTCCCCAGGTAGAGCTAGCCAACACTTGCGTACCTGCTCATCTATCCAGTAGATACTATGACACAAAATTTTGAAGTGCATCAAACACTTCATGCATAAAACGGGTGATACTAGCTCTCCGACTATTAGTATTAGTTAGAACAGTAACGTGTAATGGTACGTGCGTGTATCAGACCCTGTCAAATCAACTAATCTAAGTTAACTTAGGTACATAATATTTATTAAATTTTAGCGAGATCAGTGTTTATTGTTAACTATGAAGGTGGAATTTTGGCTGGTTTTTTATAAAGTAGCCTTTAAATTACATAATTTTACGCGGTCGCTAATTTCGTACGTTATATTTTCTGTTGTACCAAATTACGACCAGCTGGTCGGAATAGCATTTAAAAAGCCCTATAATATATTTAGCCTCAAAAATCTATCCGATGCTCTTTCTTCTCTATTTTTTGTTAACTTATCTTTCGATGTGTATTTATCGTTCTGAGCTAATTCCAAACTGAAAAAGTTTAGTTCTTAGCAAATATATCCCAAATGCGACATATTATTATAATATATTTTACTAATTTTGCTTTTATTTCCGAGAAAATTGTTTTTTAAAATTAGCAACAAGGTTTAATTCTGATGGACTGTATATAAATCTTGTGTGTTTTTTCAATCAGAGAGAACTTATGACATGTATTATTTTATTAGAAACTTAAAAAATTTCAATTGCTGCTGTAAAAAACAAGGGTAGCAATAGGTCACATCAGTATTTTCAGAACACCTAATTGCGATTCGCCTAGTCGTATTTTTGAACAATTACTTATATAATTTACTTATGAATGTTTGTTTGTTAGTTTGTAATTATTGTTTTTTGATAGCTTGGTAAGACAATAAATTTGGCAAATTCATCTACAGATGAAATGAGAAATGAGGAGTCAGTTGATGATTCAGTTCCATTTGTTACAACAATGCAGGATTTAACTCTTAAAAATAACATGATAAATCTAAATAGTTAATCTGCTGAATCCACTAAAATTATAAATATCGATGACAGCATTTGGCTTCGTACTGACGAGACAACAACTTATGATGTTCTTCCCAATGGCGTATTAAAAAAAAAAGATCATAATAATGAAAAAATTAAAAATACAATAAACAACGAAGTCTCCGATGATATATTTAAAAATGGTTTTACACGAAAAACACCATTGAAGGAATTCAAGAAAAACAGCGAGCATTATGCAAATACCAAAAAAGCTCTCATTGGTAAAAATAAAACGGAACAAACATCTTCGACAGGATTGGAAAGTATTAATAAATGTTCTGAGTCATTTGGAAATAAAAACAAATATGATAATTTTTTAAATAATACCAATCGAACTCCAAATAAACCAAACGGTCCTGTAAATATACCAACCCCATTTAAGAAAGCCCTGTTTTGGCCCAATGAAATGGAAAACGATAAAGCAAAGAAAGACATTAGTAAAATTATTAAAAAGGAAACACCGACAGTAGCAATAAGTGATGAATATATTATGGAATAGGTACCAAAAAAGGACAGAAGAAAAAAAAAGAGAAAATGGGAAAAAAAAGTCGCCAAGGACGATAAAAGGAAAGATGCAGCCGATATTAAAAAATTAAACGAAAAAAGGAAGAAGACTGGCAGAGAAGAAGCTACATCAAAACAAAGTACATCTATGGGCGAATTAGCTACTAATGTTGAGGCTACTTCTAAGTGCCAAAGTTATATTGTTGGGAATTACGTAGTTGTGCAGTACGAAGGAAAATATTTCCTTGGCAAAATTCTTGAAGAAACAAATGGGAGACGAAAAATTAAGACTATGACTAAGAGTGGATTCCACTGGAAGTGGCCGGAAAAATATAACATATTAGAGTACCCAGAGGCTGACATAATTTGTAGTCTTAATTATCTTATTTTAATGAATAAAAGAGGACAGTATGATGTTCCAGAACTAAAAAATACGGATAAAATTAGGAATGAATAGAGAACGGTTTAAAAATAACAATAATATGTTATTAAATACTATTTCTAAAATCATTTTCCCTAATAACTAAATACCCATAAAATAGTAAAGTTTAAATTAATTTATTTAAAAGATTATTTGGTCGAAATTAGGCTACTTCTAATTCGGAAATACGTACAGGCCTTTAGTACATGTATGTTTGTAATTTGGTTACCTAGGTACATATTGGTCGTAATTTAGTATATGTTTACTTTAATTCCTCGTAATTTAATAAATATGTCCAGAAATTCTGATTGTAATTGTGTTTCTTAATTTTGTAACATAAAACTAAATAAACCTTAAGAGGAAGTAACCCCTTTACCACAATGAAAATTGCCGAACGTTTTGCTGGTCAAACGAAAAGAAAAAATAAAAATTGGTATTTAGAAAATAAATTCTACTTTAAATACCCCATCCAGAAAAGTAAATGACGATCGAAAATATTCCCAAAATTTTTTTTAGAAATTTTTTTTATTTTTAGTAATTTTGTAATATCTTAAACAATTCTTTATTGGTCAAAAGCAAAATTACTTTCCCGGGTGTAGAATGTTGTACCAAACAATTTTTCTTAAAGCCATTTTTCAATATCGGCCTTACGGAATTTGGTACAGTTACGTTACAGGGTATCGTATGAAAATTTGCTTTTAAATCATGTAAAATATAACGTGCTTGCTTTTGCCATCACTTCTGTCTGTATTATTTTCAGATTTTAAACATTTTTTCAAATAACTTTCCGTACTTAAAACTCATTAATTGTGTCGCAAGGGCGATAGTGCCATTTAAGATTTTAAGGTAGGTGAGGGTAGTGGCTCAGGGGTGGATGAAGGTGGTCCGCCAAATACCTCATTTTAAATTCCCCGCGCTTTAGTAGAAATGTTATTTTTGGTTTTTTGATATCTTTATTAATATAGAATAGATAATATAGCCATTGCACATTTTCAAAAAGTCACCCTGGATCTTCATTAAAAGAAAGATTTTGAGTAGGTAATGTAATTTTCTAAAATCTTAATAAATTTTGGTTTGTTAAAATATTTATTATGCCACAGTATTGTTGAATCATCGGAAAACATCATTAATTTACTATTTATAGAAATTGACGTATGGTCATTTATATAGATTAAAGAAAGTAAAGGACCGAAAACTGAACCTTCCAGTACTCCACAAATAATTTTATTATTTTTTGATGTCTTACCATTTAACAATACAACTTACTAATTAATATCTTTTGGATAAATATGATCTCTAAACCAGTTTAATGATATATCACTAAAGCTATAAAATTTTAGCTTCTTTAATAATATGTCGTGGAGGACTGGTCGTAAACATCCAGATATTAAATCGATCTTCCTTTTAAAGTGCCTTACTTTAAAAGAAGGACTGGGGAATAGCAATTTCGTCGTCTTAGATATGTGACTTGGTTTTGACTAACTTTTGGCCCCTGTTTCCAAAAATAACCGCAGTTTTTGTCTATCACCTAAAATTTTTAAACTACTGAATACCTTTTCGTGGACTTAAAAGTCATTTTTACACATGTGCATATAAAGGAAAACTTATTAAAAAAATCACAAAGAAAACATTTATTTAAACAAAATCTATATACATATAGAGTGTCTCACGGTTACAGTCTATTAGATTATTTTGAAAAGTAATGCGATTTAAAACCTGGCAATTTGGATAATGGGGTTTTCGGAGGCGCTCTCTTCAAATGAAATGGTGACCATATGCGACTTTTGGTTATATCGGAAGCTGTCTGAAACTTGTTTATCTTAAATGGAGCAACCTATATAATATTTTTTAGCGTCCAATAAATTTTATTAAAAGTTTTTGTTTCATACTCTATACGTTTCTGAGAAAAAAAAGATTTCCTCAAAATAAAAAATGATAATATTTTATTAATTTCATTGAAAATTTCATAAATTTATTTTCAACTAATTAGAAGGCTCTTTTTTGTTTGCGTTGCTTATAGCAACGGGAGACTGTCGCGATAGTCTATAGCCTATTAACCTAATAAAATTAATACGTGATAATTTTTCTGTCAAAAATGAGGTCCTTTATTTTTTATGGCAAACGTCACTCAGAATAAAATCAAAATACATTTTGTTGCTAACTTATAATTTTTATTGAGAATAGGTCGTAGGTCTCATCATCTTATCATATTAAAAGAAACTCCAATTTATTATCATTTTGTTGATAGAAAATTTCCTTCGTCTTCGACTTCTAATGTTTCCAAAGTAATAAAGGATCATGGTTTTACACTTAATGATAACAAAACAAGTTTAGTTTAAATCGGTCCAAAATCTGTTCATTCAAAAATATTAATCAACACTGATTTTAAAATTATTATTAATAGTAAAGTTATGCGATACCGTTGGTAATATCTGCTAAACATTTTTTTATCAATATACCTTAGAAGCTCATATAAAAAACATGATAAAAATTATTACTTATTATAAACTTTTTTTATATACAGTAGACTCCGGATTATCCGAAATAATGCGGACCGGACCGATTTCGGATAATGCGGAGATTGAGGAAAATCATTAACTATAGTTATATACGCAATATCCCTCCATCTCGTATTCATTATTAATATTTGCGCCAAAAATAGAACCTATACAGGGTGCCTCCGATTAAGTCGGCACTATTGCTAACTTCGTTATTATTGGAGCTACGAGGGTGGTTAAATTAGCAAACAAGTAGCATTTTTTCTGCTGATTTAGATGGTAAAATCAGAAAAACAGTTGAGTTAAGCGTTTTCAAAATTTCTAAAAAATATATTTTTAGTCAGATCGATAACAAATAATATTCTAAATAAAAAAGTTTCTTAACACTATTGGTCTAAACTTAAAAATGACAAAGTTATAACAATATTTAATTTTCTGCCAAGTTGGCGATGAAACAAGTAATAACAATTTATTGGTTGCCATAGATATTTAAACATAACTACATTAAATGGGCAAACACGTCGCCGTCTTGTTCTATGCATTTACGGACACATTTTAAAACACGTTTTGTCGCTTTTAAAACAGATCTGCCATCAATAGATGTGATTATTCTTTCAATGTTAACTTGAAGTTCTTCTATGTTTGCGTATTTTTTCTTGTAAACTTCATCCTTAACGTAACCCCAAAAATAAAAATCAAGTGGGGTTGTGTCCGGGGATCTAGGTGGCCAACGAATTGGACCATTTGTAGCAATCCATTTGACTAGAAACAACCGCTGCAGTAGCACTCTTACCTCACCTAATTGATGGGGAGGTGCTCCATCTTGCTGGAAGTAGATTATTTGGCGTGTCGCCAAGTCGACGTCGTCCAAATACTCTCTCAGCGCTCTAGAGATTATCAGGTCAACATATCTTCTTCCTGTCAGTGTACCGTCATAAAACACGGGTCCAATTATTTGACTTCCTATCAAGCCACACCAAACATTTACGCCAAACCGGTGTTGGGGGTTACTCGGATTAGTAAGGAATAAATTTTCTTTCGACCAATAATGAATATTTTTGGGATTGAACATACCTCTGTTTGAGAAATTTGCCTCATCACTCCAAATAATGTTTCTTAAAATGTTATTATTTTCTTCAGGGATATCACGAAACCAAAAACAAAATGTGAGTCTCCTTTCTTGATCACCAGGCAACAGTGTTTGTACTCGCCGATACTTGTACGGAATAAACTTATGTTTTTTTAAAAACCCGCCATATTGTCACCAAACTAACACTGTATTCTCTTGCTAAGTCTCTTGTTGAGTTTTCTTTATGTGCTTCGAAATAGGCCAAGACGGTAATTTCAATATTTTCGCTTATTATAAACTGTTTTCTCTTTCTCGTTTTTTTAAAAACATATTCGTTACTCCTAAATGTCCTGTAAAGAACCAAAAAATATTTCCAGTTGGGAAAATTACGTGCAGGAAACCTCTGACGGTAATCTTCAAATGCTCTGGCACTGTTTTTGCTGCATATAAGATATGATTCTAACATATCACATTTTTCGATATGCGTGAAGTTCATTTTAGAATAAATGTTATAATATTAACAACAAACAACTTACTGTAAACACTATTATTTTGCTAAAACTAAACAAAACTCTGATAATAGTCTCCATAGCAACCATTTAATTTTGTTTCTATTTTGACATTTCAAAGTCAACTTAATAGAAAATTAAATATCGTTATAACTTTTTTATTTTTTAGTTTAAGTCGATAGTGTAAAGGAACATTTTTATTAAAAATATTATTTTCTATCGATTTGAGTAAAATTATATTTTTTAGAAATTTTGAAAACGCTTAACTCAACTGTTTTTCTGATTTCACCATCTTAATCAGCAGAAAAAATGCTACTTGTTTGCTAATTTAACAACCCTCGAAGCTCCAATAATAACGGAGTTAGCAATAGTGCCGACTTAATTGGAGGCACCCTGTATTATGCTGAACAAAACATTTCTTAGAAATTTCAAATAATGCGGAGGCATAGCAAGAATCATTTCGGATAATCCGGTTCATGGGTCGTTTCGGATAATGCGATAATAAATTAATTTCAAATGTAAAAAAAGTGTTTCTAAAAGCACCTCTAAGAGTACAGGAGAACCTGTAATTACCCGGTGGAGAACATGGATTAAGGCCGCAATATTCTACGCAGAGCAATTCAAAGCCATTAATGAACTAATTTGGGATTTAGATGACGATTCGCAGTGTGTTGTGCAAAGTAAAGAGTTGTTAAACAATGCAAGTGTAGCTAAAGATCTTGTTTTCATTGAGGTTAATTTCTGAAGACTGAGACTGAATTAGTATTGTTGAATCTTTTTCCGCTAAATGTAACAATATTCCCGGTTAATTAGGATGTCTAATAAGGAACAAATTGGATGTAACTGCAGAAAACAATGGAGGATTTAAATACTTAACTGCAGTAAAAAGCTTTTATGAGGGTAAACTATCCAACAAAGTTGTATCATGGCCTTACATTTTGCTACCTAAGTTGCAGTATTGTCCGATTACATCAGTAGATGTTGAAAGAAGCTTCTCTTTGTATAAACATATTTTTGCCAATAGAAGACAATCCTTTTTAGTTAAAAATTAAAAAAAAATATTTAGTAATAAATGCCTTTTATACAATTTTAGGTTACAAAATTGTTTACTTTTATTTTCGTTTGTTTCTTTTTTGCATTTTTTTTTTAAATAAACATATTTTTTAGAACTCAATGTGTTTCTTTACCTCATTTTACTATAATAAATTAAGAAATACTGCATACCAGTACGCATATTTGGTAAAAAATGTAAATAACGGCATATTTTAAAGGCAAACAAGGCATATGCGCATATTTTGTCTGAATTTAAATGCATATAATCCACCCTTCAGTAATCAGCATGCTTATTTAACTCTAAAACTTGTACCCAGTGTAATTTCTATCCATCGCTTCTCCATTTATGTCAAAATACAGTATTGACTGTCTATATTCAGTGTGGTTGTTTAAGTGTGCAACATATGGGCATTTTTTTATAACCGATTTTATTCTTGATAATAGTTGGTGCATGTTCGATAATCATATTTGGTGCACTTGGAATGGTTGCAAGTTAAACGGCGTGCAGGGTAGGCCAAAAAATATAAAACTTGCACAAGAATAAAGTTTTTTAATAAACATTTAAAATACAAATTTTGCACGTTAAATGATAGTTTTTTAATTAGCATATTATCATTACTAATGTTTTATCTTGTTAAAAAGAATTTTTAGGATATTTTAAAGTTCTGTTTAATATCGTTGCAACAAACATGAAGTTTGTGATTCCGTAATGAATTAAAAATTCAAATAAATTTTACAAATATGCTTCAATTTAAACAAAGATATGTGAAATTGATTTGATTTTGATTAATTTATGAAGGTCTTTATGGTAATTATAAAATAAAATTTTTGGGAAATTATTAATGTTTTTAACACATTCGCTGCCAAGTCAAATTTGTAAAAATGGTCTGCCAGGCCAAGGTTGAATCCTATAAGATACGGCAATTCTAAGACTATTGGGTATAGCAGTTTTTTGTTATGTATTGTTTGGCTGTTTTTTTTAAATAAAACCTAAACAGACACCGGTGTCTGACATGGCGTGGTGAAACCATTTTCCCATAACGCGCCACAGAAGACACTCTGAGAAGACATTTTTCTTACATGGTTACGCCACAGCGGACACCTTAGCGGACACATCAAATCCGCCCATCGTATAGAGCTATAGCCCTACTGAAAGGAGTGTAAGGAGACTTCAGTTGGAAGTAAGATAACGTTGTGTCTACTGTTAGTTCTCCGTTGCAAATTTAGGCCGATTTACGTGATTTATTTTATTACATTCTATTTTTGTGCAAAAATTAATAACAGCACCGGAAGAATTATGTATTTTGTGACCAATGAAGAACCAGGGAGTGATTTCTTTATATCTGTTTATTATAATACAACACCTGATATAATGTGTTCACATTTTGATTACATTTCTTAAAAGAAAATAAATAAATACAAAACGCGCTTTAAATTTTTATTGAAATATTGGGTGTCTGCCGTGGCGTGTATGGAAACTAATTAAAAAAATTAAGTCTGCTCGCCATAGCGGACACAATAGCAGACACGTGTTATAAAATCCATTTACAGTGTCCAATCAAAAAACCAAGATAAATGGACTGTGCCGCAGCGCCAATACAGGCACCTTATATGAAAACTTTTATAGAAAAGTGTGTCCGCTGGGCAGTGTCGTTGAATAACTGTAGCGGACACGGGTGTCTGACGTGGCGTGGTAAAATCATAGCTGATCAGACACCGGTGTCCGCCATGGCAGCGAATGTGTTAAAAAAAATATATTTTTTTATTTTAGAAGGTCCCGTTTTTAAATGTATGCATAACTTTTAATTCTAAACAACTTTTCTTCATAACATTTCGCTGAATTTTCTGAAATAGGGGTACTTTATTCTTGTACAAGTTTTATATTTTTTGGCCTACCCTGTACGCCGTTTGACTTGCAACCATTCCAAGTGCACCTAATATGATTATCGAACATGCACCAACTTTTATCAAGAATAAAATTTTCTAAGAAATCGGTAATAAAAAAAATCCCCATATGTTGCACACTTAAACAACCACACTGTATTTGTTCAACAACAAAAATTGTCCAGTAGTATTTTCAGCTAAAAGAATTTAAAATCACCAGGGACGTGCCATTTAAAAAATGGACCAAATCTAATATTTGAAAGTAAAGTAATCGTCACTCTTAAAGTTCATTTTTCGTCCTTTACGATATTTTAAAGTGAATTATCAAACTTAAAGGGACGCTTTTGACGTTTTCGTCTACACTTAAAGTAGCTTATTGTCCTATAAAACGAGTCGATACGAACTTTTATAGACACACGAGAAGCGATGGGTCGCGTTGAAATGAGATTTTAGAGCGGAAGGTCCATTTTTGTTATTCTGTGGTATGTCATACTGGTCCGATAAGCACAACAATGCCTTCTATTGCGCTATAAAGTTTTGCGAATAATGAATGCCGTTAGCCGTATATCGGATACAGAACCGATTATATTTAAAGATTACTTATAAAATATTTCGAAACGATAAAGACGAGAGCCATTATATGCGACCAAAATAGTACCGGTATTAAAATTCAATTTTTATAGCAAGGAATAAAAGGTTATTGAACACTTGAACATGTTACATTTTCTACAAGAGCCTTGTTTACAGTGGCGGATTAAGGGCGGGGGGGGAGGGGGGTGTACCATTAAATTTATCGACTAATCCAGAGTAAGCCAGTTGTCCACTATTGCTTTGGAGTACTAACGGCCTATGTGACAAAGTTTGGACAACCGTCTTTATCGCCCAGCACCCGTTAGACCGAAGTCGCACATACGTCGTTTGTGAAAGCTACCAACATTGGACATGTGGCTTCTGTCAGTCAACAGTGTAGGTCCTGTAAAATTTTAACAAACTGAGATTAATTTACTTGTGTTGTTTTTGCCACTTTAATTGAACAATGGAGGGTAAAAGTAAAATAGCATGTGTATCAGACAAAACCCTTAAAAGTTTTAACCTTCTGAAACCAAATCAACCAGTGATAAAGGTAAGAATATTTTTGCACCATTATTTGAGGTTAGGTTGTAATAGCTTTTGAATTGTATTCGGATTTAGAAAAGAAAAATATTATGTCACTAATTTTTTGTTAATATTTCAGAGACAAAAAATGAGTCTCCAGCAGAAAGAAACTCAGACAATGTGTTACCGAATAAAAAATGTGCCATAAAAGATAATAGGTAGTATTAGGTATATTAGACCATACCTTAGATATAAATAATGAGAATTTAATAGCATCAAACATAGAGAGTCCAGTAGGTGAAACATTGTTTTATGTTGTTTTGGAGGGAGGGACACTAGAACGAATTTCACTACCTAATAGCGTTTTTGTTTCGTCAATATCGCACTTTTTTTTTATACTTGACAGCTGTCAAAATTTGACAGGAGAATTTTTTGCGTATTTTTTCCGTATTCCTTGGGTCACTGTCTATACGACCCGCTATTTTTTTGACAAATATCGAAAATTCCCAAATTAGACATTTTGACAGGTATTCTATATACCGCTTGTCAATAAGATTTTGACAGATCTGAGATAAACGTTTTGTAGTATACCACTTACGAAATTTCGTCAAAATCGGATAAACTATAAGGAAGCTAGAGCGAAAGAAAATTTTGACAAATAGTTTATACACGAGCTGCAGCTCGCACGGTACATACGATTTTTACGAAACTTTTTTTTCCCATTTATCTTTCCAAAACGAAGCTCTGTACGTCGTCCGATTTAAAAAATTTTTTTTTTAATTTGAGATTGTCAGGTGTCAAATTTTGACAGTGGAATTTTTTGCTTATTTTTCCCGAAATCCCCACCCTAGAAGAAATACGCCTATAATTTTTTCAATTTTTTTTTAAGACCACTTTTTTGTCCGTTTCAGCTCGCTCGCGTCATTTATGGTAATTTTTTTTATTTAAAAAATTTGGTTTCGTTTAATTTAGGTACGTTCACAAAATCTAGAGCTTGCAATATGTTCAATGGACTATCGAGTTTATATTTGAAAATGTAATAATTATAAAATAATTATAATAACAGCAAAATCTAAAAACAAAGTCACCTGATTACCGTTTTTTAGCTCTCCTGTAAAATACCTTTTTTTGACATCCGCCCTTAGTGAACCGGAGGGGAGAATTGTAATTTACGTAATAAGTTTTCTTGGAGCCGTAGCCGAGTCCTAGAAGTCTGCGAGTCAAAAAAAAAGCATTTTCGGCTGTAATACACTGTTAAGAAATTTTATTTTGATCTAAAGGGAAGGCTTACAGCCTTAACTGGAACTCGGAAGCAGCTAAGCTGCCTCTTGCGGGCCGCGGCCTCAGGGTGGTCGCGCGTCTCTGATGAGTCCCAGTAGGATGAAACGGACTAACGAATTGAGATGTTTCGCTATACAATTTGACAGAGATTACCATTAGTGAAGCCGCTAGAGGGTAAATCCGTAAGCGCCAAGCTCCTGACTCTCAAGGTCAGGTACCAGACATGGCAGATTGAGTTACTGCCTGGTACATGGAAGCACAGTGAACCAAAGGGGGAAACCTGCCTGCATGCATTTAGCATAGGCCAAATGATCAGTGTCTCCTATCTGTCTCGCGTACACAAACATTCCTCGCCTCACTTAAAATTAATTGTGAGGTCGTCCTTGTTTCTGATTCTGAGTACTAATCAGTGACCTGGCTTGGCACTGTGACATGTTCGGTTTCCATTTATCAAGAAATTTCATGTTTAAATATCAGCGAAAAATATTACTACCTATATTTCTAAGAAATAATTTGTTATAGATTGTTAAATAAACAAACTTTAATATTAACAAATAATTGTGTACCATCGTAAAATAGAGGTAAGAGTTATATAGTGTCCGCAAGAAAGTTCGCATCAAATGAGATTTTTTTTTATTATTAGGTATAGGTAAAAATTGAAAAAGCAGTTAGTTTTTGCTTACCTAAAAACCAAAAATTACGCATACTGAAGCAGCTGCACGACTTGCGTTACCTGTCAAATTTGACATTTTTAATAAAATAGGTTCAAAAATGCCATTATTTATCAAAATATCGAAAAACTTTATTTGAAAAAGTTGTTTATTTAGGCATTTTTAGTCTCTGTACGAAATTTTGACAGTCTAATACAATTTTTATTTTTTGCCAGGTTCTTGAAAATTTTGATCAACCCTCGTAGATTAACTTTTATACATCGATGTAATACCATTTGCCTTTACTTCATTTGTAATCTTAATGCAATTTTGTGTAAAATTTTTGTTTCCTGTTATTTATTTTGCTTTAAAAACTGAAATTGTTATTGATCAGTATGTAATGTTTGATGCAAAGTTTATCTAATTACATCAGTTTTGCCAAAACCGACGTTTCTCATTTATCTTAAGTTAGTAAACAGATGTGTAAAAAGAAAATATTGGAAGCTTTCGTTAAAATTTTACTTAATTTATATTAAATTAAATTAATTATATTAAACTATATTTTTGTTGAATAAAATGTTTCGAGCGATTAATATTTTATTCTTTTTAATCCAATATTAATTAAGTAAAATTTCAACGAAAGCTTCCTAATATTTTCTTTTTGTACATCTGTTTTCTAACTTAAGAAAAATAGGAAACGTCGGTTTTGGCAAAACTGATGTAATTAGATAAACTTTGCATCAAACATTACATACTGATCAATAACAATTTCAGTTTTTGAAGCAAAATAAATAATTGGAAACAAAAATTTTACACAAAATTGCATTAGGATTACAAATGAAGTAAAGGCAAATGGTTTTACATCGATGTATAAAAGTTAATCTACGAGGGTTGATCAAAATTTTCAAAAACCTGGCAAAAAATAAAAATTGTATTAGACAGTCAAAATTTTGGACAGAGACTAAAAATGCCTAAATAAACAACTTTTTCGAATAAAGTTTTTCGATATTTTGTTAAATAAGGGCATTTTTGAACCTATTTTATTAAAAATGTCAAATTTGACAGGTAACGCAAGTCGTGCAGCTGCTTCAGTATACGTCATTTTTGGTTTTTAGGTAAGCAAAAACTTACTGCCTTTTCAATTTTTACCTATACCTAATAATAATAAAAAAATCCCATTTGATGCGGACTTTCTTGCGGACACTGTATAGAGCATTAATTAATTATTATTAAGATTTATTATTTGGTAAGATGTATTGCTTTACTGTTATAATGATAAAGTCCAGATAAACCAGTTATTTTTTTCATTGTTAAGACACGTATATTTCACATAAATATACTCAACTAACGTTAAATTTATATTACTTTACGATAAAAATATCGCACTTTAACTAATAAAAAAATATGTATAGCCAACAGGCTTACGACATTAATAATTAAGTTATAGTTAACAATAAATTTGTGGTCTCTTGGGATAAAAGTAAACAAACATTTTTCTAATGTTAGGAAAATCATTTTGTTAGATTTAAATATAAAGGAGGAAAGGGGAGGAAGTAAAACTATTAAACTTATTAAAATAAATACTTTATTAAACTGAATGCTGGCTGATATATTGTTCTAGCTAAATGTAAAAATAGTTTCAAAAACAGAACAATTATTTATTATTAAATATGTTTGTCTATGCATAGTGGTTCCAAGTTTTACTGAAAAAATATGCATTTGACATTTGAAGTAATAATATTAAAACTTTAATATTTTGATAAATTGTAACGAAAATCGTTTGTTAAAAATGTTGTCTTACTTAGAACTTTCCTAAAATGAATCATCTTTTGAGAATAAATTTAGATTTAAATGCATCAAGTAGCCTGTGACCAGCAAAACTGATAAAACAAAATCATGCCTTGAAGAAAATTGAAATGCCAACAGCTTCTGCCAAAGTGAATTGGTTTGTTGTTTATAAAACATGGAAAATAATAGTTTTACAAGGAGTAAAAAAGTTGATGTTATTATTGTCTGGCTCATTTCGCATTTTTGGAACCAGATTTTCGGTACCTAATAGTTAGTGCCGGGTTGGATGACGCCGATTAAAATATCTTTGTTCGTAAAGTCGTGCAGCATCGGTTCAATTATTTCTACATTCTCCAAACACTAGTCGTTGTATTTAGAATGTCATATGGAGTCAAAAATAGTAAAAATATACCAGGTGTCCCATTTAAAAATCGAAAGTTTATGTCACTTCCGGTTAAACCAGAAGTTCCATAATGTTGAGTCACCTGTCAAAAAATGCAGTTTTATGTCGTATACAAATCAAAGCAAAAAAGTTAGAGGGGCGAGCCACCTTCCGTGGACACCCACAGTAAAGGAAGGTAAAGTCATCAAAATCATCCTCGAAGATGTTGCCATGTTATGTATTAATGCACTTAAGCAGTTTCTATAAGATCAACAAATTAAAGGAAATGATTTTCGGATTGAAATATATTTTAATTAATAACTTGCTGACATGAATAAGGAGGATGTAATTATAATTGGTGCTGATAGTATTGCGATCTCGGAAACTATAAGAGACGAAAAGACGGTTAAATGGAAAAAGTTCTAGGAAATTATGTTATCAATTTATAGGTGCTTGCAGATGGATTCTGGTTCTTTTGGTTTTTAAGATATTTTAAATAAGTATGGTAAAATGTTGCATTTCCCTAGATCGATTGTGTGATACTACACAGAAAACAATTTTGTACGTAAAATTAATAAACGGTGGTCGTCAATATTTTGTACATTAATATTATGAATCGATCATTGATACAATGATTTCTGTTCAAAGACCTATAACTTAGTTCATTGAAACAATGAACTAGCCAACAATAACCAATAGACTGAAAACATAAAAAATTAATAATTTTTGTTGTTAATACAATGTAAAAATTCATTGAATTAACGTTTAACGATTATTAACCTATGTTCCTCATCTTAAAAACAATGTATTTTTCTTGATAAATCCATGAACAGCAAATATTAAAAATTAATAAACGATGTTCATTGTTTCAATGAACACTAAACGTTGATTTTACGATCCCTACCATTAAGTTTAAACTACGCGCCAATATTAATGCTACCGTACATTGGATCAACTAATACCACGAACATTAATTATACGAACGCTGTCATAGACTTTTTTGCATTCGCGCCAATTTTTGGTGAGAAATCTTCAAACGCCAATAATATCTTTGGTTAATCGGTCTTATAAACTTGAAGGGTAGAAGCGCGTTTCTGCTATAGTGTGACTTGTGAAATTGTGAGGTTATAGTGATAAAATCTATTAAAAATACACCGAACTTTAGAAATGTAGGTAAGTAATAAATCCTGTAAACTGTAAAAGTGCCCATGAACATTAGTATATTGTACAACAAGTGAGAAAAATTACATATTTCTCCCGAGCGCAGAAGTTTGTTCGGGTTTGTTCCACAAATCAAGTGAGGGAGAAATTATGTGATTTTCTCACGTGTCGTACACTGTACTTTTTCTATGGATGCGTTGTTTTTATGTGTTCAAAACGAGGTTCAGAATTAAAATACATAATTCATATTACATTAATTCATTTTTATATTTTACTTAAAATTGTAATTAACAGTTATATTTGTACAATTTTGGAAAGTAATTCCTGGTAGATCGTTTCGCTTCAACACATTTTCGGTAATTGAAATATTAGCCGAGGTCGAAGTTGAAGTTGATGGGGAAACGTACTGACCTTCCACAGCATTGTTGTATTCAGGTTCTAGTGGCGCTGGAGGCTGAATCGATTCTACTATACTTTTTGATATTTTCATTTTGTTAGCTATAGAGTTATCGATATAGGATTCAGCAACATTGCTGGATTTCCAACCCCCATGGCGTTTTAGAGTTAAAAGATCTGCTCCTGCATTAACTAAAATAGTCGCAGATGACCTTCGGAAACAGTGGCCTGTATATAATTCCGGATTCGGTAATTGCAAAAATGTCGCTATATCTTTCGCCATGGTGCCAAATTTATTTATTCCCACGGGCTGTTTTGTGCATTTGCCATTTTGGTAATTAAAAAAAAAACGGGTCTCGTCCGTGCATGGTCGAAGCCCTGCATATTTTTTGTAAATTTGGTAAAATACTCCTGTGACTGTAAAATTTCTAGGCACTTTGTTTTTAGTATCCGATAATTTTATTAAAAGGGCCGAATTGAAATCTTCCATCTCATGAATTTTTAATTTTCGCAATTCGTCACAACGGCAAGGCCAATAGCTAAAGCAGCCTGAAATTAAAACCAAAAATGCAATCTTCCATAAGATATATATATTTTTTTTAAACATACCTTTATCAGCAAATACTTTTCATCAGGTGCATCTTTTAGAAATTGTTGAATTTCTTCAGGAGTTAAGGTTTTTGATTGTTTTGGATGATATTTTTCTGATTTTCGTTTCAAAAATGCGCGTAGTTTTGCGTATTTTGATATATCAACACAGTTCTTAATAATTATGGTACTCCTCAGCATTGAGTACTGGGACCATAATGTTGATGGTTTTAATTTTCTTGATAACTGTTCAAAATAAACTAACAAAGTATCTTCAGAAAAATAATTCACTTTGGCTTGCATTCTCCAGTCCATAAAGTTACTGTAAGCGATTTCATATTTTTGTCTTGATGTGCTTGGTAGCAAATTATTACAAAAATCGGATGCTTTTTAAACAATATGAGGAGGTGTATTTTCAAACTCTAAATCTTCGTATTCCATTATAATCAATATCTAACAAATCTGAACTGTTTTAGTATAAAAACAACAATTAAACTATTTCCGTTTGGCAAGGTGACAGAAATAATTGTTCAGTGTTTCGGTTGGTGAAAACGCCGGCAAATGGTTTCATGGCCTAAGTAGATATTGCGCGCTAATCGTCGGCGTTGCGTCGTTATGGCTCCTATCATAAAAACAAGTGAGAAATACTCGGTTTTGAACGTATGGAAGCGATGAAAAAAGTGGAACATTTCATAGCATCCGTAGAAAAACCTAGTTTTTTTTAACACGTTTGATTCGTTTGCAATACCTACCTGTGATTATTTTTGATTAGAAATGCCAAAATACTAGTATTTTTATTAGAACTCGACGTTTTTGAAAACCGACCAGTTGTTCGTTCACTAGTCCAGCCTACTTCCATGGAGTCGACTAGCCACTAGGGTTGGGCAAAAATAACCGGTTATTTGATAACCGGTTTTTTTAAAATCGGTTAACCGGTTAATAATCGGTTTTTTGTTGCTCAGGTTAAACCGACAAAAGGTTATTTAGTATGAATAACCGAAGATCGGTTATTAACAGGGATTTTGTTGTATTTATTGTGTCTTTGGTCTCATTATTGACTATAACCCTAGAATAGGAAAAAATAATAGAATATAAAAGTTCTACTTTGAAGACTGTATTCTTGTGTCATGACGGTAAATTGAAAGGCACAATGGGAAGAAAAATTGGAAAAGGTTAATAACCGGTTATTCAATAACCGGTAATTTTTTGTCCGGTTAACCTAGTCTCGGTTAACCTGGCGTAATAAATAACCGGTTAATCAATAACCAGTTATTTTCCAATAACCGCCCAGCCCTACTAGCCACTACAGAGCGATCGAGCATCTCCGAGGCACCGGAAGATCATCCGCCGTAATGGACTCTTATTTTTCTCCACTGTAACAAGCTCCCGGTGCACGTAGATTCCTTACCACATTAATCTAAGCTAAGGTATAAAAGTTAGAAAGGTAGCTTTCCATCCTAAAAGGCCTTAGAGCATTTTCAGACGGTGTGATTATGATGCAAACTTATTTTAAGTATTTAGTAAGAAGGCTTTTAACTAGCTATTTAGTAATTAGAAAACCTTAAACCATAGGTCGTCAAAATTGACCATTACACTTCACGATATTTATTATTTTGTCAGCGGAAGCTTAGACATTTTAAGCAATAGTTTAAATGTAAGAGTCTATTTTGACATTTTCCCTCATATTTTCCATACTGAAGAAATTTTTGTAGATCTATTTGGATTTTATGTTAACCAAGCCAAGATAAATGTTTTAAAAATAGTAGCAGGCGTTCGGCTGTCACAAAGTATCAATAGTAAAGTTTAATTAAACAAATACATTAAATTTGGTACAATTGGATAGCTGAAAGTGTTTTTGTTATATAATAAATACTAAATTCAGGCCTTTTATTGGGACAAAATCAGTCTTCAAAATTCCCAATCTATACTTGCATACTTAAATTCTCGTATATTTTAAAAATTAGAGTAACAACTTTAAAATATATTATTCAATATTGTTAAACCGAGGTAAATCGTATGTACTAATTTTATGAAATTTAGTGACAGCGAACGTCATTGTCATTTATCGGCTTTTTCGTTAAATTCCTTGAATTATCTCTAGTGTGGTATGAAACATACTTTATTTCATTTTGTCCGGTAAATCAACTTACCATCTACTCATTTGCGGCCGGTAAGTGGAACATTACAGTATTAGGTACTGTAATAGTATTTCACGTTACAAGGCTGGTAGGTGACTTATTACAGTACGAGTCTGGAATATAAACGAGTGCTGTAATAACACCTAACGGACGTGTATCGTATGATATTTTATTTCATTTTGTCATTATAATCCTTTTTAAAAAGATCTAATAAAAATGTTTATTACAAATTTTAAAATATTATTGGCAATATTAATTGGTATCACTGGATATAGGAGTTTAAATAAAATAAAAATTACTAACTTTAGTTAAGCAAATTATTTAAAAAATTGTAAAAGAGAGTCTATTCTGTAGTTGCGTAATATTTTTCATTTACTAAAGTTGGTAGAAAATATAATTTTACAAGTTAAAGCATCTAAACAGAGTTACTTGGGATCGATAAATATACCGGGTGTAACAGCATCATGGTACACCCCCCGTATCTCCGTTAGTTTTAAAGGTAATTGATTGAAATTTGGGATATCCCATATACATAATAAGCGGCACTTTTTGACCTACAAATAATTTTTTTTTCACTTCCGATTTCGCCGGAAGTGACACCAACTTTCGATTTTTAATAGGAACACCCTGTATATTATTAAATTTTTGAATTCTACATAACTTTCTGAATCCAATGATACCACAAAAGTCACATTTCAAGCGTAAGAAATATTTATTATTTAATTTTTAATTTTTCATTTAAGTGTGCCATAACGGTTCCGATTATTCCAATTGATCCGTCTAATGCTAGAAAAATCGAAGTCCCGTCAAAAATACTAAATTGCGTTTTTTATAAGCAAATAAAATTCATCGTAATCGTTTTTGGGGTAAAACTAAATTTTTCCAAATGGAACCATATTGGTACCGTGGTACCATTTCTTAGTACAATTAATAAGGAATTTATTCATACCTGGTAATAACATGTGCGATAAATACAATCAAAATTATAGCTAAAAGGAAATACAATTATTAGAGACTTTTTGCACCTCTTAAATTAATATCAGTTTTTGGCTCCGTTATGGTTAACTTTATTAAACATAACGATTAGCGCCACTGTTAAAACCAGAGATTTTGCAGCGCCTATACGTTCTGTCTGTAGTTATTAATTTGGCGCCGGCGCACCTAAACAAAATAAAATACCTAACCTAACAATAATTTGATTAAGTTGTATATTTTAATGTAAAGCTACTATTGCTTTGAATTTTAATTAATTGCTTATCACAATTTTAATTCATAGCAATGGTGCTTCATAACTTTTGTATGTTCCGACAACCATGCAGTTTAAGCATAACCATAAGGATAACGATAAGCTCTTCCTTATCCTTCCGTAACTAACGGAGTCCGTTATGGTTATTAACCATAGCGGATCACCTTTCTGACATTGCGCATGCTCAGAATAACCACAACCACAAAATAATGACGAATTAAGAGGTGCAAAAAGTCTCTAATTTGTTCTAATTTAATGCTAAGAAGTTACTAAGGTGAACAAAAATAACAACAAATGTAAAGACTTTTCCAATACACAATAAAAACACCGATACACCACCGAATACTTATTTGACAATCTGAATAATTTCATTGTTTTCAAAGCCACCTTAGTAACTTCTTAGCATTAAATTAGAACAAAATAATTGTATTTCCTTTTAGCTATAATTTTGATTGTATTTATCGCACTTGTTATTACCAGGTATGAATAAATTTCTTATTAATTGTACTAAGAAATGGTACCACGGTACCAATATGGTTCCATTTGGAAAAATTGAGTTTTACCTTAAAAACAATTACGATGAATTTTATTTGCTTATAAAAAACGCAATTTAGTATTTTTGACAGGACTTCGATTTTTCTAGCATTAGACGGATCGATTGGAATAAATCGGAACCGTCATGGCACACTTAAATGGAAAATTAAAAATTAAATAATAAATATTTCTTACGCTTGAAATGTTACTTTTGTGGTATCATAGGATTCAGGAAATTATGCTGAATTCAAAAAAGTAATAATATACAGGGTGTTCCATTTAAAAATCGAAAGTTGGTGTCACTTCCGGCGAAACCGGAAGTAAAGAAAAAAATCATTTGTAGGTCAAAAAGTGCCGCTTATTATGTATATGGGATATCTCAAATTTCAATCAATTACCTTTAAAACTGACGCAGATACCGGGGGTGTACCATGATCCTGTTACACCAGGTATAGTCAAAACAAAATAAAAAGTACTAACTTTAGTTAAGCAAAATATTTTAAAAATTGTAAAAGAGAGTCTATTCTGTAGTTACGTAATAATTTTCATTTACTAAAGTTAGTAGAAAAAATACTTTTACAAGTTAAAGCATCTACACAAAGTTATTTGGTATCGATAGGTATATATTCAAAACAAAATAAAAATTACTAACTTTAGTTAAGCAAACTATTTAAAAAATTGTAAAAGAGAGCCTATTCTGTAGTTGCGTAACATTTTTCATTTACTAAAGTTGGTAGAAAAAAGTATATTATTCATAGTAAGACATGCTGCCAAAATAGCGATTTTCCAATAAATACTAGTCGGGCGTGGAACGTATTTTTATAGTCGGCCATGATTGCCTTTATTTTGTTTTGAATTATGACAGTTACGTTATTATAAGTTTTAAAAACTTATAGGTATTATTATATTTCAAGTTTAATTTAGTTTAATGTATATATGATGAATTAAATAATTAATGCTCAATATGTGTACTTGAACATTTTGTTTCCTACAATTTTAAGTGACAACTTGTCAAAAATCCAAAGTAAAACGTCATTATTTCTAAACACAAAATATTTATAACATCCGCACAACAGGTACAGGGTTATCCAACCAAGACTAGACAAGGCGATTTTTTGACTTTTCCTGTACTTTCATAAAAAAACTGAAATAGCCATCTTAAGTCATTTTCTCCCGCGAATTCGAATATCTTCAGCAAAAAACAATTGAACATCAAACAAAAGTACTAGGGGTCACTTTGATATTTTTTTAAATAGAACACCCTGTATATTTTTACATTTTTAAATTCCACATAAAATTATAATTATTTTTTATTAAATGCACTATTAGTCTATACTTCATAGTTTCCGAGATATTGACTCTCGAAAAGTGACATTTTTGAACTTTGACAGCTTATAACTTTCTAACAGTACGTCTTAGAGCAAAACGGCTTACATGTCCCTATCTTCAATTTTTATTATCTTCACAAAAAAATCAACTTCCAGTTAAACCGGAACAACTATATTTCCTTCTTTCGAGTTACATCCGGTTTAACCGGAAGTTGATTTTCTTGGGAAGATAATAAAATTTAAAGATAGGGACATGTAAGCCGTTTTGCTCTAAGACGTACTGTTGAAAGTTATAAGCTGTCAAAGTTCAAAAATGTCACTTTTCGAGAGTCAATATCTCGGAAACTATGAAGTATAGACTAATAGTGCATTTAATAAAAAAATAATTATAATTTTATGTGGAATTTAAAAATGCAAAAATATACAGGGTGTTCCATTTAAAAAAATATCAAAGTGACCCCTAGTACTTTTGTTTGATGTTCAATTGTTTTTTGCTGAAGATATTCGAATTCGCGGGAGAAAATGACTTAAGATGGCTATTTCAGATTTTTTATAAAATTACAGGAAAAGTCAAAAAATCGCCTTGCCTAGTCTTGGTTGGATAACCCTGTACCTATAAATCTAATTCAAAAAGAAAAATTATACATTTCCCCTTAACATTAACTTTTTACTTTTTTATTAATATCACGTACTTCTTTCGTTCAGTGTACACGCTATTATAAATTAAAAGTGTATAACCTTAAAATAATTATAAATAAGATTTTTCGAATTTCGAACATATTTGGCAACACTGACATATCGGATGATCCTTTTACTTAAGAATATAATTAACTTAATAACATTATCTGTTTATACTATTCCTAATTAAGTTAAATGTTATTGTTACATATTTTATGTCTATTATGATTTTCGTTATCTATATTTTACCAATTTCCTTGGGCGAGGCTGTTCAAAACTATCAAATTCTAGAAAGTTTCTAGTCAGTTATGAAAATACGTTCTGCTGGATTGTCGTCGTTCGGGGTACTTGTCAGCTATAATAACCCTAGGACATTGATAATGGACGAGATAATTTTAGTCGAAAACACGTTGCCTGGTAACAACCCGACGCTGAAGGCGGAGGGTTGTTACCTTGGTTACGTGCTTGAGATAAAATTATGAGGCATTGGTCAATGTCCGAGGGATATTCGGTCAGAAAACTTTTTGATACATTTTTGATAAAAAAATAAAATTTCTCGCAACCAAACAATTATTTATTTATTAAAAGTACAATTTGTAAAGGTGCAGTTATTAAAATTTAACGTAACATTTGATTCGCTATTTTTTTCTACTATAGAAGATCCATTACCACGCATAGTATTAATAATCTTATTATGGTATTCTTGGTCGATGTTTAAGTATGGTTTTATAGAATTTGGATTGTTATGACCAGTGATTTTCAGCAATTGTTGTTCTTGCACACCTTTTTTGCCAATTCGCTAACAGCAGTTGACCTGTTTGAATGGTTTGTTATTTTTTTGTCCTTTACATTCAGGCCGATAGCTTCAGCAGACGATTTTGTCCATCCATTAATAGTATTTTTTCCAACAGGAACATTATCGTACCAACTATCGGTTTCCGTTTTCCAGTGTCGAATTGCTTTTAAGAACAGCCGTGGTGAGGTTATATGTACGCCTCGTTTTGATATCAATTTATGAAACAGGCGTACAGGGCATCTTTGACTTTCACTATTGACAATCAACCATTTACTACTTGTACAGCTTTTTGAACCGCCTTGGCAAGTTTTCCTGAACACTGGATTATATTCAATACGATTTGTTGGAGAACCATCGTTATTTTTTTCGATTTGAAAAAAATCCAGGAGATATGCAACTGCTTCGCCTCCTCTCCACGCTGATTCTACTGCAGCAATATGGTAGAATTTACGCATAAGACCTTCAGGGGTATTTTCATTCCAGAACAATATTATTTGGTTTACTTCAGATAGACTTAACGAAACTGAACTGGTCTTACGTTTACATGGATCTACTTGTAATTTCTTTCTGGTTGCATCGCGGGCATCTCGGGCTGGTTTAAATACTATGCTGTTAAACGGGTCAATCATAATTTTATATTCATTATAGTACTTTTCTTGTAAAATTTTGCACGAAACGTTCCACATAGTATTTACCGTTGCTTCTTTGATTTCAGTCCCATCTTTTTTTCTCATATTAACCGCCCAACCGCCCAATCTTTCAGTATCATTGCCAGCTCTTCTACGCTTCTATATGTTTATTTAACTCGTATTTGCGTTCACAGCAAAACTCTATAAATATTCCCCACGTGTATTTGTGACTGTTTCTGGTATTTTTTGGGATTGTTTCATTAACTAGCGCGTTAATGCAATGAAAATTTGCATTGCCAAAACGTGACATTTTGAAATTTATATAGTTGGAATATGAACTGTCAAAGTATTGGTGTCATAATAAATGATACCTGGGTGTCATAGTGATTGAAAACTACCCGGAGTGTTGTTTTCACTTAAATGTTGATATGATTGGGTGATTTATGTAAGATGATAAAGAATAACAAAATTTAATTGGCTGTTTGAAATGTCAAAAAATTTTCAAAATAATTATCAATAGTTCTATTGGCATTTCTGTCATTTTTAATACAACACGCTAACATATCAAAGTTCTATTCGTTAGAATAATTTTTAATTTATTATAAATATAAAAGTAAACGCCTTTGTTAATGTTTATTCAATCTTACAAAAAAATTTTAGATAGATTAAAAATTTTCATTTGTTTAACGTTCACATCCTTCAATAAACAAATATAACAATAACACTATCGAACCACTACTACTATCGTCTAAATTTTAGATAGATTAAAAAATTTCATTTGTTTAACGTTCACATCCTTAAAAAAACAAATATAACAATAACACTATCGAACCACTACTACTATCGTCTTTCTATTCCCTATAGTTTCCAAGATGGCAATATTGTCTGTACCATTTTCGGACACCCTGTATACAAGCAATTAATAGAGTAATTATAAACCGCAAAACGTATTTTGATTAACTGAGAACTAGAAATACAAACATGTGATTTTGAAACACATCAATAACAAGTATGAGGTTTTCTAGCTGCGTAGTTGATTTAATAAAAAAACATTATAGTCCAAGAGCTAGTAACACCCGTTTCATGAAGTGTTTGATGCACTTCAAAATTTTGTGTCATAGTATCTACTGGATAGATGAGCAGGTAAGCAAGTGTTAGCTAGCTCTACCTGGGGACACCAGGTACTGCACATAAGAAAGGTGTCCAAAAATTTTGCCCAAAAAAACTGTTTGTTTCAGAGGCCAAAAAACAGAAATCAAAATTTAAAATGACACAAAACACAAAAATTATTAAGGCAGACACTTTTGAGGGGGTTAACATTCAATAAAAACACCCCCAAGTTGTTTTTTTAAAAATACAAAATGAAGTGTTTGATTCACGCTGACATTTTAACAGTGTCTTAATTACATCTAATAAAAAATAATTACAAAAAGGCAGACGCTTTTTTTGGGGAGATACAGGGTGTTAACATTTTCATTAAAAAAATATTTTTTCATTGCCATTTTCAAACCACTCTAGATATTTTTATGAAATTTGGTACACGTCTTTTGAGGATCGAAAGGCATTTTTTGGTGTAAAATAACTTTTTAAAATTTTAGCAGTGGCGTCCGTGCGGGGCTTGCATTTAATATTTTTGAAGAAAAAAATGGCGCACCGCTGCTTTTTCTTTAAATAAAAATTATTTTTAAAATTCCCGTCTAATTTACAGCAAATTCGGTCTCTTGACTTATTTTCTTACGGTGCACCGTTTTCGAGTAAAAAATAAAAATCATTTTAATGCATTCCTGGAAACACATAACCCATTTAATTACCATTAACACCCTGTATTTCGGAAAGGAAGCGTTTTTTTAGTGCTGGTCTCCGGGTGTTCTTCTATTTCATTTAAAAATGATTTATTTAATTACCTAAACGAAACCTATATATACAGCGTGTCTGCTTAAGTTTGCAGCATATGGAAAACTGTTTTATTATTAATTTTACGAAAAAAAGTTATTCTTTATAAAAAGTTCTGCATGATCTTAAACCTAAAATGCAACTATCAGATATCAAAATTTTCCAGTCATATACGAGGTTTGTCAAAAAATGTGAATTTTTCCCAAGAATATGAATTTTTCCCAAGTGTAAAGTACCTTTATTTTTGACATTATCAAAAATTGTTATTAGAAAAAGTTGATCAGAACTAAAAACCACGTCTAAATATGCAATTATACGCATTTATATTAAAAAATTATTTTATTAATTTATTATTAATTATTTAATTAATTTAATGCCTGTTATTGCATATTTAGACGTGGTTTTTAGTTCTGATTAACTTTTTTTAATAACAATTTTTGATAATGTCAAAAATAAAGGTACTTTACTCTTGGGAAACATTCACATTTTTTGACAAACCTCGTATATGACTGGAAAATTTCAATATCTGATAGTTGCATTTTAGGTTTAAGACCATGCAGAACTTTTTATAAAGAATAACTTTTTTTCGTAAAATTATTAATAAAAAAGTTTTCCATATGCTGCGAACTTAAGCAGACACGCTGTATATATCTTTGCAAATGGCCTAGTAGGCTATGACGTTGTTTGGATAATTTTAGTTTATAATATTTCTGACAAGTGCCATTTTAATTTTTAAATCGTAAGTTGTGTACAAATTAGAGTTTGTAACGTTCAAAAGTGTTTTAGATATTCGTTAAGGTGCGTCCAGACTACTCGCTCGCTCGCGCTACTTGCAGGACCCCCGAGTAGTGTAGACGTAAATGTAAGTCACGAGACAAGCCACGCGAGCAGCGCGAGTCATTAACTCGAGAGGATCCGCCCGGTGTCGGTACATCAAAGGGACTGGCGTCCAGTGAGCAACTAAAGTCTGTCTGGACACTAATCAGATGAGTACAACCTGAAGCTTGACAAGTTTCTAGATCATTGCGAGTGCAGCGAGCACGAGCACGAGTACGAGTAGTCTGGACGCACCTTTTCAGTATTGTTTTACCATGGCAATTTTTACGAATTCTGAAATGGCTGAGATGCATTTTATCTATGGTCTTACAAATGGAAATGCGAGAGAAGCCAGACGTCTTTACATGGAGCGTTATCCAAATAGACTGATCATCGAATATTTCCGAGAATTATTAAAACGTAAATATTCTAAACTGTTGTTAAACCTATTTACCCTTGTTAATTAAATGGGTTATGTGTTTCCAGGAATGTGCATTAAAATTATTTTTATTTTTTACTCGAAAACGGTACACCGTAAGAAAATAAGTCAAGAAACCGAATTTGCTGTAAATTAGACGGAAGTTTCAAAAATAATTTTTATTTAAAGAAAAAGCAGTGGTGCACCATTTTTTTCTTTAAAAATATTAAATGCAAGCCCCGCACGGACGCAACTGCTAAAATTTTAGAAAATTATTTTACACCAAAAAATGCCTTTCGGTGCTCAAAAGGCGTGTACCAAATTTGATAAAAATATCTAGAGTGGTTTAAAAATGGCAATGAAAAAATATTTTTTTAATTAGAATGTTAAGTATCTCCCCAAAAAAAGTGTCTGCCTTTTTGTAATTATTTCTCATTATATGTAATTAGGACACTGTTAAAATGTCAACGTGAATCAAACACTTCATTTTGTATTTTTAAAAAAACAACTTGGGGGTGTTTTTATTAAATGTTAACCCCCTCAAAAGTGTCTGCCTTATTAATTTTTGTGTTTTGTGTCATTTTAAATTTTGATTTCTGTTTGTTGGCCTCTGAAACAAACACTTTTTTTGGGCAAAATTTTTGGACACCTTTCTCCTATGCGCAGTACCTGGTGTCCCCAGGTAGAGCTAGCCAACACTTGCTTACCTGCTCATCTATCCAGTAGATACTATGACACAAAATTTTGAAGTGCATCAAACACTTCATGAAACGGGTGTTACTAGCTCTCCGACTATAACTATACATTTCAGTAAACACTTAATATTTCCGAAATAGTTGAATATAGGTATAGGATATTGTACATGAAATATATCTAAAATTTTCTGAAAACCCAAAAATTGAATAATATACAGGCATTTAAAATAAGAACGTTGGTATTGGCCACTGTTACAGGACACACCCTGTATTAAAGTTTTTATTGAAAAAAATGCGCAACTAGAAATACCAGTCGACGTGTCCGAGTGTTTTTTCGGACACGCCCCCATGTATTTATTGTCGAATTTATTCCATTTGGCTGATACACACTGTATAATATATTATGCATTAATATTTTACGACAAGAAGGTACCTACTATTGATAAGACCTGATTGGATGCGGCAATTTCTAGATAAATTTATTTAAAAATTACCTTGCCTTTGATTTTATTTACTAGTATAAACAAATCCCTAATTTTATTCAATTAAATTTAATTTATTTAATAAAACAAGCAATTTAAATACCTTAAAACGATTTAATGTTAAATAAAATGCCATTAAGTTAAATATCAATAACCCATTAGGACATGATAGAACGGGCTATTTTGGCGATTTATTGTTTTATACTATTCTTAAAAGTACGTATATTTTTGTAAGCTCACCGTTTTCATCGCAAACACATAAAGTTAGGTTAGGTTAGGTTAGAGTGGCAGACCTCTGGCATTGACCAAACAGTCACACGTAGTCCTGTAGGACCGTTGTGGTACCACACGTGTTCCGCGGAACCTATCCACATCAGCCTCCTGATGGTTAACGCGACGTGACGTAGATCATAGAAGAATCTTGACAGCTCATTCAAACCAGCCACTGCTGTTAATAAACTTCGTAAGTCGACCCAGTTGCAGGCTGCTCACTTCCTCCAGATCATTAAAGAATGGTTCGCCCAGGGCATTGAACCTTCTTCTAGCGAGGCCGGGGCATTCACACAAGAAATGCTGAATACTTTCCTCCTCCTCTTCATCTCTGCAACTTCTACAGAAATCGTTAGTTGGTACTTGCATACGTTCAGCGTGTCTACCGAACAGGCAATGTCCGGTGACTACGGCAGTGATGTTTCTTAGGTCCTTCCGACCGTGTTGTAATAGCACTGCGGTTTTCCTGTCGTCAAGTAGGGGCCACAATTGCCTGGAGATGCTACAAGTTGCCAGCCCTGTCCATCTGCTTTGTGCAAGTTGTTTAGCTATTTGATCTATATCCTCTTTGACTGATCCCAGTGGTCTAGCCACAGTATTCTCTGCTAGTTCGGCAGACCTGCTTGCGCCCTCCCTGGCGAGCACATCAGCAGTCTCGTTGCCCTGTATTTTGCTATGTCCAGGAACCCAACACAGGGTGATTCGATGTTGAGCACCAAGTGTGCAGAGATTATTGCGACAGCGCCTTACTAATTTTGACTTAGTGCTGCTGGAGCAAATTGCCTTTATGGCTGCTTGACTGTCTATATAGATTGCTATAGACGCCGCTGCTTTCAAGCCAGGGTGATCCCGCAGGGTGTTGACTGCTTTATCCACTGCAAAAATTTCTGCCTGGAAATTGCTGCAGTAGTCAGGGAGTCTGTACGACCTCTGTATTTGCATGTTCTCGGAGAAGATACCAGCTCCAACTCCGACGTCCATTTTTGAACCGTCAGTGAGGATCGAGTGATCCGCCTCCATAAACACATAAACAAAATATTAAACACACATTAAAAATACCTCTCTAACCTGAAAAATAAACCGACAAATGTCAAAATAGCTATTGGGGGCGGGGCATATTCTACACGGCTTTTCATTGGTCAGTAATAAGAAACTTGCAACAGAAAAATTAACATTTCGATAGTTCAACTTTTGTTTGTTACTTAAAACTTAATTGTATTGCTATTGATTTGTTTCAAAGTATCAAATCTTATTTCTGTTACCTACTTATTGCTTGCTTGCTATTAATGTTTATTTTTTAATTAACACGCTTTTATTAGCTTCACCTGTATGTTTGTATGTATGTAACCGACTTCTTTGAACCCATACAATAATTTTATAGTTAAAAATTAACCTGTCAAATTTTCACAGCTGACAAGTATAAAAAAAAGTGCGATATTGACGAAACAAAATATGGGGTCGTATACTATTCCACACGGAGACTTCGGAAAAAATACGCAAAAAATTCTCCTGTCAAATTTTGACAGCTGTCAGGTATAAAACGAAGATGCGATTTTGACGAAACAAATTATGGGGTCGTATAGTATTCGATGCGGAGACTTCGGGAAAAATAAGCAAAAAATTCTCCTGTCAAAATTTGACAGCTCTCAATATGTCAAATCGTTAAAAAAAATGATATTAATGAAAAAACTATAAGGTCGTATGTATATTTATGGTGGAAAGTTACGCAAAATTCTCTTGTCAAAATTTGACACCTGTCAATATGTCAGAATTTTCAAAAATTTGCAAATATCGTTCTTTTCTTATAATTCGGCATAAACGATCGAGTTTGTTCAGGTTTGTATGTATGTTTGTTTGTAACCGACTTCTTTAAACCCGATTTTGACCCACTTTAAACGGTCAGATTTAATTTAAATTTTGTAGACTTATCAAGAACCGCTGACAATACAATAATCTACTAATCTAGCTCAATCCACTAAAAAAAATTTTTTTTTTCTTAACAATAACCCAAACTAAAAAATGAAAAATAAATATATTTAAAAAAAAAATTAAAAACACGTTTTAATAATTAATCAGACTGAAAAGCGGAAAATAATAAATATAGTTTAAAATAATTCTTGAAATTCTTAATATAGGCAGAAAATAATAAGGAACGATAAACATTAGTATTATTGTGAAAAAAGCGAGGGGTACTCGATATACGAAAAATATAGCACAAAGCGCCTCACGCTTTTTTCACAATAATACTAATGTTTATCGTTCATTATTATTTTCTGTTTAAGAATTTCAAGAATTATTTTAAATTATATTTATTATTTTCCGCTTTTTAGTCTGATTAATTATTAAAGCGAGTTTTTTAGTTTTTTTAAACTATTTATTAATTGTGTCTCGGCCTTTTCCCAAGGTAAATAATCCTGTGTAGGTAAAATAATATATTTTTTCATGAAGTTAATAAATTTACAAGGGAAACCCTATTTGTACAAAGCCAACAGAAAAAAAGTTTAAAAAACTTTGTCCTCGGAGCCTATGTGCTTCCAATTTTCCTCCGGTAATGTCGCGGACTATCTCTGATGCCATAAAATATCGCCTTTAATATTGTTTGCTCAGACACAGCCCAAAGGTTAGCCGAAAGGTCACGTCGTTTCCAATAACTTCATTGAAGTAAACTCTTTTAGTTTTGTACCGAAGAGAATAAACATTTGCACTTGCAATATTGCCTCCCTTTAAACTCAAATAAAATATAATTCTCTGGGAAATAAATCAAATATGAAATAATGATGTTTTGACGGCCTCTTAGATAGGAATTCTAGAGAGATACTGGAAAAATGGAATATAAATTATGGCTGTAAGGTGTAATCATAGGCGTAGTTAGACGGTCAATACTAGGGGTGCTGAAGTCCAGTGGCGGCTCGTGATATGTTAACGTGGGGGTGCCACGCCCAAATTTGGTCAATAATTTTTAGTAAATATTTTAATGTGATGTTAATAGCATGTTTAGGTCTTTCAATGTTCTTGACAATCACTTTCTCCTAAAACGGTAACTTGCTAAAAGATTTTTTCAAAAATTCCACGGTGTATTTTATATCCGACGACGCACTCATTGTTTTTTGTGTTTATTTAACTTTAAACTTTAACTGAATTCAAGAAAACCATATTAAACCTTAACAAACAAAAAAAAAAGTCAAAATACCGGCTAAAAATTTCCGCAAATTTGAACGACTACGACTGGTTAAATTTAAATTATCAAATTAATGCAGAATTGCAGAACATGACATACACAACCTATTATGCCGCTCTCGTATTTTACGAGATTTTTATGATCATAGACCCGCTCTGACAAGTAAACTGGGCGTGAACTACACGATACACGGAGAGAAATTTTGAACAGAATCCGCAATTACCTAAATATACTTGAATTTGTACCAGAATTCGAATGCTTGAAATGTTAATATGAAAAATGTATTACATATTATAATGTATATTATAAAAATAGGTTAGTTCTAAAATTAGCCTATATATTGTAAATTTTTTTTGGGGGTGCTAATTTAGATTTCGGGGGTGCTTAGCACCCCCAAGTACCTCCCTTACTACGCCTATGGGTGTAATACAGGCAATGTCGGACTGGTCTACTGGGCAGTGTATTTACACACTATACTACTGTACAGAACTCAATTGTTCTAAATAGAGTTATGATTTGTAAACGTTAAACGCGTATATTTCTACTCCGAATCATACCGCGATATAGATAGACGTCATTCTACAGTACATGTCCGCAAGAAAATTCGCATCAAATGGGATTTTTTTTATTAATAGGTATAGGTAAAAATTGAAAAAGCAGTTAGTTTTTGCTTACCTAAAAACCAAAAATGACGTATACTGGAGCAGCTGCACGACTTGCGTTACCTGTCAAATTTCACATTTTTAATAAAATAGGGTCAAAAATGCCATTATTTATCAAAATATCGAAAAACTTTATTTGAGAAAGTTGTTTATTTAGGCATTTTTAGCCTCTATACGAAATTTTGACACTCTAATACAATTTTTATTTTTTGCCAGGTTCTTGAAAATTTTGATCAACCCTCGTAGATTAACTTTTATACATCGATGTAAAACCATTTGCCTTTACTTCATTTGTAATCTTAATGCAATTTTGTGTAAAATTTTTGTTTCCTATTATTTATTTTGCTTCAAAAACTGAAATTGTTATTGATCAGTATGTAATGTTTGATGCAAAGTTCATCTAATTACATCAGTTTTGCCAAAACCGACGTTTCTCATTTCTGTTAAGTTAGTAAACAGATGTACAAAAAGAAAATATTGTAAGCTTTCGTTGAAATTTTACTTAATTAATATTAAATTAAATTAACTATATTAAACTATATTTTTGTTGAATAAAATGTTTCGAGCGATTAATATATATTCTTTTTAATCCAATATTAATTAAGTAAAATTTCAACGAAAGCTTCCTAATATTTTCTTTTTATACATCTGTTTACTAACTTAAGAAAAATAGGAAACGTCGGTTTTGGCAAAACTGATGTAATTAGATAAACTTTGCATCAAACATTACGTACTGATCACTAACAATTTCAGTTTTTAAAGCAAAACAAATAATAGGAAACAAAAATTTTACACAAAATTGCATTAAGTGTACAAATGAAGTAAAGGCAAATGGTTTTACACCGATGTATAAAAGTTAATCTACGAGGGTTGATCAAAATTTTCAAGAACCTGGCAAAAAATAAAAATTGTATTAGACAGTCAAAATTTCGGACAAAGACTAAAAATGCCTAAATAAACAACTTTTTCGAATAAAGTTTTTCAATATTTTGTCAAATAAGGGCATTTTTGAACCTATTTTATTAAAAGTATCAAATTTGACAGGTAACGCAAGTCGTGCAGCTACTTCAGTATACGTCATTTTTGGTTTTTAGGTAAGCAAAAACTAACTGCCTTTTCAATTTTTACCTATACCTAATAATAAAAAAAAAATCCCATTTGATGCGGACTTTCTTGCGGACACTGTATAACATAGTCATAGGCATTTACCTTTAGATAAACAAACAATAATCACGAAAGTGGCAAATTTATGGTCTCGCACATGTAAACAAAACCACACAGGAATAGGCATGCGCACTGCAAAATTATGGTTTAACGAATGGGAAAATACACAGGTCCAAGCTTTAATATCTTGTTTGTGTAGCCTAGGCCTAGTTAGATGTTTTACGGAAGTAGTCCATTATCTCAGAGTGAAGCTGTTGAGATATGGGGAAAAAACTCACAGTCGTCTTCACAAATATATTAAAAATCAATTTACTGGGGGGTACATGTTTCGGTACTAGAAAATACCATCATCAGCACCGGAGGGCTAAAATAAATTGAGAAAGAATAGAAAGGGAAGGACAAATTAAATCAACGTACTTACCCCTAGTGCTACTTACACGAAGGAATATAAAAATTATTCAAAACATGAATAGTGTCAACTAAAACTCACAGTGGTCCGGTATATTTAGGATACTCGACCACTGTGCGTTGTTGAGATTGCAACCCACTGTGCGCTATTCAGGGTCAAGTGCATTGCAATCTCAACACTTTTTTGTGTATATAAACCGGGCCAACTCAAGCAACAGCATCGAAGCCTGCCGCTCGATCAAACCATCAATAAGTGACTATCCTTGACCATCGTCAAGTGCCGCACTTAGTCTTCAGTTCTACGATAGGTGACTAGCCTTGACCATCGTCAAGTGACGCGCCTTATAACACGTTAGTCCATTGCCCGAACAAGTTACAGACATGCTGGTTTCCCTACTAGGGTAATAATCAAGAAGAGACAATAGACGACCATTTTTTAGAATCCAGACTTTCCTTTCTCTACCACTACGACCCCTACGAAGAGAAACTTCGTGACAATAGGACAAGAACATTTTGTGTACCTAGACAAAAAAAAATTTTAATTGGTAATAAAAAGAGTATTCGAAAGGAATTTAATTTTCTTTTGACGATGTAAGAAAGGCAAAGTATTGGCATCCAACAAAGTCAAGCAAAAGCAGAAAGTTCACAATAATAATGGGAAGTGACGTCAAATGTGTAAAACGTGGTTCTTGGAGCAAGAAACGGGCATCTAGTGGTGACAAGATAAATTAACAAATAACAGTTGTCGGCCAGGAAGGCAAATAACCTGCCGGGACAAAGGTAAGACTGAAAGCCGCAAGATGGATGGGCGGCGCCATCATCTAGAACAAGTGAAATCAAAAACAAACTAGTCATTTCAACCTTCTACAATAGAGCAGGAGAAATAAGTTAATGTGGCCACCTAGTAGTTAGTGTTCATGCGTTAATGAAAAGTTTATAGTGGTCACAGTGGATGGAAAGTGAGTAAAGGTTAAAAGTGAATTAATTAAAAGCAAAAATTTAAGGATTGAAGGAAAGGTAAACAAGAAAAGTTAATTTGGTCATTAATACAGAAGAGGTTGTTATTAGGGAGAACTTTATGGATTTCCATCATTTCAAGAAGGTTAAGTTTACCGCCTATATTATAGGAATGAACGAGCTTAGTGTTATTTAAGAGGTCAAAGGAGTGGTTATTACAGAGAATATGAGAAGCAAAACTAGATTTGAAGTTGTGATTAGAGAAATCAGTGTTTCGGAATTTATCTATTTTTTTACAGTGTTCGTTGACTCGGGTTGAAAGTTTGCGCCTCTGTTTGGTCAATATAACAGACACTACAGTTCTGAGTACCACAAGAAAGTTTATAAACCCCTGACTTATCTAGTAGAGAAGTTTTGTTTATAAACTTTATTGTGGTACTCAGAACTGTAATGTCTGTTATATTGGCCAAACAGAGCGCAAACTTTAACCCGAGTCAACGAACACTGTAAAGAAATAGATAAATTCCGAAACACTGATTTCTCTAATCACAACTTCAAATCTAGTTTTGCTTCTCATTATCTCTGTAATAATATCAAGAACTATCACTACTTCATACTAACTTAAAATACAAACCCCTATTTGGGTATAATAAAATCATACAGTGGTCTTTACTAGTCATTGTATCCGAGTCACTAAAGGCACAAACCCAATTCACTAAACTACACAAAAACTAGAATTTCATAAATATTAAACACCCACAATCCACAATAGCAAAAAAAATAATAAGAAATCATATGTGTGAAATTAGCAACGTTCATCAGCACCGTTTATGCAGCGACGAACTTTTTTTCGGTGTAAGTGTGAATTCCGCCTGAAGCGTTGGTAAACGAATTTTATTTTTTTTTAGTGGCAAAGACTGAAATTCTACCATTTGGATTTATCGTCTTTAGTAAACTACCCCATAGGGGTAGAATTACAATCTTCGCCAATAAAAAAATTTAAATTCGTTTAACAAACCCAAACGCTACAGGCATTGACACGTACCCCAAAAAAATGTCGTTGCTGCATAAACGTTGCTGATAAACGTTGCTAACTTTACACATATCAAGGAATCTAAAAAGAAAATGTAAAACAGAACAACAAAAATGGTGCCATGCCGTTTCTGGAGTGTCTCTTGAGGATGTCGCTAAACAAGGAAAACGGAACAAGAAAAGGAGTTGCGCGCATGCCCATACCTATAGGGCGGCAAGGGGTGTGACTGGCGAGCTATGAAACGCATTTTTTCATCCATAAAACTTGAGTTTTGTTTGCGCACGTGATAAGCTGTACGGATCTAAAGATAAATGGCTACGACGCGCGTCTTTGCACTACGTTGTATACCGCGATACAGAGTTTTCGTAGTACCCAGTATGCAAACAGTGAAATATAAAACGCCGTGTGTTTTAACTACGTTTTCTATCACTAGGACGCTAGAAAAATCAATTAAAAGTAATTTATCTTTATTTTCTATTTCTTAGCTAAATTTAATGCGATTTTTGGTTACTTTGATTTTATTGAATATTAGCTTCCAGGTTTCCCAAACACGTCCTTTTTTTAACGATACCGCTTTCGAGTAAAAGTAAAATTAATCAGGTCAGATTTAAAAAATCCTTGTCAACTTGGATTGTTGCTAATTCGCCTGTAATCCTATAAATCCTACTTGCTATCTATTTTTTCTTATTTGTGTCTTATGGATAAATTGCTGTCCATAGATTGGAAACTATTTGGATATTTCCATCTTTACTTTTTTTAAATTTTTTTTCTTTTTAATAATATAATTGTATCAATAAGCATTAATTACTAGAATTATTTTCTGATTTTTCAGTATGGTTATTTCTTTAATATAACCCAAAGTATTTTTGTTTTATCCTTTTCCCCCATCTAAATGATCTTTCTAAATGATCTTTTTATATGCGTATGAATATTTTTCTTATTTTTCTTGTTTAAGCATGTGATTATTTTCCTTTTATATAGAGTATGTATAAATATTTTCCTTATTTATATTTATATTGTGGAAGCACGGGCACCAACAAAAATATAATACAGATGGCAGTCAAACGTCTAGTTTTGCTATCTGTATAATATGTGTTAATACACTTACATTATACTTTCTTAGTGCTATGTATCTAGCTAATTTTTTCTTTCCCACCAACGCATTTATTTATTGTATTTTATCTTAATAGGACAACTGTTTTCAGAAAGGTAGTTAAGTGCAGTGTCAGTAATATTACTTGGATCGTTAGTAGATGACTGTTTTTGGTTTGATACAAATAGTAAAGATAAATCTGTGGGCATCACAATTTTATTCCCTTCACCTAGAGTTGCATAAGCCGCCGTGGCATTCGTAAGGACCCATACTTTTCAAATTATCTCCAAAATGCATCATTTTATCGAAATTCTATAAGAAACAAAAAATAATCAAAAATAAATGATTACCTAAAAAAATATGGTTCGAAAGTCACTGGCTCACGTATTAAAAATTAGGGGGATCAGCGGATACTGAGCCCCTCTATTTTGAATATTTGAAATTTATATCTTATCAAATACTCGAATTATTCGAAAAAATCAATTTTTAATTTTAAACTTGGATACCCTGTATATCGAACATGAGGGTCAAAAATTAAAAATAGCATTATAAAAGTGATATTATTTTTGCTTAAGGTTAACGGATTGACCTAATTTTTCCGGAAACCTTGTATATAAAAAATGTGCTTAGATTTTCTTACTATAAATATTTGTGACAATTCATTAGTCATCATATCTTGACGAGAGCAAATGCAAATCGTTACTTAACTGTGCCTATTATACATAATACTGCACAACGATTCGTTTCTTATGTGGCTCCAAAATACTACACATAACCCTGCACCAATACACACACCTACATTAACACCAGTAAGTTCTTAGCAGCTTCTTACTACAGCTTCAGATCAGCACTGCAAGTACTCTCCCTGAAATAGTGGGGTCCTCATAGCCGTGAAGCATGGGCACGTGTTATCTCTTCTGAAGCACAAACTCGTACACTGCACCAAAAGCCTTACACCTACACAAACACTTTCACAAGCTGCAAATAAATAAACGAGTAATATGACAAAACCGAAACCTAGGTTCACTGCTACCTAGGCCTAGGTGAAGTACGAAGCACCGCACGCACTAGGCGTGGTGCAGAGCGGAGATACTAAGCGAGTGGTCTGAAGGTTTATACGCCCATGGCGCGAAAACCGCAGGAACACGGGGAGTTTAGTCGGTAGGCAGCCCCATCAGGGTTGAATCCGACATTACTTTGCCAGTCTTTAGAAGATTCTCCTCGAAAAAAAAAGGTTCCTAAAATTTTGAACTTATTACCAGAGCATTTTAAAAGATAAAACATTCAGCACATATAAACGGATCTTAATAACAAGGTGTAATTAAAGTACAATTTTTTGAACTGTCTACCCAACCATACTTCACAACATCATGCTTATCGAACCGTGTTTCATCTAAATAATAGTATATTAAAGTATAAGTGGATATTAAGGTCTTTAAAACACGCGCGATTTTGCAAGCACGACGGCGCAGCCGGAGTGCTTGAAATAGAGCAAGTGTTTTAAAGACCAGTTATCCACGAATACTTTACATTCTTTTTTTTTATTGGTACAGTTATAGTATTTATATTACAAAAAATGGAAATAATAACTTAGTAAGTAAGTGAAATGGTCGAATTCGTGATGTGATATACCTGTCGTTGTCATGAAAATGAGGAGAACAAAAAATAACTTTCAATCTGTCACATAAGATTCATTGTTGTCACCGTTGACATTGGTTGTGTATTGCTTAAAAAAATATTTTATTTGACGTTAAAAGGTAATTCTGTCAAATCAATAATTAAAAAGTTGACATATTTAGACTTTACGTTTCACTGGTTGTTGATGTTGCCAATGGTAACTTTAAAACACGCGCGTTTTTGAAAGTGGGATTTAAACACGCTGAGGCGTACTTTAAATAAGCGAAATAGGGTATCAATAAAAAAATTATATTTTTATCGATTCCCAGTACTTTTTATTTAGCGCAAATACTCCTGTCGTAGTTCCACAATACGCCGAGATTCCATTATAACCATTCGATTGTCTAATTTTTTATGTTTAAAGCCACAACTCAATAAAATATATTTAGTAAAAAAAACTTTACGCACAGTTATTAACCAAAATTAAATACGTAAATTACAGCAAATATGTTAAACCACCTACTCCACTGTCCTAAACTATTAAATATCTTTTAGCAATACATAGAAATATCTCCATTCGCTACAAATATTTCGCCTTTCTTGTCTAGGACATATAAATGTACTTAGTATTATTCACAGACTGTCCAAGACAGCGCCGTTGGCGCTTGTCTCCATGGCAACGTGAATAAATTATGTGCGCTTGCCAGTTCTTCCAAATTTTCGGGTTTGTAAATACAATATATAAGTATGGGTGAAACAAGGGTTTGTTAATTAGTTGTTTTTTAACACTGAAAATATTTTTTATTTTGATTTCAGTTATAATGTTTCTTAAGGACTAAAGAATGTATTATTATAACAATGAATGGCTTGTCATTTTTTTCTGTCAGACACAAAACTCCTCGGTTTAAAGTATATTTGGAAATTAGCTTTCAAAGAGAGTTATCTACTGACTAACAATTAAATACTGATATAAAAGGAACATTTTTAATAAAAAAAACTTAAAGAATTGAAGAAGAAAGATCTGACAACCCTGGTTGTGAGGTCGGTCTCTCTGAAGCCAGTTAGTCGCTTTTTTATGTCATCAAACTGAGTTTGGACAAATATTACCATTAGATAGATAATAAGTATACCCTAAACTTCACATGTATAAGTATTTAGTATTTGCGTGGGTTAACTCAGTAAATGTGTGCACACACAGACTTTTTTTCTGCTACTTAATAATAATTGGTACCATGTACCTACCTATTGTAATAAATTTAATGTAAATGATAAAATTTTAATAAATAAATTTAATTTATCACATAAAATACCTCAAAAGATAAACAAATTGATAGACTGTTGAAACCGAAATAATAAATAAAAATATTGATTTCGGTGATTTCAATTCGATATAATATTAAGTTTGATTTGAATTTTTTATTTCTTAACATATTTTCTTGGTCACGAACATTTAAAATAATGTGTCGAAATTCTATTTTATTATATTATTCAGCGTAAACTGTTCCACAAATTATATAATACCTGAAAGCGCAACTGAATTCAAATCTCCGCCGAGACACCTTAACACTTCGTAGTAATTTATCTTGGTGCAAGGACGCGAAGCTGACTCATTCGAACCAAAATCGAGCAGATAAGGGATTATGCAGTTGCGGTAACTAGATGATGAAGCTTTTGTCTGCGAGAACCTAAATCGTTTTGTTGGCGTGTTAAGTGCAAATAGATCATAATATTGATTTATAGTAAAGAATTTCAGTAAAAGAATTGACCAAGCGAAGTCTATCGAAAAAGTAGACTCATTGCTGACAGCTATAAAACCAGTGGTGGTTCGTGTATGAAAAATCCGGGGGTTGCATCCATTTCCATAATTATTGGTAATTTATGGAGAATTAGAATTAATTATAATAATAATAATAAAGGATTTAATTCAAAAACAAGATAAGAAACAAATATAAGATAAAATAATTGTTCAAGAAATTGGAATAATTAGCGATGAATCAAATTACTTGTAACGACTGTCAAAGATGATGGAATAACTGATTGATTGTTAATTTAGGTAGTTACTGACACCCAACAGGTATTAAGCTCAACGGCTAAGCATAACGTCCTTAGATGCAAGGCCCTCTTTGATGCAAATAATTTTTGCTCGCACGGTATTTTTCAAATGCTAAATCAATTCAGCCGTTGTGGCATTACCATGGATACAAGATATAATTAAATAAAACTTTGCAATAGGTGATAATACCGAAAGCAAAGAACTAGCGAAAAATAATGTAAATACAGTGGCGTACAGATAAAAACCTGTTGTACTAAGCCACATAAATTAAATAATTTTATTGCCCTACTAAGAACTTACTATCGCTAATCTTCTTCAGATAACAATAATTTTATTAGGAATGTTGACGGGGAATTCATTTTTACTATTTCTTCACACCCTGCCTGATTTACTTGATGATTTGCCTCTAGTGGTAGGACAAAATATGTGGTTTCAACTAGACAGTGCTTCTCCGTATTTTGCTACAAATATTAGGAACCAATTACACCAAATATTTCCTCATCGCTGGATTGGTCGGGGCCAAGATGCTCCCGTTTAACGTCCTCCTTGTTCCCCAGACCTTTCTCTCTTAGACTATTCAGTCTGAGGTGTATAAAAGGTTTTGTGTGTATGGTTCCTATTTTGAGCGGGAATCATTTTAATAGAAAGAATCCTTCAAGCTAGAGACCAGTTCAGGTTAAAACCACATTTTTTTCAAAGGTTAAGATTTTCTTTACATAAGAGTGCTCGCATGTGTTGCCAAAAAAATGGAGATTATATCGAGCAATTTCTTTAGACTATTTTTTTTTATTTTCTTTGTTTTTTGTTACTAACGTATTTATAATTTTATGAAAATAATTAGTTTTGAATATTTATTACATTGTTATGATGGATCAAATTTATTTAATAAGTAATAGTGGATCCGGAGTCTTAGGATCAAGTGATAACAGGGGCGTTTTAGTGTTATGTTAAGAAGATAAGTAAGTTCTGTAATATAGGTATATTTAAATAGTAAGCTAGGATTAGTTGATTAGTTGCCAGTTGTTACAGAATAGCAATTGTTAGTTGCCATTTGGATATGACAAGAACATCATTTTAATAAAGATCTTAAGAGGATCAAAATACATTGAAGTAGCTTTACTAAATTATAGAAATACGCCATTGAAACATATGGATTATTCTCCTCCTCAGCTTTTAAATATTCGTAGGGATTAAACTAAAATACCTACATCTTTAGAACTACTTGAACCAAGGTTATGCCAAAATGTAAAAGACAAAATTATTTCTAAAATGAATTTAAATAAAAGTTATTTTTATAAAACTGCTAAAGATTTAATTCCATTGAAGACAGGAGACCCTGTTGTCATATATAACCACAGAACTAAATCCTGGGACTCAGCAAAAATTGTTAATATCCATGAAGCACCTAGGTCTAATATTGTCAAAGATTTGTCAGGCCAAATATTTAGGCGAAATAGACAAGACATAAAATGTTCTCGAAGTTTTACCAAGTGGTTTGTAATTTATGAATTATTTATTTATTTGTAATTTTTTTGATTAAGTATTTCTAGTGTTAGAACTTTCAGCTTTCACTTATTTATTAGAAAAAGGAAAGATGTACTATATATTTAAAATTTAAATAGTAAGCTAGGATAAGTTGATTAGTTAGCATTGGTTACAAAATAGCAATAGGGAACTTGAAAAAAATTTTAAATGGGGAAAAAATTCTATAAATCATAAGTATATTATTATATTGTCATTAAACATATGGCAGCAAAAAAACAACATATTTCGTCCCAAAAGACCGCTAGCTAGATTTAAAAATGCCCCAAAATTTAAATTATCCCAAGCGGGTAAAAACGTGTCGTGACGTCAAGAAGTATAATTCGTGTGTGACATCCACGAAATAGGTTATAGGTTGGCAATAAATTGAACGACGTTGAGAATTCCACCCTAAAACAACAATACAATAACAATAACACACGGCAATCCAAATGCAAACTCGGTAGCTCGGCCACCGGTCAGGATGACGGATGACGGAAAAGTCATACTTCCTGACGTCATCGGGCTTGGCGCGCTTAAAAGGTCGTTTGAAATGCTTTTGACACGCGCGAAACTTTAACGAATTTTTACCAAGTTATTACTGATTTTTAAGGAGTATCTAATAATTGGAGAATATTTTTTTAGGCCTAACTAAATCATATTATTGAAAAAAAAAATTGGAAAGTTCCCTATTGTTAGTTGTCATCTTGATATGACAAGAACATCATTTTAATGAAGATCTTAAAAAGATAAAGTTAGTATTTATCAAGAACTATTACAAGTTCTTAGTAGGGCAATAAAATAAGTTCATTTAACTGGTTTAGTACCGTGCGAGCAAAAATATTTTGCATCAAAGAGGGCTTGGATTAAAAAACGTAGGGCTTGGTTTAGATCACAATGATATGGGGACGATATATCTAACCAAATCTAGGTTAAAATTTTGCCAAATTTATATTATTGAAGAAAAGAGTCGAGTTTGTATTACGTGTAAAAACTTTTATTTTATTAAAATCTTAGCAGAGCGCTTTCGGCTTTCGCCATCTTCAGTGCTATTCGTCAATATACAATGATATCCTCAAGGTGGAAAGGCATTACGTCCACACAATGTTTTGAAAATGATATTAAAATTGTAAAAGGAAATTGTAAAATTGAAATTGTAAAAGGACAACACGAAACAAAGGTAATTAACAAGTAAAAAAAATAAAGGTAACGAACAAGTTTGTTCGTTACCTTTACCACTGTCAGTCAGCACGTTTTTTAAATCAAAGATGTTTTATGTTTTGTTTCGTGTTGTCCTTTTACAATTTTAATATCATTTTCAAAACATTGTGTGGACGTAATGCCTTTCCACCTTGAGGATATCATTGTATATTGACGAATAGCACTGAAGATGGCGAAAGCCGAAAGCGCTCTGCTAAGATTTTAATAAAATAAAAGTTTTTACACGTAATACAAACTCGACTCTTTTCTTCAATTCTACTCTACGTGTACACAGCCACAGCGAATTTTCTAAATTTATATTATGTCATGATATGCCAAACTAATGAGTACCTAATCAAATAAGTAGACAAATACAAATTTATTTTTGTTGTTTACAAAATTAACAAAGTAAGAATATACAGAAAGAAAAAGAAAAATAATTACATAAATTGCTGAAATTGGCCACCGCCATGCTCCAAGCATAAATTCACACGTCCCTTTATATTTTCGAAAGTGTTGACCAGCATCTCTGGAGAAATGTTACCACATTCTTGGATAATCCTTTCTTGTAATTGTTCTAAATTTGCAACTGGTGTGTGGTAACTAGTTAATAGTTTCGGGGGCTGTATGGGCGGTTGCACCGTCCCGTCCTGTTGAAAATATCCAAAACGTAGTTCGTCGTCAAGTAATTGCTCCAAAAATGGATTCAAAATATTGTCTTTATACCGCTGAGCTGTAACTGTATCATGGAAAAAAATAGGACCAACAATTCTTCTTCGGAAAACAGCTAACCAGACACCAATTTTTTGAGGGTGCAATGTGGACTCTCCAAAAAAATGGGGATTTTCCCTACTCAACATGCGTGTATTCTGAGAATTCACATAATAACCGGAGAGGTGGAACCAGGCTTCATCCGAAAAAAATGTCAGGTCTAATAAATCATTTATTTCCAATAAATTTTGGGTAAACCATTGAGAGTAATTCCTGCGTCTTTCAAAATCTGCGGCTTGTATTTTTTGGAATATTTGCACTTTATAAGGAAATAAATTGCATAGAACCTGCTTCCCTAAACACAGCCACAGTTATTTTTGGGCAATGATAAAAATCCCCAGCAATAAAAGCAATGTTAGGAAAATGTTTGTGAAAATCGTCCATACGCAAACCCGGATTGTATTGCCACTCACCATTTACTCTAACCCCGTTTCAAAAATACGTTTTAACCATAAATGTTTTGTGCTGTTCCGTAAAGTCCATTGTGTGAATTGTTCAAGAAATTGGAAAAATTAGCGATGAATCAAATTACTTGTAACGACTGTCAAAGGTGACGGAATAACTGATTGATTATTAATTCAGGTAGTTACTGACACCCAACAGGTATTAAGCTCTACGGCTAAGCATTATGTCCTTAGATGCAAGGTCCTCTTTCATGCAAATAATTTTTGCTCGCACGGTACAACATGTTTTTATCTGTACGACACTGTCTACATTATTTCTGGCTGGTCCTTTGCTTTCGGTATTATTACCTATTGCAAAATTTTACCTAATTATATCTTGTATTTATTATAATGCCACAACGGCTGAATTAATTTAGCATTTTTTGAAAAATTCCGGTTTAGACGGAAGTTTCATATGATCGCTGATATTTTATTTGAATAAAGCGTCTCCGATAACACCACTATCCAAATTTGCAGGATTCAAATCGCATTAGTTATCAAAATATTCTAATGGACCGTTACCGTGAAACATCGTGTATAATTCCTGTATATTTTTAACGTTTGACCCATATTTGCAGCAATTTTAACAGCACCGTCCACTTTAAAACGGTCCTCTTTTGATGAGAACACACAAGCAAAATTGTAAATAAAATGTGAAAAATAGGATATGGTTTTAAAAAGCAGTCAAGCAAAATTGCTAATAAATTGAAAAGTTCAACCGCTTTGAAGAAAGTTTGTTTCAAACCGTCTCGTTTTCGGCGAGACGCAAACAAAACTTCCAACAAGTAAGAAAGCCGTTATGCACTGCCGTAATTAATTCTGTCGGTAAATTAGGTATTTTTTGTGCTTAAATTCACATGACCCGAAGTTATTTATTTTCTTTGTTTACTGTGTTGTGTTTTTTGTCTTGTTTATAAGGGGTGATTCACGTTGAGTGGCCTATTAGAAGATCTCGGAAACGAGTAAAGTTATATTTCTAAAAATTTGGTAGCGGGTATGATACGCTTTGAACTTTTAAAATATTATATTTCGACGTTTGTATCACTTCCGGTTATACCGGAAGTTATGGCAAACTTTGGTATTTCAAACAGAATACCCTGTATATTTTAGCATTTTTGGGTACCTTATTGAAACCTAAGTAACTTTTATTAACAATGATCTATACCTATCTCTAACCGTTTTTGAGATATGAATTATAAAATGTATTTTTTATGTAAAAACCTTACCGAGAAGAATGTTCAGTAATTTTGAAATTAATAAAGCTAAGCATTTAAAATTTTGTAGGCTTTTAACTAAAACATAGATCTTTAGACTACATTACTTTAGTTTCATGTTTTTATTTCATGTGCATAAGTCAATTTTTGCAAATGGAACACCATATTTTTTATTTTAGTAACGTGTAGAGAATCAAATTTCTCATCAAAATGTTTAAAATGTCAGTATCAATATTTTTAGTGGTTTTGGAATTATGATCAATTAAAAAAAATATCTAAAAATATGTGTTTGTGTTAAGTTTATAAGGCATTATCTTTGTAAAGAAGGCTTTGATTCCGATTATGATTCGTAAACACTCTCCATGAATGTAAAATACATTTAAAATATCGTTATTAGAATAATTATTTGCCATTCTTAGATTATAAAGAAGGAAAGTAATTTTCAATATCTAAGTAAACTGGAATATGACCACAGGCCTAAGGTGAGTGTCAATTTTAAAACAATTTCAGTGAAAGCCTACTTTACTTGGTACTTTGGTAACAAAACTCAAAGTCAAACAAAAATCGAAGTCAAAGTCAAAACCTCCTTTACAAAAATAATGTCTTATGAACTTAACACAAACACATATTTTAAGATATTTTTTTTAATTGCTCATAATTCCAAAACGACTAAAAATATTAATACTGACATTTTAAACATTTAGATGGGAAATTTGATTCTCTACACGTTACTAAAATAAAAAATATGGTGTTCCTTTTGCAAAAATTGACTTATGCACATTTATCTAAATGGCCATATTGGCACACTTTTAAAAGCCCCCTGTATGCAAAACATGAAACTTAAGTAATGTAGTCTAAAGATCTATGTTTTAGTTAAAAGCCTACAAAATTTTAAATGTTTAGCTTTATTAATTTCAAAATTACTGAACATTCTTCTCGGTAAAATTTTTACATAAAAAATGCATTTTATTATTCATATCTCAAAAACGGTTAGAGATAGGTATAGATCATTGTTAACGAATGTTACTTATGTTTCAATAAGGTACCAAAAAATGCTAAAATATACAGGGTATTCCATTTGAAATACCAAAGTTGGCCATAACTTCCGGTATAACCGGAAGTGATACAAACGTCGAAATATAATATTTTAAAAGATCAAAGCAAAGCATACCAGCTGCCAAATTTTTAGAAATATAACTTTACTCGTTTCCGAGATCTTCTAATAGGCCACTCAACGTGAATCGCCCTGTATTTAAGGACTATTTATTTTAAAGACAGACTGAAAATAAACAGATGCATGCTGTTTTCAAAGCAAAATATGTATGACTATTTTTGAATGGTTGGTAACATCGCGTTTTAAGTGAAGGGTCAAGAAACATGTCAATGGATCCGTCGCACCGCTTATGGGAAATGGTTTTTGCCTAATTTTTCCGAATTTTTAGTATTATACCGGGTGTTTCTCATACGACGTTCACCCCTATAAGTTTTCTGTATTTATAGATATTAAAATGAAATTTTGAGATTATGCATAAGAGATGAGTCTGCATTTATTGACACATTTTCTATTTTTTAGCACTTCTGGTTTGACCGGAAGTGACCTTGACTTTGATATTTTAAATGGAACATCTTGTACTTATATTTTTACTTATTTGGGTTCAGCATAATATTATGAGTGAAATGACACCTCACTTGTTATTTTTTGACGTGTTATAACATTTTTATGTTTATTTTTATTTTCAGTCTAGAATGCTACAAATTAATTAAATCTGTTAATTTATAGTCAAGTAGTTTATAAAAATTAAAATTATGTCATAATAATTGACTTTATAAGTTTCACAAGCGTTTAAAAATGAAATTTTGTTTTCTTGACGTTTACTCCATTTTTCCAAATGGAACAATGGTGGTTCACTAGGTTATTTAAAACGAGCATTTTTTTTTCAACAATTTGGTACTATACACTCCTATGCTATTTTAAAATTGGCACTGAAAAATTTGCCTTAGTTAAATCCTAATCGCAAATTTAAAAGTGTTGTGCATTAATAATTAATATTCATAAATATAAAAAAGTTATAGGGGTGAACCTCTCTTGAGAAACACCCGGTATAGATCTCGACGTCCTGAGTAAAGGTGTTCAGGGCCGTAATCCAATCCTATAACTACTTTTTGAATTATGACCTTTTAAATTTGGCAACTTTGAGATTTTCTGCATTTCCTGGAGTTTTTTTTTACTTGTTCCTTAAAAACTATTAACACCCATTTTCTTCTTTATTGGTAGAAAATCAGGCCTTAAGTTTTCTTACACTTTAAAGAAATAAAATATGTACAGGACGTTAAATAAATTATAGGCTGATCAAATAATTAATATTATTTAAAAATTATGAAAATCCAAAAAAAAAAGTACCAATTGTTTGTATTTTGAAAATAAACAGCTATATTTTGTTCATATTTTATTATGTTGTAAAGTTAAATTTCTCTAAGAACACGCCGCATCATGGCTTAAGTCACCTGTCATTTATGGCACCCTGATGAAGTCTCGTCTATTTTACGTTAAGATGTTCGCGACAGAGACAGGACTAGTCTTCTTTTACCATCGCATTGACCATATTTTAAACTTGTACGGGGGTCTTATTGGTATATGAAGAACCTTGACAACATACAAGATTTTCGCCGCCCAAATATTGTAGCTACGAGCCAGTCGATCGGCAAGCGGCCGAAATTTTAAGTAGATTTTCATCTTCCAAAATTATGGATGCAGTATTTACGGACATCCTAGTTACTTCATAGAATACCCACCTAATTTTCTTTAATTTATATATTTATTTGTTTTTTCGAAAGTTAACACAAAAATATTTTAACCGGCATTTATAGTTGGACCTGCATCCAGAAACGCACAAATATTATGGCATTTTTACTATAAAACTTGAAAAACTAAACCAGGAATAAAAAAAGCAAAGGAAATACACTTATTATTTAATATGCATAAAAGAAAACCCGCACAAATGCAAAACGAACATCGAATATATCCAGCTGATTTTGTAAGGTCACGCGCCACAGAATTTATAAAGTCGGGATAGGACGGACTGCAGTGCTATGATAAAATGATAATAATATATCACTTGACAATATAATATATAAGATTTTGTATAGTAGCTATCACACTGAGAAAATTATTTAGCTATGATGGCTTTATATAAAGCAACTATGGCTAAATATTAGAGTAAATATAGCGCCAACCCTAACGTCGTGTTGTGACTGCCAAATATATTAAGCAGAGTTTATTTAGTAATCATTACTACATATTTTAGTAACAATATGATCCATGAAAACCTGCTCTTACTAGAAAATTTGGCTGCTTCAGCTTAATTGAATATTAGTAAGGAACACATATTGAATAGTCCTAGCCAGTTTATTTAGTAACTGTTGCATGATCGTGTAATATCAATGTACTCGTGTGTTAATTATTGTATTGTCGTTTAGTAAAGGAGCATACTTGTATAGTAATCACAGCATGATTGTTTAGTAATCACAGCATAATTGTTTATTTATCGCAGCATGATTGTTTAGTAATCACTGCTTCTTTGTTTAGCAAGTTATACAGGGCATTCCATAAATATGTGCTGTTCAAACAAAAGTTTTATATACGCTAAGTTTTTTTAAACGCGGGTCATAAGGATTTACATAATTAATTTTGCACCCCCTGTTAACTTGTATTGTGATAAAAAGTTAAAAAAAAAGTTGGTGTGCATGTTATAAACTGAGGACATTTTATACTTAACGTTAACATGTTTTTAGCGACAAACTTCCATGAAATTAAAGAAATTATTCAGTTTTTTACTCTAATAGATTGTATTTATTACAAAAAAGACATATATTTTTTAAAACTGATTATAGTTTATAGCTAAAAAAAATGTACTGTTAAATTATGCCCCATCTAATTTATTTTTCTAATTTTTTATTAGAACAAAAGTTAACAAGAGGTACAAAATTAGTCATGTATATAATAATATATGATCACAATAATCACATAAAGAAACAACGAATACTTTAGGTATACAGCATGCACAGGCATACAGAACTGAAAAATAATGCGCGTAATGGGTATCGCGTCACACAACTATCTTGCGGACGATACGATCACAGATTGGAATTTTGATTTTTCTAATGTCCGAATGGCAGAGCAAGCGCTTTCTTATTGGCTGACGTTCAGCCGAATTTACCCTTTTCTACATCCAAATAACGAATCTTAAAAAACCGTTTTGCTCTAGTAGAACCGCGATCGAGCTATCCTGGCTTTAAGTACCTGGCAAAGTGCATTAGGGTTACGATTAAAAATTGTAACGCTAGGATTGCTAATTCAGATAGCAATAATTACTTAACCGTTTAAGTTTATTTCTTTATAAAATTATTTAGCTGGTATACACATAATAAAACAACAGTTAACAAATATGTTGTAATAACAACACTATAAGATTTGTAAAACCCAGCAAAATATATACTGCAACGACTACAAGATCATCATGTCACCTTTAAACAATATTTTAACTAATATAGCGGTTTATTTAGTAACAGCTGCTAAATTTGTCCAGCCCGATAACTTAGGAAACTTCATTTTCTCAGTGCACTGTGTCCTTCTTAAAATAATTTATGCTCTCCCAATAACAATATTGTTACACTGTTTTTAATTGTGGCAGCGTTGATTATATCTTCTCAATAACTTTCCTAATTTTGACAGCTGCCAACTATCACGTGATACAAATAATCGAATATTATTAGCTTTTTGTCACCTGCTTCCAACGCCAGCGCCAAAAAGTTAAAGTTGGTTCAAGTCGAACGGTTGGTTTTAACTTCTAACGCGAACGCAGAGTTTATAATTCCAGCTTTATTTATGTAAAACTAAACCGATGTCAACGTGTTGTCATGATTTGACAAGCAAAACTAACATAACCTCGAAATATTTAGTTGAACTCCATGCCGCTGACTTTAAAACCCCACCTGTAGTGGATCTCACACCTCGGAGACGCCCCCCACCTGAATCCGTCAAAGTGCCTTTATGAATAGGCTAGTATAGTAAAAATTTTGAATACTTTCGCAAGATGGAGGCAAAGTCACGTGACACTCTGTCAATTTTGGTTTATTAAAAATTTATAAGTTGGCATGAATTCCAGGACTGGACTTAAAAACTTTACATGTGATACCTTCTAAAACATTTGATGCAATGTCTCATCGGTTCTACCGCTTTAATATTGCCAAATAATAATCATAATTTCTTTTGAAAGTTTTGCCTTATAAATATTATAAGTTAAGGTAGGTAATAATAAACATTAGTTTTTATACGGTTTAAAGATAGAGTGTCAAAATACATTTAAAAACTATATAATATTATAATTTATAATTATCCAAACCTTGAAAATACTAAATTAACTGAAACGCAACTTTAAATAGGATTATGTCACTCATATTTACAACAGAATTTTCTTTCATTTTATTTGTTCAGATTATACTTATAGATAAAATACCATACCTACAGTTCAACATAAACTAATTGAATTTAGCCAGATATTACATTTACTGTCAGGGAAATCCCCATACATGACTTACGTAAGGTAATAATAATAATAATAATAATAATAATAATAATAATAATAATAATAATAATAGTCTTTATTAAGAATATAAATTATAAATTACAATTCTTAAAGGGCGAAGTCTAGCTGATAAATATCAGCTACTCAACATTAACCCTTTTTAAACAAAATAAATAATTATTATTGCGTAATTCGACAATATAATATGTAGTAAATATAGTGAGTCACAAATTATATAACAAAAATAATAATAATAATAATAAAATGAGCCATAATAGTAATAATATGCACCGTTGGCACACATAATGTGCACTACAATACGTTCTAGTAAAAAACAGCAGTTCTAGATTTAGGTAGATAGGTATTGAAACTGTCAATGAAAATCAAAATCACAGAAACTAGCCCTCAGCGTTAGGATTTGCCTGCCTCGCCAGAAGTGAGTTTCTTATTCTATTACGAAACAACATTAAAGAGGGGCAAGTGAAGTAATTATTAAAAATATTAAAATATTTTACCGCGTTGTAGGTAAATCCTCGCTGAAAAATAGTTTTTTTTTATGTTGGGGCATCGTGAGTGTATTTGATCGAACTGAAACATTGTGAATATATTTTCGAAAAACTAGCTCAGATCTTAAGTACATAGGTGTTGATGTTTTTAATAATTTATATACAAATGTCAATAATAAAAGTTGAAATATATTGGCCATATTCAACCAATTAAGTTCACATATTTTTAGCGAAATATGGTCATATTTTTTTAAATTAAATATAAATCTGCAGCAATTATTCTGCATTATTTGTAGATGTTGCTTGTCCTCTTGAGTTAAACAAGTATAATATAAGATAATACAATATGAAATCATAGACAATATATAGGCTTCACATAACTTTTTACGCACTGTAAAGTTAAGAATATGTTTATTTGCATATAGTATTTTTAACACCATGTAAGTCCTTTTACGTAAGTTTGATATATGTCTACTAAACCTTAATTTGTCATCAAACAGCACCTCTAAATTTTTGGCAGTATCCGTGAAGTGAAGACGCTCCCCATTACATTGTACATTGATATACTGTTTCAAAAAGTCATAACACCCTTCAGGTGCAAAAAGTAAAACCTGTGTCTTTTGACCATTTTATCTAAGGTTATGTTTACTGCAATATTCAGAAATTCGCTGCAAGTCTGTGTTAATGGTACGTAGACGCAAATAGGGTTTTTATAGAATTTGTTGGCTATAATACGGTTACATTTCTAGACTTGTAGGTGGGCTAACATAAAGTTAAAAGCATCAATATACCCAGAGTTTTAATTTTTTTGTCAATGGAAACTCTACTTTAACAGTTTTTGACTTACGTGAGGTATATAGACCCAAAAGTAGTTTTTATGGAATTCGTTCGTTAAAATGCAATTTATTGATACGGTTACATTTCTAAACTTGTATGTAGGCTAACCTAATGTTAAAAACTTTATTTTATTACCATTTAGACAATATTAATAGTAATATCTCATAATAATTTCACTTATGTAAGGTACGTAGACCCCGAAAATAGAATTAAATATTTGTTCGCTATCCTATTAGATATTAATATGATTACCTTTTAAAACTACTATATAGGCTAACATAATGTTAAATAGTTTATTTCAACCTTACTATTGCCAAACAGTAATAATAATAACAATAATAAAAATAATTCCTTCGAAATCAAATAGCTGATTTTTTAAGGTTAATAATATGGAAAGCTCTTTTGGCTTTTGGCAGAACTAGGCGGTACCCGGTTTTATCAACCTACCCGATTTTGTCCAACTCTCCCCTACCTACCTAAGTCAAAGAAATAATTTCTACTTATTTTTCTTGAAACAGAAAAGGATGCCTAGATAATGCAAAATGCAAAAATTATACATTAGAAACCTAACCTTTACGAACAAAAATTTCACAAAGTTACTTTTAGACCGAAACATCGTTCAGATTAAATGAATCTTGAATCTGAACGAGCAAGGCACACATTAAGGTTGAATTCTCAACGTCGTTCAATTTATTGCTAACCTATAACCTATTTCGCTTTGTTTTTTCAAGTTTATTATTTTTTAAACTAACATTTAAATAAAATCAGTATCGTCGGCCCATTACTTAGGTCATATCTGATATATTACAAAAATATCAATTTATTTCATTGCTAATTTTGGGAGAATTGTATAATGAAAGAACAATGAGTGACAATGACATAATAATATTAAAAAAAATCTTACCCCATATTTTTCGTTATACAATTCTCCTAAAATAAGTTATGAAATTCCTTGATATTTATTATATATGTCAATTATTACCTATAGAATATCAAGTCGATAAGTACTGATTTTCTTTAAATTTTGTATAAAAGCTAGAAAACATAAATAAATCTACGCGAAATAGGTTATAGGTTGGCAAGCATGTTGATACTCCCACCTTAATAATGAAAAAGAATTTAAAAATTTTAACCTGTAAATTTTTGGTCAAATGAATAATAATTGTAGGTACTTACTTACCGGTCACGTAAAAGTAATTAAAATTTAATAAAAGTAAAAATAAAAGGCACCATCATAACGACAAAATATTTTGAAAACGTAATTAAATGTAACAAAAAGCACAAAAACGCAATTCATAACTCGGTGCTTGGGCTCATTACGGTCCGCTACAAATCTAGGGATATTATTATGTCCCAATATCAGCTGATCGATGACCAATTTCTGCTGTCATCTGTTTTAAAACGAGAGTATTTTCTATACAGGGTCCTACACCTCACCTCCCGTCTTCTATAGCTCACTTAGTAATTTAGTTTGAATTTTCATATTTTGCAGACCTGATCTGTATCTTGGGGCGCATTTCAGGAAAATATTTTGTTTCATACAGGGTGTTCCAAAAAATTGTGACGTCATAAGGGTGTGTTTTTTTAAATTACATGCCATATATTTTCTTACTTTCTTGGGTGCCTCCTATAGTTACCTACATACCCTTAAAATTTTATTAAAATTGATTCAGTACTATAGACGAAAAAAAATAAAAACTAAAAAATATCAGTTTAGCACCACTGGTATTAAAAATAAAGAAAAAATAAAAATAATGCCTCGATAATAAAATTATACAAAAACACTTATTAAATAAGGTATAACAGTTTCGTTAACCAAGTTTGGTTAATACGAATTGTACAGGGTGTCCAAACTTTAGTGTCAAACTTTGCAAACTTTAAAGCAATTTATTTTTCTTATTTCAAATAGAAACCCCTGTATATTTTTATGTCATTCGATGCAGAATTAAAAATCAAATATTTTTCCTAATTGCAACCCTATCGCAATTTCTAACGCATCAAGACTTATTTGCAGAAAACTAATTTTAACAACGATTCCAACAGTCATTATTATGAATAAATATCGAAGGTGGCTTTGAAAAACAATTTATAGGTGTTAAAGTTTATTAAAGTGACCAGAGGCCATTTTGACTTTAGTAATCTAAAAGTTTCAAATATTGTTAAATTGTTAGTAATTATTTAAGTTGTTATAATTACTTTATATTGTTTTTTGTGATGGACTACAACCAAGAAGAGCTCGTAGATATGATTTTTATATTAGGAGCATGCGAAAAGAACTCTTTTTTGGCAAGCCGAGTTTACGCACAGCGTTATCCGGAACAACGACATCCAGACAAATGGAGCCTGCAGAATATATTAGAGAGGTTTGTACAAACAGGAAATGTAAACTACCCAAAACCAGTGAGAAATAAACCGGTCCGAACTAAAGAAAATCAATTATATGTTATAGAAAATCCTTCAGTTAGTCAACCAGCAGTCGCTGATGCCGTAGATGTAAGCGAAAGAACAGTTCAACGAATTTTAAAGGATAACCATCTCCACGATTATCATTTCCTGTTATTAATTAGTACTAACAATTTAACAATGTTTCAAACTTGTAGATTACTAAAGTCAAAATGGTCTCTGGTAATTTTCATTTTAATAAACTTTAATACCTATAAATTGTTTTTCAAAGCCACCTTCGAAATTTATTTATAATAATGACTGTTGGAATCGTTGATAAAATTAGTTTTCTGCATATAAGTCTTGATGCGTTAGAAATTGAGATAGGGTTGCAATTAGGAAAAATGTCTGATTTTTAATTTTGCATCGAATGACCTAAAAATATACAGGGGTTCCTATTTGAAATAAGAAAAATAAATTGCTTTAAAGTTTACAAAGTTTGACACTAAACTTTAAACACCCTGTACAATTCGAATTAACCAAACTTGGTTAACGAAACTGTTATACCTTATTTAATAAGTACCTTTGTATAATTTTATTAACGAGGCATTATTTTTATTTTTTCTTTATTTTTAATACCAGTGGTGCAAAACTGATAATTTTTAGTTTTTATTTTTTTTCGTCTATAATACTGAATCGATTTTAATAAAATTTTAGGGGTATGTGGGTAACTATAGGAGGCACCCAAAAAAGTAAGAAAATATATGACATGTAATCTAAAAAAGTACATTCTTATGTCGTCACACTTTTTTGAAACACCCTGTATGAAAAAAAATATTTTCCTGAAATGCGCCCCAAGATACAGATAAGGTTTGCAAAATATAAAAATGCAAACTTAAATACTAAGCGAGCTATAGAAGACGGGAGGTGAGGTGCAGGACCCTGTATATGCTGTATCGCTTACTTCTTTAAAATCGAGAAGGCTATGTTGTGTTACAAAGCATTTAAATGTCTTGGCCTTAAACCGGACAAACCGTAGGTATTATTCGCAAGGGTAAGGCAATTTTTCCACACACAATATAAACAATTCACATTCAAGTCGAAACTTACCCCTGGTTGCACGGCGACCGCCGTTTTAGGGCCGAGATTAATGGCCCTGCCGTCGGCCCTAATCAGAAGATTGAGTCCTCTGGCTCCCGGTTCGCCACCTGCAAAAAGAACGAGCATGAGCCATGAATAAAAGACGATTCCGTCGCTGGAATTGCGGAAAACTGCGTGTACAAGCAGTTTGTAAAATCCATTATGTAAAGGATATCCGTATCCGTGCCAAGCTTTACACGGTGTAGCAAACAAACAGCTGTTTGTACCAAAGAGATAATAATATACCTAAAGTACCTAAAAGAGTACCTAAATTAGGTTTAAACCTAGTTTAGACGCGAAGCTAGCTAAATTTGGACAAATTTAGTACCTAAATTAGGTCTACCACCAGTTTAGACGCGAAGCTGGCTAAATTTGGGCAAATTTAGTACCTAAATTAAGTTTAAAACCAGTTTAGACGCGGAGCTAGCTAAATTTTGGCAAATGTATACCTAAATTGGGTTTAAAACCTGTTTAGACGCGGAGCTAGCTAAATTTGGGCAAATTTAGTACCTAAATTAGGTTTAAAACCAGTTTAGACGCAATGTTAGCTAAATTTCGGCCAATTTACACCTAAATAAGGTTTAAAACCACTTTAGAAGCGGAGGTAGCTAAATTTCGGCAAATTTATTCCTAAATTAGGTTTCAAACCTGTTTTGACGCGGAGCTAGCTGAATTTGGGCAAATTTAGTACTTAAATTAGGTTTAAAACCTGTTTAGACGCGTAGCTAGCTAAATTTGGGCAAATTTAGTAATTAAATTAGGTTTAAAACCAGTTTTGACGAGGACCTAGCTAAATTTTGGCAAATTTATACCCAAATTAGGTTCAAAACCAATTTAGACGCAGAGCTAGCTAAATTTCGGCAAATTTATTCCTAAATTAGGTTTAAAACCTGTTTAGACGCGGAGCTAGCTAAATTTTGGCAAATTTATACCTAAATTAGGTTTAAAACCTAACCTGTAAAGTTAAATTATGAATCTTCCCCGAAATAAAAATAAACAGAACTTGGGGTATGGTATTCCAGTAAGAACAGAAAAAGAAGAATAATTGATTTCGAAAACAGCATAACATACCACTTCGTTAACCTAGTAAAAAAAATTTCAAAAATTTATTAAAATCTTAAATATAGGTAGCGGGCGAGCCGCTCCTCCAATTAGAAAATCGGAGGTTGTATTGGCTTGCCATTCTTGACAGCGGACGATGCGTCCTGAAAGCGGCTACACGCTTCACTGGGTTTTAAGCCTCTCTCAGTGTCGAGATAAAGACCGAATTTGGTGAAATAAATTTCTGTTAATTATATTTTAACTGCTTGAAATATCTAGAGGATTTATTGGTGGGAAGTTAGAAGAGATATTTAAATTTGGGGGAGCACATGCACATGTGCTCTTATTAAGAATCCGCCACATGTCCACATGGTGTAAAAACTCCTGCTACTGACTACACCTAAACCCGTGTATTCGTCGGAATTTGGAAGATCTGTTTAAACCTTGTATTTTCCGGTCGGTAAACTCTTAGTAGCCCATAAGTAATTATAGAATTGTAAGTTGTTTTTATCATAGGTTAAATCACAAGAGCTTTGAGTTTTATCGGGTAAACTTGGCGTAGGTGCTTTTTCGAAAACTTTTACTTTTAAAATGCCTCCACTGTTGGTTTCGGGCAGTGGAGAACATTTGATTAAATGTAAAAGTTTAAGAAAAATATACCTACGTGAAGTTTACATTGTAAAATTTAAAGCTCGAGTGATTTATATTAGGATTATTTACTGATTTTATATTTCCCTGATAATTTTGAAAATATGATAATTGTACCTTATGATTTATGGTAGTTCTACCTTACTTAACGAGTAGAAAAGCTATACCAGTGACCGTAAGGTACTAACTACATTCTGTTATTTTTAGAAAAATGAATAACTCTGCAAGAAGCATTACAAGAGGTAGGTAACTATACTTATAAGATACGGAGATGTACGAAAGTAGTGCTAATAAATTGAAGATTTATTATAGTAGTGGTAACTTATTTTATTTAATAAAACAACTTGTGGAGGACTGGGTAAGTGAATATACTTATTATTTATTTACAATCTAGGATAGGGAAAAATAAAACCGCTACACCTATCAGACAGCCAAGCTGCCCTTAAGGCTCTGAACTCCTTCCGATTTACATCAAAAATCACAATGGAGTGCGTTAACGACCTAGAAGACTTGGCAGCCAGAAACAACAAGGTTGAACTCCTATGGGTTCCAGGTCATTCAGGGACAAAATGCAACGAAAGAGCAGACGAACTGGCAAGAACCGGATCTGCTCAAAATTTCAGGGGCCCAGAACCCGCCTTTGGAATATCAAAAAAGGCAACCCAAACACCATTAGACAGATGGGCGCGAAAATAACATCTATCTCGATGGAACGGTTATCGATAGGCTCTCGAAGAAGCTATCAGCTGGAATGCTGCTCTTGACGCGCACCCAGTTAAAACAAGTGACCGGCCTACTAAGAGGCCATTGTCACCTAAAAGACCTTCAATGAATGGGAGTCTATAATGGATCCATTGAATGTAGACTATGCGGTGAAGAGGACGAAACTGCCTCTCATATCATATACAGCTGCGAAGCGCTAAACGGTAAAAGATTCAAAATCTTCGCAAACATTGGACGCGGCGATAACCTCCCGCATGACAAACTTGGAAGAAAACTACTGGACCTCGTAGAAGGAACAAACCTTTTCTTACAAGACTGGGGCGCACAATAAGCCAGAAGACTGCAGTGTAAGAAGCATGGGCCACACGTCGAACCCGACCCCCGCCTTTAACCAACTAACCAACCTTTTTCGCGGTATACCTTTCTAATACTCATTTCCATTAATTTACGCATATTAAGTGCCCAGTCCTTTAGAAAACTAACTATGATTTTTACACTGGTATTCGCGGCTAAAACATATTTAGTATGCAAAATATTTGAAACTGTTTCTAAATTGAATAATGTGGTCCCGTATCCATGGTATACTTGACGCTGCACACCCTACTATTTACACAAATTCTATTTTGATTTATCTATGACGTCAGGAGTTTAAATTTATAAAAATAAGATTTACAAGGGTTTTATTTAATAAAAAACTTATTAAAAACCATTATTTAGCTTAATTAATGGTCTGTAATGTAATTTTTTATAGAAATAAGTTAATTTTAAGAATATCATTTCTATTTCAATAGCTGAAAGAATTTATTCGAGGTGAAAATGTTTGGTACTTTTAATCAGTATAAACATTTGCAATTGGTCAATATGTGTAAAATGCGGAAATCTGATTTGTTGAATGACAGTTAGGTGATAAAGAAGTAAATAATCCGTAAAAACAACATTTTTCCCAATAAACCAACCCTCTAATAATAATAATATAATATTCTGGTTTCGATAATAACGCTGTGAACTTTTTTTAGAAAATATTTATCGGGTAGATCCCAGACCCTAATTCTTCATAATTTTTAATCTGACGCTATTGATCGCGATTGCGAGGTTCCCCAGGGCATTATTCTGGGGCCGCTATTGTTCTTAATAGATACGACAGATTTATACAAATTTTTGAATTGGTGTCTGTCCCACCAGTCCGCTGACGACAGTCAATTTTATTTTTCATTCTCTGTCCGACCTTGCTATGGATGTTTGTAAAATTAACTCAGATTTAAAAAATATTGTTTCAGTCAAAAACAGAAATTTTGTTTTTTGGTAATCAGGGAGTAAACATTTAATCTGATATTAATGGTACAGTTATATTAAACAATCAGGTCATAGTTCCCGCTAAGTCCTGTAGGAATCTGGGCCTATTGTTGGATGTCGATCACCGTTTTGCCAATCATGTTGACATAATAATTCAAAATCTGATTGTAAATTAAGAGTACTGTATATGCATAAGGATATTTTAAATAGAAATTTAAAATTAAGACCCTGTCATCTGTTGATTGCGCTAGCATAGTTGGTTGGCTGGTTGGTTGGTTGGTTAAAGGCGGGGGTCGGGTTTGACGTGTGGCCCAAGCTTCTTACACTGCAGCCTTCTGGCTTATTGTGCTCCCCAGTCTTGTTAGAAAAGGTTTGTTTCTTCTACGAGGTACAGTAGTTTTCTTCCAAGTTTGTCGTGCGGGAGGTTACCGCCACGTCGAATGTTTCCGAAGATTTTGAATCTTTTACGGTTTAGCGCTTCGCAGCTGTATATGATATGGGAGGCGGTTTCGTCCTCTTCACCGCAAAGTCTACATTCAATGGGTCCATTATAGACGCCCATTCGTTGAAGGTGTTTTCTTAAGTGACATTGGCCTGTGAGTAGGCCGGTCACTTGTTTCAACTGGGTGCGCGTCAAGAGCAGCATTCCAGCTGATAGCTTCTTCGAGGGCCTATCGATAATGGTCCATGCGTGTGCCTGGCCAGGTGTACCGTTCCATCGAGATAGATGTTGTTTTTGCGCCCATCTGTCTTATGTTGTTTTTTGATATTCCAAGGGCGTGTTCTGGGCCCCTGAAATTTTAAGCAGATCCGGTTCTTACCAGTTCATCTGCTTTTTCGTTGCCTTTTATCCCTGAATGACCAGGAACCCATAGGAGTTTAACCTTGTTGTTTCTGGCTGCCAGGTCTTTTAAGTCGTTAAGGCATTTCATTGTGATTTTTGATGTAAATCGGAAGGAGTGCAGAGCCTTTAGGGCAGCTTGGCTGTCCGACAGGATATGCTAGCATAGTATATTGACCTGCCATTTTAAATGGGAATAAGGAAAGTCTTCAGAAACTGCAGCATGCCTGTGTTCAATTTTCGTATAACTTGAGGAAATTTGATCATATTTCTGCAAGTATTTTTGACTCCGGCTGGTTAAGTCTTGACGAACGATTTCGACTTCAGTTCGCACGTTTTCTTTTCAGGTTGAGGAAATCTCAATGTCCTCAATATTTAAGTAGAAAAATAAATACAGTATTCCTCGCAATACGACTGCTCTATTCCAGAGGTCATTTAGTTACAACGCACAATTATTTTTCACGTACACAATGATTATCTCCTATTACGAACAACGAAAAAAACTGAGAGGCAAATACGTTTTGTGTCATCCGTTATAAGGGACAGCTCAGCAGAGAATATGGTTTTGTAATTTATTTAACCCATATAAAAGAAACATCGATACCGAATTCTCTTTGTTAGCCCCAAGGGTTCAATTATTTTTATTTAGGTATAAATATTCTGAATTCCTGATGGGGGAATTATTTCAATAATTATTGATTTTCCTGTTTTGAGTAATAAATTCATAGGGAATTTCTAATCCATAACTTTATCAAACAATAAATAGTGGCAAACCGGACAAGTATGTAACTAGTTTTTCATTCTCGTCTCGCTTTTTCTCGTCTCGTTCTTGCGAGACGAGTCGAGACGAGAACTACACTAGAGTGTTCCGGTCTCCTGCGAGACGAGACATCCTAATCCTAACTTACTAAACATATCAGGGCTGACCGATCTAATCAAAAGCGTTATTCGTCTTCTTAAGTCAGCTTAGTCGAGGGGTTTAGTTTCGTATACAATATTTTTGACATAACCCAATAAGAAGTCTAATGGCGTCAGATCAGAGATCGCGCTGGCCATTCCATCGATCCACGCCTCCCTATCCACCGATTTGGAAAAACTCGGTTAAGGTACTGCCAGAGATTGATTTGGTAATGGGGCGGTGCTTCATCTTGCTGAAACCCTATCATATTCACTGGAAGTTGTGGGTTTGCTGGATATAAGTTTGTCAAAGTAGGCAGGACATTTGTTTGGAGCAGTGCTAAATAATTATCGCCATTTAAATAGCCATTAATGAAAAAGGGACCTATGATATAATCTCCAACTATTCCGGCCCAAACATTAACATTTTCAGGATATTGCGTATATTCTTTGACGATTAGCATGACCGTGAAGTGTAAAGGTGTAGGTACTCATCAGAAAATAAAACATGTTCTCATTGGATCACATTGTTATCGAACACCGCCATCATTTGTTCACAAAAATAGGTTCTCCTATCAAAATCTTCTTCAATGAGCTCATGAGTAGGTATCATTTTATAGGAATACATTTTATTTTTATTTAAATGTTCCAATAATCGATGAATGGCTAGCATCCAACATTGGGGCTTTTTTTCGACTTGAAGTATGTGGGTTTTGCTCAAACTCAAGCATAATATCTCATTTGGTATTATCACTTATTGCATTGGCAGCTACTTTTTTATCTGCTTTTCATGTCTAAGCTGGCGAAACGGCTTTTCTATTTTACTAATTTTCCCTTGAGTTATAGGCGGTAAATTTGGAAATTTTTCATGAAATAAGCGAGCAATTTCCATTTGTGTCCGTGTTTTATCTCCATAGCCAATCATCTGTAGAATTGTTATTTTATGCATTTTTAAGTACAGGAGTTTTAAACAAAAGTAAACAAAACCTTATCACTATTTTTTAAATTTTATATCAGTAAAAAAAACGCTGAAATGTAATAAATCTGAAAACACCTAATATTTCCGAAACAGTTAAAGATATGTATAAGATGTTGTATATGAAATATATCTAAAATTTTCTAGAGAATTTAAAAATTGGATAATATAGGGTATTGCATTTAAAATAAGAAAGTTGGTATTGGCCACTGTTACATGACTCACCCTGTATGAAAAGTTTTTATTGATAAAAATGCGCAACTAGAAATACCTATCGACGTGTCCCAGCGGTTTTTCGGACACTCTCCCATGTATTTATTTCGAATATATGCAACTTGCGTACGTGCAACTTGCGTACAAGGATTATTTCTTCCAACTTGAGTACACGGGTAGGTAGGTCCCGCGAACCAGGCAAAACTGCAAGAGTACATTATTCCAACTTGCGTACATACACAAATATTAGAAGCTTATAAACAAACTAAGGATATAAAAAAATGCTCTGATAACAACGAACAAACCGGTTGCCAATACACCTTTAAGAACCGATTGGAGAGGGCGTATTATTACGGTATGTTTAAAACCCTGTGTATGTACGCAAGTTGGAATAATGTACTCTTGCAGTTTTACCTGGTTCGCGGGACCTACCTACCCATGTACGCAAGTTGGAAGAAATAATCGTTGTACGCAAATTGGACGTACGCAAGTTGGAGGATTACCATTTATTTCATTTGGCTGATGCACCTGTATAAGTAATAATTAACATTCCTCGCGTTCATTTTTATAGCTTCTTGTAAAGTTTTAGTCTTCTTTTTCCTTGATGTCGTTGCGTATGCTTCATTGATATACTTCTCTACCTCGATCTTATATTCATTTTCGAAGTAATCTATTAGATTTAGAACCATTTCTTTCGTCTGGGGATGCGAAAACCCTGCAAACCGATTTTTATTCAGCATGTCACAATATTTATAACAAACTGACACATTCGGCAAAAACGTGATGGCCTTTAATGAAATGTCACGGGAGTTTTGATCGATTTGATACATATTTTCATAATCACTGGAAATTATGTATGCGTCTACACACACAACAATTTAAAACGGAAAGAATGGCACATTTTTAAATTATATTCAAACGGATGTAATAAAATCGGGAAAAGAACACTGTCATTTCTATTTTACTATTTCAGTAACCGTACAAAGCCACAACATCTCAAAATTAAATTGGAGGGAGAACCTCTTTGTTAGGTCGATGTAAGTCTTTTGCGCGCGGCAATCAATTTAACCTGTATTTTAATGGTTAGACTAAAAACATATTTTTTACAATTTACATAGGTTAGTCCTTCCGTATTTTTATACAGGCAGATGTGCAGGGTTTTCTTTTATTATATAGACCCCTAATTAAAGCGAGAACAATAAGGGATAGAAAAAACCTTTAAATATAAAAGTTCTCGGATTTTTACTGAATCATCAAAATCTTAGCAAAAAAATATCAAAATACTACTACAATGCCGAAAAAAATAAGCAAGTTATGTTTTTTAAATGGAACACCCTGTATCGACGGGAACAGTTCCTAGTTTATTTCCTAGGTATTCAAATATTCATTGTCAGTTTGTAATTTTTTACATTTTTTTTCTATGCAAAATGATGGTTAGCAAGTGACATTATTAAAATTGTAAATATTTATTTATTTATTTTTTTATTCCAAATAAAATCCCAAAACATCTGTTTATGCGGGATTCTCTACTTTTTTTTTTTTTTTCAAATCTATTTATTTCAGACCTCAAAACAGTTACAATAACTGGCACCGAGGCCTTAACGAATAAAAATTATAAACAGATAACAATATAAAGAACTTTATACAAATTAACAACCTAAACAAAATTCAGTCTCTGTTTCCAAAATAAATCTTGAGGTTACGACACACAGCCTTTTCTTCGCCCTCGAACAGAGTCTGCGGCAATCCATTGTAGATTTGTACACTTCTAAATATAGGTGAGTCCTGTGACTTTTTTTGTTCGTTGATATGTGTTTCTTATATTGTCTCTAGTTGTTAGGCCGTAATCGTGAAAGTCTCTATTTTGTTTTAATTCCACATTCGTTTTTAGTAGTTTATTTTTAATTTTAAATATAAGTTTAGCTTGCTCGAGCATTTTAAGTTGTTTAACTTTTAGGAATGGATATACGATGTACAAAGTTTCACTAGCAGTATAGTAGCCGAGAGAGAATATTGTTTTTATTGACTTATTCTGCAGTCTTTGAAGTTTGTTTATCAAGTGCTCACCAGCATTTCCATAGCATGGCAACAAGTATCTTATGTGTGGTTCAATAAAACTGTTATACAGAAGATATTTTGTGTTTTTATTTAACATATGGCTACACCTTCTAATTGCTCCCAGCACAGAAATAACTTTATCAGTAATGCTTTGTATATGTGCAGACCGTGTTAATTTTTCTGTAATTGTAAGTCCCAAGTATCTGTACTGGTAAACTCTTTTAAGTTCTCTGTTATTGAGCTTAATCTTTGGGTGAATTGGGCTTTTTTCTGTTTGGCTTAATACCATATGAACTGTTTTTTCTACATTTATGGTCAGCTTGTTGTAACATAACCACTCGAAGTACTTCCCAAGATCAGTGTTTATAACTACTTCTAGTTATTTTTCTGTTGTACCAGAATACACCAGCACTGTGTCATCACAAAATTTTATATTCCTTGCTTGTAATCCAGCGTACTTTAAACTTTGGACATACAGAAGATACTCCAACGGTCCCAGCACAGACCCCTGGGCCACACCAACGCTGACACTCGCCTCTGCACTCACCTTACCATTCACCTATGTACACTGCATCCTTCCTGTAGAGTATGTTTGTAATAATTGATAACATCTGCCACGAAAACCCATTTTATCAAGTTTATTTTGTAGTAGAGTAATGTCTACAGTGTCGAATGCCTTTTGCAGATCCACAAATACACACACAACATACCTATTTTTATCTAATTCGTTGGTTATATGTTCCAGAAGATCGATCGTTGCCCCAAGTGTGCCACTTTGTTTTTGAAATCCAAACTGGTTTTTATCAAATTTAAATCCTGTGTTGATAAACCCAATAAGCCTACTTTTTATGACCTTCTCAAGGATTTTACTAAAAGTACTTAGTAATGATATAGGCCGATAGTTATTAACGTCGTCATGGGCACCTTTTTTGTAGATTGGCACTATCTTTGCTATTTTTAGTTCTTCTGGATATTCTCCATTTTTCAAAACCTCGTTTATTATTTGAACAATTTTTGTACCAATAGTGTCGAGATGTATCTGTATGTCTTTCTTTGTTACGTTGTCTATGCCTGGAGAACAGCTATTTTTTAAATCACTTATTATTGTATTTATTTCGTTTAGGTTTGTTGGTTGCAGGGTGATACTTTCAACTTCCTCTTTTTCGTTAAAGTGGTATGTCTGATTGTGATCTATTTTTGACGCTAGTGTTCTTCCTATACTTGAGAAATGTCTATTCATCTCTTCCGCAATTTCTGTATCGTCCCTACAGGTCTCTCCATTATTGCTTATCAACTTACTTATGTTGTTATTCTTCCTTTTGCCCCTACTGCACAAATCGTTAAGAATAAACCAAGTTTTTTTGATGTCGCCCTGTGCTTCTCGTAATTTTTTTTCTGCATATTGTTTTTGGAGTTTTGTTCTTAATTTGTTTAATTCATTTTTTGCTTTTTTGAATTCATTTTATGTGTACTCACTGGGGATCCTTTTCCATCTTACATACAATTTATCTCGATTCTTTAATTTTGTTATGTATTCATGTGTCACCCAGCGGTTATTATTTCTGATTTTAATGCGGTTTTCCTTGGTGCATTCTTCTTTTGTTCTGGTCAACCTCTGTGCAAGCACTCCAAAGGTGTTAACTTCTTTTTTATCCATTTCTTCCTTAACTATTTGTTTCCATTTATTTATATCTAGAAAGCTTCTTGTAATATTTTGTTTCATTTTGTTATGCACTGTTTTTGTAACTTCTGTATACATAATTTTATGGTCAGATATAGTATGCTCTTCTAGGTTTATAATACATTTTATATTTTTATTTGTTATTACATGGTCCAACACAGAAGCTGAGTTTTTTGTTGTACGAGTAGCATTTTGAAAGTCTATTTTATTTTGGAACTGAAATCCGTTCATCTGTAGTATGTTTTTGTATTCACTTATTATTGTTGAGCTCTTTAGCAAGTCTAAACATCAAAATATATTTGTTAAATGTAACTAATTAAAATACAAGGTAAGTCAAAATAAAACTTAAAATGTTAATATTCAATAAAAAAATAAAAATATTTAAATATGTATAAAATTATTGAAATATTATTTCTTTTAATAAAATATTATACCTAACTAATAATATCGTTAAGATATAATTTATAAATAATTTTGAAAAGAATAATTAATTATAAAATAAGTGCACGTTTAAATATTTTTTAGTTTAAAATTTAGCTTCCCCCTTTTTAAGTATTTTCTTAGTTATCATTTTAAAACGTTTTATATTTAAAAATTTCAATTCTTAGGGTATTTCGTTGTAAAATTTTATACCTTGATAAATGCCGAGAGCATCTAGCAGCTACCAGTCAGAAAAAAAATTGCGTTAACGTTAGTTATATCATCAAATAAAATTTAAAAAATCTATAAATATAAAGTAAGTAATTAAAGCGGTTTGCATGAAATTTACTTCAAATGTTTTTCTCTTCGTGTGCGTCATCCTCGTGTAAATATAAATTAGGCACATTGTTCTGACAATTTTTGCAGGAACAATCGCTGCAGCATTTTAAACCCTCGTTTAATTATACACATTTATTATCTTGACATAATTTATCTCTGCAGAATTTATTAGTTGCCTTATATCTGTTGATATGGAATCAGCGGTCATCAAAACAGGCTCTAGAATTCGAATATTCCTACCAAAGTTAACAGGGTCAAGTAAAGACCTATATATACAGGGTGATTCACGGTGGATGGAACGTTAGACGTTTCTGACGAACCAGTAAAGGAATGGTTCTGAAAATTTGATCGTTTACATAAACGGACACGCTCTACCTTTCTAAAATATTTTTAACAATACAGCGTTACCGCTTCCACACAAAAATAATAGCCACTTCGATATTTTAAATGGAACACCCTATATATTATTAAATTTTTAAATTCTACATAAAATTATAATTATTTTTTAATAAAAGCAATATTAGTCTATGCTTAATGGTTTCCGAGATATTGTCTCTTGAAAAATGACATTTTTGAACTTTGACAGCTTCTAGCTTTTTAACTATACGTCTGAGAGCAAAACGGCTTACATGTCCCTATCTTCGATTTTTATTATCTTTCCAAAAGTATCAATTTCCGGTTAAACCGGATGTAGAAAATATATTACTTCCGGTTTGACCGGAAATTGTTACTTTTGGAAAGATAATAAAAATCGAAGATAGGGACATGTAAGCCGTTTTGCTCTCAGACGTACAGTTAAGAAGCTAGAACCTGTCAAAGTTCAAAAATGCCATTTTTCAAGAGACAATATCTCGGAAACCATTAAGCATAGACTAATATTGCTTTTATTAAAAAATAATTATAATTTTATGTAGAATTTAAAAATTTAATAATATATAGGGTGTTCCATTTAAAATATCGAAGTGGCTATTATTTTTGTGTGGAAGCGGCAACACTGTATTGTTAAAAATATTTTAGATAGGTAGAGCGTGTCCGTTTATTTAAACGACCAAATTTTCAGAACGATTCCTTTACTGGTTCGTCAGAAACGTCTAACGTTCCATCCACCGTAAATCACCCTGTATATGACTGGATATATTATGCACCTTAAATTTTGGTTATCGAATCAATAGAGTTTTTTAGTAATATTAGTACACCTATCTCAGTACATGCTGGTGAAATGCGTCATCTAAATGTTGGTTGGTTGGTTGGTTAAAGGAGGGGGTCGGGTTCGACGTGTGGCCCAAAGCTTCTTACACTGCAGCCTTCTGGCTTATTGTGCGCCCCAGTCTTGTTTGAAAAGGTTTGTTCCTTCTACGAGGTCCAGTAGTGTTCTTCCAAGTTTGTCGTGCGGGAGGTTATCGATGCGTCGAATGTTTCCGAAGATTCGAGGATCCGTAAGAAAACTCGGAACAAGAAGAAAAGAACATGTCAACCGACCAGGTACGTCTGTATTTGGACAGCACCTCAAATTTATTAATCATAGTTTCTCACCAACTTCTAACAGCAAAATTGTACATCAATTTGATCATAAAAACGTCAGAGAGTTGGACTATCTCGGAAACCTTGAAATCCATAGACATTCAATTAACTATCCAGATTCATTTCTGAATTAAAGACTCAATGAAACTAACAAACGAAATCCAATTTTTAGACTCTTTCAGCGATAATAACTTATTATTTACCTTAACCTAGACGCCTAGACGGTTTTGCACATACAAGTATCGTAATTTAAAAATCCTGTTTAAATTATTTTCTTTTAAACAATTAACGGAGTTACCTACCTTTTTATACAATTTTATTCATTATGACTTATTTAAATGTTTTATACCACTTTTCAGTTTTCTATTATTTGTCATTTTGTGTATAGTAACTACTACGTTTTTATCTGAGATATCCCTCACCACTTTGTGTCCATGTGTCAAATGTCAGTCAGGTGTTGTTTATAATTTGAAACCTTTACTAAGAAAATTTGTTTAGAAATTTTCAAATATCTTTCTTGTCTCCTGAACATAATTTGACGAGTAAGTATTCTCGCGTGGTTTGTTCCGGCTGTGTTTTTACTCTTGTTTGTGTTTTCTTTTAGAACCTAAGCCCTCTGATGATGGCCTCATTATGGGCCGAAAGCGCTAGGCGATATTAAATAAATTACGCTTAATACACAAAAGAATGTTTCATATTGTAATACAAATAATAACAGAGAGTCAGTTTACTTAATTGAATTTTTGATAGAGGTAGATATTAGCAGTATATTTTCCTCTCGCGTCCTCTGACGGTGCACTGACCCCTCTGAAGCAACTGCCGGACGCAAGTGGTTTATCCCCTTTTAAACTATATCAGTTGTCTGCGTGTTACAAAACCCACACAATATTATGAATAAAAGACGATCTAGCAGTGCGGTTTCGGTCTGGACGGAACTGTCGAAAACTGCGTGTGTAAGCACTGTGTTAAAATATATTATGCAGATGGGGATCTATTTTAAATCAGATAGATCGGTAGACGTGATAACGGAAAGCGAACATAACGTGGAGTTAAAGACGACAGGAATATCAATCTGGAGGAATACAGAGGTACTCATACTAAATATAGGATGAACTCTAGCCAGTGGCGTGTCGTGGGGTTTGTGTTTGGAGGGGCGCAATAGAAATCCAATACCAAATGACATATAAGCAAATTGCTCGAAAAAGTATCTATTTATAAAAAAAAATTTAGGTAAATTAATACATACATTTATAAATGTCTTTTGAAAACCGACGCGTAAAAGATCGGTTTTCGGCCCGTCGGCGTCGTTCACATTATATTATTGACGAAATTCATTTTTATTAGTTCGAGCACTTACTCCACAACAAAGTCCAAAATGTATAAAGCAATGCAGGCGCTAAAATACCGCGGCCGTAGAGTCCCTAAAAAAATCGGATATAACCGGGTGACGTTCGGGTTCGTTCGGCGAAATTTATATACGCCAGGCGAGATTCACCGTCCGTCGCAGCGTTTCAACGACGGAATTCAATTATCTAAAATTCACACGTGGAGGCTTGCTTATCGTTGGTCAACGAAAACGGACAATTAGAGATGAGTTCAGAATTGGTGAGTTGCTATGGTTTTTAAAAATTTAGAAGTATTAGTATTAAAATGAAAAGTAATAATAAATATTTAAATAAATATTTAATTTGTGTGTTATGTTAAAATTTCTAGGAGGGCCGCGCGGCCACGCGGCCTTATAGAGCAACCGCCACTGAATCTAGCTGTACAGTAGAAAAAATAGACTTCTTATAGAATAGACTACATTGTTCACGTATTAAAGAAATCAAAGATTCCAGCGTTGACAATTTGTCTGGTTAGCTGTATGGTCCACGTATGGGCCACTAAACTTAACACGTTCATCAAAAGAAGCGCTGTTATCAAACTTACTGTTAATTCACATATTTGATCTATATAATTAATAAAATACACATTATAGAAATATAATTCAGATAAATTACAAACGTTAATAAGATACCATAAGTAGAGCAAGTTTGTGTTTTATTGGTTTAAATAAAATATATAAGATTATTTCAGGTCTTTGTATTTAGAACTTACTTATTTTAGTTCCATGGTGACAAAAACTAAAAGGATAGCGGTAGCCTCGCTTTCCTTTTTCACGCGTCGGCCATTCACGGATAGCAACAAAAATCTGTAGTAATCCGAACAATTTCTTCTTTTTTAATATTTCTTAATTAATATTTGGTTTTGCAATGTCGTAGTTAGTCGTCGGAATACTCGTAGTTGTACGGGTTTTGTGAAGTTGTTTTGTAAAGGATTTTTCATTTTATTGTTATACTATAAAAATGATATTTAACGTGTAATATGTTTCAACATTTAAATATTTATTTTCTACTAGGTACGTATGTATTGACACAGACCACAAAGTGTACAACTAGAGACTTTATTGTTATTGATAAGTTTGCTGCAAATAAAAACAGAAGATTGGACTTTACTTTTAAACAATGTAGGTACCGAGCAATGTACTGACTAATGAAAAATAAATTGGCCTTTTTTATTTTTTTTATCTTATTTTATTTTCAATAAAATAGGTTGGTAATCATAATTTTTAAAATATTTACTAAAAATTATTGACCAAATTTGGGCGTGGTATTAAAAAAAATTTCGCCTGCAGCGGGCTTTTTCTTTCCCGAACACTTCACCTGTTTCACAACTCACGAGCCGTCACTGGTAGGGGCGGCAAAAATTGAATAGCCTACTAGTGGCAAATTTGTAAATCCGCCACTGCGCATGTACTTAACAAAATGCGTCTGTATTAGATTTGTGGAAAATTGGATTATTTTAATCAGAAATCATCTTTTAACAGGTAAGGTTATAATTTGAATTGTTAGCCCATTCAGTGTTGTAGAAATCAGGAAGAGGGTAAATAAAAATACTTCTTGTTAACATTTTTAACTGTGAGATATATTATTATTGTATTAAAAATCCTTGCCGTTCCGAATCCTTGAACCATTATAAATCCGCACGGAGTATAGGAATTTAATGCTATCTTTATCTTCTGTCTTTGTTTTACACGTACGAATATTTAATGCAAACACACAGGCTATTCATGAATATATAGATTAGTCTATTTTATAAGAAGTCTATGGTATAAAACAAACAATATATTTGAGTAATAATAATTAAAACTAATAACTCATGCCTGTTTAAAGGTTGGATACAATGATGTTTCTTGAATGATAGATGAATTTTGGAATTGCTTTGACTTTATTTATTTTAAACCACAACGTTTCAACTGGTAATTATCTTCAGTCGTCTTCAGGTAGTCCTTAGATGATAATAATTCATATTAGTTTTACCCTTTATCCTGAGAAAATGTCTACAGACACCCATATCTTCGATTGGTCATATTTGATGTGATCTCATTAATCCATCTTCACTTTGTGGTAAATGCTAAGATCCTGAAAGCAGCTGTTCAAGACCTTACCTAAAAATTCTACCGGCATGGCAGAGTACCAACCAAAAGGATTTATTTTCCTTTTTCTATGTATCAAGAAAATCAATAGGAAGGAATAGTCCAATAAAAGCCGGAGAAAAATCCAACAAAAGATTAGGTTATAAATTATGATAAAATTGTTGGATTTGTAAACACAACTTTTCAGATCAAACAGCCAAACTTAAATATTAGCGGATACAGCTTGCGACGAATATATCTGAATGCAAGGCGGCACTGCGATAAGTTTTGAATGTTTTATTTCTTTTTACTGAACTTGAGAAACTCGTGTGCGATTTGTGTTCACTAAAGAAGGTTTTGGTTTGGTTGCGTTTATCTTGTGCCAGACATTTATTAAAATAATGGAAAAGTATAGCAAGTGCGATAAAATATTTCCCTATGAGCGTGCGCAAAGTTACACTTTTCCGTACGCCATGAGGATAAAATTTTCAGTCCGAAAAAGTAAAAATAGTTAAATATCTCCTTGGTAGGGAAAATGTATATTTATTTTAGTAGCTGTAGATTAATAATACAAAAAAAAAACTTATAGTTTTTAAGTAGGTACCATGTCATAAAGCCATATTATAACAATAAGTGCACCTGTCGACTTTGACACATTCATGTCATGTTCAGTGCTGGTTTAAGGTACGTTTGCGCCCGGTGCTACTGTAAGCATCGCCCTTCGTATTCCTAGTTTATACCAAAATTATTCTATGGTTTATACAATCTGAAATTATTGTATTTTTATGTAAGTATGTATGTTTTGCTACAGTTCACATTATCTTAGCCCTATCACTAATACATTTAGGCAGGGACGTAGCGAAGGCCTCTGGTTTGGGAGGGGTGAAATTCCTAAATTTCCCAACTTTATAAAATATAAAAAAAATAACACAATTCAAAAAGTATTTATTTCAGACCTACCCCTAATTATCAAATAAACTGTATAAAAAACATATACAGGGTTGGGCAAATGTTCCGGAACGGCTTAATTACAGGCGAACTAAAAGTGATATAGGATCCGGGTTTTGGGCAATTTACCGGGTGTCCACGGAAGGTGGTTCGCCCCTCTAACTTTTATGTTTTTCAAGATAATGGAATAAAATTTGGGGGATTTGTATATGACATAAAACTGCATTTTTTGATAGTTGACTCAACATTATGAAACTTCCGGTTTAACCGAAAGTGACATAAACTTTCGATTTTTAAATGGGACACCTGGTATATTTTTCGTTTATCTGACTCCATATGACATTCTTAATATAACGATGTGTCACACTTTTTGTTACCAAGAAAATATTTTTTTCCAAATTTATTGTTTTATCTAGAGGGCTATGGAATACCTTAAAATCACTTATTTCAGTTCTTTAATCTTAGGAAAAATACAATTTTACTATTTTTGGTCCAATGCTATGTGCTGTGATTTAATCTTTAAAGTTGTATAACTCATTTTTTTTAAACGGCAACATGGTGGCTTGCCGGGTTAAGAAAACAGAGGATTTTAATACAATTATTTTTATTAGGTTTTAGAAAACCTGCCATGAAAAAACTTTAAAAAGTTAACTTGAAACTTTCCTAAAATGAAGCACCTTTTGAGAATAAATTTAGATTTAAATGCATCAAGTATTCTGTGACCAGCAAAACTGATAAAACAAAATCATGCCTTGAAGAAAATTGACATGCCGACAGCTTCTGCCAAAGTAAATTAGTTTGTTGTTTAAAAAATATGGAAAATAATAGTTTTACAAGGAGCGAAAAAGTTGATATGTTATTAGTGTTTGGAGAATGTAGAAAGAAAAGAATTCAACCGATCAATGCTGCACAACGTACAAAGATATCCTAATCGGCGTGCTATTGCCCAAAACTGGTTCAGTTAACTTTTTAAAGTTTTTTTTATGGCAGCTTTTCTAAAACCTAATAGTGTGGTATCAAAATAATCGTAATAAAATCCTCTTTTTTCTTAACTCGACGAGCCACCATGTTGTCGTTTAAAAAAAAATGAGTAGGTAATACAACTTTAAAGATTAAATTGTACACAGCACATAGCATTGGACCAAAAATAGTAAAATTGTATTTTTCCCAAGATTAAAGAAGTGCAATAAGAATTTTAAGGTATTCATAGCCCTTCTAGATAAAACAATAAATTTGGAAAAAAATATTTTCTTGGTAACAAAAAGTGTCAAATGTGTCATCGTTATATTAAGAATGTCATATGAGTCAGAAAAAGGAAAAATATACCAGGTGTCCCATTTAAAAATCGAAAATTTATATTACTTCCGGTTAGACTGGAAGTCTCATAATGTTGAGTCAACTTAAAAAAATTCAGTTTTATGTCATATACAATCCTCCAAATTTTATTTCATTATCTTGAAAAACAAAAAAGTTAGAGGGGCGAACCATCTTCCGTAGACACCCGGTATAGGATTAAAATGGAACACCCTGTATATTATCAGATATTCTAAATTTTCAATAACTTTAAAATATTTTTTGTATAGTATACCATATGACTAAATTCAACTGTTTCGGAATTACGGGCAAATGAATGTAGTTCATTTGATTATTTAAACAAAATTGGTAATAATTTTTAAATAAACAATAATATAAAAAAAAAAGTCATTTAATTAAATGTTAAAAATGTCGTCCTTCAAACACCTGACAGTGTCCAATCCTCTCGGGAAATTGGGAAAGCACGTTTTGCAAATGTTTACGAGAAATAACATGCACAGCATCTAAAATACTGTTTTTAAGGTCCTCCAAAGACTTAGGTTGTGTACGATACACGACACTCTTTAAATGACTGAAAACGCCAAGTGTCTATCTATATATTACCGTCAGTCTTACCGGGGCAACTAATGGAAGTTAAATAAGGTGCACATATTTTTGTCTACCCAAGTTCTCCCAACTTTTGATGTTTGGGATGACTTTGGGGGGGGCGTCGCCCCCCCCAACCCCCCCCATGACTCCGTCCCTGCATTTAGGAACTGAGTGAAAATAGAATATAAAAAAAAAGACAAAATAAATATTTAACGTTACATTACAACATTAAAAAAAAAAAACACAAACGCAACAATATATTTTCTCTAACCATGTTCTCAAAATCAGCAAGGTCCAAATAAATATATTTATATCAAAAAAACAATATTGCAATAAATTGACATTTTTCACTACTAATATCAATAATAATATATTAGAAACTTTGAATATTAAGAAATAATCACATGTAACATGTGAGTTTTGAAATTTAAAAGAGGATTTTCATTCAGTTTTACTTACAAGAGTCGCTTTCTTGCTTTTAACTTTGAAAAAATGTGTATTGCCTGATTTGTGTCAACAGTTTTTAAAAATGTCTGAATTTATTGATAATATAGCTACTTTTTCTTCAGCAATTGAATTTCTAAGATAGGTTTTAACTTGTTTCAGAGTGGCAAATGACCGCTCCCCACTAGCATTCGTAACCATTATGAAAAAAAAATATACGAAGGCATACAGTTATATTTGGAAAAGAACATGTTAATTTATTTTCATGCAACAATTTTACTAAATCTTTGGGATATTCAACTTCAATCTCATGACTTAGTTCGTTTAAGAACTTTTTGAAGTGAATGCACTCTTCAGGAAAATATTCGTCCAATTCGCCTATGTAGGTATCTCTTAATTTTTGTACATGTAATACTTACTACAATCATTCAATGTTTTCAGATTATCTGAAATTTTCTTTCTAGGACTTAAAATAAATTCTGTATTTGGTTCCCTCTTTCTTTTAGCGCTTCGCAGTTCCATGTATTTTTCGTTGCCTGTTAGTGCTATTCCTTTGGCTTCATATTTATCAAACTTGTTTCTTAGATATTGAAACTGTTGGGCCAATGAAGATAAAAGGTTGGATGAGGTATTTATATCCATATTTTCTTGTTGAAGGGCTTTATTTACATCATTACTTTGATGTAAAATATCTAACCAAAATGTTTAAAGAATTTCCTTTTCAAGAAGATCTAATTTCTCGGCATAAGAACCCGCTTTAACCCTTACAACACTTTTTTTTCTCTATTTTGAGATATTTGTTTTAGACATTTTTTTATTGACGCGTAATTGTGTTTCAGGGCTTCAATGGCATCAAATCGTGATGACCACCGCGTAGTGTTAACTCTCTTAGGTAAAAGATACTCAATTTCCGAATCTTTTATAAACTGAGATAAATATGTAGTTCCAGTTGTATATAGATGCAGTAAAGAACGTGTAAATTCCAAGCGCCATCATAAAAAAACGCTGTAGATTCCAGGCAGCAGTCTGCTGCGTTTTGCACAACTAAATTTAGTAAATGCTAAGGTTTTTATTTTACCTATACAAGCTCTCCGCTCTCCGCCTTTATTAGATTTACCGCCCGGTGCTATAGCACCCAATAGCACCCTTGTAAAACCGGCTCTGGTCATGTTTTTAGTCAGTCAGAATCTACAAACACCAAAATGTGTCAAAATGAGCAGCTCTTGCGATAACCTACCAGATTCCATCCTAGAGGCTGCAAACATTGCAAGTTTAAATTTATTGCCAGCGACAAAGTTGTTGATATGAAGCTCGCAAAAAAAATGATATTCCTACCACTTGCGCAAAGTGCCTTTTCTGCACGCAAAAACTTATCCAAACTCCGCTTCGCGTCGTTAATCTAACTGTATTTGCGCACTTGTTAGGAAAATAAATATTAAGACACTCTATATAATTTAAGAAAACATGCATACAAATTTCACCCTAGCAGAAATTACGTTACGTGGCGGCTCCACGGGGGAGGCAAGGGAGGCTAAATATTTTCTTTGTGTATTACTTAAATAATAAGTTTCAATTTACAGCAAGCAATAGTGTTATTGTCAATAGTATCCCGTTATTTGATACGATTTGATATTTTCATGTATTTGGCGTATTTCGATAAAAGATACATCATTGCAAGCTAAACTTTAACTGCTTAATATTATTATACAGGGTGAGTCGGGAGAAATGGACAAAATTTCAGGAGTGTATTATACACGCGAAAAAAATGTAAAAAAAACCCATGTTACGCTACGCTATAACTTGAAAACAAATGATTATCGAATAAGAACATATGGGTTTTTTCAAATTGTTTTTGCCTGTATATTACGCTCCTAAAGTTTGGTCCGTTCCTCCCGACTCACCCTGTATAATAAAATGACGTTTTTTCAAGAATGGTTAGGATTACTGCCCTGATTAGCCTGTTTGGTTTTCTGTTTTTTTGCAGCCGTAATAACTTGGACAATTTTAGCTAGAGTTTGTTTAATAAATTGTTTTGTTTTATAGGAAAATTCATGTTTTCCTTAAAAAAAATTTGAAAATAAGGTAAGGTGTTATAATTATGCTGTTTGCTGCGTTTTTCCTAAGTAATACAGACAGCGGGGAATTAAGCTTGCTTAAGAAAAATGCAGTAGGGTAGAGTGGGGCAGGTTCGGACATGGGGCACCTCCGGACGTTTCAAATTTAGCGCCATCCGAATGGTGCAGAAACTCCCTATCCTAAACAGTGGCAACAGTGGTCTATTAAAACCATTTGACAAAGTTTGATGCTGAGAAGTTTATGGTTTTACGCAAGTTATCAACGCAAATCATAAAGTGTTCTTCAAAGTAAGTATTTCATTATTCATTTCTAAGATTACACACTTTTCTACGTCGTAATATTTAACTTTTTAAATAATGTATGCGAAAGAATAGATATTTGGGCACTACATAACCTATATTTTACTTGCCGTAAAAATCAGGTATTAGAGGTTGCCGTTGTTTACAAATTATTTTAACATGTGGGGCAGATCCGGACAATTGAAGTGGGGCACATTCGGACTGTCCGGACCTACCCCACATACTATGTATTCAATTAATAAATACGAAAAATTTTATTTAAGATGGTTAGAAACTACATCAAAAAGAAAAACAACCCTGTCGTTGCTGAAGAAACAATAAAAGTTGCTGTCTCAAATGTGTTACAACGTACCATGTCATTACGAAGTGCTGCAATAACTTTTGGCATTAAAAAATCCACACTCTCTGATAGAGTTTCAAAATCCAGACAGCAAACTAATTTTGATAATGATAGCAGCGACAATGAAACATCTGGTCTTTCAAAATATGTCACGCGACAAGTATTTTCTCCTAATGAGGAAATCGAATTGGAAGCATACCTCAAGCAATCATCGCAAATATTGTATGGTTTGACATATCATGCAACACGCAAATTGGCCTATCAATACGCATTGAAATTACAGAAAGTTTTTCCTGAACAATGGCACGTAAATGAAAAGGCAGGCGTCGAATGGATGAGGTCGTTTATGAAACGCCATCCGAAATTATCACTTCGAAAGCCTGAAAACACTAGTGTTGCCAGAGCGTCCGCATTCAACCAGCATAACGTTGAAAAGTTTTTCGACAATTACGCTGAAGTGCAAACCAAATATAAATTCGATCCTAGCAGAATTTGGAATACTGATGAGACAGGTGTAACTACTGTATTGCAGGCTCCAAAAGTCATTGCTGAAACTGGAAAAAGAGTGGTTGGGCAGTGCGTTTCTGGGGAAAGAGGCACACTCGTAACGTTTTGTGGTGTAATTTCAGCTACGGGTGGTACAATCCCACCGATGTATATATATCCACGAGTTCGAATTAAGAATCACTTTTTACATGGATCTGTTCATGGAGCAATAAGTAATGGCTCAAAAACAGGTTGGATGACAGCACCCATATTTGTGAAATTATTGCAACATATACAAAACCACACAAAAAGCAGCCCAACAGATCCTATCCTGTTATTGATGGACAACCATGAAACACATGTGTCAATGGATGCTATTATTTACGCTCGACAAAACGGAATTGTCTTATTGTCATTCCCGCCTCATTGCACGCATAAAATGCAGCCCCTCGATAAAGGTGTTTATGGTCCATTTAAGCAAAGGTGCAAAGTAACGTTTAACGACTATATTTTAAGCAACCCGGGAAAACCGATCACTATTTACGAGATTGCCAAACTAACTGCTGAACCGTTTCTGACAAGTTTCACACCAAAAAATATCATAAATAGTTTTTCCAGCACAGGATTGTGGCCCATAAATCGTTTGATTTTTGCTGACGATTATTTTGGAGCATATGCTACAGATCGTCTAGATCCTCAACTTAAAACACGCGAAGCTCCTGATGAACCGATTACCATTATGGACACAAGTTTCGGGTCACAGGTTAATTTGCTTGACGCTAATGCTACTCTTGATCCTAGCATCAACCAAGCATCTACATCTACAACCGTTGCGAGTTATGAAGTCGTAGATGATGCAAGGGCAATAGTATCATCATTGTTAAATGAAATGATAGATGTAGCTACAAGAACAGTCCACATTATTTCAGTGAAAGTTCTTAAACCTGCAGATATAAAACCCTTTCCAAAGGCCAATCCCAGAAAAACGAACAGAAAATCGCGATTGGGCAAATCAAGAATATATACCAGCACACCAGAGAAAAATAGAGTCGAAGAACTAGAGAAAGAAAGGAAATTGAAGTTGGAGAAAACTGGAACTAAGAAACAATTGTCTGAATTGAGTGGCAGAACTAAAACGATTGCAGTGAATTCTAAAAACCAAAAGAAAATTACAAAAACGCAAAAAAGAACAAAACATAGTGATACCTCCTCATCTGACTCGGAACCAGATTTTATTCAGCCCAAGAGAAACAAATTTCATTTCTGTTTATCCGACTCTGATATCGACGCAGAATCTGATGACTACGATGACCTCAATAAACTTTTAGGTAATTTAATTATTATATCGATTTATCTGCTATTATTAAGGCTATTCTTATTTCTGTAGATAATGACCAGATCACCTGCGATGATTACGTATTGGTAAAATTTCCCACAAAGAGAAGCATTTTCCACTATGTGGGCCAAGTGATAAGACTTGCCGAATATGGTGAATTTGAAGTAAAATTTCTCAGGTTTTCCAAGAATGGCTTCCATTTCCCTTCAGCAGACGATATCGCAATCATTTCCAGGAATGACGTAGTGTCGAAATTACCTAAACCAATTGCAATTCAAGGGACTTCACGTTTGGCTAGATTTCTTAAGTTTAATGTTAATTTTTACTCCCTGAACATTAAATAGAATGTATTTTGTCATGTTACTTGAATTTTTACTTCCTAAACTTTTAATAGATACTGTTTATCATTTGATTTAAGCGTGGTCTTATATATGTCCGGATTTACCCCATGCATGTCCGAAACTGCCCCACCATGGGGCACTTCCGGACAAATACAACTAATTTAAAAAATATATATTGTAGAAAAACTGCTGATTGTATTTTCAATTAAATTGTAAAAATAGTTGCCACACATGTCAGACAACCTACTAGCACATTATTTGAGTTCCTTATCATTTAAACCTGGTTATGAGAGTCACCTGACCAAAACCGTCCGAACCTGCCCCACTCTACCCTACTGTGTTTTTATTAAGCACCCTTTTATATTAATTTATGAAATGCCACTAAATAAAACACAACATTCATTTTACTTTGTATTAAACATTCATCATTAGAATAAACAAACTCGTATAACAATGTACTTTGAATATAAAACAATATTATTAACACAATAATAATATACCTCAAAATATGTTGTTGTTTGTATGTCAAAAGAAACGGGAAGGAGGGTGTGGTACGTGGCACTTTCTTCAGGTACCTGAAATTCAACAAAATATGGCGAAAAAATAAATATGTCCTTTCAGGTTTCGGTCCATTTGGTGTACACCTGATATTGACGATTTTTTGAAAAATACGAATCTTTAGGTTTTTAGGTCTCGAAGAAAAAATAGCATTTTTGGGTGCCACGCCCTTTTCTTTGGATTTTAAGTAAAACACAACACAGAATCCTCAGGAAAATCGCAAAACAATAACAAACCTTAAGGCAATACCGCCTCAACCCTACAAAAATGGATGAAACTTTATACTACAGATATGCCCGAAATAAACAGTACTGAAACTAAGTTGGCGGTGTTTTTATGCGTGCGCTGTCACACTCAAGTTAGCTAGTATAGACCTGTCAAGTAAACCTCAAACAAGTAATTAGTAGGGCCTAATTGTTAAAAATGGTGTTAAGTACAGAGGAGAAAGTGTTTCTGGTAGAGCATTATTTTCGCTCATACAGAATGGGCCGACATAATGGTGCAAGTTTGCTATACGTGTCTGATCAATTCACACAACGGTTTAATAAACGTTCTCCAAGTAATGCTGTAATTTTGAAGGTTATTGAAAAGTTCAGAAATACGGGTAGTGTATTGTGCCAACGAAAAGGAAACTCAGGGCGTCCCAGGACAGTTAACAACAACAATAACCATGAACGTGTTTTTGAGCAAATCTTACAAAATCCGAAAGCCAGCCAGGCAAGGACAGCGTTACAACTTGATTTAAAAAGAACTTCCTTTCAAAGAATCCTGAAGGAGCTGGGTGCATTTTCGTATGTGATTCAGGTACATCAACAACTACATCCTCGGGATTATCGCAGTAGAGTGGAATATTGCGCCAGAATTCTCGCGTTACAGTATGAAAATCCTGAATTTTTGAAAAATGTTTGGTTTTCAGACGAAGCACACTTTCACTTGTCAGGCTATGTGAATCGTCGCACAAATCGATTTCTGGGCTTTGCCAGACCCGATGAGGTTCAAGAGGTTCCTTTACATAGTGCAAAAGTGAGTGTCTGGTGTGCTGTGTCCGGACACGGAATCATTGGTCCGTACTTCATCGAAGAGAATGGTAGGCAAGTCACACTTAATCAACAGAGGTACAGACACATTTTAACACGATTTATCCCTGATCTACGTCAATTCTGTCGTGCACGTAACTTGGCATTTCGAAACCAATTTTTTCAGCAGGACGGGGCCACTTGCCATACTGCTGCCACAACTTGCCATACTGCTGCCGCAATTCGTCAATTTCTTCAAGAACATTTTCCAAGCAAATTCATTTCACGATTTACTGACTTCCCTTATCCTTCACATTCTCCAGACCTCACACCTCCGGACGCATACATTTGGGGCATGGCTAAAAATGCCGTTTTCAAACAGGCACCACAAACCATCGATGAATTAAAGGATGCCGTTAGAGTCTTCTTCGCAGCTCTGAGACAACCCTTATTCAATAACATGACCAGAAACTTAGAACATCGTTATGAAGTCTGTCTTGAACGAGGAGGTGCACATTTAGAACATATAATAAAGTGTCAATAATATGTATTTTTTAAATATATAATACGATTACAAGTTCAGTACTGTTTATTTCGGGCAATACTGTATTACCAGGTTCTGGGGGGAGCTTAAGCCCCCGTAGCACCCTCCCCCTAGTTGCGCCACTGACCCGGTGTACATAAAATGTACTGGAACCATACTTTCATTTGAGAGGTTATGAAGTTATGATCCAAGGCAACAAAAGATTTCGCTAAAATAACAGACAAATCTAATATCATAGGTACCTACTTACCTGTCTATTATTATTATTTGTAGCCAATTCTAATATTAATTTTGTTCTTTTCGACATATTTAAACATCAGACACACACATTACAAAACTAACATCCAGTCAGCACAAAAGTAAACAAACAATTGATCCGCTTCAACGCGTTTTAAGAGAAAATTAACTGCTCGTGTGCTTAGTAAGAATGCAGTAACGTATGCATACTTAGGAAAAACGCCGTATTTACATGTAGGTGCGGCATTTTCCATAAGCAAGGTATAGATGCTGCATTCTTACTAAGCATGGAACCCTATTTTTGTTAGATACGACAAAAGATAGATATATTATATGAGTTCTGGTATTGGATACGGCATTTTTATTAAGTTCTACAGATAGAAAACCAAATTTTAAGACATTACATGCCAATATCGCATTTTTGGAAATTTTTGTAGATACGGCGTTTCTGCTAAGCACGGCAGATTAGCGATATGAATGAATGTGACTTAATTTGTAGGCAATAGTTTATAACAGTATGTAAAAAACATTGTCCAAAGTTCTTATCATACAGGGCGTAAAAAAAATGGGATCATGAGTGTCATAACTAGTCCATCTCTACAGCTGTAAGTAATTCACAATACTTTCTTGGATAGTAATTTGAAGAGTATGGTATACAGGGTTTTTCAATAAAAACTCCCAGGCCAATTATTTCGAAAAGTAAAAGTGACATGTAAATTCTGTAAACGCCAGTTTTTAGCCTATATGATTTGCTTCACAACTGTGTAAAAATGTGTTTGAATAATACAAGATGTAGGTGGCGCCACGGTGCGAAGAATTTTTTCGATGACAGGAACTTTTCATTGTTGTCGTTCTTAAAGATAATTAATTTTTGGTCAAATTATGTCCCATAAAAAATTATGAGAAATCCAACATGAAAGGAGATATACAGTGACCGGCAAAGAGTTCGCAACATATGGGAAAAATTTTTATTAGCGGAATATTGAAAAATCTTTTTTGGGGGATTGGATGTGCATGTCCCATAACCTTAAAATCGATTTTGACATACGTCACGCGACCAATGGTATGGCGGGAAAGTTGAAAAAACCAATATGAAATAATCATAAATCAGATAAGTGTGATATGATGAGATATGATGAGATATCGAAAAAATTCCAAGAATAAAAAGTGTTTAGAATTCCATTAGAACCTTAAATACAATGTTTGGGATATCTACTTAAAAAAACATAAAATCGAATATTTTTGTAAATATTTTTTTACCGAATTAAAAATTTCCATATTTTTCCTTTCTTAAAGCTTTATTAAAGTAAAACTGACATCTGGTGACCACAATTAGAAATATTATTTTGTTTTTCTGACAATTTGGAGCAATAATTCAAAAAATTCGTTTACACTTGGATACCAGCTGTTGCAATAGTCTATTTCTAATAACCTTATCGATATTTTTTATATCGAAATATTCTATTATGTTAAGAAATCCTTAAATTCATTAATCCAAAGAAAGTTTTATTTATAACCGTAAAAAATAATTTTGAATTTCGCAGAAACCTTTAAAAAAATCTAAAAATTAATAAAAATTTAAATTATTTTTTACGGTTATAAATAAAACTTTCTTTGGATTAATGAATTTAAGGATTTCCTAACATAATAAAATATTTCGATATAAAAAATATCGATAAGGTTATTAGAAATAGACTATTGCTACAGCTGGTATCCAAGTGTAAACGAATTTTTTGAATTATTGCTCCAAATTGTCAGAAAAACAAAAGAATATTTCTAGTTGTGGTCACCAGATGTCAGTTTTACTTTAATAAAGCTTTAAGAAAGGAAAAATATGGAAATTTTTAATTCGGTAAAAAAATATTTACAAAAATATTCGATTTTATATTTTTTTAAGTAGATATCCCAAACATTGTATCTAAGGTTCTAATAGAATTCTAAACACTTTTTATTGTTGGATTTTTTTCGATATCTCATCAACTTATCTGATTTATGATGATTTCATATTGGTTTTTTCAACTTTCCCGCCATACCATTGGTCACGTGACGTATGTCAAAATCGATTTTAAGGTTATGGGACATGCACATCCAATCCCCCAAAAAAGATTTTTCAATATTCCGCTAATAAAATTTTTTCCCATATGTTGCGAACTCTTTGCCGGTCACTGTATTATATAAGTTTTTTAAAAATAATTTTAACGAGTATTTTAATTATAAATATTTTTAATATCCTGTAGCAGACTTTAATTTAATTTTGGTAATGATAATTTTAGTGATAAAACGCTCGTGTAGCGCTAAATTATTACGTCCAGTGACGTCTTAGGGGGCGCCCTAATAAATTATATTGGCAAAAAACAAGACGCCACTGAGTTTTTGGTAAGTCTGTTAAATTGTTTTCATATCTTGATTCATTTTCGAGAAATAAAATAAAAACAATTTTATTGCATATCTCTGGAAAACAAAAATCATTAAATAATTAACATTCTTAACACTCAGTGTCAGTGTCAGTAAATTAATATTAATACAACGTATTAATTATTTATTGATTTTTGTTTTCCAGGGATATGCAATAAAATTGTTTTTATTTTTATTTCTCGAAAACGAAGCAAGATATGGAAACAATTTACTAGACAAGAATAGGATAATTTTAGTTGCCTAATCCGAAAAAAATATAAAAATTACCAAAAACTCAGTGGCGTCTTGTTTTTTGCCAATATTATTTGTTAATGCGCCCCCTGAGACGTCACTGGACGTAATAATATAGCTCCACACGAGCGTTTTATCTCTAAAATTATCATTACCAAAATTTAATTAAAAGCTGCTAAAGGGTTTTCAAAATATTTATAATTAAAATACTCGTTAAAAATTATTTTAACAAAATACTTAACCCCAAATATCTCCGTTCATGTTGGATTTTACAAAAATTTTTATGGGACATATTTTGATTAAAAATTAATTATCTTTAAGAGCCACGACATTTAAAAGTTCCTGTCATCGAAAAAATTGTATGCACCGTGGCGCCACCTACATCTTGAATTATTTAAACACATTTTTTACACAGTTGTGAAGCCAATCATAGAGGCTAAAAACTGGCATTTACAGAATTTACATGTCACTTTTAGTTTTCGAAATAATTGGCCTGGGAGTTTTTATCGAATTGAATGAAAAATTATTTTAAAAAAAATGATGTAAACAACTTGATTCCATTGGAGCTTTTTGGGAGCCTATATCTCCGAAGAGGGAGGCTGTACGAAAAAAGTTTATATAAACTTGCGTGTAGTATTTTTCTCACGTGTTTTTCTGATATCCGAGCGATTTCCCACATTTTCCCGAATACCCTGTATAAACCAGCGGCGAAAAGAGGGGCGCATGGGATGTTATATCCTTAACCAAAAGAGAAAATAGGCAATGTCCTGAGAGTATTCTGGCATGTTGCATTCTTTGACCTCTAATTAACAAGTGTCTGGATTTCCTGATGTAAACTCTATTATATTCAAGATTCAAGTGAGAAATTCATTATCTTACCACTGAATCAGCATTTAAAGCTTTGTCGCCCACTCCGAGAAGCCCAGTTTGCACCGAACGACTGCTTTTGGGGAAATTGCAAGTGAATATTTAACGCCTTAGAAAGTTTAAACTGTAAAACGCACTTCTGTAACTTCGTTACAATGTTCATAAAATAGCTGTTATAAAGCTTTAATTATTTGCCTATATATTATATTTAAATATACAGGGTGTTCCGATGATCATGTTACAAAATTCTAGGGTAGATAAAACACACGAAAATAAGAAAAAAAGTTCATGTGAACATGGGTCCGGAAACGCTTCTTCAGGGAGCTAGGGCCCTTCGAAGATGACCTTCAAAAACTACTTTTCGTTTTATAGCTTCGGTACTACTGCAGCTATCGCAACCAATTTTGGGACATGAAATCTAGTTCGTAGGTTCATCAATTTGAGCCTTCCGGATTTTGTCACCTTTAACCAGGGGCGTACAAACCAAGGGGGTATTTGAGTAAATTTGACCCTACTCCTCTTAGGCTTTAATTTCTTACCATTTTTATATCTGATTATGATTCTCCAATGCCTTTTACATAAAAAAGGTACTCTTAGTAAAAATCGCTATCTGTCACAGTTTCCTCCGAAAATGGCTAAATCCAATCAATAATAAATTATTGGTCTTAAACCAATTATTACGTTGAAATATGAAAATGAGGTTCAGTACAGATAGTGAGCATTATAAGTTAGTCAAATCTTTTTCTTTAATGAAAATAAATTAGATTAGAGAGATTTATTGCCTTTTCGAAATTGGGGGTATAAAAAGTAAAAGGGAACGTATACAAAATATTTAAAAAAAAACAATTAAACACGTTTAACGAGTGAGTCAAGGATAAGGCAGAGTAAATTTTTGTCTTGAAGATGAATTTACTAACGCTGTCGTTGACTGACCCTGTACGTACCAAAATAAATTCAAAATAACAATTGTTGAAAATGCCTGCCACCACGTTCAATACATGTATTACACCTACGTAGCATATTTAAATTGACGTCAGTAAAAACATCAGGCATGGTTTGGATCATTTCAGCCGCAACAGAAATCCTAGCCACCAAATCTTCCTCCGACTGAACTGGAGTTTCATATACAAGGCTTTTCATATGTCCCCAAAGAAAGAAATCCATAGGAGTTAAATCTGGGGACCGGGCTGGCCAGTTGACATCGCTTCCACGTCCAATCCAACGTCCTCTAAAACGATCATCGAGGTGCTCACGTACGACATGTGCAAAATGAGCGGGTGCTCCATCATGCTGGAACCATAGATTCCGACGTATGTCGAGGGACAGCTCATCCAATAACTCAGGTAAGGTGTATCTTAAAAAATTGAGGTACACCGTCCCAGTTAGTCGAGGAGGCAACATGATTGGTCCAATTAGACGTTCTCCAACAATTCCAGCCCACATGTTCACCGAGAATCGATGTTGGTACCCTCTTATTTGAAGAGCATGAGGGTTTTCCTCCGCCCACACATGGCTATTCCGTGAATTAAAAATACCTTCTCTCGTAAAAACAGCCTCATCAGAGAAAAGCACAAATTTCGGAAATTGGGGTTCTTGTGTACACTGTTGAAGAAACCACTCGCAAAACTCTACGCGGGGTGCATAATCATTTGGTCTCAATTCCTGTACTTTTTGGCGATGGTAAGGATGAAGAAGTTGTTCGTTAACAATCTCCCATACACGTACATGACTTACATTCATGGATTCTGCAACAGCTCGGGTACTAACACTAGGATTTTCCTCGAATTGTCGGAGTACCTCTTCCTCAAATTCTGGAGTTCGTACAGTTCTTTGAGCGCCATTATCTGGCCTCGTTATTTTCACGGAGCCAGTTTCCCTTATGCGCTGATTTACCCTCTCGAATAGCGTGTGAGCAGGTACACGCCTCTCAGGAAACCGCTCCTGATACAATCTTGAAGCGGCTCTTCCATTGCAATGAACTTCGCCATAAATTAATAGCATATCGGCATATTCGGCGAAAGTATAATCCATGATTCACTGGCGACACAATATTTTATTGACAGATTTTTGACAACTATCTGTACTGAACCTCATTTTCATATTTCAACGTAATAATTGGTTTAAGACCAATAATTTATTATTGATTGGATTTAGCCATTTTCGGAGGAAACTGTGATAGATAGCGATTTTTACTAAGAGTACCTTTTTTATGTAAAAGGCATTGGAGAATCATAATCAGATATAAAAATGGTAAGAAATTAAAGCCTAAGAGGAGTAGGGTCAAATTTACTCAAATACCCCCTTGGTTTGTACGCCCCTGGTTAAAGGTGACAAAATCCGGAAGGCTCAAATTGATGAACCTACGAACTAGATTTCATGTCCCAAAATTGGTTGCGATAGCTGCAGTAGTACCGAAGCTATAAAACGAAAAGTAGTTTTTGAAGGTCATCTTCGAAGGGCCCTAGCTCCCTGAAGAAGCGTTTCCGGACCCATGTTCACATGAACTTTTTTTCTTATTTTCGTGTGTTTTATCTACCCTAGAATTTTGTAACATGATCATCGGAACACCCTGTATAGGGTGCGTATACAGGGAGTCCGAGAAAATGTGGGAAATCTCCCGGATATGAAAAAAACACATGAAAAGAATACTACAAGTTCATATAAACTTATTTCGTATCGGTCTCCTCTTCGGAGATATGGGCTCCCAAATAGCTCCCATGGAATTAAGTTTTTGACATATAATTATTAAACCAACAGGTGTATTTCAATTTTTTTTTCATATGATGTATACCAGGTAAGACCCTTTAAATTACTATCCCAGAAAGTGTTGCGAATTACTCACAGCTGCAGGGACGGACTAGCCGTGACACTAATGTGCCCATTTTTTTACGCCCTGTATGATATAAACTTTGGACAACGTTTTTTACATACCTTTAACTATTGACTAAAAATTAAGTACTCTTCATTCATGTCGCTAATCCTAACCGTTTTCGGAAAAACATCATTTTATTGCCATCATGTATTAATTAATATTAAGCAGTTAAAAGTGAACATTTATAATTTATAGGAACAAAGATGTATCTTTTATTGAAATACGCTAAATATACATACATGATGTAAATATTATGTTAAAAATTACGTTTTTCCGAAAACGGTTAGGATTAGCGACATGAATGAAGATTACTTAATTTTTAGTAAATAGTTAAAGGTATGTAAAAAACGTTGTCCAAAGTTTTAATCATACAGGGCGTAAAAAAAATGGGCACATTAGTGTCACAGCTAGTCCGTCCCTGCAGCTGTGAGTAATTCGCAACACTTTCTGGGATAGTAATTTGAAGGGTCTTACCCAATGATCTGCTAGCTATAGATGCCGCACGCCATTCATAAACGCTATTTAAATCTGCTGCCAAAATCGTTTGTAGGAGAGAGGAGGTGAAGTCTTCCCCCCGGCCGGGAGTGGGGATTACGTTGCCGCCATTAGAATTTTACCTCGTTACTATGCGCTATCATATGGTCACAGCGGCGTCTCGTGTCAGGGTTCACAATAAAATATAATTATCCAATCTGAAATCAAATATTTTTTAACGTTTGTGAAAAAAGGGTTTGTAGAACAGTAAAGTTTAATGTATGAGAGAAAAAATGGTCCGCGGAGCAGTAAAATTTAATTTAAGTTAATAACTATTTATTGTAATAATTATTATAAGAGAAACTTTGGATAGCTATAATTATAACATTTGGTGAACTGAGCTGACCTAAAAATAATTACACTATGTATACTTAAAACACGGTTTTTACGGTTTTATTGAAATTTAAAAGAAAAGCAAAGTTCCTTTTACGTTAGGTACTTTTTAATAGCGAAAAAGCACAACAATATTTTTTTCTTCCCCCTAGCCGCGCTCAAGCAGGATGCCTCTTTTTATTTCCCATCATGCCTACGAACTATACGAAGTTGTTCGCAAAGTTCCTTTAACATAGCTAAGCAAAGATATTTACTTAGCTTAGCTGTTTAAAAGCAGCAAATGGAAAGTAAAGTCAAAATTTTGAATACTCTCGCAAGACGGAGGTAAAGTCAAGTGACACTCTTTCAATTTTGCTCTATTAAACTTTTATAAGTTGGCATGAATTCCAGGATTGGACTTGAAAATTTAACATGTAATACCTTCTAAAACAATTGATGCAATAGTCTCATCGGTTTTACCGCTTTAATATTTCCAAATAATAATAATAATTTATTTTGAAAGTTTTGTTCTATAAATATTATAATTTAAGGTAGGTAAAGTCGATTCAGCCAGTAAACCTGCAAGATGGCCGACCTGTCATATGACAAAAGTAATTGAAAATGCAAAAATCCATTTTATTTAGCTGGAATATGACTTTTGTCATATGACATGCCGGCCATCTTGCAGGTTTACTGGCTGAATCGACTTTACCTAATAATAAACATGAGTTTTTATATGGTTTAAAGATAAAGTGTCAAAATAGATTTAAAAACTATATTATATTACAATTACCTATTCAAACCTTGAAAATACTAAATTAACTGAAACGCAACTTTAAATAGGATTCTGTCACTCATATTTACAACAGAATTTTTTTTGTTTTATTTCTTCATATTATACCCAGAGAACTCAGAGCCAACTAATATTCTGTGATTATACCTATCTATAGGTAAAATACAATACCTACAGTTCAACATAAACTAATTGAATTCAGTCAGATATTACATTTTTACTGTCGAGGAAATCCCCATATATGACTTACATAAGGTACGTAGACCCAAAAGTGGTTTTTATGAAATTTGATGGTTATGATACAGTTACATTTTTAAATTTGTATGTGGGCTAACGTAAAGTTAAAAGCTTCAATTTAGCCAGGGATTTAATTTTTCTCTCAATGGAAACCCCAATTTAACAGTTTTTGACTTACGTAAGGTACGAAGACCCAAATACGGTTTTTATAGAATTTGTTGGTTATGATACAGTTACATTCCTAAACTTTTATGTGGGCTAACATAAAGTTAAAAGCTTCAATTTAGCCAGGGATTAATTTTTCTGTCAGTGAAAACTCTACTTTAACAGTTTTTGACTTATTACGTATAAGGTACGTATACCCAAAAGTGGTTTTTATGGAAATTCTTCTTTAAAATGCAATTTATTGATACGGTTATATTTCTAAACTTGTATGTCGGCTAACTTAATGTTAAAAAATTTAGAAATAAAACCAGCATATAATAATAATCATAGGTACCTAGGTAGGTATATATCTTTATTCTCAAGTAACTATAGTTTATTAACTTACATATCCAAGTAAAGTATTTTTAACAAATAATAAGTAGGTTCAAGAATTAACAACTTATTAAAACAAACATTATCTAGGTACTAGATACCTACATAAATATCTAATTCAAAAAAGTTTTCTTTAAGAGACCTGATTTGAGTACAACTAATAAATTTCACAAAGTCATAGTCTCACACGAATATTTATTTTCCAAACAGGTTAGGTACATGTTTCGCTCGTAGGTACCTGAGCATCAGAACAAAATAAGCCTAACATTGGTCTGATGATGCTCAGGTATGAGCGAAACATGTAGGTAACCTGTTTGGAAAATAAATATTCGTGAGACTCTGACTGTAAATTATTATATTAATGTCCTATTCCATGAAACAAAATTATTATTTTTCCAAAATACGATATTTGTTGCCACATGCTTTTGAATAATGGGCTAAAAATAATAATATAGTGGCCGGCTAAAATTTGGCCGCATATGGAAAACTTACACAAGTATTTTGTCTGGTACCTACAACATATTATGAAATCCCATGCAAAATTGAAGAGTTAAAGGCACGAACCCACGAACGTCATAAATGACGTTTATGGTTAAAGGTGATCAAATAGTGGCTTCCTTGTTTATTTTAGACTAAGAGTGTATCTGAGTTGTTTAAAGAATTCAATAAGCCAAACCATTTGCAAAAGTTATACCTATACAGTCTATCCATAATGTTCCTTAAATAAATAATACGTTTAATAAAATAAAAATGTAAAGTTTTAATTATTTTTCCCCACCTACCCACGCCTATGAATAGTTAAACCTAACCTACAAATAACCCAACTTTTTATGTACTCACCTATGAATAGTAACTGCAGAATTATTATTATTATATTTCGCAGTCTTGCACACTTCAAACCTGTGACCCATATTAATTAGTCTTGAAAAAAATATCACAAAACACTAACAACACAGCAATTAATACACAAAACCGATAAACCGAAACAAATTTCAAACAACTTTCGAACGAAGAACGACCAAACTAAACCCTTAATTTCTCTGTGGACCATACGTCAAAGAAATTATGAATGAAAAAAGGCAGGCTCTCTTCTGACCAATAGGAACGCAACGTCTTCTGTGTTTGCCAAACTGCATAATTTTTAAGGGAAATGTCTATGGGTTTTTAGACAAAGATTTAAATTTACCACATAACGTCATATTTTTTTCTCTTCTGGAAGGTAAAACCTGTAGATTTATGGCTTTAGGGATGAATAATATGTAAAATTATTAAATAAGTGTTGTTATTATTACTTTTAAAATATTGTTATAGCCGTAATTTATATATTGGTACTCTAAGAGTGTTAATACCTACTTTTAAGAGGTACGTTTGGCAAACAAAGTGGAGGGGCGCAATTTGCCACAAAAGTTACTTCAGAATGGTATACGATTTTGGCAATAGGTTCGTTTGTTATTGCTTCATCTATAGCTAGCAGATCATTGGGTCTTACCTTACATCATATGAAAAAAATTGAAATATACCTGTTGGTTTAATAATTATGTGTCAAAAACTTAATTCCATGGGAGCTCTTTGGGAGCCCATAGGTATCTCCGAAGAGGAGGCCGATACGACAGAAGTTTATATGAACTTGTAGTATTCTTTTCACGTGTTTTTTTCATATCCGGGAGATTTCCCACATTTTCTTGGACACCCTGTATAGGAATCACAATAATAATTATACGAAGACGGATAAAATAACGCAAATTTCCTTATATTATGAAATTAAGAAAATTGCAACTAGGTATTCCGAGTACACATAAAACCCGAATTTGGATTTTTCGATTTTATTTTTACGCCCATAATTTAAGGAAAAATCAAATGGCATAATATATTCTTATAAAGTCTATTTTTATTCGAGATGGACACGACCAAAACAAAAGCATGCTATGAGCACGTGATTTCCCTAATAGCTATATTTATAAGGGCCGCATTAAGAATCGTTAAAATCTTATTTATGCAATATTTTTTTAAATTATTTTTGGTGTGAAAAATGCTATATGAACAATTACACATTTTGTAGGTCGGTGGGTAGGGTCAGATCTATTGATATACAGGGTGAGTATAAAGAACCAGAACGGTCGATTTCGTAAAGTATAATGTTTAGCAAAAAAAAGTTTTAGACAAGAGTTTTAGGGTTTTAAAGGATTTATAAGACCATAATAATTTTAGTTGTACAGGGTGTCCTAGAAAAACGTGGCAGACCAAAGTAATGTTGTTTTTTTTTAAATGGGACACCGTATATATTTTAACATTTTTTGTTTCTACATAAAAGTACGAGTATAATAATATATTACTTGAAAACATCCAATTATACCTTTAGGAGCTATAAACAATTGAAAATCGTTATTTTAACCTATTTGACAGTTTTTTATGCCAAACCGGTATGAGATGGAGCAAAATTAATTTTACATTCCTACCTTAGGGTTTGTTCGGGATTGTTCGGGTTTATAACAGTAATTCCATAAATGGTACCACATTCGGCAGCATCATGGTACTACAGTTGGATAGGTCAGATCACATATTTTTTTTAGAACATAATTCCTATTTTTTTTAAATAAAAAATAAATGTATGTTGTTTTGTTCACTTACCATCACAAATTAGTATAAACTATTCGGTAACACAAAGAGCAATTTATATTTGCAAGATATGTTGGTATCTGATGGATGGCTCGCAAAGGTAATAAGGCGGAGGCAAAGGGCGTTACTGCTTTTTGAAAGTTTATTTTATCGTACTATTTTTCTGCACAATATGTTTAAAAATCACTCTTTTTCTATAAGCATATTTTATATTTTCACCATGTGAAAAAAACCCTTTGGGCAACCGTGTATATATTGGTCACATAAGTAGTGGAAGTAAAAAATGTATTTTTAATACATAAAAAAAGCACTATTCAGATAGATCTGAATCACTACTGGTTGAGGTTGTATCCTCGTTCTCGCTAACGTGAATCACAAGGCGTTCCACTTGGATCTCCATGATGTTGTCTAGTTCCCACATTTTAGTTTCCACATTTTCCCGGACATGTGCAATACATTTTTGCCATTTTTCTGGTGTAATATTTTCTAATGCCTATTAAAAATCTTTTAAAAACACGCAAATCGTCAAAGAGGCCTATTACAATACTGTATAAAAACAATAGTCAGACTGTCTGGAGATGCAGGTGTTAAAAGCGGCACGATCGTTTGATCCTCCATCGGAACGACCAATAAGATTTGGACAATCCCTTCTATCACGCGCTGATCACGCGCTGGCAATGTTTATATCGTGTCCATCTCGAATAAAAATAGACTTTAGCAGTTTTAATGTTCTGTTTAGTGGTTGTAATAATAGCTTTGAAAGTGGATGTTTTGTTTTTTAAAAATCATTAGGTATTTTTTTTTAATGCCAGAAGTTTTAAATACTGCAAAATACATCTTAAAATTTTTAAATTATTTCCGTTTGCCACTATGGCCTTGGAACTTATAATGTAAGTAACCCAAATAGGAGGAGATAGATCGGATAGCTAAACAACTTGCGCAAAGCAGATGGACAGAACTAACAGCCTGTAGCATCTCCAAGCAATTGTAGCCCCTACTTGACAACAGAAAAACCGCAGCGTTATAACAGCACAATCGAAAAAACCTAAGAAATATCACTGCCGTAGTCACCATACGGACATTGCCTTTTCGGTAGATACGCCGGCGCCGAAGGTATGTAAATACCGGCTAACGGCTTCTGCAGAAGTTGCAGACATGAAGAAAAGAAAGAAACGTATTTTACATTTCTTATGTGAATGCCCCGGCCTCGCAAGAAAAAGGTTCAATGCCTTGGACGAACCATTATTTAATGATCTGGAGGAAGTAAGCAACTAACAACTGGATTGACTCACTAAGTTTATTATACTTCATACGAAGTCAGTTGAGACAACGTAAATATTGGGGGTACGATCAATTTACTGCATCACACACTGAAACTATAATACAAATACAGTGTGTGTATAAAGTCTGGAAACGGCTTAATAACATCACAATTTACTGGCCGATTTAAACCAAATTTGGTACAGTTGTGTAAGAGGATCTAACGCACCGAATGACGATATTGGCGTTGTTGCCAGCTTTTTAGTTTGTCTGGAATTCGAACGAATTTTATATTTTTAAATATAACACCCAGTATATTTTTACATTTTTAAATTCCACATAAAATTATAATTATTTTTTATTAAATGCATTATTAGTCTATACTTCATAGTTTCCGAGATATTGACTCTCGAAAAGTGACATTTTTGAACTTTTACAACTTATAACTTTCTAACAGTACGTCTTAGAGCAAAACGGCTTACATGTATCTATCTTCAATTTTTATTATCTTCCCAAAAAAATCAACTTCCGGTTAAACCGGATGTAACTCGAAAGCAGGAAATATAGTTGTTCCGGTTTAACTGCAAGTTGATTTTTTGGGAAGATAATATAAATTGAAGATAGGGACATGTAAGCCGTTTTGCTCTAAGACGTACTGTTAGAAAGTTATAAGCTGTCAAAGTTCAAAAATGTCACTTTTCGAGAGTCAATATCTCGGAAACTATGAAGTATAGACTAATAATGCATTTAATAAAAAATAATTATAATTTTATGTGGAATTTAAAAATGTAAAAATATACTGGGTGTTATATTTAAAAATATAAAATTCGTTCGAATTCCAGACAAACTAAAAAGCTGGCAACAAGGCCAATATCGTCATTCGGTGCGTTAGATCCTTTTACACAACTGTACCAAATTTGGTTTACATCGGCCAGTAAATTGTGATGTTATTAAGCCATTTCCAGACTTTATACACACACTGTATAACAAAATTTGTATTGATCGCTCCCTATACAGATGTTAGAAGATAGTCCACGTGGACTTGACAAGTCTGTCATCAAATTTTTTTTTTGTTTTTTTGTCTGTCTCAACTAAGATCGTATACACTTTAACAACAGTGGCTGGTTTGAATGAGCTGCCAAGATTCTTCTATGCTCTACGTCGCGTTAACCATCAGGAAACTGATGCGGATAGGTTTCGCGGAACAAGTGTGGTTTCACAACGACTCTCATAGGACTAGGTGAGACTATTTGGATAGTGCCAGATGTCTGTCACTCTAACCTAACCTAACTTAAACCAAATAGAACTTTACGAATATATCTGATATCTTAGTAAAAGTAATTTTTACCGTTCTAATTTTTCTTTCACCGCATTACCAAGCCCCAACTTTTTCTAATTTCATGCGTCTCTTAGCGACTTTAAGATCCTTATGTACATCCTTTACAGTAGGGCAGAGAATTGGATAAAAGAAGCAAATCCAAGAATAAATTACCTTCAACTCCATACGGCTGCAGCACCCTTCTTTCAGTAAGCACCGACAAAGTCAACGCAGCTCTGAACATCAGCTCCCTCTGTACACCATCTCCACCACTAAACTTGCCCTTTCCGCCAGTATTTGGTCGCAGAGTAAATGTCCTAACGTGTACAGGATATCGACGTTCTACGATCTCTATATCCGTGATGCGAGTGTTGGTCATATGGGTATGGACGCCTGGGCAACCATTCCAAGTCGGACCCTGAAAAAAATAGACAGAATAATTTTAAAAATACTTGTAAAAACAGACACCCGTATTGTGTTCTCTTAGGAGACCCACAGCCACTTATACACGGTATGCTAATGGGCAGATTAAAGAAGGAACACTTTTACGCATTACGTCATGCTGTATCGACGACTTGTACTGCTTCAATTCAGTACGCAAGAATTCTTCCTAAAACAGTGGGATCCTCACAGCTAAGAGGCGTCGGCACTTGTACCTCTTTTGATGCACAAACACATACATTACACCAAAACCATTCACATACACAAGCACCATTACAGTAAGCTGTGGTATAGTAAAGAAGCTAGAAGGCAAAACCTAACCTAGATAAGCTGGTATCTAGACTAGGTAAAGTACGAAGCGAAACACTGATTAGGCATGCAGAGCGGAAATACTAATCGAGTGGTCTGAAGGTTTATACGCCCTAGGCGCGGAAACCGCAGGAACACAGGGAGTTTAGTCAATAGGCGGCCCTTTTAGGGTCGAATCCGATACTACTCTGCTTCACAGTCTTTAGAAGATTCTCTTCGTTAAAAAAATTATTTATTATCTTATGTACTCCTTCGAAAATGACCCGCAAGGACCGAAAGTGTCAGGAAACTGAATAAATTTGTGAAACATAACAAGTAGTTATTTTTTTTTTCAGTGCTATATTTTTTAGCTGTGAAACGTAACCAATCCAGATCAATATTTATGAGACTAGGGGCCTCGTATATTTGGCGTTTAGGAAAAGATAAATATAACAGTGTGTCATCTGCATAGAAGTGTCTATAGCAATGTCTTATACATTTGTTTATAAAATGATGAGATGTAAAGAGTAAATAACACGGATCCTAGGATGGGACCCTATGGAACACCTGAAGTTACTAATCCGAAACGTGAGGAGTCATCTGATCACCTCACTTATAGCAATGTCCTATACATTTATTTATAAAATTGTGAGATGTAAAGAGTAAATAACATGGATCCTAGGATGGGACCCTGTGGAACACCTGAAGTTACTAATCCGAAACGTAAGGAGTCATCTGATCACCTTACTTATAGCAATGTCTTATACATTTATTTATAAAATTGTGAGATGTAAAGAGTAAATAACATGGATCCTAGGATGGGACCCTGTGGAACACCTGAAGTTACTAATCCGAAACGTGAGGAGTCATATAGCAATGTCTTATACATTTATTTATAAAATTGTGAGATGTAAAGAGTAAATAACATGGATCCTAGGATGGGACCCTGTGGAACACCTGAAGTTACTAATCCGAAACGTGAGGAGTCATCTGATCACCTCACTCATTGTTGGCGATTATGAAGATATGAATTTAGAAGTCTAGAAGCGACAGGGGAAAATTCCGAAGTATTTTAGGAGAGCGAGCGGTTATTTCACACCCAGTTTTACAATATTTATTATTTAAATCATAGTTTTTAAAGCATTTAGATAACGTTTTTAAAAATAATTATTTTTAAATAAAATAGTATCTGCCCCGTTGTAGATGAAAAACCATAAATTAACTAATCGAAATTAAATGCACATTACCATATCCCCTGTTGATAATACACATAAATAATTGGTCCATAAATAATTTAGAAAATATACGTTACAATACATACAGTATAATGTAGGAACATTGTAAATACCCACAGGTATAAATATAAATTAAAATAAAGAATTTTAATTAAATTAATTTAAACATTTTATTTTCTATGCTTAGAATTTAAATATTGGCCAACAGAAATAATTAAACAACGAGTAGTTTTCTAAAAAATTTAGTCCGGATCTATTTCTGTAGCCAACCGCTTAACGTAAAACATACCAGACTTCAACATGGTTCCATAAATGACAAGTGATGCGGCGAGTTCTTAGATTAATTTGATTCTAATATATAATATTATTTCATATTTTTTAGGGTATTTTTAAAGTCGGTTTTGTTTTTATTTTTTACAAATGTATATATATATTCTATAAAAAAATAGAATTTAATAATTCTAATGTTGGTATTACATATCCGATAATGGAATTTGAATTGCTAACTCGAACCCTATTACCAGTAATATCATTAAAATTACAAAACATTACAATAAAACAAATGTACCTCATAAATGCTATTAACGCGTATTTTGTTACTTTAATACGAACCATTATACAAAAGGGTTAATTGAATCAATTATATCATAGATACCAAAACAGTGCCTACATATTTACGGGGGTAACTAGAAAAGATTTGGTAATAACAATGGAACAAAATATTTACGATTTTTTTAGTTTCCTTCTCCAAAGTAAACACCAGCCCCGCATGTCGAATTAACTTAATAAAGTTTTATTTTAATTCCTTAATCTTGGTGCACTTTGATTATTGTTTCGGTTTTAAATGCCTTATTTTCTTTATTATTCTTTTTATGTTCAAAACACTAGAAAATAATGAGGAGTAAGTCGTTCGCGAATAAGCACATGCTTTAGAGAGGCTATCAAGAATAAAAGGAAAACTTGGCCTGAGTCATTGGATATCAGGGAGTTTTAGAACAACGAAACGGCCGATGAACTTGCCGGGCGTAAAACCGGGACCCCATTCCAGGGACTTAAACTATCTCTATATAGGAATAACAAAACTACAAGTATGATCTGAACTGAACGAGTGAGCCGAAGGCATCCCACAGAGCAATGGCAGATGGTTAAAGGGTGCAGAGATAAGCAAGCAAGCATAGCCTGGCCAAATAAAGCTAAATCTTAAACAGAAGCCGCGATGTCCGGAACCCCTCAATGGAGATTCTGAAGGGACACTGTAAGCAGAGGAAGCACTGAACGGTGCTGAATATCTGGAGGTTTATACAGTGGCGGCTCGTGGGGTAGAGCCACAGTGCCATGGCACTACCTGATGCCCTCCTGTCTAGCATCCTGCCCTTTACAAAATACCAAAACCTATTAAAATTAATATTCTCGTTTTTAAAGCAATTAGCAAAATAATTTAAAAATGGAACACGGGACGTCGGGTGCAAATTTCCATCTAAAAGGAAGCGATTATGCGTAAAACGGTAACGTAGCTTCCGCGCCAAGCGCGACTAGGCACACGGGAGGTGACGAAACGCCATCACCTCAATAAAAAAAAAACATTGGAAAATGACCTTGAATGCAAGCAGGCAAAAATCTCGGCGGAGTAGCCAGGCTCTCTTCTTTTGACCGTTTGATGTTAGACGTTTCAAACAGCTGATGTTTGCGTCGCGTCCCGATTTTTTCGTTCGGCCCGCTGATTTAATGTAGGGTTAACGAACTTTTTATTTTAGAAATACATAAGTAATGAATACTATTAGATTTTTAAAGGAAACTCCATTTTCTACCATTTCCTTAGAACAGAAATTGGAAATTAAGGAATTAGGACGACCGTTACCAGATTTAAATATAGAAAAAACTCAGGGCGGACAGAAAGTGCGTTTGCGTTAATTTAATAGAAATATTTATGGCAAAAATACTTGGGTGTGCGGTTGTGATGAATCTAAGAGACTATTTTGTTTTATGTGTGTTTTATTTGGTGGGAGGCAAACTTGGTCCCAAAAACGTACAGATGATTTGGTCCATATCTGGGACAAAATGAAGACACATGAAAAATCGAAGGTACATTTAAACAATACATTTAATTTCAGTATGCTTGGTAAAATTAACATTAAAACTCAATTAAATTCTGCATATCACAATGAAATAATGAAGAAAAACGAACAAATTGATAAAAACAGATACAAATTAAACCAAATTATAAACTGCGTTCGGTTTTGTGGTGCATTTGAGTTGGCTTTGAGAGGTCATGACGAAAAAGAAACGTCGGAAAATAGGGGCATATTTCGTGAATTAATAAATTTCAGCTCAGAATTAGACAAAACTCTTAAAGATCATATTAAAAAATCGAAAGTATTTAAAGGAACATCAAAAATCATACAAAATGAACTTCTGGACTGTATGTTAGATGTGTATCATGATGAAGTCATAAAAGAAATAAAGGACTCTCCGTTTATCGCTGTTATCGCAGATGAAACCACTGACATTGCTTGTGTGTTTCAGCTTGTTATCGTGTTTAGGTATATTCAAGATATGATTGTAAATTCATAAATTAAATTAGGTGCCTTTTTGCTTATTTTTCCTACTTTAAAAGCAAGAACTATTAACAAAAAAGGGCGTGGCACCCAAAAAAATTTTGCCTGCGGCGCTAAGGGTTTACCTGGCCCTACTTCACTAAAATGGAACGAGCCGCCACTGGGTTTATACTTCCTGGGCATCAGCGAGACCTTAAAAAGACTCGGGCATCAGGTTTGCAAGCAAAATTCCAATCGGGCGCGTAAACCCGCACCACCGTCGTTGTTCCCAGTCGACTGTTTGAGTTGGTTGGGCGCGGTGTTGCCAAATGTCTGTTCATCGCTAGGTTAGAGAACGCAATGACAATTGCGTCAGCCGCGTTGGCATCAGTTAAAGACCCATACTTTTCAAATTATCTCCAATAAAATGCATCATTTCATCGAAATTTTATTGGAGACAAAAATAATGATAAACAAACGATTACCTGAAAAAATATAGTTCGGAAGTCACTGGCGCACGTACTAAAAAATAGTGAAGGTCAGCAGGTACTGAACCCCGCTGTTTTAAATATTTGACAATTGTTTTTTATTTTCTTTTTCCCAAATGATGTAATTCTTTATGCTGAAGCAATGTACCAAATTTAAAATTAATATCTTATTAAATACTCCAATTATTAAAAAAAAAAAACAGTTTTTAATTTCAACATTTATATACAGTGTGACCAGTAAAGTCCGCATCATATGGAATGTATTTTTTTTATTAATAACTTTAATCGAAATTTGACTTTGGCATTAGGTTCTGCTTCGATCGAGATGAAAATTAAGCAAAAAAATAGTATAGTCACGTGATTCGCATTATCTGTCAAATTTTTATTATTTCCAAAAAATAACTCAAAAGTGGGGTTATTTCTGAAAATATCGAAAAAAGTTATAAAAAATGTTTTTTTTAAATGTAGTTTCTAGCCCACATGCAAAATTTTAGCTGCATAAGATAATTTTTATTTTTTACCCATATTTTGTAAATTGCACCACATTTGCAAAATAAGACTCAACGCAACCTACATAAAACTTCTTAGTTTTGACAATGCTTTATTTCAGATACATTTTCTTTAAAGTAGCGCCATATTAAATGTGTGTTTTTCTACAAAATCAAAATTGGGCTAATTAAAATTTGGTCGCTTGTGATGCAAAATTTATTTGTTAACATCATAAAATAAGTATTTTTTTTGAAAACGTAGTTTGTGTCTAAAAGTAATACACCTTAATATTAAGACAAAAAAAGAACACAGTGTCACCAGTGTTCATTAGGTGGAAAATAAATTTTAGTGGAGGGTAAAAAATCAAAATTATCTTATGAAGTTGAAATTTTGCACGTCGGCGTCGGCTAGAAACTGCATATAAAAAAACTTTTTCTTATAACTTTTTTCGATATTTTTAGAACTTTTGAATTATTTTTTAGAAAAAATTAAAATTTGACATATAATGCAAACCACATGACTACTCTTTTTTTGCTTAATTTTTATATCGATCGAAGCAGAACTTGATGCCAAAGTCAAATTTCGAATAAAGCTACCTATTAATAAAAAAAAACCCATATGATGCGGACTTTACTGGTCACGCTGTATGTAGGTATATCGAACATGAGGGTCAAAATGAAAAATGGCATTATAAAAGTCATATTATTTTTGCTCAAGGAATATATATTTAACGGATTGACCTCCTTTTTTCCGGCCACCCTGTATAAATACTAAACTAGTATTTCTTGTCAACAATAAGGAATTAGATAAGTAAATGTTAATTTTCCATATTAAAATTTTCCTTGTGAAATTGATGAGTATTTCCGCGAAAGAGAATAGAATTTAATTAAAATAATGATTGCGTTACATTTTCGATTCGAAAATGTAATTTGCTGATGATGTAAACTCTATCACCCACAATACCATTAAAATTGTAAATTTCACAATAAAATAAATATATTCCAATCAATAAATAAACCTATTAATGTTTATGTTAATTTATTACAAAATTATTGTAAAGGCCGAGACACAATTAAAAAATAAGATTTGATATGTACCAATCAAACCAATCAATCGCGACACAATTAAGTTTTAAGTAACATGTACCTACTTTTAATTTCTTATTACCTATTTCTTATTATATGTTGCTTATTTTTTTAATTGTATCTCGGCCTTTAATAGTTAAGCAATAGTACCGTGCGAGCAAAAATTATTTGCATCAAAGAGGGCCTTGCATCTAAGGACGTAGTGCTTAGCCGTAGAGCTTAATACCTGTTGGGTGTCAGTAACTACCTGAATTAACAATCAATCAGTTATTCCGTCATCTTTGACAGTCGTTACAAGTAATTTGATTCATCGCTAATTTTTTCAATTTCTTGAACAATTTACACAATGGGCTTTACGGAACAGCACGAAACATTAGAGACTTTTTGCACCTCTTAAATTAATATCAGTTTTTAGCTCCGTTATGGTTAACTTTATTAAACATAACGAGTAGCGCCACTGTTAAAACCAGAGATTTTGCAGTGCCTATACGTTCTGTCTGTAGTTATTAATTTGGCGCCGGCGCACCTAAACAAAATAAAATACCTAACCTAACAATAATTTGATTAAGTTGTATATTTTAATGTAAAGCTACTATTGCTTTGGATTTTAATTAATTGCTTATCACAATTTTAATTCATAGCAATGATGCTTCATAACTTTTGTATGTTCCGGCAACCATGCAGTTTAAGCATAACCATAAGGATAACGATAAGCTCTTCCTTATCCTTCCGTAACTAACGGAGTCCGTTATGGTCATTAACCATAGCGGATCACCTTTCTGACATTGCGCATGCTGAGAATAACCATAACCACAAAAGAATGACGAATTAAGAGGTGCAAAAAGTCTCTATTCATGGTTGAAGCGTATTTTCGAAACAGGGTTAGAGTAAATGGTGAGTGTCAATACAATCCGGGTTTGTGCATGGACGATTTTCACGAACATGTTCTTAAAGTTGCTTTTATTGTTTTTATCATTGCCTGAAAAGAACCGTGGCTGTGTTTAGGGAAACAGGTTCTATACAACACAAAAAACGAGACAAAAAAGTAGCAGGAAGACCATCTGTAAGAACAGAAGAACTTGTTGCAAACGTTCGTGAAATAATGCAAAATACGCCAACAAATTGTATAAGACGCCTGTCCCAAAAAGTGGAAAGATCTTATGGAACATGCAGGACTATTCTTAAGAAGCAGCTAAATTTATTTCCTTATAAAGTGCAAGTATTCCAAGAAATACAAGCCGCAGATTTTGAAAGACGCAGGAATTACTCTCAATGGTTTACCCAAAATTTATTGGAAAGAAATAATTTATTAGACCTGACATTTTTTCGGATGTAGCCTGGTTCCACCTCTCCGGTTATGTGAATTCTCGGAATACACGCATGTGGAGTAGTGAAAATCCCCATTGCACCCTCAAAAAATTGGTGTCTGGTTAGCTGTTTCCCGAAGAAGAATTGTTGGTCCTATTTTTTTCCATGACACAGTTATAGCACAGCGGTATAGAGACAATATTTTGAATCCATTTGTGGAGCAATTACTTGACGACGAACTACGTTTTGGATATTTTCAACAGGACGGTGCAACCGCCCATACAGCCGCCGAAACTATTAACTGTACGCAATTTTTTCGACGACGGATTGATCAGTTCAGCATCAATCAAAAACAGCTGTTGGAAATAACGGTATTAATAAACACTAAGTAATCCAATTTAAATAGCGATGTAACTAGTTGGTTCAAGTAACCAGTTACTTCATGGTCGCTATCAACGGTATACCGGTGACTTGAAAGTCGCTTCAAAGCTCATCTCTAATCTTTAACATACCTCTAACTATCCATCTAAAATAATTTTTAAAATTCCTGGGTTTTAGATACAATTTAATCATAAAAGAATACATATGAGAATACAGAACATAATATTTTTATGAGAAATGTTACCGTCATTTTACAGCGGCTAAAACAAATTGAACCTGTTTAGTTCTTTGGCGGTACATATGTGTTTCCTTGCAGTATTTTATGATTGCCGATCATAATTTTGTAAGTGTACCTATACAGTGAGGACGTAAAGTCTGGAATAAATTCATTATTTAGGGAACGCTGAATGTTTTTAAAAATCGCTCGGACACGTCGATTTTGTTTTTTTAATACGCATTTATGTCAATATTTTTTATTATACAGGGTGTCTCCGAAAGCACTCTGCTTGGACCAACTTTAATTTTTTAAATGGGAACCCACATTTTTTTTTTTTAATTTTAGGATTCTGTGCATAATTGTGAACATTTTTTTATCTAACATGTCATTATGATTTATCGACAGTTAACGTTCGAAAATAAATACAACAATTAATTATTTATCATTTTAATAAGTGTTGAAAATGTTGCCCAAAGGTTAATTGGCAGTAACCTAGACGATCGAAAAATTCTTTCTGCACATTTCTGACAACTTCCGGACTGATTGACCGTCTTTCTTAAACAATTCGATTCTTTAAGTCCTCCATGTCCATTGGCTTAGTTTGGAAAACTTTACCTTTAAGGTAAACCCACAGAAAAAAGTCAAGGGGGGTTAAGTCGGGAGACCTCCGCGGCCAGTCAATAGCTCCCCTGCTTGCAATCCATCTATTTTCAAAAATAGTATTAAGATAAGCGCGAACTTTTGAAAATAGATGGATTGGAAGAAGGGGAGCTATTGAATGGCCGCCAAGGTCTCCCGGCTTAACCCCCCTTGACTTTTTTCTGTGGGGTTACCTTAAAGGTAAAGTTTTCCAAACTAAGCCAATGGACATGGAGGACTTAAAGAATCGAATTGTTTAAGAAATACGGTCAATCAGTCCGGAAGTTGTCAGAAATGTGCAGAAAGAATTTTTCGATCGTCTAGGTTACTGCCAATTAACCTTTGGGCAACATTTTCAACATTTATTAAAATGATAAATAATTAATTGTTTTATTTATTTTCGAACTTTAACTGTCGATAAATCATAATGACATGTTAGATAAAAAATATTCACAATTATGCACAGAATCCTAAAATTAAAAAAAAAATGGGGGTTCCCATTTAAAAAATTAAAGTTGGTCCAAGCAGAGTGCTTTCGGAGACACCCTGTATAATAAAAAATATTGAAAAAAATGCGTATTAAAAAAACAAAATCGACGTGTCCGAGCGATTTTTAAAAACATTCAGCGTTCCCTAAATAATGAATTTATTCCAGACTTTACGTCCTCACTGTATATAGTAACATAAAACTGTAATACGAGAAAAAAATAGAAAAACATGTATTTAGTCTTGATTAACGGACGGAATATATGCAAAATGCATATACATGCATTTTTGTATATTTTGTCAATTTTATAATAAAATGCATATTTTTTATAAATTATTATTTTAAGAGCGTATTTTTATGTTTTCGGCTTTATTAAAAAATTTAAAACGTTAAAGGTTTAATGTCCAGTTCGGTATACTTATTTCAGGGATTTTCCAATCATTTTGGTTATACACAAGGTATTTATTGGGGGTTTCCAGGTGTATTGTTAGGGGTCGTTTATTGTCACTTAATAATGCGTTATTATTACCATCTTAACAAGCTGTATTCATATCGATTTGTACCGTGCGAGCAAAAATTATTTGCATCAAAGAGGGCTTGGATTAAAAAACGTAGGGCTTGGTTTAGATCACAATGATATGGGGACGATATATCTTACCAAATAAAGGTTAAAATTTTGTCTAATTCATATTATGACATGATATTATGTCAAACTAATGAGTAATAAAATAAGTAGACAAATACAAATTTATTTTTGTTGTTTACAAAATTAACAAAGTAAGAATAGACAGAAAGAAAAAGAAAATAATTACATAAATTGCTGAAATTGGCCACCCCCATGCTCCAAGCATAAATTCACACGTCTTTTCATATTTTCGAAAGTGTTGACCAGCATCTCTGGAGAAATGTTACCACATTCTTGGATAATCTTTTCTTGTAATTGTTCTAAATTTGCAACTGGTTCACACAGCCATGGTTCTTTTCAGGCAATGATAAAAATCCCCAGCAATAAAAGCAACGTTAGGAAAATGTTCGTGAAAATCGTCCATGCACAAACCCGGATTGTATTACCACTCACCATTTACTCTAACCCCGTTTCGAAAACACGCTTCAACCATGAATGTTTTGTGCTGTTCCGTAAAGCCCATTGTGTGAATTGTTCAAGAAATTGGAAAAATTAGTGATGAATCAAATTACTTGTAACGACTGTCAAAGATGACGGAATAACTGGTTGATTGTTAATTTAGGTAGTTACTGACACCCAACAGGTATTAAGCTTTACGGCTAAGCATTACGTCCTTAGATGCAAAGCCCTCTTTCATGCAAATAATTTTTGCTCGCACGGTAATACCTACATACTTCTGTTTTAGTTTGTCGAAAGATTTCAGTATTTTCGGTGTGAAACTAGTAATTTTAAATTTGTGGTCAGAATGTCTAAGGTGGCAAAAACGTCTTAGTAGATTAAAAATTTTCCAGAGCTAGAGTTTAGTTGGGAAAATGTATTTTGTATAGCTTGTACAAAAATTATTGTTTGTAACTGCAGTAAAAAGCATTTATGAGGGTAAACCTTCCAACTAAGTTGTATCTTGGCCTTATATTTTGCAATCTAAGCAGTATTGTCCGATTACATCAGTAAATGTTGAAAATAAGCTTTTCTTTGTATAAACATATTTTTACCTCGATTTTTACTAATAGAAGACAATCCTTTTTAGTTGAGAATTTTGAAAAATATTTAGTAATGCTTTGCTACAATTTTAGGAAAAAATTGTTTACTTTTATTTTTCTTTGCTTTTTTTGCATTTTTTTTTAAATTAATTTATTATTTAGAATCCAATGTTTTTGTTTCTTTACCTCATTTTACTATAATAAATTAAGTTATTGCATACCAGTATGCATATTTGGTAAAAAAATGCAAATAACTGCATATTTTAAAAGACAGCCAAGGCATATATATATATGCGCATATTTTGGTGAATTTAAGTGCATATAATCCGTTCTTTCGTCATGATATAGCCAGCTATACAGGGTGGTTCACGGTGGATGATACCATAGATGTATATGAAGAACCAGCTCACGAATCGATCTGTTAATTTGGTCATTTACAGAACGGACCTGCTCTATTAATCTAAAATATTTTTGACGATACAGTGTTGCCACTTCTACCAAAAATTAGTAAGAACTTCGATAATTGGAAATGGAACACAAATGATGTCTTATAAAACCTGTACTGTAATATAATATTTTATTTTCTGTTTTGCAATAAACTAGTATAATGTGTCTCAAGTGCGTGCAGTAAACTTTTATAGACGAATGTGTTATACACTCTACTTTTCCTACGACCGTAAATATTTCAAATTCAAATTGAAGTTAAAATATTTAATTTTCTCCTTTATAATAATATTTGTAATTATTAATAGGGATATTACACATTGTCAGACAGTGGCGCAACCAGGGGGGGGGGGCTGCCGGGCTGCAGCACTGCAATACTTGCCAGCAGTATTGAAGAACTTCAACATCTACTAAGAAAGATTCAAGCCATCAGAGAACAGTACGGTTTAAAGCTCAATGTTTCAAAAACCAAATGAATGGTTATCAGTAAACGACAACAACAAGCAGAACAGCTGATACTACCGAGCTAGTAGAGCAAGTCGAGAAATAATGCTATCTTGGATCATTAGTAAACTCTCAATGGGACCAGTCTATAGAAATAAGATCAAGAATTGAAAAAGCGGGGACAGCGTTTAACAACATGAAATCATTACTTATTAGCAGGGATATATCCTTGCAGACAAAAATCAAATTAGCTAAGTGCTGCATATTATATATTTTCAATTCTTTTATATGGGGTAGAATCATGGACGATGACAGACCGAATGATGAAGAAAATGGAGGCCTTCGAAATGTGGGTGTACCGTCGCATTTTACGAATATCGTGGACCGATCACATCACCAACGAGGAGGTTCTTCGCAGAGTTGGTAAACAGAGAGAAATCTCATTCACTGTTAAAAAACGTAAAATGGAATACCTTGGGCATATAATGCGCCATGAGAAGTATCGTATCCTGCAACTCATCTTACAAGGCAAAACAGACAGCAAAAGAGGACCGGGTAGACGAAGACATTCATGGTTGCATAACCTGCGTAAATGGTTCGGACTCACCTCAGTAGAACTTTTTCGGAGTGCAGCAAATATAGTTAGAATAGCCATGTTAGTCGCCAACGTCCGCAATGGATAGGGCACCACAAGAAGAAGATGTCTAATGTAGCACAGCCATATTTAATGGCTTATTAGAAAATATTAAATTGCTAGGCTTAAGGGCAGCAAAATTTACATACGATTTCCGATAGCCAGTATCTAGCGGTATATAACATATTAGGTAAAATATAGTTAATTAAAATGATGAAAAATCTATTTACGATCGCTTGTATGTTGTACCTACGCAATGGTGCAACATAGGCAAGTATTTGGCCAGTTCATGAATAAGAAAAATGTCTAAAAAAACATTCTGATCACGAAAGCAGAAGAAGAAGAAGCACTACGTGCTCCAATATAGTACAATTATTCAAACCAAGTAAACATTGTAGACATGGCATTAACTACAAAAACGTAGACAATAATAACATTTTTAACAATAATAACCACTTACCGCTCCACTTCCACCGGCCACAGTTTCGTAGCAACCCCACGACTCGTTTCCAAAAGTAATGTTGTTCATACATCCTTGAGACGCTGCACAGACTCTAAAGGCACCCAGAACCACGTCCACAATTCGCTGTGACGTCAGCACGTTCCCACCAACGACTGCAGCGTTGTCGCTTGGATCCAAAATGGAGCCTTTGGGGATGTCGACTTTGACAGGAGCAAGGCACCCCTAGAAGATAACAAAGGTATTATCAGAGACAGCGGAGTCGAAAGGATAGGGGACCTGCCCCGGGTGCCATACCAAGGGGAATTCCACCAGCATAAGGCTTTCGCTCGTGCCTATAGTTTAATAATAAAAACATTTGTGCAAATCAATATTTAATATTTAAGAAGTTACATCTCACCAATAATTGGCATTTTGTTTAAAGCTAAAAATTATACAGGATTCAGTAATGCGCAACTTTTCTCTAATTTAACCATCTCTGTATCTCCTACCGTTTCCAAGATTCCAATGCTATCCCATTCTTATCTTGGACACACTGTATATTAATACATATTTTTTTTATATAAATGGTTATTGTACAGTGAGGACCTAAAGTCCGTCCCCCCCCCCCCTCTAACTTCTAAACCGTTCGGTATATTTTAATGAAATTTTGTACGCTAATATTTGAGCAAGTCTTGCACTTTTTGACATATTAATGACAGCTTTAAATGTCAAGATGACAGCTGGGTCCGCTTTTGGAATATTTTTTTAAATGGAACACCCTGTATATTTTTACATTTTTAAATTCCACATAAAATTATAATTATTTTTTATTAAATGCATTATTAGTCTATACTTCATAGTTTCCGAGATATTGACTCTCGAAAAGTGACATTTTTGAACTTTGACAGCTTATAACCTTCTAACAGTACGTCTTAGAGCAAAACGGCTTACATGTCCCTATCTTCAATTTTTATTATCTTCCCAAAAAAATCAACTTCCGGTTAAACCGGATGTAACTCGAAAGCAGAAAATATAGTTGTTTCGGTTTAACTGGAAGTTGATTTTTTGGGAAGATAATAAAAATTGAAGATAGGGACATGTAAGCCGTTTTGCTCTAAGACGTACTGTTAGAAGGTTATAAGCTGTCAAATTTCAAAAATGTCACTTTTCGAGAGTCAATATCTCGGAAACTATGAAGTATAGACTAATAATGCATTAAATAAAAAATAATTACAATTTTATGTGAAATTTAAAAATGTAAAAATATACAGGGTGTTTCATTTAAAAAAATATTCCAAAAGCAGACCCAGCTGTCATCTTGACATTTAAAGCTGTCGTTGGTATGTCAAAAAGTGCAAGACTTGCTCAAATATTATCGTTCAAAATTTCATTAAAATATACCGAACGGTTTAGAAGTTAGAGGGGGGGGGGGCGGACTTTAGGTCCTCACTGTATATATTTTTTTTTTAATAATTTTGATGGAGTTATTAATAGTTACTAAACATATTTGGGGTTATATTCTCTGTAATAAACTTTTTTAAGTTGGTGGAGAATAAAGATATATTTTATTATTATTATTATTATTATTATTATTATTATTATTATTATTATTATTATTAATTATTATTATTATTAATATTATTAAACTAACATAAAAGTAGCAACAAGAAATATTTTTATAAAATTATATTTTTGCCGGCAAAAGTAACTCAATTGGGTTAGTTTGGGCGTGGCACTGGGAAATTTTCGCCTGCGGCGTTATTTTAGTCGGTTAAAGGCAAGTTAGTTTGCCTTAGTATAAAAGTTTAAGCTTTAGTTTAGTCGCAAAATTCACTTAAATTGTTTTATTCATAAAATAAATTCTACTAAAAAACCAATTATTTACATGAAAAAATTCAATTTAGAATTAACCACAACATGAACACTAAAAATGAAAATAATTTGAAAATACCAATACATCATAAAGTGAAATATAGAACTTCTTCTAAATATATTAGTTCAATAATATACAGGGTGATCCACAACGGGTGGTGATAGGCTGTATCTGCAAAACCATACATGCCACGACTTTAAGGTAAAAGATGTATTATGAAATATGAGCAAAAAATCACTGGAAATATTTTTTAAGCTCCTAATTTTACCCCTAGGGTGCGTAGTCGCTATGCTATGACACAACGTCCTTAATTTCTACTAATAACTGCAATACAATGCAGGTCAGAAATTTAATTTTTAAATGCTCTGTAATATCCTCTATAAATTTTGTAATATTAATTTGTATGTAGTAACCATGGTAACAGCGTGGAGAAGGATAACGACTAAAAGTACTTAAAAGGCTGTAACTTCGGTCTGCGTTAACCGAATTGAACAAACTAGGACTTTTTTTAAAGAACGTTTTATCCTGTTTGAACGTTTGTATAAATATTATTAAAAATAATTCGTGCGGTTAATAATGGAGTGCACTTTAAAAAAAAGCATCCTGATTGAGCATTCAACGACGAAAATTTTCCACCACGTATAGATCCTGAGTTATAAAAGATATTAGTTATTTTCATTTTATATAAATATTTTTACATAATATTTATACATAAGGTTAAACCAAGAAAAAAAAACATATTTACAAACAATTTAAAAACAAAAATACTCATGAAAATACAATTATGGTATATAGTAAGTCTTTTGTACATACAGTGTGACCATCAGTAAAGTCCGCAACATTTTTTTTTATTAATAGCTTTATTCGAAATTTGACTTTGGCATCATGTTCTGCCTCGATCGAGATGAAAATTAAGCAAAAAAATAGTAGTCACGTGATTCGCATTATCTGTCAAATTTTAATTTTTTTCAAAAAATAATTCAAAAGTAAGATTATTTCTGAAAATACCGAAAAAAGCTATTAGAAAAAGTTTTTTTAAATGCAGTTTCTAGTCAACATGCAAAATTTCAGCCGCATAAGATAATTTTGATTTTTACCCACCACTAAAATTTATTTTCCACTTAATGAACACTTTACTGATTACACTGTGTTCTTTTGTCCATCGGATTATTCGCCATTGAAAAGGAAAGGTATAAAGAGAATTTAAGGTACATTTACAGTTTGTAACTAAAAATTATGTATCTAAAAAATAAATTATTTTGTATTGTTTAGGCGTTTTTATTCCTTTAATATTAACTAATATTAATTAAAGAAATTTAAAATTATAGAAAGTTTGACAAAACGTACTGCTTGATTGTTGATAGTTGACATTTGATAAAGTTCCGTGTTGTCACTTTATATTATGTCAAAAAAATTCCAGTAGAAATATAACTAGTGCATGAAATATTTCCGGAAATTTTTGAAAATTTTTGCGGGTTCGGGATTTTTTCAGGTGCAATGCACTCATACTTTTTTTTTTAAATTGGCTAAAGACCAAATTTTGAAAAGTTTCCATTAGGAAATATTTTATGCACGTGTTATGTTTTGATCGGAAATTTCCCGAGTTGATAAAAGTTTATTCAGGTAGTTGCTAAAAAGTTGATTTTGATATATTTATTTATTTAAATAACACCACACTTTAATAACAATTAATATTTTTTCTAATGCTAATAGTAAAATAAAACTTAAACTTAGTCCTGCTTGTGAAAACTACAATTGCTATAAAATGTACAATTTTGGTAAGTAGGTAACAGGAGTATTGTGTTTCTGATTTATAAACTTGCTGGTCATAGCTGTCGTTTGGGGCTGATGAAATTCCGAAAACTCTGATGGGCGTTGAATTTTCATGTCAAAAGTACTGCCGATTCCAGTGTTGCAACCTTCCGATTCAGATGACAAAGAAGTAGTATTTTTCTCAAACCTTGAATTAATGACACATGGTGGTCTTCATCCAGTTGAAGATACGGTTTTATTGAGTTAACGTGTCCATAGCCTGTTATTTTGATAAGCTGCTGTTCTTGGACTCCTGATTTTGCTAATTGGCTCACTTTTGGACCTGTTCGAGTGATTTGTAATTTTTTTAATCTGAGTGTCAAGCCCTGTACGTTCAGCAGAGTCCCTAGTCCAAGAAGAAATCGTATTTGTACCAGATATTGTTAAGAAAAAATTTTGGATTGGGCGTCAAAAAAAATCTGTCAGTAGTTGCGTTTGGAGGTCTTTTGTCTATGAGGCTTTCGTATAAACGTACCGAACAAAACTCTGGTTGTTTTTTTTTTGCACAAGCCATTTACTTTCGGCGCACTTCTGGGATCCTCCTTGGGCTGTTTTTGAGAATATTGGATTGTACTCCACTCTTCCTAAAACAACAAAAACCCAATGTAAGTTTTATTTCCATAAAAAAATAACCAGAAAACAGTTTGATTTAAAAATAGAAACTTAATAAGTTAAACCAACTAACCTGTAAAGGTTCCATCATTGCGAAAGTGAGACAAAAGGAGGTTGCTAGCTTCGCCCCCTCTCCACGCCAGCTCTACCGCTGCTATATGGTAGAATTTTCTTTGAAGTCCAACGGGTGTGTCCTCCTTCCAGTATGATATAATGGCCTGGTATTCTTTATTGGTAAGAGCGGCTGCACTCATTTTTCGTTTTTCTGGAAGCGATTGCAGTTTCCTCCTCATTGAATCTCTTGTCTTTCTGGAACTTGCAAACTCGATATCCTTAAAAGGATCAATCTTGGTACCAAACTTCGTAAAATAGATCTCTTGTAGTTGCTTGGCAGTGTTGTTCCGCATAACTTTTATTACTGACTCCTTATAGCCTTCCCCATTGGCTTTCTTCGTGTTAAAGGCCCAGTCCTTTAGTGCGTCGTTTAGTATGTTGGTTGTGCACTTTTCCTCCACCAAGGAGTATCCTTTTTGATTGCAGAACTGCTGGAACTGTTGCCAAATCGATTTTCTGCTTTTTATAGTATTGACGGGAGTACTATTTTACGCAATTTCGTTGATATAATTTAAAGAAACATTACCGAAACGGGTCATTTCTGTTTTTTGTTTAAAAAGTTCAAAATGACTGTAAAAACGACGACCAAATCGAAATAGCAGGTACTTTATTTACTGTAACAATTTTGTTTTAGCTCCATAGCAACTAATTATAATAGCTTACTACACTAAGTTTATGCTGATTTAAAATTTTGACAGGTCGACTGTTTTGATGTTTTGAAACTATAAATGTCAAAAATGACAATTATCCCCGGGATATTTCCAGATGCAATTTTCAAAACGGATGCAATTTCCACTTATCAATTTTTGAGAATTTTCGTGTAAAATTTCCAGTTAAATTGACACTAGGGAAATTTCCACTGTAATACCCTCCAGGGTGCCCCAGGAAGGTGAAATTTTCACTTATAATATCACAAGAGCTTAAATTTCCAGGAATAATTTAAGCTCGCGTGGGATTCGGTAAGAAAATTTCACACCACTTCACACCATAATTTGGAAAAAAAATTATTAATCAAACTTGACATTTTAAACTAATTTCACTGCTTGTCAAGTTGGCCAGGGTATTTTGACATAATATGTTGAATTGTCATTTTTGTTTAACTGGTTCTGTCACAAAGCTTAATAATAATTACTAGGTATATAGTTTAAAACGTCTGTACGTTGAGTGGTGAGTTTAATAAGTGTATAGCGAAATGTCGCGATTTGGTAAAGAAAATCAACAAGTAATTAGACAAGAAATTCAATATATAACACCAGATAACACCCGAAAATCAAAATCAAGTGTATGGAAACAGTTTGTTGAATTTTGTGACGAAAAGTTGTATAATATTCATGAGTGTATAAGTGTAGTACAGGTGGCTACTATACTGGAGGACTACGCATTTAATATGAAAAAGCAAAATTTTGAAGATTATAAGGAAAGTGTGGTCAAAGCGATGTGAAATGTTACATAATTCAGATATTTTGCATTATTCACAGGTATATGTACAGGGTCATTCCCTATATATTGACCCATATGCTAGCCGCTTTATTAATAGAGATATCAAAAAACTAAAATGAGGAAAGTTGTAGATCTTGATCTTAACTTTTTTTAACAATTATTAGAAAAAACAAAAGACTGTTGGAACTTTAAAATTTTAGCACAAATTTTGTTTTTTTAATGGGACACCCTGTATATTATTACATTTTTAAATTTCACATAAAATTATAATTATTTTTTATTAAATGCATTATTAGTCTATACTTCATAGTTTCTGAGATATTGACTCTCGAAAAGTGACATTTTTGAACTTTGACAGCTTATAACCTTCTAACAGTACGTCTTAGAGCAAAACGGCTTATATGTCCCTATCTTCAATTTTTATTATCTTCCGGTTTTTTTAACATCCGGTTTAACCGGAAGTTGATTTTTTTGGGAAGATAATAAAAATTGAAAATAGGGACATGTAAGCCGTTTTGCTCTAAGACGTACTGTTAGAAGGTTATAAGCTGTCAAAGTTCAAAAATGTCACTTTTCGAGAGTCAATATCTTGGAAACTATGAAGTATAGTCTAATAATGCATTTAATAAGAAATAATTATACTTTTATGTGGAATTTAAAAATGTAATAATATACAGGGTGTCCCATTTAAAAAACAAAATGTGTGCGAAAATTTTAAAGTTCCAACAGTATTTTGTTTTTTCTAATAATTGTTAAAAAAAGTTAAGATCAAGATCTACAACTTTCCTCATTTTAGTTTTTTGATATCTCTATTAATAAAGCGGCTAGCATATGGGTCAATATATAAGGAATGACCCTGTACATTATTTAATGGTTGTAAATCATATGTTTACCTTTTCAACTGTCAAAAAATTTCCACTTAAATATCGTGGCGCCTCGAAAAAATTTCCGGAAATTCTTTTAGTTGCCATGGTAACTAGTCATAATGAAGGTATCTTAATTATTGGTTAAAAAGTACAGGTGTGAAATTTTCACTTAAAAATCTTACGTGTTAAGAGGTTTTTACGATCATTTTCGCTTTTAGTGACCAAAAATTAACAAAAAACTGACTTTTACATTACAGTCACAAATTGGCTGTAAACTAGTGTAATTAAGTACCGAGAAAATACTTTTACATATATAGTTAAAAACTCAACGTGCAACCACCGATGAACCTGTTTAGTAAAAGTTTTTTAATTTCCTCTCTTGTCACTGGCAGATATAAAAACCAGATTATTTTCTAAATACATTTGCAATTTCCGGTGTGTGTATTATCATTTTACATTATCTTTAAAAAGGCAGCATTAGCAAGAATTGCATTAATCATCCAACATACATTATTGTATAGATCAATTTTTAGATTGCTACAATTCAGTACAGGCAGCGTTGAACATCAATAAATAATTTTTTAATTAACTTATTAATTACTGACAATTTATATACAAAAAACCGTAATTATACAGGATGAAAACTATATATGGGCCTTTAGAATCTGTTGGATACTACGTCGACTAACACCACACACAGTATCCAATTTGAAGGGTACTTAACGTAGGATCTACATAAACTTGCCCTGAAACCCCCACTTCTATTGCTTCGTTCCTAATGGGATTTTCAATGTTGGTTGTTTTTATTTGCGACTGATCCAGTTTCTCGAAATTTAGCTACAAGTTCCAGAACATATTTTCGATGCACGTTACTGTTCTCATGTCGCTTATTAAATATTTGTGCTGCTCTATTAGCGCACTGATTATTTCCGAAAAATATTTCGATAATTTCAACCCTTTCTGCCGTGAAATATACCATGGTTAATTTATGTATAAAGAGTTAAAAGTTATTTTAACAATAAAGTTTGGTCAAATTAATCGAAAACTATTTACTAAATTCATATTTAAAATAAGTACGAGACATTCCCTTCTTATCTTTCTTTAAGAAACACTTTTTTTTGCCACAAAAAACGCTCCAATCGCTATTTTCAACACCAACAAACCGTGGGCGTAGTGAAGAAAAGTATTTACTTATTAAGTAAATGATTTTACTCAAATTTCTTCTGAAAGTAGTACAAACTAATCTGATGTCCCTATATTAATGTCTACTTTAAGCTTTAAATCAATAAATCTCCAAAACTACTGAACTGAAGTACATAAATTTTACATTATTATAAAGGGAATTGAAAGACCTTTAAAATAAGGTATCACTCAACCCCCCTTTCCATTTAAGATATTAGGGGTGGTGTCACCCCCGCCCAGGGAGCTGCACTTGTTACCGTGATTTTATGTCAATTTTGTGTCCCCCTCGAAAACAAGATCGACTGGTCTGAGCGTTTTCGATGCGCCACCATTGTTTTATTTTTCGAGTTTTGTGCACTTTTTGGAACTTTTTAATATTTTTAGGGTTGGGAATGGTTAGTTGAAAACATTTTAAATTGTTATACCATCAGAAAACACTTCCTTCCAATGCTGACTTCTTCATTCAATAATCCAATTTGGATCTTTAGTTTACGGAAATTTTGCAAAGAAAAAATGATGTCAGTAGTTGTAAAGATTGCTTTATATGAATACAAAATTTAAAAAAAAAGTATCTATCGTCTTCAAAAACCCTTTTTACAAATTTTGTTGTAACATCTAGTTTTCTTGATCTTACCGATAAACTTGCTTTACGATTCTCTTGAACATGTAGCAAAATTAACAATTCATCCACTTGTTCTCCATTATTTAAATTTGGGGTCACTTGTCGTGGCTTGAAGAAAGAGGGTTTATTCTTCATGACTATTGTCACTGTGACGTGACTAATATTCTTCTGCCCCGGATGATTTTTATTAAATTTGACGGCTGCCTTTCTTTATGCTTTCCAACATTAAGTACAATTTCCATCTTTTCTTCGTTTCTTAAACCATTGAATATCAAACTATAAGAATAGCGGAAAACTTGACAACCCTGTTTTAGACTCTATTGGAGACAGTTTGGCCGCCATTGTGAAGTTGATCGTAAATCTATAGTTATAAATGCAGCGCCTCGGCAACAGATGTCTCAAATTCACTGATGTGATGTCGTGGTGTTGCCGCATATCGTATTTTATTGGAATTTTTAAGGATTTAAGCCTTTTTAACAGACAATAAAATAGGAGGTTCTCAATTCCAGCCGAATGTATGTTTTTGATAATAATATGTACGCTGATTACTCCGACGTAATTGGACCAATTTTCATAATGATTTTACCGTTGCATTAGGTGTTAAATGTTATACAAATAAAAGTAGATAAAAAGCGACAGCAAGTATAACTAAAATAGGTTTTATTTCGTCGAAAAATAGCAAAAGAAAGTAAGAAAACTAAACCAACATATTTTAACCATTTTGAAAAGTAGTAATAATAATTGCAAATAAAAACCAAATTCTAGAAACCGCACATCATTCATATTTTACCCATCATATACGTTGTAGCCTAGGTATGTATTGAATAGTGAGAGTCGTCATTTAATTCTGTTAGAAATAGAAAACATGGAGTCAATATGTTTTCATGTAATTAACGTTGGAACGTCAAAAAGTTAAAAATATTATATGCTACAAAGCAATTAAAAATAGGGATATTTTTAGGTCTAGACTATACCTACTATAGGTAGGAAAATAAATGTAAGCTACTTAAATCTAGGATAGGTGTAGGTACTTATGTGAAATCAAGTTTTACGATAAGCTATAAAAATAAATTTAAAAAACTCAACGACTTAGGGTCCAATTGAAAGTTCTGTTTGTGCAAACAGACAGGCGACAACAATGTTTTAATTTAGCAGTGAAAAGGCTTGTCGTTAGTGGCTGTATCAACACGCTTTATTGTTGGTGACTCATTGTGCCATCTATGAATTTAACGTAGCAGATTTAGAAAATCTGCTTATATGGCCATCTTATAGTTTGATATTCAATGATTAACCGCATTTTTACCTACGTCAAATTGACATATATTGAGGCAATAATTGCCTAATTATTCAATTCAATCGGTTATTACTAACACCCTGGGTGTCATATTCTCAACATTGTCAAACCAACAAACAAATCCCCAAATCATTGACTTAAGAAAACAAAATTTCATTTATCTACATTTGCTTTTAATAGTTTATCCATTTAAATTACGGTACAATAGGTTGCCAAACCTTGCGCTTACTGAGACCTAATCCAGCTATTGGTATTTAAAAACACATGGCACTTTGGTGGCTTTCAACTACGCCGCGAACGTAAATTATAATATGGCAGCAGTGCTGGATTTACCATTAGGCTGAGTAGGCTGGAGCCTAGGGCGGCAGATTTTAGGGGGCGGCAAATTTGGCACAAAATTTTTTTTGTATCTTACAGAAATAAATGGTACAATCTTTATTTATGGTCGACGGGTAGTATTTTTTTTAATAAACTTTATTGTTGGCCGTGCCTGTTAATGGGGATAAAAAAAGGTAGTTGGAACTTTACTGGCTTTGCAGAAACAAATTTCATTTTCAATAAAATAAGTAGGTAATCATAAATTTTTAAAATATTTATCTACAAAAAATTATTGACCAAATTTGGGCGTGGTCTTAAAAAATTTTCCCCTGCAGCGGGCTTTTTCTTTCCCGAACACTTCACCTCTTTCACAACCCACGAGCCGTCACTGGTATAGGTGCGGCAAAAATTGAATAGCCTACTAGCGGCAAATTTGTAAATCCGCCCCTGTATGGCAGCGCAGCATTGAACGCGAAACAGACGCAGGCGCATCGCTTTCCGGTTAATTGACTCTTCTACAATATGCGGGCGATAAAATTCTTGCAGTTTGTCAGGGTTGTTCATAGCGTTTTCCATTGGTAAGTTAATTTAGTGCATGTCAAATGTATTTTTATGTTTTACCAATGAATAACGCCATAACTTTCAATCTTTCGCCCTTTGAGTTCAATTTTTCAATTAAAAATAAAATTATCGCAGTATTTCTGCAAACCATTCAGACCTCCGTACAAGTTTAAAATAGGGTGAAGGCGACGGTAAAATAAGTTAGCCCAGTCCTGTCTCTGCCGCCAACATCTTAACGTAACATAGACCAGACCTCAACAGGGCAGTGGCGCAACTACGGGGGAGGGGGGCTAGGGGGCTAAAGCCCCCCCTTTGAAGTTCCTTCAAAATAGTAAAATCTAGAACGTAAAAGTTTCAATAAATACGTTATGTTTACACTTAGTTTAAAATAAAAGTTTGTAGTATTTGGCTAGTCTTTTTTTATTATAGCGTGTTTTATTTAACAGCCCTGGAAAAAAAAATTGCGTGTGCTTAAGACCACACGACAGAAGTGAAAACTTCAACAAGGTTAATTCAGTGCCCCCCAAAAAGTGCTAAACGCGCCTTAAGAAGTTTTCACTTCAAAAATAACATAAACTTGGAATACGGGATAATTTCACTGCATACGAAAAAAGATATTTCCTAAAATTGAACAACCCTTGAATTTTTACATCTTCAACAGAAGTCAGAAATCATAATAAATTAGGTCCACGGAATAAGCAATTACGGTAAAACTAATTACCTTACTTCACCCTACGTAAATATATAATTTAAAAAATGCCAAAACATACCTGAGACGCAACAAGTGTCGCACACTGTTTCCACGTCGACTGATGCGGCAGCGGCAATAGCGGCATGCTCTTTCATATAACGTTTACGAATAAACAGACCGGAAGGTCAGGGTCAGTTCGGATTGAATATAGGAGTCGAATTCAAGCGTAACACAGCCGAACCTGACGCCTGACGCGTGACGGCTCAGTTTAATTCAGTGCCCACAAAAAGTGCTAAACGCGCCTAAAGAAGTTTTCACTTAAAAAATTTTTCTACGAAATAGTAAAGAAGATTTAAAATAATTATTTAAAGTAGGTATGTGTTTAACGATGTTTTAATATTCTACTTATCCTAGAAGGTGTAAAAAAAAAATTTTAAGAACGTTAAAAATTTTTAAAAATCGTGAGGCTAATTATTATTTCTACAATTTTTTATGCTACCAAAAAATTAAAGGTAGCCTTTTTAGATTTTCTTTAATAGACCAAAAAAGGGCGTGGCAGCCAAAAAAAATTTGCCTGCGGCGCTTTTTTTAAGAAAAAAAGAATGTAAGAATGATCCTCCCTGGTAGCCCCCCCTAGAACGAAATCCTGGTTGCGCCGCTGCAACAGGGTGCCATAAATCACAGGTGACTTACCCAGAATGATAAATTTGACTATATAATAACATAACTTTCTTAGAGGCATTATTATTTTAGGACAAGCATAACTTTTTATAAAGAATACACTGTTAAAAAGGTTTCCCATAATATGTTAACTAAATTTTCTAGAATTCACTTTAGTCCCTAGGCATTAAATAACCTATTTTCTTCCCCGTTTGGCGGGACTAAAGTACATACTTCAGTCCCGGACGTACAAAATATTTATTTATGTATTAAGGGCTTTATGATCTCACAAAGCCTTTGGCTCGAGAGTTTGTAAGTTGCCCGAGGGTATAGACATCAAGTAATGCCCGTGGTACATACAATACTTTATGTCCTACTTCAGATAATTCCATGTTAAATTAAAAGAAAATTCAAAATCACGAAAGGTTTTTTACCTATAAAGTTGCTAAATAAACAAAGGTAATAAGTGTTCATTGTTGTGCTGTGTCAAAATCAAAACTAAAATTCATATAAAACATTGAATATAATAAAACGATAAGAATTGCGGATCTTCAAGAAAACTTAACAACCCTGTTTTACATTGTATTGGAGATGGTTTGGCCGCCATTAAGGAGTTGATCGTAAATCTATAGTTATTAATGCAGCGCCTTGACAACAGATGTCTCAAATTTACTGATGTGATGTCGTGGTGTTGCCGCATATCGTATTTTACATTTTACATTTTTAACAGACAACAAAATAGGACGTTCTCAATTCCAGCCGAATGTATGTTTTTGATAATAGTATGTACGCTGATTACTCCGGGGTAATCGGATCGATTTTCATAATGATTTTACCGTTGCATTAGGTGTTAAACAAATAAAAGTAGATAAAAAGCGACAGCAAGCAGAAATTATTCCAAACGATATTGGTGCCAAATTAAGATTGTATATGTCGTAGGCTAATAGTGAAATCCGTCATTTTATGAAAAGCTTAGTCACTTCATGAAGCGTCGGCAGATTGTGTAAAAACATGAAATTACACGATCTGCCGCGTCACTTCATGAAGAGACCTTGACGTTTCGGCGTATTATGTATAACACAATCTGCCTAATTTTAAATATCGTCACTTCATGAAATGCCACAAAAACAAGGCATATTGTGTAATTCCGTCTAAAAGGTATATTGGCAACTGGTTTGTTCGGGTTTGTCAGAGCATTTTTTTTATTTTTATAAAATAATATTAGTTGAAAAAATTTAATTTAAAAAAAATGCTCTTGGGAACAACGAACAAACCAGTTGCCAATATACCTTTTAGACGGAATTACACAATCTGCCGACTGACATGACATCGTTATAGGTACTACATGAAGTGACGATATTTAAAATTAGGCAGATTGTGATGAGTTGTACAATCAATTTCGTTTCGCTCCAGGTACAAGCTGTGATGTTGAAAGGAGCTTTTCAAAACTTAGAGATGTTCTAAATTATAAAAGAACCAGTTTTACTGAAAGTAACTTCCAAAAACTGTTACTCATATCATGTAACGCAAATAAATTGTAATACCTATAATATTTTCATACAATGTTCTTATTACACATTTATTTCATAGAAAAAAGAAAAGCACGAAGTCTTTCTCCACAAATTTTATTGTTCGAAAAACTAGGCGAACCTAGGATCCACATCTACATGTTTCGAGTGTAAAAACACTTATCATCAGGAAAACAAAGTTAAAGGTAAAATGCTGATGTTTTTAGCAAAAGAGAAAACAATAGTGAGATTGAGCCGTAATGGAGCTTTTAATGGTTTACAAGAGGTGTAAAATTGAGTAGTAAAAAGACCGAAAATGAAGACTCCAGCATACTGAAGAAATGAGCGTCAGTGCAAAAGCACACTGTGCCGTGCGGAAAATGAGGGGAGTAAAAGAAAAAATTTAAAAAATGTAGGGAGTTTTGAAAAACTTATCTGTAAAATTCATCATTACAGTACCTACTGAAAAATCTTGAGTTTTATTAAGCCCTATGAGAAACAAGTGAAAGTATCGGAGTGAAATTGAAAGAAAAAGAAAAAGGTTGTTTTTTATAAAAGACGAAGCATCTTTTGGTTTAAAGTAAAATTCTGTTGGGGTACCAGGCTTTTTACGGCCCAGTTACCCCCAGTTACCCCCATTTATTTCAGTTTAACTCATGTTTTTACGCACGCCCTTAATTTCAATAAACACAAAAAATATCTAGGGAAAGAGCTCGTTCCGAAATCCGGGTTTTGCAGCAAGTCAAACAGACAGGCGGCAACAATGTTTTAATTTGGCAGTGAAAGGGCTTGTCGTTAGTGGCTGCATCAACAAGCTTTATTTTTGATGACACATTGGTGCCATCTATGAATTTAACGTAGCAGATTTAGAAAATCTGCTTATCGGGCCTTCTTATAGTTTGATATTCAATGTATAAAATAATGGACTTTTCGTTGAGGGCATTAGAACCCAGGCGCGGATCTGGGTCAAAATCTAGGGGGGGGGGGGTAATTGAATCTCAAAGATATTTTTTTAATATAGTTATAGTTAACCCATATCTTTAGTACTACCTATATTTTTAGTGTCAAATTGTCTAATAATTATTAAAAAAAAAAACCATTACATTAACGAAACATTATTTTTCTACGATCGTTCAAAAAATGTCATTTTGTGTATGAATTTCTAATGACAAAAGTAGGTCTTTATTGCATACTATGCAATAATAGTATATTAACGTACACGTTTTATAAAGCATAATTTTATAGCACGCGTCCATCTTAACAAACGAGCCGCTTGCGGCGAGTTTTATAACGGGACAAGTGCTTAAAACTGCTTTATATAACACGTACGTTATACTATTTTTTCTAATTTGTAGTTTTTTCAATAAAAAACACATATTTAAAAAGAAAATAAATCCTTCAAATTTTGTAAATTTTTTTGTCTAAATTTTATGTTGGTAATACTATTTTTTATCATAGTAGCCTCTGGACAACAAAAATTATTTTGCGAACTGTCATTTTTTGATTTATTGACCCATTTTCACCACGAGATTCTAAAGTTATTTTAGCGATATGAGATTTGAAATTGGACGGAATACGTTGTGTGATTCTTGTACATTCGGTACATATACAGAGCGTTCGGAAATTCGGGCGATTTTGCTACTTTTTTTCGAATTTCAAAAGACGTGATTTTACGTCACGGCATTGCAATTTAGTATAGGGAAGATGGAAAATTCAAATAAAGTTGAAGTTACAATCGACATTGGAAGGTTAGTAGATTGAATTTTGGATAGGATTTGGCAGAAAATGATAGCTTGAAGCATCTACAAAAGATTGATTTATTGATTTATGCAACCAACATACATGACTTTTATTCACACAGAATAAAAAAGTAGGTTATCCAGCTATTTTTCCTCTGCGAAAAATGGGTTTTCTCGTAAATCACAAAGGCCGCGCAAGTCAATGAAATAAAACATTTAAATGTTCCCAACATCAAATAAAGAAAAAACGCGTATCGAAATAGCTTCATTACGATACGCAAATGCGTATCGTAATAGATTTGTTATGATACAAAATTAGAAAAAGTACTTTTTGCCCTAATGCAATAAAGTAAATTACCTAGGAAACGAACAATTTGTTTATAGTATGTGTATTGTGCGTTGCACACCGTCAATACCCTATCGAAATAGAATTCACGTTGACAGGGCGCCATAATTTTATTATGTTTTTGAAGTCAAAGGTATCTATGATGCATTGTCAAATTTGAATTCAAACTTTTGCACACAACGAAGAGGTAATACAGAGCGATTTTAAACTTTTTTGTTAAATAAAAAAATGATCGTATTGTATTTAACATGTGCAAAAAGTGTGCTTATTGCACATGGCATATTATTCACCTCGCCTACGTCTCGGTGAATAACTTCTATGCCGTGTGCAATAAACTTACACTTTTTGCACTAGTTGCATAAATAACTATTTATCATATTAGGTACTATAGGTACCAACCTACAACCTACAACAAAATTTACAGGAACTTATAAAGAGAATAAAAGAAACATAATATTAATTAAATACTTAGTAAAAACACATTTATAAAATTAAATCTATTAAACGATTTTTTAATATTTATAAGTATAAGAGGACACTCAAGTTTGGTTGGGTTTAGGATCAAGGGGGGGGGGGGGGGTAATTACCCCCCTACCCCTCCCCGAAATCTGCGCTTGTTAGAACCTTCCTGAATGCCCTACCCAATAAACATTTTTGGTTGTATATTATTTACAGTTAATGCTATATCACCTACCCTAAATAACTTAGAGTGATATATTTAGTAATAGAAATATTTCTGTTACTTTTATAAAACCCTTAAAACACTTAAATGGGGAGTTTATAAAGGTTGCGGAAACCTTTGTTTAGTAACGCTATATAAATCTAAGTTATCTAACTAAAAGTAACAGAAAGGTTGTAGTAAGCACTATATAAAATAAATAACGGCGTCTTAACACCTTTAGTGATATAAATTAGTGGTATAAAGGTTATCGAAATATTTCCGTTACCAAAATGTTGTCACTTCTATCTGTTATGTCATTCCCATCTGTCACTTCTTTTTATTGAAGGCGTATATATTTCTCTCTCTTAGGCACACTTTATTAATTATTATTTGTCTTTTTCTGTTTCCACAATATTAAATCGGAATTGGTGTTCAGATTTTGTACAGACTATTACAGATGGCGGTCGCTAAATTAAATAATAAATATAGAAGAAAATGTTTTATAGGTAGTTTGATTTTATGCTTAGTACTCACGTATTACCCAAAATTTAGGTGGGAACAGTTATTTACTGCAAAAATAGAAGCAATACTTCTAAAAAATGCAGGGGCCCTTAAAATACCCAATAACAATCAAATTTAGGTCAGGTTTTCAGTAAAATATATGTTTTTTTTTTATTTTACGACGATTTAACACCAAATGTTATTAGTATATGCCACCATTGGATACGTAAGCGTTTATTTCGTATTGATTGTTGTCAAATTTTGTGTTTTTGTAACGTCCCTTTTTAATAGTTCTAAATTTAACTAAACAATCATGGCGGAATCAATGTAGTAACGACATAAACGTTGGAATGCATAATATTACCCATGGTGACCTTATATAACGAATAGTAACATTTTATACATTTAACACCATTATGTTACTTAAATTTATTTAACATTATCTTTTAGATAGGTAACCTTCGTTATTCTCGTATCAGAAAAATTGAGTGTGTTTATTAGTCGTACGGGTTTAAACTGCTAATAAAAATACTTTAAATCAAAGATATTGATAAAAAATGAAAATAAAAGTATTACTTATAACATCTTCCAAGACATTACATGGACTTGCATCTGCAGTAGAAATTATTTTTTTAACTTGACACTGCCAACGGATTTTAAGGTTATGACCACTAATAATCCTGGTTGAGGAGCCTGATGGCACAGAATTTAAAATTTGCTTAAAGTTTTTCGAAATTTTACGGCGAAATGAAGTGCTGTGTTTTATTTTTTCCAATTATTCATTGTGAAATACGAGAAATATCAAAAACCTTACGTGTTTGCGTTCAAATATGACAGACGGCCATTTTATAGACAAGAAGGTTTATTGGGCCTATAGGAAAAATTTGTGTTACTTATAGTGTTGGCGAAGTTGTATAGAAGAAGCGGTCGTTACTGATATATCCCCAAGAGTTTCATATTATACCATAGCCAACACTACCATTTGCCAGTTTTTATTATGGTGATCAATAGTACTTCTACATAACTAAAAGTATTTAAGTTGTATAAATGAGGCAACGGCAAACCTTATATAACCTGTTTATAAAACCATTGGTAACGATTACTACAAGTTTTATAAAATGGTGATGGAAATAGTTACGTTGCCTTCTTATATACTTGTAGGTTATAGTGATTTTATAAACCCGTTATAACAATAGGTTATACTAAATATCACGAATAGTCTCGTTTTAAAACAGATGACAGCGGTTATTTGTCATCGATCAGCTGATATTGGGACATAATAATATCCCTAGATTTGTAGCGGGCCGTAATGAGCCCAAACACCGAGTTATAAATTGCGTTTTTGTTACATTTAATTGCAAATACCTACAATTATTATTCATTTGACCAAAAATTTAGATACAGGTTAAAAATTTTTAATTCTTTTTCATTAGGGATCATAATTATTAATGTGTGCCTTGCTCGTTAGTTGATTTCATCGATAAGTAATAAGTTTTATTTCATCTGAACGCCGTTTTTGTCGAAAAGTTAGTTTGTAAAATTTTTGTTCTTAAAATGTTTGTTCGTTAAGGTTAGGTTTATAATGTATAATTTTTGCATTTTACATTATCTAGATATTCTTTTCTGTTTCAAGAAAAATAAGTAGAAATTAAGTACTTCCCTGACTTAGGTAGGTAGGGGAGAGTTGGACAAAACCGGGTAGGTTGATAAAACCGGGTATCGCCTAGTTCTACCAAATGCCAAAACAGCTTTCCATATTATTAACCTTTAAAAAGCAGCTATTTGATTTTGAAGGAATTATTTTTATTATTGTTATTAGTAAATATTATTATTGTTTGGCAATAGTAAGGTAATAGTAAGTAAAATTATGTTACTATAATAGTTAAAATAGCTAACCATATTAGTATGTAATAGGATAGTGAACAAATATATAATTCTATTTTCTGTCTCTACGTACCTTACATAAGTGAAATTATTATTTGATATTACTATTATTATTGTTTGTATGACAATAAAATAAAGTTTTTAACATAAAGTTAGCCTTCATACAAGTTTAGAAATGTAACTGTATCAATAAATTGCATTTTAACAAACAAATTCCATAAAAACCACTTTTGGGTCTACGTACCTTACGTAAGTCAAAAACTGTTAAAGTAAGGTTTCCACTGACAGAAAAATTTAATCCCTGGCTAAACTTAAGCTTTTAACTTTATGTTAGCATACATACAAGTTTAGGAATGTAACTGTATCATAACCAACAAATTCTATAAAAAAACATATTTGGGTCTACGTACCTTACGTAAGTCATATATGGGGATTTTCTTGACAGTGAATTTAATAACTTGAATTGAATTAGTTTATGTTGAACTGTAGGTATTTTACCTATAGGTATAATCTGAACAAATAAAACTAAAAAAAATCTGTTCTAAATATGAGTGACAGAATCCTATTTTAAGTTGTGTTTCAGTTAGTTTAGTATTTTTAAGGTTTGGATATTTATAATATTATAAACTTTTTAAATCTATTTTGACACTTTATCTTTAAACCATATAGAAATCCATGCTTATTATTACCTACCTTAAATTATAATATTTATAAAACAAAACTTTCAAAAGAAATTATTAGGTACCTATTACTTATTATTTGGCAATATTAAAGCGGTAGAACCGAGGAGGCTATTGCATAAATTGTTTTAGAAGGTATCACATGTATAATTTTCAAGTCCGGTCCTGTAATTCATGCCAACTTATAAAAATTTAATAGACCAAAATTGACAGAGTGTCACGTGACTTTGCCCCCATCTTGCGAGAGTATTCAAGATTTTTACTACACCAAAAGGCACAGATTATAAAACTCCGAAACCTTCTTATATACCTCAATTACCTTTATATAACCATTATATAACTTGGTGTTACTATAAGTTACGGAAAATGTTTATTGGGTAGGGTATTATATACCATTTAAAGTGTCTAGTAACTATGGTATTATGTAACAATAACATTCGAGTATGACATAAAAATAATAACAAACATGCAATTATATTAAAAAGTCGTAAGATTATCGAAAGCGCATGGGGCACCACTTATAGGAACGCAGTGGGAAGTAGTCGCCCCTTGTCCTTCCACATATCAAGCTGCAAAACAAAAACTTAATTACCTCAATTTTTCCTCAAAAGTTCCAACTTACCAGCTTATTAACACTAGTCTAACGAACCTCGTACCTGATTTAATGGGACGTCATGGCCAACCATACACCTGAGGCAATAAATTAACGCTGAAAGTGTCACCGCCCGCGGAGCGTTGCAATTACCCCACACTTCTGGACCGGAACCCCTGAAAATTAACAGGGTGCTCGTTATGTGGGAAAAAGAAAAACAGATGCGAGTGCATAAGAAAATAATATATACCGTGCGAGCAAAAATGATTTGCATCAAAGAGGGCTTGGATTAAAAAACGGAGGGCTTGGTTTAGATCACAATGATATGGAGACGATATATCTAACCAAATCTAGGTTAAAATTTTGTCAAATTCATATTTGACATGATATGCCAACCTAATGAGTAATAAAATAAGTAGACAAATACAAAATTATTTTTATTGTTTACAAAATTAACAAAGTAAGAATATACAGAAAGAAAAAGAAAAGTAATTACATAAATTGCTGAAATTGGCCACCGCCATGCTCCAAGCATAAATTCACACGTCTCTTCATATTTTCGAAAGCGTTGACCAGCATCGCTGAAGAAATGTTACCACATTCTTGGATAATCCTTTCATGTAATTGTTCTAAATTTGCAACTGGTGTTTTGAAAATAGTGTTCTTTAAATGAGGAAAAACGAAGGTGATCTAGGTTGGAATTCAATGTCTGATCGAAAAAGAAAAGTAATTACATAAATTGCTGAAATTGGCCACCGCCATGCTCCAAGCATAAATTCACACGTCTCTTCATATTTTCGAAAGCGTTGACCAGCATCGCTGAAGAAATGTTACCACATTCTTGGATAATCCTTTCATGTAATTGTTCTAAATTTGCAACTGGTGTTTTGAAAATAGTGTTCTTTAAATGAGGAAAAACGAAGGTGATCTAGGTTGGAATTCAATGTCTGATCGAAAACTGATCAATCTGTCGTCGAAAAAATTGCGTAAGTAGTTAATAGTTTCGGCGGCTGTATGAGCGGTTGCACCGTCCTGTTGAAAATATCCAAAACGTCGTCGTCAAGTAATTGCTCCACAAATGGATTCAAAATATTGTCTCTATACCGCTGTGCTGTAACTGTGTCATGGAAAAAATAGGAATTCTTTTTCGGGAAACAGCTAACCAGACACCAATTTTTTGAGGGTGCAATGTGGACTCTATAAACTCCACATGCATTTATTTTGAGAATTCACATAACCGGAGAGGTGGAACCAGGCTTCATCCGAGAAAAATGTAACGTTTAACCATCGAGAGTAATTCTTGCGTATTTCAAAATTTGCGGCTTGTATTTCTTGGAATACTTTCATTTTATAAGGAAATAAATTTAGCTGCTTCTTAAGAATAGTTCTGCATGTTCCATAAGATCTTCCCACTTCTTGGGACAGGCGTCTTATACAATTTGTTGGCGAATTTTGCATTATTTCACGAACGTTTGCAGAAAGTTCTTCTGTTTTTACAGATGGTCTTCCTGCTCCTTTTTTGTGTTGTATAGATTCCTAAACACAGCCACGGTTCTTTTCATGCAATGATAAAAATTCCCAGTAATAAAAGCAACGTTAGGAAAATGTTCGTGAAAATCGTCCATGCACAAACCCGGATTGTATTGCCACTCACCATTTACTCTCACCCCGTTTCGAAAATACGCTTTAACCATAAATGTTTTGTGCTGTTCCTTAAAGCCCATTGTGTGAATTGTTCAAGAAATTGGAAAAATTAGCGATGAATCAAATTACTTGTAACAACTATCAAAGATGACGGAATAACTGGTTGATTGTTAATTCAGGTAGTTACTGACACCCAACAGGTATTAAGCTCTACTGCTAAGTATTACGTCCTTAGATGCAAGGCCCTCTTTGATACAAATAATTTTTGCTCGCACGGTATAAACCCACCAAATTTTATTTCTGTAATTTAAATAAAAAGTTATAGGGGTGAGCGTTCCTCCTGAAACACCCGGCATATAGTGTTTATCTGGCGGTAGTACTTTTTAGTTACTAGGATGATTTATGACACTCGCAGCTCGAAAATATTAACGGTCATAAAATACCATTAAAAACCTTATAAACCCTGTACCCAACGTTTCATTAATAAAAAGCCTGAGAAGCAAATCCGTTATTGTTTTTTGAAAATCACTAATAGGTGGAAGAGACAACATGTGGTAACTTTGTTAAACGCTTGACGTTTGGCATCAGACTCGCAGACGCAAATATTTATACATAACCACACTTCCCTATGAAAATCTAAATTCTTATTTATTTGATTCACTTTTTTGCATACTACACATGAATGTATTACTGAACAAGATTTTTCACAAAAATCACAATAAAACATACAAAAATCACTCAAAATAGCCACTAGATAATTTAAACTACGTTGGACTAATCCAGCAACGTCGCCATAACTAACGTACGAGTAAGCAATACTCGTTAAATATAATGCTTTGTTGCTAGGATACCGGATACAATTACAACAGACATAATTTTAAAAATCATCTTGTTGATGTTTTACAAATAATTAATTATTGACAAATAAATTATTATGTACTGGGTGAGTCAACGATTGCACGGAGTAATTTTATGCCTTGAAGATAAGATTTGTCGATAATGAGCTGCGGAGTCGGGCATTTTCGCGAAAATATGAAAACAAACTCTTGCAATTATAAAAAAACACATTTCATTCAAAAATTATCGGTAATTTTGATGCACTTGTGCACTTACCCCCGAAAATTTTGCATTTGCAAGCTTCTCGTTGTTGTGAAAATGCTACTTACATTTTAACTCTAAGCGATTCATACTTTTTATACTTGCTAAATAAAGTCAAACATACATATTCACTATGAAATTTTTGACATCTCATTTACAGGGTGTTTACTTTCAGGACTGTCCCGCAGATGCTATAACGAGGACATTAAATCTTGAAATATCAAAATATTTTAAAAACTATTTAAAAGATAGGGAAAGGACGTTCTTCACAAAAGTTAAAGAGTTTATGACAAGCTATATAAGATGACGGAAAAATATATAGGATGTTCCGTTTAATAAAAGTTATATTTTTCAATTAGAAGTTTTCTGACTTTGGTCCTAGAAAGTAAACGAGATGTCAAATATTTCATAGTGATTATGTATTTTTGACTTTATTTAGTAAGTATAAAAATGATGAATCGCTTAAAGTCAAAATTTAAGTAGCATTTTTACAGCAACGAGATGCTTGCAAATGCAAAATTTTCATTATAAGTCGAATTATCTTAAAAACTATAACTTTTTCGTATTATTAAAACATTAATACGAATTTATAAAATAGAATTAATAAAATGTAGTATTCAAATATAGGGTGTCCCATTTCAAAAAAATTAACTGTGTGTACTTTTGGGGCGCACCCTGTATAATTCAAAATATTTTTAAAATGTGCCAGATATCCAACCATACCTTAGTATAAAAGCTTATTATCGACAAATATTATCTTCAAGGCATAAAATTACTCCGCGAATCGTTGACTCACCCGGTACATACATAAGGAAAATAATTACGAATTACTTTTTTTTTATTAAAGCAGTTGCTAGAGCTATTGGACTAGCCAAATTATCATATTTTATGGAGGATTTGAAGGTATTTTCAACAAATATGACTACAGTGCAATGAACTGGAAGAAAAGGACGGAATGATAAAGGATCGGGTAAAAATGTGCACAATTGGTTCTCTACTTTACAAGATATTTACTAAAAACTCTGTTAAGTTATGTAGTAATGAATTTACAGACATTGCTCGTAAATTACTACATAGGTAGGCATGCTGACGTTACCATATATAACTACTTAACTAAGTTAATTGGGTTGCTCGGAGTTATCGGAAGAGGAACTAAGGCCCTAAGGCTTATAAATACACGAAATCAATATTGCATCTGATTATTATTTGGCTTTACCTACCTTAACATAAATAGGACGGTGATTAAATACTGGAGGATCACTGGAGCATATCAGTGGCGAAGCGTACGAGTAGACAAGGTAGACATTGTCTACCCAAAATTCTACACAAAAGGTTTATTTTTTTTATTATAAAACAGTTTTATAAAATAATTATTTGTTAATGTACTTTGACTTTTAACTTTATTAACGTCCAACAAATTGCAGCATTGTATCAAACATCAAACTATTATAAAAGAAACTCAAACCGGCCGACCGGCGGCGTGGCGAGACCGCACGTATGGTAAATAAATGTAATACGCACTACGCAGCCGGGGTATACCGGGTGTCCATGGAAGGTGACTCGCCCATCTAACTTTTTTGTTTTTCAAGATAATGGAATAAAATTTGGAGGATTTGTATACGACATAAATTTGCATTTTTTGACAGGTGACTCAACATTATGGAACTTCCGGTTTAACCGGAAGTGACATAAACTTTCGATTTTTAAATGGGACACCTGGTATATTTTTCCTTTTTTTGACTCCATATGACATTCTAAATAGTCGACGTGTCACTTGTCACTTTTTGTCACCAAGAAAATATTTTTTTTCCAAATTTTTTGTTTTGTCTAGAGGGCTATAAATACCTTAAAATCACTTATTTCAGTTCTTTAAACTTGTGAAAAATACGATTTTACTATTTTTGGTCCAATGCTATGTGCTATGTAAAATTTAATCTTTAAAGTTGTATAACTCATTTTTTTTAAATGGCAACATGGTGGCTCGTCGGGTTAAGAAAAAAGAGGATTTTATTACGATTATTTTGATACCACACACTATTAGGTTTTAAAAAAGCTGCCATTAAAAAACTTTAAAAAGTTAATCTGGAACTTTCCTAAAATAAAGCATCTTTTGAGAATAAATTTAGATTTAAATGCATCAAATAGCCTGTGACCAGCTAAACTGATAAAACAAAATCATGCCAACTTTTTCACTCCTTGTAAAACTATTTTTTTCCATGCTTTTTAAACAACAAACTTATTTACTTTGGCGGAAGCTGTTGGCATTTCAATTTTCTTCAAGGCATGATTTTGTTTCATCAGTTTTGCTGGTCACAGGCTACTTGATGGATTTAAATCTAAATTTATTCTCAAAAGATGCTTCATTTTAGAAAAGTTCTAAGTTAACTTTTTAAAGTTTTTTAATGGCAGCTTTTCTAAAACCTAATAGTGTATGGTATCAAAACAATCGTATTAAAATCGTCTTTTTTCTTAACCCGACGAGCCACCATATTATGTTGCCATTTAAAAAAAAAATTAGTTATGCAACTTTAAAGATTAAATTTTACATAGCACATTAGCACATAGCATTGGACCAAAAATAGTAAAATTTTATTTTTCCCAAGACTATTTAACTAGAGTGTTTTACACTGGCAAAATGTCATAGCAACGGCCGGTCTTCTACTGGCAAAATTACTACCTGCACCTACCTGGACAAAATTCACATGTGATTTTTGCCGCGGCAAAATTTTAATAAAATTAATTGCAAACTTAAGAGGAAAAGCACCAGATCAAGTAATATCATCAAATCAAAATCAATCAAATAATGCACAAACGTTTAATTATCACAACTGTAACTTTTACATCAATAAATAAGTAATTTTTTTGTTTTATTCTTAAATAAAAGTTTTCTAATTTTATTGTTCTTTGTCTTTTTTCTAGTTAAATAGTCATGTCGAATACCACTCGAGAAAAAATTGTGTAAGCAAAATTGTTCTCAAGGATTTATTTAAGTTTGTTGCTTTTAAGCAATTTCGCTCATGACATTTTCGACAAAATCACTCGCCTGACGGCTCGTGATTTTGTCAAAAATGTCATTCGCGAAATTGCCAAGCAACAAACTTTCATACCTTTCGAAAATTTTGCCGACAAAATTTTATCTCTTGTGATATTATATATGATTAAAGAATTGAAATAAGTGATTTTAAGGTGGAAAAAAAATTTTCTAGGTGACAAAAGTGACATCGTTGTATTTAGAATGTCATATGGAGTCAAAAAAGGAAAAAAATACCAGGTGTCCCATTTAAAAATCGAAAGTTTATGTCACTTCCGGTTAAACCGGAAGTTCCATAATGTTAAGTCACCTGTAAAAAAATGCAGTTTTATGTCGTATACAAATCCCCCGAATTCTATTTCATTATCTTGAAAAACAAAAAAGTTAGAGGGGCCCGTGGACACCCGGTAGAGAGACACATCGAGATTTGTCTTTTAATAATGCAGCCACCATGCAGGCGGGCGCTTCCCTCACTGCTGAAAGTGTCGATGTAAGCACGCGAATTTCAGGCGATCCGAAGACACTTGAGGGCTTGTCTTTGTTGTTGACCAGCTATTTACTATGTATTACCGGCGCGATATAATATGGCTTTAGGCTCAGACCAAGCACTATAGACAAAGCATGCCACTCATCGCCATTCATGAAAGAGGGGTTGTTGTGTTGACAAATTTCAAGTCACAGTGCGATGCAACAGCGATACAAGTAAGTCCCCCACCACTATAAGGGGTGATCAATCGGGGCGCGCGGAGAACCGGACGAAATGGAGGGGATACGTCTTGTAAAGCGCTTCGACAAGGAGTGTCGAACGTCGAACGGCGATCACAGCCGTATTGCTACTACAGTGCGTAAATTCTTATACTGTGAACATAAAACTGTTTTTATGGCCAAATGTAAATAGCTTTGTCTATAGTGCTTGGTCTGAGGCTTTAGGAATCGTATGCGACTTGGTCGATTTCTATATTGCAGTTCTGTGTTCTCTCTCGCTCGTTTGTTTAGTGTTTAGTCTGGTAAAGACAGTTGTTGGTGGCAGAGTAATTATTATTTTATTTTATTAACTCTTCGTTTGATTTTATGTTTTTTGATTGTATTGATTGTTCGATAATAAAATAAAATGGCAGATAATAGAAGACCCGATTATTTATGTAAAACAACGTAGTTTTTTAACTCTATCTCTAAAAGAAAAATTACATTTGAAAAATTCCCAAAAGCAGCCAGAACTAAATATATCGCAAAAAGATGGAAAAACTATCCGGAAATTTCAAAAAAGTTGGTACAAATCTTTTAGCTGGTTGACGGGAAGTGTCAATACGAATGCATTATATTGCTTTCCGTGTATAGTTTGTTTGGTGGAGAGGAACCCTGTGCAAAATCTGGTGTTAATGTGATAACAAAATTTTGTACAGAAAGCCAATATTTTTTAACAATAAAATGTTTCACCAATGTGACCAATGTGTTCGTACACAAATTATATGTATTTAAAACAAAGCTCAATTTAATTTTTTATGTCTATCCAGAAAAAAAACCACGCTTCGCCACTGGAGCATATACTCTATCTTCATGAAGCCATTTGGTTCTAATTAGAATCCGAATATTATACATAAGAGTTTAGATTATTTTTTATTAGATACGCGTGCAGTAACACAGTTGGAACTTATATCAACGGGTAAAGGGGATAATGACCTCCCCAACGAAGAGGACGATGGACTCGTACTCGATGGACACTGGTATAAAGCACCTTAACCTCGCCATTCCTGGGAGATCAATGTCGTTAAGTCACTACCACTATTAACCACTACCGTAGCTAGGATTTTATCTTGGGAAAAGGGAGGGGGAGCGCACCTATTCGACATTAACATTTGATTGCGTCATGCTCAAATTTTGGGAATAATTTACTATACAGGGTATCCCAAAAGTAATGGGACACGGAGCAACAGCAGACTCCTTAAGTCAAAATAATACGATTTATTTAAACTTGCCTTATCCCAAAATTGATAACAACCAAGATACAGGGTGTCAAAGTTTTAATTTTGTTTTCGTTTTTTTGCGATTATTTCTTAACGAAACGACATAGCAGCACAAAATTAAGGGTTTTGGGGTTTTTTGAGCTGAGGAATTCAAAAGTATTAATAGTTTTTGTGTAACCAGTAGAGGGCGCTGCCTACGGCATGCCCCACTATTTTTAGCTGGCATAACTTTGTTCGGGCTTCTTATATCGATCCGACTATTAAAAAAATAAGTCAGGTACTTTACTTCTTTTACATCAAAAACGTATAACTTATTGAAGTCGTTAGGAGCAACCATTTTCGATATAATCGAATTTTATATGTCCAATGCCACTAAGTACGTGGTCCAAAAACAACGGAAAATCGAGCAACGGTGAATTTCTAACTTAAAATTATTGTAAATCAGCTACATTTGCTTAGTGTCAAAGTTAATGTAGATACTTACTTTAATTATTCTAATCAAAAATGTTATTAACTTTGACAGATTATGTAACATGTTGTTGCCTTAGAACCGTCGTTGTTTTTAATTAAGGCCAGCTGTGATAAATAGTACTAATACGAATACACAATTATTTTAAATATTTTAGCATTTTTGCATTAAAAATATCGAATGCGATTATCTCGAAAATGGTTGCTCCTAGCGACTTCAATTAGTTATACGTTTTTGATGTAAAAGAAGTAAAGTAACTTATTTTTTTAATAGTCGGATCGATATAAGGAGCCCAAACAAAGTTATGCCACCTAAAAAGAGTGGGCCACGCCGTAGGCAGCGCCCTCTACTGGTTACACAAAAACTATGAATACTTTTGAATTCCTCACCTCAAAAAACCCAAAAACCCTTAATTATGTCGTGCTATGTAGTTTCGTTAAGAAATAATCGCAAAAAAACGAAAACAAAATTAAAACTTTGACACCCTGTATCTTGGTTGTTATCAATTTTGGGATAAGGCAAGTAAATAAATCGCATTATTTTCCCTTAAGGTGGGAGTATCAACATGCTTGCCAACCTATAACCTATTTCGCGTAGATTTATTTATGTTTTCTAGCTTCTATACAAAATTTAAAGAAAATCAGTATCGACTTGATATTCTTTAGGTAATAATTGACATATTTAATAAATATCAAGGAATTTTATAACTTCTTTAAGGAAAATTGTATAGCGAAAAATATCAGGTAAGATTTTTTTTAACATTATTATGTCATTGTCACTCATTGTTTTTTCACTATACAATTCTCCCAAAATAAGCAATAAAATAAATTGATATTTTTGTAATATATCAGATACTACCTAAATAATGTACCGACGATATTGATTTTCTTTAAATGTTAGTTATTAAAATAATAAACTCAAAAAATCAACGCGAAATAGGTTATAGGTTGGCAATAGATTGAATGACGTTGAGAATTCAACCTTAAGGAGTCTGCTAGTGCTCTGTGTCTCATTACTTTTGGGACACCCTGTAGATCTGATTCGCTTTATTTTACCATGCATTATTGGGAGGTTACTAAATTTATATTTAAAAAGTATTGTCTTGAAGTCTTAGGATAAAAATCAATAGAAAGTGGTTAAAACCACATACCTGTAGATGTTTTTCGATAATAGCCGATGTTTTCCAACCATAGACAATTTACCTTTAGATACCTACAGCTTATCTCCTGCGCAAACAAAAGTTACGTTTTATGGGTGAAAAAATACGTCCGAGCGCATGACTCGTCGGTCAGCTGTCTTCATTCGGGGAACCTTCCACACAAACCTCGTGTTATCGGCCGTCCTACTTTATCGACAATAATCGACGCGCTCAAGAATACTCTCCAGAACCGGCTCGGCCGCCATTTTTGTTGTTATGTTTTAAGGTTTCTTTTCTCTGCGGATTCCTTGTAGTTTTCTAAAGTTTTCAGCTATCGGATCGGCTATCGTGGATTCTGGGACTGGTGTTTAATATTTATGGATTTCTGGTTTGTGTGTAGTTTAGTCAGTGAATTGTGTTTGTGCTTTTAGTGACTCGGATTGTAATATAAACAATGACTAGTACTAGTTGCAGCCGTTGTATAATTGTATTATGCCCAAATAGGGGTAAAATAAACCCTCTATGGTGGCATATGAGCAAGAATTTAAATTTTAAAGCCCGGACCTGTCTATTTTCCCATTCGTCAAACGATAATGTTGCAGTGCGCATGTCTAATAGTTCCCAGTTTTGTTTACATGCGCGAGGCCATAAAACTGCCACATTCGTGATTATTGTTTGTTTATCTAAAGGTAAATTGTCTATGTTTCCAACACGAACCGATGGTTTTTGATACTAACCGATGTTTTCGACAATAATCTATGTTCTTTATTTGATGTTTTCCAACTTTTGATGTTGCTATCGATGTTTTCGTTCGATGTACCCATCCCTATGCAAGTTCAAACCATAATGGATCGGTTTTCAGACGTTTTATAAATTGAATCTATATTTTATAAGGTTTTTGGTCAAAACCGATGTGAGGCCTTCTGCCTTTATAATATAAAATAAACTTACCGAAAATCACAATGCGCAGATCCCGATTTTTCGTCCAAAGTCACTTTAAGGCTTATAGGGGAACCGTCGTCCATGTAGTCTACATATTGGAGGACAGCGCTTCCAGTTCTGGTCACAGCATCTCTAGCGACTTCCCTTAACATATCACGAACGGCTAGTTCAGCATTTGTTTGAATGTGATTCATGTACGCTTGAACAACGTTAAGTCCGTATTGATGGATCAGTTCGGATACCTGGAAGTAAAAGCATTATTTATAGAGACTAAGATTAATAACTTTCGACCTATAAGTCTAACAAGTGTCTTTACCAAATTGTTCGAAAAATGTCTAGTCTGCCATTTTTTAATAGAAAATTAAATATTAAATGAAAACCAGTTTGGGTTTCAAAAAGGGATTAATGCAAATGATGCCATTTATAAACTTGTTGACAGTGTAAAGATAAATCTTGAAAGAAACCAGAAATGTATAGGGGTTTTTTTGAATCTTGCTAAGGCCTTTAATACGGTGTCTCATAAAAAACTTTTAAAAGTGCTTGAGCACTGTGGTATTGGGTTGACTGTCTTCCGCAGCCACTTGGAGGGTAGAGTTTTACAGGTAAGGATAAAATACCAATTTAGTGAATCTGAGGATACAGGTAGGCTACCCGCAGGGGACGGTTCTCGGACCTCTTCTTTTTATTGTCTACATTAACTCACTGCTGAAAAAAACATACAGGGAGTAATAATATCATACGCTGATGACACAGTACTCATCTTCAACGATGATATTTTTCAGGGGGTGAAAACGAGGGCTAAACTTGGTGCCGGCATGGTGAAGGATTGGCTGGATTTCAATGAGCTAACTCTTAACGTAGATAAGTCAAAATATATTGCGTTCTCTCTTACTGATATAAATAGGCCTGATCTTGGTTCTCTGCAACTACCAAGAACAGAACTTAAAATTGGCGAAGTTAATAACATCAAGTATCTAGGCATTATAGTTGACAAAAATTTAAAGGGGAAAAATATCGTTTACAATTTGTGTGTGAAAACAAGGCGACTTGTCGGACTTGTGTACAAATTTTATGAACTAAGAAAATTTATGAATCAAAAGCTCCTTTTAAGAATATACAGGGTGTCCCATAACTTATGGGCCGTAGAGTAACTAGAGATACTAGACATCAAACTAAGCCGATTAAGTCATATAAGTTTCTTCGGATTGTTACTCGTTCTAGAGATACAGGGTGTTGAAAGTAAAAGTTTATTATTATTATTATTATTATTATTATTATTATTATTAATATTATTATTTATTTAGTTAAAAGTTTAATAAAGTGTATTGAGGTCAACGGTGGTCACTTTCAACATTTACTAAAGTGAGCTTCTTGTTTTTGTTCCACTGTTTCGAATTTATTGCGTTGTAATAATTAAAATATTAATTTAATTATATACATGGTTTTTTATGCTTTGGGATGTTTAAAGGGAAATATCTCGAAAACCGTTAAAGATATTAAGATCAATCAGGTATACCTTTTTGACTCAGAAAATGCCCTTCTTTAAGAAACTTTAATTGAAAAACACCTTATATCACAGGTAAGAAAAAAAATCATAGATTTATGAAGTCCAGTGTATGCAACTAGCGCCCTCTAGTGTGAAACTTAAAAATTTCTACAAATTCTTATTTCTTGCTCATAAAAACGTAATACTGCCAACTTTCAATTCGATTCATTAAACCGTTTTAAAATTAGGGCTTATTTTCGAGAATAAACTTTTACTTTCAACACCCTGTATCTCTAGAACGAGTAACAATCCGAAAAAACTTATATGACTTAATCGGCTTAGTTTGATGTCTAGTATCTCCAGTTACTCTACGGCCCATAAGTTATGGGACACCCTGCATAGTGTATCCCCGGATGGAGTTGACAAGAAGAAAACGATCTTTATTATTGATTTTATGTCGAAAAGTTATTCTTTATAAAAAATTGTGCTTGTCAAGAAAATGAATTTACCATATAAAAATTTTGGATCAGATGTTGATAAATTAAGAAAACATGAAAATGCTTTAAGAGAGAAGTACTATTATTTATTATTTTAGACAAAATGTTTATGAAACAAAGTTGTTTATAATCCAAAATAAAGCCTAAATACATAATTTGAAATCTGAATTCTAATTTTTGTTTTTAATTTTTTACAATAGAATTTATGAACAGAAATATTGAAATAAGAGGGAAAGAAAAAAGAAAAAATTGTTTTTCATAAAAGTCAAAGCATCATTTAGCTTGAATTAAAATGCTGTTGGAGTACCAGGCTTGTTACGGCCCAGTTACCCCGGCAGGAGTCAAAACATACACATTGTCTGAAAAATTATTCTTTTTTTTTTAAACTATTATTATTCCACCGATTTAATGTTATTCAGACAGTACATTAATCATGCATAACATGTTTTTCTTTATCCGTGTCTTGTCTACATCCCTTAGAATTAAAGCGTAGGAGACAATAACAGATATGCTACTTTTAATCATCAAAAAAGGTCGCTGTGGAAAAATCCTTTTAACTAAAAACTAAATCAGCCATGGCGACAAAGAAGCCGATGAAGCATTAACATGGAACAAGGGGGTATTTCATTTAACGCGATTGTTAATCAGCTAAGACGTAATCGTTTCCAGATTGTACGTACTTACTTTACTCGAACATAATTACCTAATTTTCTAGAATATAGATTATATCTGCCTTATTGACTTGTTACAAAATTTATTGAAAGGAAATCGGAGTTATTCAATCGACAACTTAAAGCAGACAATCAGAGGCGTGGATAATATTTTAAAGAATGGCACCAATTAGTTTTTAACAAACTTCCAGGCCAGGACAAACACAAAAGAAAACTTTCTTCCTCTTCTTCATCTCTGCACCTGCTGCAGAAGTCATCAGCTGATATTTGCACACGTTCGGCGTGTCAACCGAAAAGGCAATGAGCCTAATGAATAAAAATGTAGCAACTGCTTTTTCTTATAAAATTGAAGTAATTTCTTAAAAGGCAATGAATTAAAACTAAAGTAATCGCTTTTGCGTCCAGCAATTGCTTAAAAGAGCAGGAATTGCTTCTAGTCAATGCTTTCTCTTAAAAAATAGAAGCAATCGCTATCGTTAGCTTAAAATGTGATGAATAAATTAAGGAATCGCTTTTTCTAGTGTAGCGATTGCTTTCAACTTTTTAAGGTAGGTCGACCCCTGCATCATTTGCTTGGTAGCAGTCAACTTTAGTTCTCCGCGGCATACACGTGTGTTGCTTTTAATTTGTGTCTTCAATTATGGCTAAATATATCGCACCTTTAAAATTAAAGTGACACAATCCAAAAAATAGAGTTTTGCAGAAAACAGGAAAAACTGTAAAATATATTGGACCCCTCTAACTGTTTTGTTTCCTAAGCCCAAGTAATAAATTAAATGAAATGTTAAATTTGGGGAAACATTAGCTAAATGGTTTTACTAGAAAACAGTTACTTAAATTTGATATTAAAACCTACTCTTAATAGTAAAAAAAATAAAATAAAAAATAAAAAACAAGTTAGGTCTTTTTACTGCCAATTTTTTTTAACAACGAACGAATTATTTGGATTTATGCCATTTTAAAATTAAAATTGTCGTTGTATTCAGCGACTCATTTTAGAATAATGGCCTTTTTATATTAAAGACCAGTTACTTTTTTGTAAAATGTTTGGAATCAAGTCAGTTTAGACTTAAAGCAGTGTCCGTCGCATGCGACAACATACTGGAATGATACTCTTTAGTATTAAAAAGACGTGTGAATACGGTTAATATAAAAAAGGCATAAATAGGTTTTTCTAATTTGGGAGAAGCGATTTGGTATTAGGTCAAGGGGCAGCTAATAGAGGGCAGTATTTAGTGCCATTTTATGATTAAACCTAGAAATATACAATTTTCGAATTGAGTCACTTTACTTTTAAAGGTGCGATATGAACGTCTGTAAAAGAAAAATCTACAGTGTACGTAAGAATTGCGATATGATGATTTCAGAAAGTTATAGCGATTTGACTGCGAAAATGTTGAGTGGTTGGCAAATTATTTTTTGACTGATACTGGTAAAAGGCGAGGGGGTGAACTGTCGCCTTTAAATAAGATTAAAGTCTTTCTGCGGAAATTGTCGGATCCGGGCTTTCAAAATTCTGCATCTAAGTACGTAATGCTTAGCCGTAAAGCTTAATACCTGTTGGGTATCAGTAACTACCTGAATTAACAATCAATCAGTTATTTTGTCCTCTTTGACAGTCGTTACAAGTAATTTGATTCATCGCTAATTTTTCCAGTTTCTTGGACAATTCACACAATGGGCTTTACGGAACAGCACAAAACATTCATGGTTGAAGCGTATTCTCGAAACGGGGTTAAAGTAAATCGTGAGTGGCAATACAATCCGGGTTTGTGCATGGACGATTTTCACGAACATTTTCCTACCGTTACTTTTATTGCTGGGGATTTTTCTCATTGCCTGAAAAGAACCGTGGCTGTGTTTAGGGAAACAGGTTCTATACAACACAAAAAAGGAGCAGGAAGACCATCTGTAAGAACAAACGAACTTGTTGCAAACGTTCGTGAAATAATGCAAAATACGCCAACAAATTGTATAAGACGCATATTCCAAGAAGTGGGAAGATCTTATGGAACATGCAGGACTATTCTTAAGAAGCAGCTAAATTTATTTCCTTATAAAGTACAAGTATTCCAAGAAATACAAGCCGCAGATTTTGAAAGACGCAGCAATGGTTTACCCAAAATGTATTGGAAATAAATGATTTATTAGACCTGACATTTTTTTCGGATGAAGCCTGGTTCCACCTCTCCGGTTCTGTAAATTCTCAGAATACACGCATGCGGAGTAGTGAAAATTCCCATTTTTTTGTAGAGTCCACATTGCACCCACAAAAAATTGGTGTCTGGTTAGCTGTTTCCCGAAGAAGGTTGGTCCTATTTTTTTTTCATGGCACAGTTACAACACAGCGGTATAGAGACAATATTTTAAATCCATTTGTGGAGCAATTACTTGACGACGAACTACGTTTTGGATATTTTTAACAGGACGCTGCAACCGCCCATACAGCCGCCGAAACTATTAACTACTTACGCAATTTTTTCGACGACAGATTGATCAGTTTTCGATCAGACATTGAATTCCCACCTAGATCACCTTGTTTAACGGTTATGGATTACTACGTTTTTCCTCATTTAAAGAACACTATTTTTAAAACACTAGTTGCAAATTTAGAACAATTACAAGAAAGGATCGATTATCCAAGAATGTGGTAACATTTCTCCAGAGATGCTCGTCAACACTTTCGATAATATGAAGAGACGTGTGAATTTATGCTTGAAGCATGGCGGTGGCCAATTTCTGCAATTTATGTAATTATTTTTCTTTTTCTTTCTGTATATTCTTACTTTGTTAATTTTGTAAACAACAAAAATAAATTTGTATTTGTCTACTTATTTTATTACTCATTAGTTTGACATACCATGTCATAATATGAATTTGACAAAATTTTAACCTAGATTTAGTTAGATATATCGTCCCCATATCATTGTGATCTAAACCAAGCCCTACGTTTTTTAATCCAAGCCCTCTTTTATGCAAATACTTTTGCTCGCACGTAACTATATTAGTATTTAGTAGTATAGTCTGTTGTGGGTGGCTTATTTCCTATTGCACCAGTTAAGTGTGCGGCATTTTACAGTTAAAAGTTTTTCTTAACAACACCTTCTATTTTTTCTCATTGGATTGTCCCGTCCGAGACAACCTTGTGACTACGCCACTGCACTGTCAATAGATATCAAAGCGAATAATCTAAATTTAACTTCTATGGAGCTTGTTAACTAATTTAGATCAAACACAATATGACTCACTTTAGTAGTGGAGTAAAATATCCGTTAGAGCGTAAGTACGAAATAAAGGCCCATTTGATTACTCAATTTAAAATAGGCGTATTTAATGCCAAAGGATATGCGAATATGTGGAAATGGGTTATTATTTTCTCTTTGCCTATAGAAACTCTACTTCTAATTTACCGGCTTATTAAAAATTTGAGTTCGTGTATAAAAGTTTATCAACGACGAAGATTGTTTATGTAAGTATTAAACCGAAATACGAATATCGGGAATTACAAATAAAAGGTAAAAGAGAATATACTTTCAACGGCTTCTCACGTTCCAAAAAAAAAGTCTACCTCTACTAAAATAAATACCAATTTTCCCTATCAATAAGATTTTTAAATATTTTTACTTTTCCGCACTGAAAATTTTATCCGCACGGCGTGCGGAAAAGTGTAACTTTGGCCACTGAAATGCATAATTTTTTTTGTTTTAGCGAAAAAACTATTTTAAAACACCAGCAGATATTTTACCGTACGCTTAGAGTTAACTTTTTCTTAAAACAAAGCGTTTCGACAGAAGACAACGACATTTGACATAAACAGCTGATCTGGTTTCGTCGTTAAAGTTCCCAGATCAGCAGTGGGCCGTAGCAAGCGCACGTGTCATATTATTTTCTTCCGATTTTGGTATTTTTAAGTGTTTCTGTGGCTGTTTTTTATGTAGTGTGTGTTTTAAACATTTTACTTCTGGATTTATATATTTCAGAGACAGATTTTCTTGGTGTTTATTATTTAGTTTAATAGTGAGTACAAATACCGCTTTGGTTAAGTCATCTATACAATCGGTAAAGTGCCCAGTTAAACCATTTAGTTATCGTTGTATACAGGATGTCTCATAACTAATGGGCAAATACAGCAACAGGAGATAGTAGACTTAAAAATAATAATAAGTAAATATTTACTTGTATCTCTTTAACCAAATCCACTATCTTCTGTTGCTGTATAGCCCTTTAGTTACGGGACACCCTATACCGGGTGTCCACGGAAGGTGGCTGGCCCCTCTAACATTTTTGTTTTTCAAGATAATGAAATAAAATTTGGAGAATTTGTATACGACATAAAACTGCATTTTTTGACAGGTGACTCAACATTATGGAACTTCCGGTTTAACCGGAAGTGACATAAACTTTCGATTTTTAAATGGGACACCTGGTATCTTTTTTTTTTAATCCATATGGCATTCTAAATAAAACGATGTAGGTATCACTTGTCACTTGTTGTCACCAAGAAAATATTTTTTTTCCAAATTTATTGTTTTATCTAGAGGGCTATGAATACCTTAAATCACTTATTTCAGTTCTTTAATCTTGGGAAAAATACAATTTTACTATTTTTGGTCCAATGCTATGTGCTATGTAAAATTGAATCTTTAAAGTTGTATAACTCATTTTTTTTAAATGGCAACATGGTGGCTCGTGGGGTTAAGAAAAAAGAGGATTTTATTACGATTATTTTGATACCATACACTATAAGGTTTTAGAAAAGCTGCCATTAAAAAACTTTAAAAAGTTAACTTAGAACTTTCCTAAAATAAAGCATCTTTTGAGAATAAATTTAGATTTAAATGCATCAAGTAGCCTGTGACCAGCAAAACTGAATCATGCCTTGAAGAAAATTGAAATGCCAACAGCTTCTGCCAAAGTAAATTAGTTTGTTGTTTAAAAAGCATGGAAAATAATAGTTTTTCAAGGAGTAAAAAAGTTGATATGTTATTAGTGTTTGAAGAATGTAGAAATAATTCAACCGATGCTGCACGACTTTACGCACAAAGATATTTTAATCGGCGTCATCTAACCCGGCACTATAAGGTATCCAAAACTGAAATAAGTGATTTTAAGGTATTCATAGCCCTCTAGATAAAACAATAAATTTGGAAAAAAAAATATTTTCTTGGTGACAAAAAGTGACAGTGTTGTTTTTAGAATGTCATATGGAGTCAAAAAAAAGGAAAAAATATACCAAGTGTCCCATTTAAAAATTAAAAGTTTATGTCACTTTCGGTTAAACCGGAAGTTCCATAATGTTGAGCCACCTGTCAAAAAATGCAGTTTTATGTCGTATAACAAATCCCCCAAATTTTATTCCATTTTCTTGAAAAACAAAAAAGTTAGAGGGGCGAACCACCTTCCGTGGACACCCGGTATATATCCATACATAAAATTCCCACAAAAGTTACAATACCAAAAGGGTTCTCAATATGGTATTTTAATTAGATGTGCACCACAAAGCTTACACCTCGCAAAAAATGTATTACTTTTTTCCTTGTATAATAAATACATCATTACCTATTTTGCTTTTTATAAATCAATACTGAAAGAGATAAATGTTGTTTTCTTCTTTTCCTTTAGTTTTATAATGTTTTCACATTGTTATTTTGGTAGGTACGGGTCCGTCAATATTTATTATAATATTTATAAAAAATAATAAAATTCGTATGTACGCTATATCTTAGAACTTAGTCCGGTTCTGTTTCTGTAGCCAACCGCCTAACGTAAAATATACCAGACTTCATCAACATGGTGCCATTAATGACACGTGATGCGGCGAGTTCTTAGATTAATTTGACTTTACTTGAAAATTTCAGTCCAACCGTATATTATGCTGCCATTAAAGGGGAATGCGTATGAGAGCGTTAAATCTTGATGTAGAAAAACTGCATGGTCTTTTCACTAATATCAAAGAGTTGGCCAATAAAACAAAGGTTTAAAAAATTGAATTTAGTTGGGCGGGTTTAATGGGTATTAAATTAACAGGAAAACAAGAAAGGTAAAAATGGTACAGTGGTACGTTTATAGTTAAGCTTCCAGCAAATTGTCTCATATACTCAACTTAGTGGGACAGATATAAATGTGGTTTAAGCGCGCAAGCGGACAAGACAAAAATTGTTACGAAAACTAAACTTCAAACATAAATTTAGAATGAAAGGTATGGTTAAATTATTAATAGTAATCAAGTAAATATCAAAACATCACAAATCAGAGACCCAGTCATGGATAACGTAAATATTGCTTCAAAACGAATTGAAAGTTTTAGTCGAAAAATTACAAAAAATGTTGTGGCTTGCAGCCGATTTGTCTTTGGTGATACTACGAATACTTTATACCTATTAAATAAATACGTAAAAGAAACAACGTTAAGATTTAAAATCTTCACAAAATGGGTTTATTTGTAATATAAAAATAAACCAATATTGTGAAGATTTGAAACCTTAACGTTGTTTCTTTTACATACTTATTTAATATGGATCTTCATCAAGTAACGATCGACTCAATTACACTTTATACCCATACTGGTTTGTGTTGCGTAAATACCGTAGTCAGCTGGCACCCTGGCAGGCCTGGATTTCAGTAGTGCTTTCACTGAGTTCTTACACGAGGATATTTATTTTTAATGAAACACAAATATCTCCGCTACAAACGCGGAGCTAAATTTTGCCGATTAAAGGCTGGTACTATGCAGCATTACTGCTTCATAAAATTCGGTAATTTTATACTATTTGGTAGGGCATTTTTACGCAACCAATGCGTTGCAAAAAATGAGATGTCACGTCACATTACTGAAGAATAGCGATTTAGTTTCACACACCACAACAGAAGAACTTCTCATTTCACGAGCGGAAAAGATTAAGGTAAATTTTTACGCACACCAAAAACGTTGCAAAAAATACGTAAAAACAAAGCAAAGCGACTGACTCTCCCATGTAAGGGTACAGTGCAGTTCTTAAATAAAAGAACGTGACTTCTGCACGAACGTACAGAGCCAAGTCTAAAACAAAACGTGATTGGTAGAACGAGCATCTAGAAGTGATCAAAGGTCCAATTGTAATACATCGCTTGTCTGGGATCAATTTTCTAGGAAAAGCATCTAGGAAAAGGATAATGTAAGAAGGGGGCGGCAGACCATAGGCGTACGAAAATCATTATTATAGGGATTAAAAATATTAGAAAAAGAAATAAGTTATCCGGGTTGGGGCTACTTCCCCAACACTTGATCGATCTCTTTTTAACTCGCGCCAATGCCATTTTGTATTTATTTCTTTACAATAAAAGCCTAAGTATAGATTTGCCAGTACTGTATATAAAAGTATAGATTTGCCAGTACTGTATATAAATATTTGATTATCAAAATGCTCTACACAAAGCGTGTTTATATTGATTTTCAATGTTTACACGGAGGGCGTACGACAGTTTCTGTGAAAAGAAGAATACAACGCGGCCGGGGGTGAATTAGGAAATTAATTGAAATTGCAAATTGATATTTTAGTTTCTTACATGAATGAATGTAATTTAATAATTATAATTTAAACTTAAATATTACATATAATTCAAGTAAAAATAAACAATATTACATTATTAAGTTTTTCAGGATATTCAAGGTGTTACAAACTCGACGCTTGCCAAGAGATAAAGCAGAAGTTAAATTACGGCAAAATTTCTCAATTTAGGGTCCGCTAACATACAGTCAAGAAAATTGAAAAATTCCTAGTTGTTCCGAATATTATCGGAATAAGCCGAATATTATCGGAATAAGCCGAAAATTCCCGAGTAAATATTAATTTTTCCTGGTTTTATTTACAAAGAATTATCTTTACATTGCCACATTTCGTTTCCTATAATATTAGATTTTGAGACCAACGTTTCGTATTCTGAATGCCATCATCAGGTACGTTTTTTCTAAATACGAACATGTGGTTTTTAATGCAGTTACGTAAATCTTGCTTTTGCTAAGGTTTTGATGCAATAATAATGTAATCAAATATCGACATTTTGAAGCTATAAAATCATGTCCAATAATACATATTTACCTTAATAGCCTAGAAGCAAACAATAATCACGAAAGTGGCAAATTTATGGCCTCGCCCATGTAAATTAAGCCACACACGATTCGACATGCGCGCTGCAACATTATCATTTGGCTATTGGAAAAATAGACAGGTCCGGACTTTAAAATTTAAGTTCTTGCTCAAGAAGTTGTAAAAGTTGACCTTTAATTTATTTTTACGTTTAAACAGCCAATTTGCCCCAAATTCCATAAATTGGAATTTCTTCTCAATTTTTGATCAAGTTGGGAAAAAAGGTAGTGATTTCTGGTATTTTTAATAGTTGCAAACCTATCAAATTTTGAGGAAAATTGTTTTTAAGGTTTTGTTTTTGAAATTTGTTTAAAAATGATTCGTCGTCGTGTTTGTAGTTCGAAAAAGAAGAGAACAAGTCAATTAAACTAGTCTTATAAAATCGAATATAAAAAAACAAACAAAACCAGCAAAATAACCAATCTTCGATGTTACCGCGTACCTAACCTCAAGTCAAATATTAGTTGGTATATAACTGAAGACCACAGGCTAAAAAGGATAAGGGTCCAAAATATCGCTTTTTTAGATAGACATGCCAAAACACAGACAAAATGCGTTACTTTCTGCCTACTTGATCATACAGAGCAAAAAAGATGATAGCGACCAGTAAAACGCATTTTAATATAACCCGTACAGGGGAAAAAAGATGAAGGTCCAGCACATGTACGAAAGAAAGATGACAGTCCAACCTTATTCGCGTAAATCCCTTCTGGTTCGTTGCAAAAAACAGCATTCTTCTGTGAGTGTAAAATTGCGGTTATTACTTAATTGTTTTATGTAGCGGTTTTTTTTGAAGCGGCGAAAACACTTCCAAACCTCGGCCTTTTCTTAGAAAGAGACATTCATCAAAATCGTCCTATTAGAGAATTAGTGATAAAAAAGGAAGACCCCCGAATAATACATCATCGAAGTTTTTACAGCGGAACTTTTACGTCAAGTATAGTTGTGCCAACAAGGAACAAAACAACTAAAACAAGGCAAAAAATCGCAAACGGGACCGTAATTCCTGTATTGCCCGACCTACCCCCTGGACAATTTGCACTGCCGGATCTTAAATATGACCATAGAATTCCTGTTGCTACTGAGAAGTACCAAAACCTACAGGATCTGAAGCGCTTTTGCAGTGTAGGGGCTCAAGCATATTTTCAAACTTTAACGACCATGTAGTTATGTTTATTAAACAATATTTTTGCACCTTCATCTTTTTTCACCTGAATTTATGTACTTTACCCCTTTTTAGCTATCCTCTGTACGCCAATGACAAAACACTAATAATTTAAAATATTTAACCTAATTCTAAATACTTATGGGTACCTTAAAAAAAATTGGTAAAATCTAAATAACAAACCCTAAAGCTTATAGGGTTTTTAATTTTAAAATCAATTTATCTCGAAATTATTGCTTGGTGACTCTCATCCTTTTTAGCCTGTGGTCTTCAACTGGTATTGATTTTTATAATTTGGCAAAAATTTGGATGGGTACGTGTAAAACATTTTCAAACACAATTTCTTGTTCAAAAATTTGAAAATTTTTTTGTCTGAGAACTTGACCCGTGGAATACTTTCACCCTTGGATTAATATACACATACCTAGCTGAAGGAAATTAATATTTCTAAAAAAGTTGAAGATAGGTAAAGAATATTGTATATGAAATATGTACAAAATTTTCTGAAGAATCTAAAAATTAAATAATTGTTGTATTTAAAATAAGAAAGTTTGTATTTGCCACTGTTACATGACACAACCTGTTTAAAAAGTTATTATTGAAAAAAATATGCAATTAGAAATATCAATCGACGTGTCCGAGCGTTTTTTCGGACACGCCCCAATGTACTTATTATCGATTTTATTCCATTTGGCTGATACACACTGTAAATAAAATTCTAAAGTAACTGACTAATATGCTCTATAGGTTGTATTTAAATACCTGCAGTTACCCGCGGATTCGCTCGCCGAATTGATTTGTTATAAATTAACTATACTTACAAGTAAACCTGTGCATTGGTACAATACATGAGCACTATCACAGATACAAAGAAAATCGGTCGCCTGGATCGTTAAATTATAATTAATCAAAACTGACCATTTTGCAGGCTATAATAATATTTATACACATTATGGAGCCTTACGATAAAATGTAATATATCAACTGGGGTTTCAGCAAACTATGCAAATAGAGATATTGCCCTGCGAGTTATTAATCCTTCCCAGTTATCTTATGGACTCAAAATGACAGTAATCCGGATGTTACATCGGGTGATGACTAGCAATTTAATTCTCTAGATTGTCGAATTAATACCATCAATGTTACCCGGAAATTGTGTGAATAAACAAAGGAATAGACCAAATTAAATAAGTTATATTATTGGAACACTTTAGTAAATAATTTACTGATAACTTTAAAGCTTACGAATTACTGAGCAGTGACGGATTAAGCCCATGGGCAAACTAGGCAAGTTAGCACATGGCTACGTCCAAAATGAAACCATGAAATGGAAAAAAAAAGTCCACAATTTTCTTTTTGCAATCATAGGGAAGGGTCATTGGAAGTCTAAATTCAGATTTTTGACCATATTCCGCTTATGCGTCGACCACCATCTTAAATTTAAGGGAGAATTTCGTTTTTGTTAAATAACTAGCCCATTTTTAAATTTTGACTAAATATGATTATAACAGAATTTGTAGAAAATGCAATTCTCGACAACTTTTAATTCAACAATTTTTTGTCTAAGTCTAAAAAAGGGTGAAATTACTAACCGTTTTCCTCCCAAAAATAATACTTTGGGTCCTACGTCTGCGGTAAAGAAATATAGGGATGTGAAAAAATTATTTTACAAATTTTAATATTTAGTTAAAATCTTCTCTTTGACGATGGTCTTGCCAAGTTAACATTATCGGTTTCATCTTCGCACATTTCAAGATTATCGTCTTCAAGGGTGTCGCCGTTAAATGTTGACTCCGCATAAATATCTATATTACATACCTGACAATCGATATCATTATCATTAAGTCGCTTCCGTAGTTCGGTAACGTGCATGTCTCGCCGCAGCAGTTTCGACATTAAACAGAACAAAAGATAATTAGTATGTCTGCGAAAACAATTAAGAGCAACAGAGCTGTGGCATAACAGACAAGTGTGCAACTGTCTTTTGTATTGGAATACATAGAGATCCAAGCATAATGCGCACCCTGTTGCGCAGGGATGAGTCGTTCATGAACGATGACCGAATCTTTCGAAAGATCCGTGATTGAATCAATGAAGATCTGTGACTCTATTGTTCATATGACCCTGAAGACCTGGAGTATACAGTGTGTCCGCGGATGGGGTCCCCAAGGGGGAAAAATCTTCATTATTTATTTTACGACCAAAAGTCAATCTCTTGAAGTTCTGCTTGTTAAGAAACTGAATTCACGATAAAAAAAAAAAGTTAGATCAGATGTACTGGGTGTTAATAAATTAGGAAAATATGAAAATGCTTCAGGAGAGAAGTACCATTATTTGTTCTTTTGAACAAAAATTTTGTAAAACAAAATTGTTTATAAACTAGCATAAAGACTAAATACAAGTATCAAAATAAAAATTCGAATATTTTAAAATTATTCTACATAGCTACCTCCCACCTCGATACACTTTTCCGCTTTACGAATGATTTGCTGCATATTCAGTTCATAAATTGCTTCTTCTATGCGCTCTTTTAATATTTCCCTATTATGTGGTAGATTATGTGAGTAAATCTTTTGTTTTAAGGCACCCCACAAAAAGAAATGCAATAAAGTTACATCCCTATAAAATAAAACTGGTTCATGAACTTAATGAAGACGATGACGATCGCCGTTTGCAATTTTGAGAGTTAATTAGTGAAATGTTCATTCGCAATCCACAATTTATTTTTAACATTTGTTTCCCCGATGAATGCACTTTTTTTCTTCACGGTACTGTCAATCGACAGAATTGCAGGTATTGGTAGGATTCCAACCCTAGAATTTTTAGAGAAGTGCATACTCAACATCCCGAAAAATTAAATGTGTGGGCTAAAATTTTTGGGGACCGTATTATTGGGCCGTATTTTATACCTGGAAATTTAACAGGTGAAATTTTCCTGAACCTGTTGGAAACCACTATTAACCCTGCTTTAACGAATGCCAGAGAAGAAAATGACCGTTATCGGCCAGAAAATATTTAGTTTCAGCAAGACGAATCACCCCCGCATTATGCGTTTCCTGTTAGACAGTTTCTGGAGGAAAATTTTCCAGGAAAATGGATTGAAAGAAAAGGTCCTATTGAATGGCCTGCAAGATCTCCTGATTTGACGCCACTGGACTTTTTTTGTGGGGTCATTTAAAGTCTAAAATTTATGCAACCCAACGCAATTCTTTGGAAGACTTGCGACAACAAATAGTGTACGAGTGCCGACAAATAACTCCCGCAATGCTCCATAATGTTCGCGAACATTTTGAACAGTGCCTTTACAATTGCATGGAGGTTGGAGGTGGACTTTTTCAACATTTACTTGATTGGTATAAGCGGTAACAAATTTTATTACTTTAAAATTTTTCTTTTCTTTTTAGCCCTATTTCTCAGGCACTATTAAGTCAATTAAAACTAGCAAGGTATCTTTGTATAAACATATTTTTACTAATATAAGACAATATTTTTAGTTGAAAATTTTGAAAAATATTTAGTAATAAATGCCTTTTATACAATTTTACTTGAAAAAATTGTTTACTTTTATTTTTCTTTGTTTTTTTTTGCATTTTTTGTAAACAAACATATTTTTTAGAACCCAATGTGTTTCTTTACCTTGTTTTGCTATAATAAATTAAAAAAGATTGCATATCAGTATGCATATTTGGTAAAAAAATGCAAATAACTGCATATAATCAGCCCTTTAATGATGACCAAATTTAAATTTGAGGAAAGGTGCTGAAATTAAAAAAAAAACAAAGTTGCAAATTTTATTTTTTTTTATTTTAAATTTTATTATTTAGTTATAGTCTTTGTACTGTTGTGTTAAACTACTTTATATTAAATTTGCCAAAAAGACAACTAAGCACTTTTGTACTCCACTGGTTTACACTGAACTCATTATAAACTCTGTGCATAGAATTCGTAGTGACTCTACACGATGCTCAAGGGCTTTCCAGTTAATATCGAAGAACCATTATAATAAGATTGCAAATATTCCTCCGATATATCAATGGAGATAAGGAATATTCTCGTATATTGAAAAATACTTTTGAAACGTAATGGAAATTTTCCTAATAAGAAAAATTAAACCTGTCTTTTTATGCCTTTTCGATTGTACAAAACACAAATCTTAACAATAAAAGTTTTAGGAAGTTGTCCATTCTCTCAGTGGTTATACAGTGTGTCCCCGGATGGAGTTGACAAGAGGAAAAAGATCTTTATTATTGATTTTACGACGAAAAGTTATTCTTTATAAAGAATTCTGCTTGTCAAGAAAATGAATGTTGATAAATTAAGAAAACATGAAATGGCTTAAAGAGAGAAGTACCATTATTTATTCTTTTAGACAAAATGTCTATAAAACAAAGTTGTTTATAATCCAAAATAAAGCCTAAATACAAAATTTTAAATTTGAACTCTAATTTTTGTTTTTTTATTTTTTACAATAGAATTTATGAACAAAATGAAAACCTGAGAGTGCTGACCTATTTATTTAATTTATTTCTAATTTGGAGAAATGTGTGCAGGTTAGAGGAGGATTTGTAGAATAATAACTTTTTCCACAATTGTACATTTTGAATGTTCATAAATTCTATTGTAAAAAATAAAAAACAAAAATTAGAATTCAGATTTCAAATGTTGTATTTAGGCTTTATTTTGGATTATAAACAACTTTGTTTCATAAACATTTTGTCTAAAATAATAAATAATGGTACTTCTCACTTCTCTCTTAAAGCATTTTCATGTTTTCTTAATTTATCAACACCCTGTACAGGGTTATCCAACCAAGACTAGACAAGGCGATTTTTTGACTTTTCCTGTACTTTTATAAAAAAAACTGAAATAGCCATCTTAAGTCATTTTCTCCCGCGAATTCGAATATCTTCAGCAAAAAACAATTGAACATCAAACAAAAGTACTAGGGGTCACTTTGATATTTTTTTAAATGGGATGCCGTATTTTTAATGAGCTTATCCGATTTCTCATATAAATTTTGATCTAAAATGTTGGATTTTTAATTCAAAAACGCCTTTTTTCTTCAGTTTTAAATTCGGAAAATGTTCGTCTACCGTACGATTAATACCTGATAGATGGATACCCGTTTCACCTGTTCACCCTTTAACCTGCTTTAAAGTGTCCGTCAGTTAGACAAAATAATCAAATGTCAAATTTCTATATATTTTTCACGAATTAATTACAAATTTAGTAGTTTTTGTAAATCTATTATTGCTTACGTATAAAAAAAGTATGACATATTAGAAAAAACTATGAACTAAAGTGAATAACTTTAATCTCAATAATATAATTGTTCTATGTGTCCTCCATTATTTTCAAAACATGACCGATGCCCCCTTTTCAATCTCTCCAAAGAATCTCTTACAATATTTTGGTCCTGGTTAAGTCTATTAATTTCATTTATAATTTTTTGCTGAATGTCTTCCAGACTTCTGTTGGGTCGTTGATAAACTACATTTTTTAAATGACCCCATAAAAATGTATCCATTGGCGTGATATCGGGGCTATTTGGTGGCCAATGAATTGTTCCGTTACGGCCAATCCACTGATTGTAACGCTCGTTTAGGTATGTTACCACTTCTCGAACTGCATGAGGCGGAGCACCATCCTGCTGCCAAATGATATTGTTGTAGGCTTGCAATGGCAACCTTTCCAAGAAATCCTCGATATCGTTATGAAGAAAATGGAGGTATCTTTGGCCTGTTAAAGAGCCACGATAAAATAGTGGTCCAATAATTCGATTTTCTAACATCCCACACCAAACATTAAGTGAGCTTCAACTTTGAAACTTTATCATTTCATATCTATGAGGGTTAACTGCTGCCCAGTATCTTGTATTTTTCCGATTGTATACCCCCGATGTTGTAAATGACGCTTCGTCACTCCATAGAATTTTATTATATAAATTATAATCTTCGTCTTGCTCTCTCATCAGCATTGAAGCAACAAATCGAAATCGCAGTTCTTTTTGAAGCTGTGTTAAGTATTGAACGGGAAGGATGCAATATGGTTTTAGACCACATTTTTTTAAAGTTCTGTGAACTGTTCCATAGCTTACTCTCCGGAGCCCTGGACCATACCTTACTTCTCGTACCGCTTGCGGAATAGAACTCTTCGGATTTATAGCAAAATATTGAACAATAGCTCGATCCCTTATATTCCGTCTTTTCATCTTTCTTGGCTTATCTTTCAATGTCTTACTTTCTTCAAATAGGGTCTTAATTCTGAGAATTGTATCCACTGAAATGTGTCTCTGGAAACTCTCAAAAAATGTTCTTTGTGTTTGTCGAGCATTCTCTCCACTTTTGTAATATAATTTTATTACACTTAGCCGTTCTTCTAAAGAATATTTCATTATTTGTAATTAATTCGTGAAAAATATATAGAAATTTGACACTTGATTATTTTGTCTAACTGACGGACGCTTTAAAAGGTGAAAGGGGTATCCATCTATCAGGTATTAATCGTACGGTAGACGAACATTTTCCGAATTTAAAACTGAAGAAAAAAGGCGTTTTTGAATTAAAAATCCAACATTTTAGATCAAAATTTATATGAGAAATCGGATAAGCTCATTAAAAATACGGCATCCCATTTAAAAAAATATCAAAGTGACCCCTAGTACTTTTGTTTGATGTTCAATTGTATTTTGCTGAAGATATTCGAATTCGCGGGAGAAAATGACTTAAGATGGCTATTTCAGTTTTTTTATAAAAGTACAGGAAAAGTCAAAAAATCGCCTTGTCTAGTCTTGGTTGGATAACCCTGTGCATGTGATCTAAACATTTTATATGGTAAATTAATTTTTTTGACAAGCAGATTTTTTTATAAAGAATAACTTTTCTTCGTAAAATCAATAATAAAGATCTTTTTCCTCTTGTCAACTCCATCAGGGGACACACTGTATATTAGAATAAAGGAAAATAAAAGGTCTGTCTGAACCACAAGATAGTTTTAATAAGTAAATAGTACGTAACTACCTCAAAATAGGATAAAGCACATCAGTACATAATAAATGGTAGGGCATGTTTTGATCTTAGGGAAGGTCATCGCCACAATAACAATATACAGTATCTCCACGGATAGAGTTTGGAAGAGAAAAAACTTTTTTTATTAGTAGGTATAGAAGAAAAAGTTATTCGTTATAGACACGTCGGCTTGTGCTGAAACTACAATTTCGAATATTAGATTTGCGATTACTATACAGGGTTCGTCACAAACAATGTTTTTAATTTTTGGATGTTTTTTTAATTCCTTGATTTATTAAATGTATTTGGCTTGTGTTGAAACTACAATTTCCAGTATTAGATTTGCGATTACTACCTATACCTTATTATGCGATTAGGTACTATAGCTTCTAGATTTTCTTTAACATTATTATGTCATTGTTGTTTCAATATATATATATATACAATTCTCCCAAAATTAGCAATGAAATAAATTGATATTTTTGTAATATATCAGATACTACCTAAATACAGGGTGGGGACTTTAAATGGAACGCTGCTTATAGCGGCTCTGAGAATAAGATTTCTGTAAAATCCAAAAATACGTCCTCAAAGATTTTCTATGGGCCACGCATTGGTCATGTAAAAAAAAATGGGGACCCCAAAGGGGGGGCGCAGCCCTAACGAACTTTCTTTTTTCAAATTAGGCAATACCACTTGTGGCACCTTTTTGGGAAGCTTATTGAAGAAGGAATTTGTCCATATTCTTTTTTTCAACATCTGTCAAACCATGTGTCAGAAATTTAATAAAAACTAATTTTTAACGAATAATTATATAAGATAACTTGGAAACCGAAATGCCACTTTTTTAGCGTAACAATTGTTGAAAATGTGCCCCATAAACCTGTTGGCACAGACCCAACCGATGGTAGAACTCTTCCCTTACTCTTTCCAAAACTTCTGGAGTGATTAAACTTATCTCTGCTCGAATCCTTACTTTCAACTCTTCCAGATTTCTAGGTCTGATGACATAGACCCTGCTTTTTAAATCGCCCCATAAATAAAAATCTAATGGTGTAATATCCGGGGATCTGGGTGGCCATTCTATAAATCCTCGGCGTCCTATCCACCTGTTTGGAAATGTCATATTTAAGAATTCTATTACATTTCTTGCAAAGTGCGGAGGGGCTCCATCCTGCTAGAAAAAGATCCTTTGATCCAGATTTCCATAATTATTAGGAAATATTCTTTGGAGTTCTGGTATTAAAAATGTCTGAAGAAAATTTAAATACAGTTCTCCATTTAAAATGCCTTCAAAAAAGAATGGGCCAATTATTCTGTCGCCTATTATTCCAGCCCAAACATTTACTTTCCCTTGGCGTTGAGAATGACATTCAACAATCCAATGAGGATTTTCGTCGGAATAATATCGGCAATTTTGTCGATTAACCTAAAATGGAAATTAATTAATAATATGTTTAGATTTGCCCAGCGAATGTATAACCGTTAATTGCTTTTAAAACATAATTTTTTGCTTAACTTTCGAACTTACTTGACCATTTAAAGTAAATGTTGCTTCATCAGAAAAAAGTATCCATGCTAAATCAATTTGTCGGTTGTCCATAAATAACTTCGCAAAATTCTACCCTTCTGTCTAAGTCATCCTCCAATAACTCTTGTACTGGCTGCATTTTAAATGGTTTTATCCCAGTAGACTTTGTGATCTTTAACACCGTTTTATGATCGATATTATGATCACGAGATAATTGCCTTGCTGGTGTAATTGGGTTTTCTTGATAAGTCAATATGATATCCAATTTAGTCTCATCTGATACTTTTGGGGGTCTTCTTCGACGAACATGTCTTACATGACCCAATTCTCGAAATTGCTTTTCAATTTTACTGACTGTACTTCGCGACAGAGGTGGCAAATCGGGATGACTTTCATAAAACAACGCAGCAACTTCTTCTTGACTCCGTTTTCTTTCTCCAAACCCGACCGACCATCATCAATATTTTAATTTTTAGCGTTTCAGTTAAATACATTTTTAAAATTTCTAAATTAAAGCGATAAAAATTAAACAACTTGTCAAATGTAACAAAACAGGCTGTATTACCATGGAAACGGATCTCTGGAGCACATTTTCAACAATTGTTACGTTAAAAAAGTGGCATTTCGGTTTCCAAGTTATCTTATAATATGAATTCGTTAAAAATTAGTTTTTATTTAATTTCTGACACATGGTTTGACAGATGTAAAAAAAATAATATGGACAAATTCCTTCTTCAATAAGCTTCCCAAAAAGGTGCCACAAGTGGTATCGTCTAATTTGAAAAAAGAAAGTTCGTTAGGGCTGCGCCCCCCCTTGAGGGTCCCCATTTTTTTTACATGACAAAAGCGTGGCCCATAAAAAATTTTTGAGGACGTGTTTTTGGATTTTAGAGAAATCTTATTCTCAGAGCCGCTATAAGCAGCGTTCCATTTAAAGTCCCCACCCTGTAATATACCGACGATAATGGGTTTTTTTTAAATGCCTTTATTTCAAACTAACTTTTACAATTGGAAAATGATAATTTAACATAGAAAATAATAATCATTAAAAATATAACAATAAAAAATGTTTCAGTTCCAAGTTAATCCATTTTAATTCATTAATAAAATCAATAAAAAAATAGTATAAATAATTTAATTTAGTAAATCTGTTTTTTAATTTTTCTAATTAATTTTTTTTGGAAGATTGTTATATTTTATTATTTCGTCATATAAAAGCATTTTTTTTCCGAAATTACTTTTTCCTGCTATAGTTTGATCATTTATATGGTGTTCTGATCATGTAATGTCTTATTCTCCTAAAGAGTTATGTTTGATTTTTTTGTTTTAAAATAATAGAGTGAATTAGAATAAAAATTTTTAGTTTATAAATGTTTTGAACGTGTAAAAACCCCTTCGGTCTATAGGTATAGATTAACAGTTGGTTCTAAGTGTGGTAATTTGTGTATGCAATTTTATTAATAACTTTATTTTTCAATTTTTGTAATGGTTTTAAGTTTGATTAACAAGCAGATCCCCATACAGAAGTTAAGTATTATAATTTTGAATATATTAAGAAAAATTATATATATTTTAAGTATTTTAAAGGAATGTAATATCTAGCTCTGTATAAAACAGATACCAAAGGAGATATCGAGTTTATAATATACTGGATATCGCCTTTCCAATTTAAATTTTCGTGTAAAACTAATCATATAAATTTTGTCCTTTTTGAATGTTGAATATTTTCATTATGAAATGTTAAAGGGTTAATGATAGAATTTATTTTGTTAGTTATAAACATAAAAGAAGATTTTGTAAAATTTAACGTAAGTTTATTTTATTGAAGCCAAGAAAGAAGTATTTTAAAATCATTATTATTGTCAAAATACATTTCTGCGAAAGTTTCAGCAAAATAAATAATTGTTTTATCATCTGCAAAAAGCTTTATATTGCCCTTTAAGTTCATTTTGGAAACGGAATTAATGTAAACTAAGAATAATAATGGACCTAATCTGTGGAACTCCACATATTATTTATTTTTCCGAACTATTTATTTCCCCAATTTGAAGAAATTGTTTACGATATCTTAAATAAATTTGAAGTAATTTTTGTGTATTTTCCCTTATATCCCCAATATTGTATAATTTTCTTAATAAAATATCATGGTTTACGATGTCCCAACCCTTACTAAGGTAAACAGCATTTTTTACTGCTATCGACACTAACTTAAATTTTTGTGATGCTATTTCTGTATCCTTAGATCTGCGAACACCATACTAATTAGCAAACAGTAAGTTTTAGCTTTCTAGAAAGTCGCATAATTTATTTATTTGTTTTTCCAATATTTTCGAAAATATTGGTAAAACAGATATTGGGCGATAATTGCTGCATTTATATCTTTTATCAGTTTTAAATACATGTGTTACTTTAGCAATTTAAATTTTTTCTGGAAAGATTCCTGTTTCTAAAAATAATTTAGTTAAATGAAATAAAATTGTAGTACCTAACATCATATTTTTTTTAATTATATGCTAAGCTTCTATTATTTTTACAGCATTGAATACTTATCTACAATATGCTTAAATGCTATCTATGCTGTTTTTTTATACTTCTTTCTATTTAAAAATATTTTAATATTTCCTAACCCACAAGAAGTCTCCATTATTCTCACAAACATTCATAATAAATAAAAATTTTCTATCTTATGCCTATAATTTTTTCTAAAACTGATTTAAGTTACTAAACTACTATAACCTATTAATTTCTTCAACTTAAAATTCATTAATTTATTGACCACAAGTGCAAGTCCCCTTAGGTGTTTGGATTGTTATTATTATGTATGAGATATTATAACATAGCCCATTGTAAAAATGTTTTCATCAGCTTTGTCTTTCTTAACGACATTTAACCATATGGGTCTTAATATAGGTATATTGTTATTGTGTAGCTGATGATGATCTTCCCTAAAGTCGAAACTTGTCCTGTCATTATAAACTAATGTAGGTACTTTATCCTATTTTGAGGTACTAATGTACTATTTATATATTAAATCTATTTTGTGGTTCACGCAGACCTTTTATTTTCCTTTATTTTAACAATAAAATAAATGTATACAGTTATGGAAATATGTTGGGCGTCCATATCCTAGGAATAGGTTGGAAAAGTCAAAAATATTAAGTCTCGCAAAGAAAACAGACACAGGTTGATTATGTTTCCCCCACTACGTCGTATCACATTATCCCGCTCATCGTTCCCCTGGTGTCAAGTCAAGCCTCCTACTCCGATTTCATTAATATTAAATTAATATTAATTTTTTCGTACATTTCGTACGAAAACACGTAATTTTTATGGCGCCTGTGTCGAATACAGACCATCTCCCTTCGACAGCGTAAATAGCAATAAAATTTATTTGAAACGAGAGACGTGACAACAGGAAAACAATAAGCGAGCAATGGAGTAGGGGGAACTACCTAAAAGAGTTTTGAACTTCCATTGTCTTTATTTGGATAAAATCACAACGTTTTAATTGGTAAGTATCTCCAGTCGTCTTCAGCATTCACTTGAAGGAGGGATTTTTAAAAATTCAATAACATTTGTAGCTCATAACGCAAAAACCGTTCGGTTTACAGAAAAACCGTTAATATCACATCGAAAACACACAATGTTGATTTTATTAAAGATTAGGGTCAATAAGTTTTGTTGTAAGTTGGCTCATTTTAGAAAGATAAAACGAAATTTTGAACTTTAATATACCCATCGGGGTTTGAATCATACCATAGAACAGTGATGTCATCATCAGCAAAAATCGTAAACTGACCCGCATTGTTTAAATAGATTACTTATTGCATGATTGGAACTTGGACCAAATACAAATTCCTGTTTCACCGTTTGCAACGAAGGACCAGATCTGGATAATAGTGAAGCAGCATATCCCACCCAAACGTTACAAGTAAAAAGCGCTATTTATTTTATTTTTCAATTATTTTTATTTTAATAGGTTGGACGAACTAGCAATGCAACATGGACATGGAATTTTAAGACTTCCTCCATATCATTGCAACTTTAATCCTATTGAAATGGTTTGGTCGGAATGTAAGCGCTATTATGATGCAAAAATAAGTTCCATGCATTCTGTAACAAATGACGCAGATTTGGGTCTATGGAATGAAGCCATAGAAAATGTAACAGTGGAGAAATGGAATCTACGGGCTTACCTTATGATGTTCTAGAGGTCACTAAATCATTAAAAATACAAAAATTAAATTGAATTTTATTATTCAGTAAATTAAAAACTATTAAATTTAAATTAAAGGGTTCAGGCGATTTTTCAAAAAATTACGCCTCTTAAAAATAGTGAATTTATTCCTTTCTTTGCGATAATATCCCGTATTAATATTTATAATATGGATTTGGATGGCAAGTAATATACTAATTTTTTAAAGGTCATCATTTATTTTTCTTGCGGACCTACCGCCATTCTCTCTACCATATACCCGGTAATGTTTACCTGCTGGAAATATGATAATGCCAGAGCGATGAGAGATTAAATGCGCAAATAGACCTCGAAATGGATGCATTATGTCCATCGACAATTATCCAGGCATATGGATACCGACTGATATTACGATTAACAATTTACTGCTTGAGATATCCAAATTAAGCCATCAATATTGCCCCCAGTTGGTGCTAGCATACACGAGATTAAATTTAAATAAGTAATGCACATCAGCGGACATCTTAGAGATAATTAGTCAGATTACGCTAGAGTAATTACAGCAATTTATGAAGGGGTTCTCCAAGATTTAGGGCAGCCATTTTTAAATAATTTAAATTTTCCACGATTCGCAATTTATTTAAACTTTTACTATGTTTGCTGTTCTTTAAGAACTTTATATAAACTAGAACTTGAAGGGTACTTGATTCGTCTTCATCCCATATGGAATTTCGAACGACTTTGTTTTTTATTAAATTGATAAAAAAAAAGAATCAACATTTAGAGAGTTAAATTTTTTTTTTATCAAATTACGATAAGCCAAACCAAAGAATATTTTTGCATAACAATATTTGTCCCATCCTACAAAAAAAAAAGGATAGAGCCATAACTGTTATCCAGATTTTTTATTACATTGAAAAATGCTACCTTTTATACCGTGCGAACAAAAATTATTTGCATCAAAGAAGGCTTGGATTAAAGAACGTGTAGCTTGGTTTAGATCACAATTATATGGGGACGATATATCTAACCAAATCTAGGTTAAAATCGAGGTTAAAATTTTGTCAAATTCATATTATGACATGATATGCCAAACTAATGAGTAATAAAATAAGTAGATAAATACAAATTTATTTTTGTTGTTTACAAAATTAACAAAGTAAGAATATACAGAAAGAAAAAAAATAATTACTTTCATCCGAAAAAATGTCAGGTCTAATAAATCATTTCTTTCGAATAAATTTTGGGTAAACCATTGAGAGTAATTCCTGCGTCTTTTAAAATCTGCAGCTTGTATTTCTTGGAATACTTGCACTTTATAAGGAAATAAATTTAGCTGCTTCTTAAGAATAGTCCTGCATGTTCCATAAGATATTCCCACTTCTTGGGGCAGGCGTCTTATACAATTTGTTGGCGTATTTTGCATTATTTCACGTAGTTCTTCTGTTCTTACAAATGTCCTTTCTGCTTCTTTTTTGTGTTGTATAAAATCTGTTTCCCTAAACATAGCCACGGTTCTTTTCAGGTAATGATAAAAATCCCCAGCAATAAAAGCAACGTTAATGTTCGTGAACATCGTCCATGAACAAACCCGGATTGTATTGCCACTCACCATTTACTTTAACCCCGTTTCGAAAATACGCTTTAATCATGAATGCTTTGGGCTGTTCCGTAAAGCCCATTGTGTGAATTGTTCAGGAAATTGGAAAAATTAGCGATAAATCAAATTACTTGTAAGGACTGTCAAAGATGACGGAATAACTGTTTGATTGTTAATTCAGGTAGTTACTGACACCCAACAGGTATTAAGCTCTACGGCTAAGAATTACGTCCTTAGATGCAAGGCCCTCTTTGGTGCAAATAATTTTTGCTCGCACGGTACATACATGTTTACTATGAAGATTTTTGAGAAAATCCCGCTTTTTGCTTGGTCACTATAGTTACGCCCCCTAGCGGCTAACCTAAAAACTTTAAAATAATTTCCAGCAATTTCTCTTAGTCACTTTTGTAATAAATATTTTTTCCCAAAGCCGTATGGTAAACGGTTTTCAAGATACAGCGGAAGTCCCTTCTTAGTTGTACACCCGGTATGAATATTATAATTATACTACTTTAGGGTGCTGACATAAATGCATATCATATCTGAAGATATTATGAACTAACTAAAAATAGTCAGTAATACCAAAAAAATGTATAGAGACATTTTATACAGGTCAGCAATTATTTGTCCTTTTGACACTTAAAACAGTCACAACGTTGATTAGTGTCAAATTGTGTTATCATGCGTCGCCTAAAGTAACAGTAGTAAAGAATGGCAAATCAAGTAACAAAACATTATGCAAGAAAAAGAAAAGGTCATCATGTCTCAAAATATTGCAACTACCTACAATAACCGTAGGTCGAACATCAAAATATTGTGATCTGTTAAAAGAAATGATAATCATAGCTCAAGAAGTTGTAACTACTTAAAAATAACGATAAGTTAGATATTAATATCGTAAGCTGTTGGAGTAAACGGTAATTTAATATCGTACCAACCTAAAAGAAATGGAAATAAAGTACTAAACTATTGTAAGCTGTTTATATCTTAAAAATTTTGGCTATAGGCAAAGTATGTACAGTGTAAGTTTGTAACTTGGAATAAATTTAATAAATCCTATACAGTTTTTTTTTGGAAAAATGCTTGGACATGGGTATTAACATTTTAAGTTGTTGTATTTTTTATAAAATAAAACATTGATGACAGTTTGTCTCAAATTAGAGATATGACGATATCGATCATTTTTATAAATGGTAACCCTAGTGTTTCATTCGCTATTTTTCAAATTTTTATTCCTTGTAAAAAACCGACAAATGTTGAGGAATTTAAAGCACGAATAAGACATGAGTGTAGCTTAATTTTTCAGGAAGTAATTAGAAATGTTCAAAACGAATTTATTTGCGGTTAGGCTATTGCCAAATAGTGAATTCACAAACTTTTAAAGAATTTATTGAGAAAAAAGTATTAAAAATGGATAAAGGTTTGATTTTTCGATTAAATTAATTTTTATTGGTTTAATATCTTATAAATGACAAGGACTAAACATTTTAAATGTTGGTAATTATTTACCGGGTGAGTCAACGATAGCGCGGAGTAATTTTAAGCCTTGAAGATAAGATTTGTCGATAATAAGCTTTTGTATGAAAGTATGGTTGGATATCTGGCACATTTTAAAAATATTTTGCCCAAAAAGTAGGGTGTCCTAAAGTTCCATTTTTGTAAATGGGGCACTGTATATTTGAATACATTTATTAATTCTACGTGTTATTTTATACATTTTTATTAATGGTTTCATATACGAAAAAGTTATAGTTTTTTAGATAATTCGACTTATAATGAATATTTCCCTCATATGTTAAAGTTCCCATAAGAGAAATGCAATTTTCGCAAAATTACAGCGAAAACAGCACTGCCAGAAATCGAAAATTGCATCGCAAGTTGATATTGTTGACGAAACGTCAAAGCGGAATTTTATTGTTAACAAACGTCAAAAAATGTAATATTCTGACAATTAACGTCATCTTATTGGGTGACAGCAGACAAAAAAGTCAATGTCAACGAATGTTTTTCTTTCATTTTGTCAAGAATTGTTAATAACTATCTCTTTGCATTGGGATAACCCGTGGCAACGTAATTTTTTTTGTTTTTTTGTAAATAACGCTATTGAACTTTTCCGTAGACGTAATTTTACTACAAAAATGTCTCGTTTTGGCAAAGAATCTATCCTCGAAATAGAGCAGAAAATAACAGAAGCCATTCCAAAGAATACTGCATCAAATCACGACTATATTTGGCGGCAGTTCATGTGTTTTTGCAAGGAAAGGGGGCACGTTCGAAATAAGCTCTCGCTCGTTGACTGCATCAACCACCATGTCTACGAATTCAAAGCAAAATATTGTTAATTACAATAATTGTACTTTTCATTGCAATTCTTGTAATTTTTAAGCATTTTAATTTTATTGTTAGTATTTTCTGTTAAATAAAATATTTAAATTTACTTGATTCGAGTTCTTAATTAATTTGGGAAATATTCAAATAAATTACACTCGTGCTCCTGCGGAGTCGGACTTTTTCGCGAAAATATGAAAACAAACTCTTGCAATTATAAAAAAACACATTTCATTCAAAAATTATCGGTAATTTTGATGCACTTGTGCACTTACCCCCAAAAATTTTGCATTTGCAAGCATCTCGTTGTTGTGAAAATGCTACATAAATTTTGACACTAAGCGATTCATAATTTTTATACTTACTAAGTAAAGTCAAAAATACCTATTCACTATGAAATATTTGACGTCTCATTTACAAGGTGTTTACTTTCTAGGACCTAAATCAGAAAACTTCTAATTGAAAAATATCACTTTTATTAAATGGAACACCCTATATATTTTTCTGTCATCTTATAGCTCGTCATAAACTCTTCAACGTTCTTAAAGAATGTCCTATTTCTATCTCTAATAGTTTTTGAAATATTTTGATATTTCGAGATTTATTGTCCTCTTTATAGCATTTTTCATCAATGGATCACGCCTGTTGAATCAAACATTTCCATTAAATTTTGAAAACTTCGAGGACTGGGTGTTCGCCGCTCGGGATATTTCATCCTGTATCGTTGTTCAACAAAATGACACTTTTTTCCGCCTCGCCCAAAACATAAATCATATCGATTTATTCATTTTTTGAAAAATGTATACTGATTACCAACTTATAAAATGACTGGACAATAAACTTCTCAGTAAAAAGGCTTAATTTTTACCTTGATCTGAATCTTAATGTGTCATCCACTGCCATTATTTTAATTTATTTTCCAGGGTTATTGTGATCCATTGACAAAAGATGCTATAACGAGGACATTAAATCTCAAAATATCAAAATATATCAAAAACTATTAGAGAGAGTGATAGGACGTTCTTAACGAAAGTTAAAGAGTTTATGACGAGCAATAAGATGACAGAAAAATATATAGGGTGTTCCATTTAATAAAAGTGATATTTTACAATTAGAAGTTTCTGACATTGGTCCTAGAAACTAAACACCCTGTAAAATGTTAAATATTTCATAGTGAATATGTATTTTTGACTTTATTTAGTAAGTATAAAAATTATGAATAGCTTAATGTCAAAATTTAAGTAGCATTTTCACAACAACGAGATGCTTGCAAATGCAAAATTTTCATTATAAGTCGAATTATCTTAAAAACTATAACTTTTTCGTATATTTAACCATTAATAAAAATGTATCGAATAACACGTACAATTAATAAATGTATTCAAATATCCCATTTAAAAAATGTAACTTTATGACACCCTACTTTTTGGGCGTACCCTGTATAATTCAAAATATTTTTAAAATGTGCCAAATATCCAACCATACCTTCATACAAAAGCTCATTATCGACAAATCTTATCTTCAAGGCACAAATTTACTCCGCGCAATCGTTGACTCACCCGGTATTACATGAACTTTTCAAAGAAAAAACTGTACAGGATTTACTAAATTTATTCCAAGTCACAAACTCACCCTGTATACTGACGAAAGAACTAATAATCATATCTTAAAATGTTTTAATTTATTTAAAGAATTGGTAAAAATTTCTCGAAATAATATAAACAAAGAATAAAAGAAAGAATAATCTTAAAACCAAATACAATGACAATCATGTTAAATTAACAATAATTAGGTAAATAGTAAAGTAGTATTGTGATCATAATTTTGACTTGTCATGTGAAGGTGTTATTATTTGTTAGCCTGTACCAAACTATCTAAATTTATTGTAACTCACAAAAAAAACAGTAAAAAAAAACAAACCCGCCTATCCTATAAGCAAGAAAGGCCTATAAACGTATAAAAGGAAAGGCTCTTAATGGCCAGAAAAAGAAGCCATAATGTTTAATGTTCCCTTAAAACGATATTCTCTTGCTACTTACCAAATCAATTCCTTTTTTATTAGCCGCAACTTGAGCCCTTAGGTCCGATATATTATCCTGTAGGTTCCGCCCGCCGGCGTCCCTAATTGCTCGCGTTATTTCAACTTCACAGAATTTGTCCTTCTCGACAAGTAAAAACGATTTAAAGGCAGCGCCTTCTTGGCTTAAATTCGTCGAATGAGGTGGCATAGAGCCGGGTGTGATGCCGCCGATGTCTGCGTGATGGCCTCGACTCGCCACAAAAAATATTGGGTTTATGACGTCCCTAAAAAGAAAAGAATAAGTGTCATTGTTTTCATTCCGGATACATTTTTATATGTATAATAGTTATGCTTCTCTTATACAGGGTGTTTCATTAAGAATGGTCACGGTCCATATCTCTTAAACTACTAAGCATAGAAACTTGGGAAAAAAATTATTATTCAAGAGGAAATTATTTTTGAGTTCCTAATTTCGCCGCAAGGGGGTACAATTGAAAATTATTTTTTTTAATTCTAGCTTTCTCCGAAAACTCCCATATTAAGGTATGACTCTGATTACATCATTAGAAAGCTTAGACAATTCTGCATCATTTTGGTTTAAGGCTCATTGGCGTACCGACCTTGCTAAGAGTGGGGAAAGCTATTAAAAGTGTAAACATTAAAATCGCTGTAACTTCTAAACGACTAATCCGATTTTACTAAATTTAAGCCTGTTTGGAAGAGAAAGGTAAGTACCTTCAATTGTCGTATCCATTGGTACAATAGTTTCTAATAAAATTGCTAGAAGGCGCAATTTTTAAAAATAACAGGTTTTTTGATTTTACCCCGAAAATTTAAATCATACGGTATACCTATGACATCATAATCGGAAAGTAGATAAAATAATCAAGAAAAAATATGAAGACCGCAGTTCGATATTTTTGCGAATGCTTTGGCCAGGAACCTATAAAAACAAAAAAAATTTCGATTAAAGTGTTAAAAATTATTGTTTTGGCAATCCCTCTAAAACAAACAAAGCAATCTGTGGTCTTCACATTTTTTCTTGCAAATGTAATCTACTTTCCGATTATGATGTCATAGTTATACCGTATGATTTGAATTTTCGGAGTAAAATCAAAAAAACTATTATTATTACAAATTGCGCCCTCTAGCAATCGTGTACCTACCATTTGATACATCAATTGAAGATACTTACCTTTCTCTTCCAAACAAGCTTAAATTTAGTAAAATCGGATAAGTCGTTTAGAAGTTACAACGATTTTAATGTTTACACTTTCAATAGCTTCCCCCACTCTTATCAAGGTCGGTACGCCAATAAGCCCTAAACCAAAATGATGCAGAATTGTCTAAGCTTTCTAATGATGTAATCAGAGTTATACCTTATTATGGGATTTTTTTTTTCAAATAAAAAAAAAATATTTTCAATTGTGCCCCCTTGCGGCGAAATGAGCAACTTAAAAATAATTTCCAGAATTTTCTCATGACCGCTTTAACCATCATTTTTTCCCCCCCTATGTTTAGTAGTTTCCGACAGTGGCGGCTCGTGCCATTTTAGTGAAGTAGGGCCAGGTAAACCCTTAGCGCCGCAGGCAAAAAAATTTTGGGTGCCACGCCCTTTTTTGTTAATAGTTCTTGCTTTTCAAGTAGGAAAAATAAGCAAAAAGGCACCTTATTTAATTTATGAATTTACAATCATATCTTGAATATACCTAAACACGATAACAAGTTGAAACACACAAGCAATGTCAGTGGTTTCATCTGCGATAACAGCGATAAACGGAGAGTCCTTTATTTCTTTTATGACTTCATCATGATACACATTTAACATACAGTCAAGAAGTTCATTTTGTAGGGGTTTTGATGTTCCTTTAAATACTTTCGATTTTTCAATATGATCTTTAAGAGTTTTGTCTAATTCTGAGCTGAAATTTATTAATTCACGAAATATGCCCCTATTTTCCGACGTCTCTTTTTCGTCATGACCTCTCAAAGCCAACTCAAATGCACCACAAAACCAAACGCAGTTTATAATTTGGTTTAATATGTATCTGTTTTTATCAATTTGTTCGTTTTTCTTCATTATTTCATTGTGATATGCAGAATTTAATTGAGTTTTAATGTTAATTTTACCAAGCATACTGAAATTAAATATATTGTTTAAATGTACCTTTGATTTTTCATGTGTCATCATTTTGTCCCAGAAATGGACCAACTCATCTGTACCTTTTTGGGACCAAGTTTGCTTCCCACCAAATAAAACACACATAAAACAAAATAGTCTATTAGATTCATCACAACCGCACACCCAAGTATTTTTTCCATAAAGTTTCCTTTAAAAATCTAATAGTATTCATTACTTATGTATTTCTAAAATAAAAAGTTCGTTAACCCTACATTAAATCAGCCGCCGGCCGAACGAAAACAAATCGGGACGCGACACGAACATCAGCTGTTTGAAACGTCTAACATCAAACGGTCAAACGAAGAGAGCCAGGCTACGCCGTCAAGATTTTTGCCTGCTTGCATTCAAGGTCATTGTCCAACGTTTTTTTATTGAGGTGACGGCGTTTCGTCACCTCCCGTGTGCCTCGTCGCGCTTGGCGCGGAAGCTACGTTACCGTTTTACGCATAATCGCTTCCTTTTAGATGGAAATTTGCACCCGACTGTGTTCCATTTTTAAATTATTTTGCTAATTGCTTTAAAAACGAGAATATTAATTTTAATAGGTTTTGGTAATTTGTAAAGGGCAGGACGCTAGACAGGAGGGCAGGTAGTGTCTTGGCACTGTGGCTCTACCCCACGAGCCGCCACTGGTTTCCGAGATATGACCGGTGGCCACCCTTAATAAAACACTCAAAGCCATGGAAGAACAAAGTTACTTTATTTTAAATGGATGAATATTATTTTATATTTCAATTATTTACAATATTCTAAAAAAAATGTTAAGCACACCACATACCCAGTCTTAACCGTTTTCGAGATATCGAGTTTCGAATATAATTTTCAAAAAAATCTAATAACAATAATAAAAAAGACAAACTAAGTTTTAGTAAACAACAATTTGAAATCCAATTTTATAAGGTGCTCAAAGTGTCCACCGTTTACCTCCTGGCAGTAATGAATTCGGTGAACAAAATTTTGTAGCGAATCTAAAAGGATATTGGGAGCAATACTGGAAATTTCATGCATTATTCTTTGTTGCAAATCTTCGATATTTTGTGGCCTATTTTTGTACACTAAATTTTTGATATGGCCCCACAGGAAGAAGTCAAGAGGGGTCTTATCAGGAGACCTAGCAGGCCATTCAATTGCACATCTGCGTCCAATCCATTTACCAGGAAAAGTTTCCCCTAGATATTCCCTCACCATCCGTCCAAAATATGGTGGAGCCCCATCTTGTTGAAACCATATTTTTGTTCAGCAGGTAAATTGGGATTATTATGGTTCGGGAATAATCGTCTTAGCTGTGGAACAATATTCTCTTGTAAAAGTAATAAATATCGTTCAGAGTTCAAATTTCCATGTATAAAATAGGGTCGGTCCACCAATAATTTTTTGTGGTCGTTGGGTATGAACTTGTTCCATCCAATGTGGATTTTGGTCTGACCAATATCTACAGTTTTGTCGATTTACGTGCCTGTTTAAACAAAACGTTGATTCATCAGAAAATAAAATGTGGTCGACAAAGTTGACATTTTGATTCAATTTATCCATAATGATTTCGCAAAACTGAATTCTGCGATCAAAATCGTCTTCACTCAATTCTTGTAACAAATGAATTTTATATGGTTTGAATTTTTCTCTTTTGGTAATTTTTTGAATGAAATATCGACTCATATTATGATTTAAAGCCCGCTGTTGCGTCGAATTTATTGGATTTTCTTCCACATCTAACATGACATTTAGAGAATTTTCTTCATTAGTAACGCTTACCGGTCTTCCACTTTTTGGTCGATCGTTCACACCTCCAGTTTCATGAAAACGCTGCAATGTTTTGGAAACAGTTGATTTAGTTATAGGTTCCCGATCTAGATGAAATTCATTAAAAATATTCACTACTTGGGTAAAACCAACAACCCCTCGTTGGTAAAACTCGGTGTTCCATCGCCGTACCCTATCATCATTAAAATTTCAATGCGCTCGGTATCACTTAAACGTGCCATGTTTATGCGAAAATTGTTCACAAATTGTAAATGTTAGTATTGTTATCAAGATGACAAAACAACATTGTTATGGAGATAAATATTTTCTAAGGTAACTTGATGGACTAGAAAATTAATGAATGTAATAATTTATTTGAAAACGATATTCGAAACTCGATATCTCGAAAACGGTTAGGATTGGGTATGTGGTGTGCTTAACATTTTTTTTTAGAATCTTGTAAGTAATTGAAATATTGAATAATATACAGGGGGTTCCATTTAAAATAAAGTAACTTTGTTCTTCCATGGCTTTTTGATTGATCCTGTATGCTTAGTTTATGTGCAGTGTAATAGATTTCTAAAAACCCTAAAAGTTTTGTATTTAACATTCTTCGCTAGCTATCTTACTTTAGCAAATAATTTAATCGACTGTTTCCATACATAAAAGCGATCCTGATATTAATATTTTTTTTATATAAATGGTTATTATATATATTTTTTTTGAAAAATTTCGATGGAGTTATTAATAGTTACTAAACATAGTTGGTGTTATATTCTCTGTAATAAACTTTTTTTAAGTTGGTTGAGAATAAAGATTATATTATTATTATTAAAAAGTAATTTTATTTTAGCAATATTGAAAACAAATCGAATATAGATAGAACTTTTATAATTAACAAGCTATCGATATTTAACTCCATCTCTATCCTTCTATAATGTTGAGGTTATGTTTTAGTTTTGTGTTTTGTTGTTTTTGTATGTATATTTAGGTATATTATTGTTTTATTGCAAGAACGCGAGCAGCTAAAAAATCAGAAACGAAATTTATTTACTGTACATATACAGGGTGTTAGTAAATAAGTGCGACAAACTTCAGGGGGAGCTTCTTTAAGTGATTTTAAGAAAAATAGTTCATATAAACATGGGTCCGAAAATGCATAGTTTTTACTATACAGGGTGTCAAACTTTTAAAAAAAAATCGGATGTTCGTAAATATCTCGATATTCTTTTATTCGATTTTGTTGAAATTTGATAATTTTATTTATAATAACAAGAGGATAATTTAGCCTCAATTAGATTAAAATTTTTAAGTCCAGTGGCGTTCCGGAAGACAGTCTAACTAATATTTTTGACAACAAAACTGCGCGCCACTGGCTTTTTTAAAAATTATGTATTTTTTTCGAATTAAGCAACTACAAATACAAATATGTTATTTTTTGAGTTTTTTCATATCTTGCTTTGTTTTTGAGAAAAAAAATAGAAACCACTTTATTGCATGTCCCCGGGACAATAAGAGTAAAAAATTTAAACTACTTACTATGCTATTAAGCAATTAATTACACGAAAGTCCTCTTTTGAATTTTAATATTTTAAAATCTATGCGAAAAATTCGAAAGAGAACTTTTGTGTAATTTTAATTGGTTAATAGCATAGTAAGTGGTTTAAATTTTTACTGTTATTGTCCCGGGGACATACAATAAAGTGGTTTTTATTTTTTTTTCTCAAATACAAAGCAAGATATGAAAAAAACTCAAAAAATAAAATATTTGTATTTGTAGTTGCTTAATTCGAAAAAAATACATAATTTTTAAAAAAGCCAGTGGCGCGCATTTTTTTTGTCAAAAATATTAGTTGGACTGTCTTCCGGGACGCCACTGGACTTAAAAATTTTAATCTAATTGAGGCTAAATTATCGTCTTGTTATTACAAACAGAATTACCAAATTTCAACAGAATTGAGTACAAGAGTATCGAGATATTTACGAAATCCGATTTTTTTTTAAAGTTTGACACCCTGTATCGTAAAAACTATGCATTTTCGGACCCATGTTTATATGAACTTTTCTTCTTAAAATCACTTAAAGAAGCACCCCCTGAAGTTTGTCGCACTTATTCACTAACACCCTGTATAGTAGGTATGATGTGCGTAAGCAAATAGGAGAAAAAATTATTCTCTTTTCACAACAAAACTATTAAAAACAAATCAAACTCTTTTTGATTATTTTGTATGGTCGTAGGAAATATTGTGTACATTAGTCGTGTGAAAGTGATTTTCTCACACTCGGAGAATTTCCGCACTCGGAGAATTTCCGCACTCGGAGAATTTCCGCACTCGGAGAATTTCCGCACTCGGAGAATTTCCGCACTCGGAGAATTTCCGCACTCGGAGAATTTCCGCACTCGGAGAATTTCCGCACTCGGAGAATTTCCGCACTCGGAGAATTTCCGCACTCGGAGAATTTCCGCACTCGGAGAATTTCCGCACTTGGAGAATTTCCGCACTCGGCTAACGCCTCGTGCTAAATACCTCCTCGTTTGGCACATGTAATATACTATTTCAATGTTTCTGTTTTACCAGATATAATCGTAGCGTATCAATTAATATTAAACGTGTATTAAAAAGGTTATTAACCTAAATACCATGAACTATATTTTAACGCCTAATTTATATCACATATAATGGTATTTCTGTACAAGATCATTAAACGACTTTAATTAACGTTTTTAATTTAAATATCGTCCATCATACTGAAACGTATATCTCGCGGACATTTTATCCTATATCGTGTGTTAACTAGGGCTGGGGGATATCGAAATTCCAATATCGAATATCGATATTTAAAAAATATCGATATAGTCGATATATCGATAATATCGATGAATATCGATAATATCGATATATCGATAATGTATATTATCGATAAAACATAAAAATATTATATTATAAATTATAAGTATCAATATTTTCTTATGCGCCCTGTAAAACTCCGTACCTTCATTTCAAGGGGAGACTCTAATTATGAAAACATGAAGAAAAAAGATTGAATTAAATATTGGTCCTTAAATGTCCCAAGAAACACATAAATTTTAATTATAGTTTAATATACTTGTATTCAACAATATTTTGGTATTTTTTTGGTTATGGTGTACTAATAAAACGTTTCTTGTCAACGTCTATGTTTTAAACCGTGTAATACAGGTGGACGGTATACCATTTTCTGAGGTTACATTATAAATATTGTGATTTTTTCTGGATATCTTACAACATTATTGTTTACTTTTGTTATTATAACTTGTTTACCAAATTATTATTATTCAAAGTCTTATGTGAAAAAAATTAAGTGTTTTTGTCGTATACGTTTTTCGTCTTTTATCCCAAAGTCAACAACTGTTATTAAACGGTAATGAAAATACGGGTAAAGTCCATATTATTCGGAAGTAAAATATTCAAAGGTTGCTGTTTTTATAAAATTTGCCAAACTTTTTAGTGACGACAACAAAAGAAAAGGAAAAATCAAGTATTGGTTTCGGAAATTAAAATATTTTCATTGTTTTGTAAAACTATAATTTTAGTATTATTTAACGATAATATTCAATAAGTTGTTAAACCTCCAAATAAACGTTCACAGTGTTCATATAAAATTACCAGCACCTGCGACGCTTGCAAGCGCCACGCAGCTATGTGCGTGATTTTCGAGAACTTGCCAGCCTACGTCACGTCTTGCGTCCGACGTTGCCAGGTCTGGCGAAAATCAGCCTTGCAAACATTGTCGTCGACTGGGGGCCATCATTATTCACGCAAATTCTCGAGAATTTCCTATAATGCCATATAAAAAAAGAACTTTATCAATACTTAATGTAGGTACCTAGGACCTGCCATTTTTATTTATAATTATTTTTTTTTAATGCTTATTTTTTAAATTTTAATAAGTGCCTTAATGTCGTTAAGTTTAATGACAAGATATATTTAGTTCCTTATGGTACGGTATAACTCTCACGGCACGGCTAAGATTGATGAAAATAAATTTGGGACTTTTGTATCCATCCGCAGAATTTAAGTGTTTGGATGTGACAACACTGCTTGAATTCGTTACGAAATAGCAGCGAGTAAGGGCGGACGTGACTGTGTTTTTATTGTTTTGAGTTTTGTTGAATTGCGTGAATAATTCTCAATATAAGGTAAGAATATCTGTTTTTTAGTTTTGATCCCAATTTTTTTAAACATAATGCCCTGGTTCATAAATTAACGAAGGAATTGTGGGCCATTTTGCTGGACAAACCGTTGAACAAATGATTAGGTTATTATTGAGGTTATTATATGGTTTTTATAGGGTCTAGGTATTTTTTAGTATAAAAGCCTTTAGAATCCTACTTTTGGTGGATATATTTATCTCGATATCGATATCCGGTATTATAGGTACGACGATACTAACTAATTCTTATGTTTTTAATTGAATAAACGTTTAATATACCTAAAATATCTACTGGTTATACCTACCACGCCATTTTGATAAAGGGAAAATAATAGTTGAATAAACGTTTAATATTTATTTTGTCTAATAAATAGGTATTGTGCGTATAATATCTAAAAATGCTTACTTCCGAAACTGGCTGAAATTTAATTTAATTTTTAGTTCTGGTTAAAATGGAAGTTGTTGTCGAATAGAAAATAAAAAATTAGTACAGGCGGGACTTGCAAGTCGTTTTTCATATCAATTTTATATCTAAAACAGTACAACAGTGATAAATCCATATAAAGATATATAAACAATTCAGATTCATTATCCCACCATACTATCTTTTCCTTTCCCAAACCATACTGTAGTTGGTTATTAATTAAAGCTGTTTTCAACGATTGAACCTTTTTTAGACAACCCGTCTAGCCTCCATTGGAGGAACCACTGTAAGAGCTTGTGTAATGAATATGATGAAATATCTCATAACTAATAAATTGGGTATGGCATTTAATTGAGCCGGTAGTGCCCCGAAATCTGCTAATCAACATAAGAAATACCCATTCAAAGAAACAAATGCATACAAAGCAATTAATGGTAAGTCATAAATTATACTTTACTTCTATAATTAACATGAATCTAATCAATTTGTCCCTTATGAATTTGACAAAAATTACAGTGTATGATAACTTTTTTAGCAGGCTCTGTTGTAGTATAAAAATATCGATATATCGAATTTTTGCCTAGCCCTAGTGTTAACTGTATAACATAATTATACTTGCAGAATTAACGTTTATCGTGTGTTGCTTGGGATTCTTCTTTAAATTTATTTTATACTGACATTACCAAGACGTAAAATCAAATTGACTTCACTTCTCCACTAACGCAAACGCTTTAAATTGAAAGATTGTGTTTAAACAATGGGTTTACTTACTTGTGAAAAACGGGAGTGATGACTGTAAAATCCGGCAAGTGCGACCCACCAGCCGCCGGGTGATTAGAAAGGATAACGTCCCCTGGGAAGAATTCTTTCCTTGTTTTTATTTGATATTGGACCGCCTCCTGCATGGCTCCCAAGTGGACTGGTATGTGGGGAGCATTAGATACCAATCCGCCGTCAGCGCCGAACAAAGCACAAGAAAAATCCAGACGTTCTTTTATATTAGTGGAAATGGATGTTCTCTGGAGTATTCTGGAAGATTCGATGAAATTAGTGTGTTTAAAATATGGCAACAGAAATTTATATTAAAGTACTTAGTAATAGTTTTTACAAAGAAGGTTTTATTTTGTCAACTTTGCACATACACACACGGTCTTATTATACAGGGTGTTTCAATAAAAACTCCCAGGCCAATTATTTCGAAAACTAAGAGTCACATGTTTTATTTTTATTTTTTTTTTGTTCTCAGAGTGATTGCAATAGTGTTGATATAGTTTTAAATTTGGGTGGTTATATCAATAATCTCCACTACTATGAAAAACGGCTTAAGAGTTGGTCACCTAAATGTCAGGTCGCTTTATACAGGGTTTAACAAGTTAGTCAATTTAATTGAAAAACAAAAGCTTGATGTACTTGCAGTCTCTGAGACCTGGCTCTCTCATGAGACATGATGCTTTTCTTATTGATGGATATAGGCTTTTTCGAAGGGATCGTCTGACAAGGGGTGGAGGAGTCGCCGTTTATGTTAGTACACATTTAAAGTCTAAGATTATTCATGCGGACTGCGCGCAGAGCGACATTGAGCAATTATGGGTGCAATTTAGGGTGAATGGTAAGAATTTCGCTGTCTCTGTGTTTTATAGGCCACCAACGTCTAATGTTAAGTCTGGCCTGGACCAGCTTGATAGTGTGTTATCTCTTGTGATTCCGTCTGTGGATTGTGTTGTTTGTTTGGGTGATATTAATGTCAATCTTCTAAACATTGATAATCCTGTCACACATTGCTTCGAAACCTATGACTTTTCCCAGGTGGTTGATGAGCCAACGAGAATATCGGGTAGTACCGCAACACTTTTAGATCCTATATTTGTTTCTGATCGGGAGCTCGTAAAAAGTTCACAGGTTCTTGATGCGGATGGCATATCAGATCACAGAATGGTCACTTGTGAGCTCAATGTTAAATTGGTTAAATTCAAACCTAAAATTGTTACATATAGGGATTTTAAGAATTTTAATAATGAATTGTTTTATGAGGAACTGGCTTTACTACCATTTAATAACATGTTATATATGCCTAACATAGAGCAAAAGATTCAGTATTTTAATGAACTAATCACACATATTTTCGATCGACATGCTCCGCTGAGAACAGTTCGCGTTACAAGACCCAAGGCTCCTTTGTTGACTGTGGACATTGGTATATTAATGAGAAGTCGAGATAATGCGCTGACTACTTATAAAAGAACTAAATCAAAAGAGGACTGGGATCAATATAAGGTATTGCGAAATTCGACACTAAGTCTTATTCGCCGGCGCAAAAAGGCTTTTATTGGTACTGTGGCTGATGGGGGTGATGCCCGAAAAACGTGGAAAACGCTAGCGGATCTTAATGTTAAAAATTCCAACAAACAAGATATACCTCGACATTTAGCGGATGTAAATACAATAAATCAATATTTTGCTTCGGTTTTCAAAGAAGGTAGATGCGATGAAATGATGCAAAGATATCAGAGCTTGGAACAGTTTTCTGATAATAGATTTAACTTTGCCCCCGCGACTATTGATGAAATTAACCGGGCTTTACAAAGCATCAAGTCAAATGCATTTGGATCTGATCGCATAACACGGTCAATGCTTCATTATTGCTCGCCATTTATTACTCCCTACGTCACTCACCTAGTCAATGTTTGCCTAGAACGCGGTTACTTTCCAGAAGCATGGAAAACATCGATCATACAGCCTATACCAAAGGTAACCAATCCCGATTCCTGTGCGGACTTGCGCCCGGTTAGCCTGCTACCGGTTCTGTCCAAGATTCTTGAGAAAATAGCATATACCTACTCAAATGAATAAATTTGTTAATGCAAATAAAATTATTCCTGACTCTCAGTCTGGTTTTCGGAAGAACTACAGTACAGCTACTGCGCTTTCAAGAGTCTTGGACGGGACTGAGGGGGATTTGGACGCGGGCGGGGTGTCTGCATTGGTATTGCTCGATTTCTCGAAGGCCTTTGATACCATCAACCATGACCTTCTGTGTTTGAAACTTAAATATTATGGACTTGAACAGTCATCTGTAGACTTTATATCATCCTATTTGAGGAATAGATATCAAATGGTCGTTTTAAATGGCGAAACTTCATTGTTGCTGCCTGTGGTGTCGGGTGTACCTCAGGGTTCAATCTTGGGACCCCTGTTGTTTATAATATATACGGCGGATATAATAAATAATATAAAGGACTGTTCGCACCAGATTTATGCTGATGATATTCAACTAAGTTATGGTTTTCTCCCCAATGAGCACCATGTGGGTGAATTTGTGATTAACAGAGAGCTCAACAGCATTTCTGAGTACTCAAGAAAGCACAACTTGATTCTAAATCCGAGCAAATCGGTGGTTGTGTTTTTTGGAGATCGAAAGATACCTGGCATCGACAAGGTGGTACAGTTGCAAATAGATGGCATTCCATTGCCAGTGCGTACCGTGACAAAGTCCCTAGGCATTTTGGTTGACTCTAATTTAAAGTTTGTTGATCAGGTCAATAAGACTGTTCAAAGAGCATTCCATAGGTTGAAGGTATTATACGCTAACAGACATATGTTGTCAAAAAGTCTTCGACGTTTGTTGTGCGAGTCATTAACTTTTAAAAAAAAATGTCTTTATTCCAAACTAACTTCTACAGTTCATTACATGGAAAGTGACAATATAATATAGAAAATAATAACCATAAAAAAAATAACAATAAAAAAAAATGGAAGTTAATCCAATTTAATTCATTATTAAAATCAATTAAAAAAAAAATAGTATAAATAATTTAATTTAGTAAATATCTCTTTAATTGTTTTTTAAAAATTGCCAATTTTTTAATTTTTCTAATATTTTTTGGAAGATTGTTATATTTTATTATTCCGTCATATAAAAGCGATTTTTTTCCAAAATTACTTTTTACTGGTATAGTTTGATAATTTATACAATGTCTTGTGTTATGATCATGTAATGTTTTATTTTCCTGAAGTGTTATGTTTGATTTTTTTTCTTTTAAAATAATAGAGTGAATTAGAATACAAATTTTTAATTTATAAATGTTTTGAACGTGTAAATACCCTTTCGGTCTATATAAATGAACAGTTGGTTCTAAATGTGGTAATTTGTGTATACATTTAATAACTTTATTTTGCAATTTTTGTAATGGTTTTAAGTTTGATAAACAAGCAGATCCCCATGCAGAAGTTAAGTATTGTAATTTTGAATATATTAATGAAAAATATATATTTTTTAAATATTTCAAAGGAATAAAATATCTAGCTCTGTACAAAACAGATACCAAAGGAGATATCGAGTTGATAATATACTGGATATGGCATTTCCAATTTAAATTTTCATCTAAAACTAATCCTAAAAATTTTGTCGTTTTTGAATATTGAATATTTTCATTATTAAATGTTAAGGGGTTAATGATGGAATTTATTTTATTTTTAGTTATAAACATAAAAGAAGATTTTCTAAAATTTAACGTAAGTTTATTTGATTGAAGCCAAGAAAGAAGTATTTTTAAATCATTATTAATATCAAAATACATTTCTGCAAGAGTTTCAGCAAAATAAATAATTGTCGTATCATCTGCAAATAGCTTTATATTGCCCTTTAAGTTCAATTTGGAAACGGAATTAATGTAAATTAAGAATAATAACGGACCTAATATTGATCCTTGTGGAACTCCACATATTATTTCTTTTTCCGAACTTTTTCTTTCCCCAATTTGAACAAATTGTTTACGATAGCTTAAATAACTTTGAAGTAGTTTGTGTGTATTTCCCCTTATCCCAATACTGTATAATTTTCTTAATAAAATATTGTGGTTTACGGTGTCAAAAGCCTTACACAGATCTAAGGATAGTAAACAGCATTTTTTACTGCTGTCAACATTAGCTTGAATAGTATTGTCATATTTTAATTATTGTTCCTTTGTTTATGGCCCTTTTCTTACGTGTCTTGAGAAAAGAAAAATTCAGAGAGTGCAAAATTCATGTTGTCGCTTTGTCTGTTCGCTTCGAAGGTACGATCGAATATCAGATTCCCTTCTTGAGCTTAAATGGCTAAACATGAACAATAGAAGGCACCTTCACTTTGCTGTTTTTGTTCACAAGATAGTAATTACGGGATCTCCTTCTTACCTCAATGACAGATTGATCCCAAGAACTCGAATACATCAGCGAGACACCCGTTTTAAATCACTTTTTGGTATTCCAAAGCATTCAACAGCATCATTTCAGAGGTCTTTCAGTTACCAAGCGCCACACTTTTATAATAAATTGGATGACGACCTAAAGGTGTTGCAACCTATAGCATTTAAAGTTCATTACAAACGAATACTGTTGGCGTTGTAACACTTTTTTGTAGAAAAAGAAAATTACCATAGCGTTCGGCAGCTTTTCATCTGGAGAGCGTCGTGGGTTTTGCTGAAGTAAACTTATAATAATAATTATTGACAAATATTCTGATAAATAAAAAAAGCCTGGGCACCACGTAATTTAAACTGACGGAATTAAATAATCTGGGGAAAAATTACGAAACCCAAATTATAACAACGGGTCTTAATTACCTTAGCTAGTCCATATTGACCATGAGTAACTGAAAAGAGTTAAATAAATTCTTGTATGAGAGTAAGCTAGGTGAACATAAACAAGGTGATTACCTATTAATTAAGTTTTATTAATAAGATGAATCTTTGTACATTTATACAGTGGGTAGTCCTATTTTTGGTTACTTCATAATTATGTGATTATAAAAAAAGATATTATGATTAAAAATTGAAATGATGAAACGAGGTAATCCAGGTATATTGATTAATATAATTAATGTGACTGAAGTTGAACCTCTTAATACCTGAGGTATTAATATGAAATAAAATGAAATGTTTAAATTTTAGCTATTTTCTCACCATCGAGAAAACAGTAGGTATATACCCCATAGTCGACTATAGTTCACAATTATAATTTAAGTAAATCGGAGATTTACCGGTTATTATTTAAATATTAAACCACAAAATAATATATATCAATACGCATTTTAAGATAACAGCAATTTAAGTTTTGTTTATGAGAAACTGATAGCTAATAATTGAATTAATTGGTTATGTAACCATAAAATAATAATAAAAAAATCTGGCCTTAAGTTGTCCTAGAAGAAATCCATACGAGATACCATGTTCTCCTTTTGGATACCTCTCTCTAACTTCTGCTACAAAAAACTACAGAGTGGTGGCTTGTAGTGGTCTTAGGGACTTCTATTGGTTGATGCGTATAATGAAGAACATGTCAAATAAAACTCGTGGAGCAACAGGTTGTTAACCCTAACTTAGAGCCCTGCAAAGATTGGAGAAAACCACAGATTAACATCCAGATTATGGATAAAATTAGCGGCTTGCTCTATTTTTTTATTTTAAAATTTATATAGAGAAGGACAAAAAAATAAACTTGTGAAAATTCACTCACCTTTTATAAAGGGTTCTATACTTGAAACAAAAAGTGTGATTCCGGAGCACCTGGATAGCCTGGAAGATACCAGGGTTGTGAAGAACAGCCAACCATCTACCCGTGACACTAACAACACATGCTGTGGTTGAAGAAATTGCACATAAAATCACCCGATTGGGTTTCTGGGAAGTAATTTCCCGTTTTCTTCACATTAGCATGGAAAAATGCCTCGTGCTAATCTATAGTTCACACCGGAATGGTGGGCGGAAAAAGTGTCCCTTTTTAACATCGTAGTGGGGACCGGAAATTCCAACGATTCCCACTTACATTTGATTGGTGCAAATTTGGCGATAAGCCTTGTGTATTAAAATATTTAAAGAAAAATCGACAATAAATATGGCAACGTTGAAAGGTAGAGTCAACCTACAAGCAAATCGTGGTTCAGATTTTGGAAATTCTTGACACTCAGGCGATTTTAAATTGAAACAAACTATCGCCCTTTGATTTCAAGCAACCAACAATTCATATAAGATAACCACCTTAACCCTGCGCAGTTTAAAGATTGAAAAATCATATACAATGCCCAACCAAACAATAAGGAATTGTTGTTAGAAAAACTTGAATGCTACACCATCCTCCTTCAACCAAAAAAAAAAATATTTTCTTTTAAATATTTTTTTTTTTTTTTTTTTTTTTTTTTAAGTCTTAAAATTAACTTATTCGAAGATACCGTAACTTAAACTATCTATAATTTTCTATTGAAACTGATTAGTCTGGTATCTGCGCGTACCGAGCGGCTTGAAAGCTACAAAATTGGGTAGGTCAATTCCGGGAATGTCTTATTTGGTAGGGACTTGACAAAGTCAGTCCTGTCATAATTGGTGGGGGACTCCTAATAGCTCAATGGAAAAGAATTAAAAAAAAACAAAAAGGAAGAAACATGCTAGTTTCTAATAACGACTTAAATTTATACCCTAAAAAGAAATGTCTTACAACTATGTGATCACATTTAATCCGACGCGTCGATCAACTGCTAACGAAAGCTTATAAAAAGTCTAACTAAACCCAAACAAAGATAACATTCATAAATGAATGAAATACTAAATAAGTGACTAAGCATAACCTAAAATCCAGAATTCGTATACGTAAATATATTTCCTGACTAACTAGTAGTCGCCTAGACGTTGTCATATAGACATTTCGCCTTTAAACTAAAATTTCTTAAGCGAAATTTTCAAAACCAAAATCAACAAAAAAACATTATCCTACTGAAACATCAGAATTGGAACCATAGTAAGGTTTCATATCTTTGACATGCCAATTGCCAGCAAATGAGCCATCCATATTTATTAAAGAATATACTAAACGCGATACTTTTTTATCTACTTTACTAAGAATATATTTTGGTGCCAATTTTGCCGCAAATCCCGTAATCGCATCCGATAGAACTTTATTTCTACGCCAGACCTTCTCACCGATCTTAAAGAATATATCTCGTCTGCGCAAGTCATAATGTGATTTATAACGTTGATGCGCTAAATTTAGTTTATTTTGAACGTCTTGATAGATATGTTTTATATCCGATATATCATTAAGATAGTGATTTCGGTCGTCAGGAAGTAGTTCGATTCCCTTGGTTTCATAAACCCTACCATAATAATCACCTGACATGGGAATATACCTACCGAAATTAATCAAGGATGGGGAAAAGTGATGAACCTCATGTTTTGCCGTATTGATTGCCTGCTGTATTTTAGGTAACTCTACATCCCAGTCTTTATGTTCCTTGATGTAGCTTCGTATTGCGGTGCCTACTGTTTTATTTGTTCTCTCTACGAAATTACATTGGGCCGAATATCGCGGAGTAAACCATATCTTTACCTTATACAAATCTGTTAATTTTTTCATTGTTTTACCCGCAAACTGGCTCCCATTATCACAAATTATTATTTGAGGTACGCCATAAACAAGAAATACAGAATTTTCCAAAAATTTTACTATATTTGGAGAAGTGGCAGCCTTCATAGGACATAAGAGAGAATATTTTGAAAACCAACAAGTAACAACCAATAGGTATGCATTTCTATTCTTTGAACGTGGTAAAGGTCCCATTAAATCAACAGCTATAATTTGAAATGGATACTGAACTTGTTTTTGAACTCCCATTTTCCCTAACGGTTGAGAATTTGACATTTTCTGAGCCTGACATATTTTACAACATTTGACATATTTTAAAATGTCATTTCTCATTTTTGGCCAATAAAAACTTTCTTGAACTCTTGCAAGAGTCTTAAAGAAACCGAAATGTGAACTTAAAGGAGGGTCATGACAAGAATTTATTACTAGTGTACGAGATTCTTTAGGTACGACCTCCTTCCATTCTTGGATATTACTGTTAATTGGTAACGTAGAGGGAATATACTTAAACAAGCGATTATTTTTAACTTGGAACTGGGGATAAGAATCAGGATCATTAGTGACCTTCAATCGTAGGTCCAAATACCAAGGATCAACAATTTTTTCGGGGATTTCTATAGAAAATATACTCTTAATATCATTTTCAGGTATTGGTGCGGGAATTCTCGAAAGTGCGTCTGGGACAGCATTAGCCTTTGATGTACCCTTTCTATGAATTAATTCGAAACTATACTGCCTTAATTTAACAGACCATCTCGCCAATCGACCAGATGGGTCCTTAAGGTTATTGAGCCAAAGAAGACTATAATGGTCAGTTATGACACGAAATTCGGTACCCTCGACATACATACGAAATTTTTCCAATGAAAAAATCAAAGCCAAAAGTTCACGTTCCGTAACAGTATAGTTACGTTCTGCTCGTGACAGGGATCGAGAACAATACGCAATCACTCGCTCCTCTCCATTTACCTCTTGTGTGAGTACGCCTCCGACTCCTACGTTGCTAGCATCACATTGAATAGTGAACTTCTCATTAAAATCTGGAGAACGTAAAATTGGGGCTGAAACTAAGGCACCTTTTATATTAATAAAAGCTTCTTCTGCATTGGGATTCCAAAATATAGACTGCTTCTTTTTCTTACCCTTAAGCAAATCATTGATAGGAGCTACTAGAGATGAAAAGTTATTGATAAACCGTCTATACCAACTACAAAGACCTATAAACCTTTTTACTTCCGTTACGTTGGTTGGTCTGGGGTAATTAACCATAGTTTCCATTTTACTTGGATCTGTTCGCAGACCTTGCTTCCCATCAATTATATAACCTAGATATTTAAGACTTGTCTTAAAAAAATGACATTTTTCAAGGTTAATAGTCAAATTGGCTCCTTTTAAAATGTCCCTGACTTCACACAATAAGTTAATATGCTCCTCAAAGGTAGGAGAAAGAATAATAATATCGTCTAGATAAGCAAAAATATATGGCTCATACTTGGGTCCAAATAAAGCATCTACTAATCGTTGCTGCGTCTGCGCGCTATTACAAAGTCCAAAGGGCACTACGCGAAATTGGAACAGCCCTCTAGAAGGTATTGTAAACGCAGTTTTCTCACGAGAACCTGGATCCAAGGGTATTTGCCAAAAAGCTCGACGAAGATCTATACTGGAGATGAACCTAGCAGATTTTAAGGAACTTAATATTCTATCCACCCTGGGGAGGGGGTAGCTATCATGCTTCGTGACTTCGTTAATTTTTCTGTCATCATAGCAAAATCTATATTCGCCATTTGATTTTTTGACCAATAAAACTGGACTATTCCAAGGACTTTGTGACGGCTCAACCACATTAAGTTTAAGCATCTCATCCAACTCGGAATTTAAAATTTTTAACATATAAGGACTCATTAAATATTGTCTTTGCTTAAAAGGCTTCGTATCTCCCGTATCAATGGTCATAGTAATTTTATCTGTAAGCCCTAACCTATCTTTATTACTTAATGATTGAAATAAACTAATTACTTTTTGAGCTTTCTTTCTCTGACTATCAGATAAATCATCCAAAGAACATAACCCTAATGATAAAATACGTACTGGACTATTAGTTGTTGCAATATTACTGTCAGCTAATTCGCTTTGCACATTCCATGTATTATTCTTAAAATCTATTTTAATTTGAAATCTTTCACAAAAATCACTACCGAAAATAAAGGAATGCGAAACCGACGGAACTACCAAAGCGGGTAATACTTGGACACTATTACCTATATTAAGCGGTAAATTTACAAAACCTTTCACATTTTGAGCTGTACTATCAGCGGTATGAATACAAGTAGTCTGCGACTTCATAACTTTTAAATTTAAATTCTTAATAATATCCAAACCATTTTTTCCTATTACCGAAATATTAGCACCACTATCTAACAAAGCTGTTATTTGTTGATCGTATAACTTTACGGAAATATAGGGTCTATTATCATGAGTTTTACTAACAAAAACTGGAGCTATACTATTATCAAAGCTTTCTTTTTCATTAACGGCTTTATTTACAATATTAAAATTTTTAAGAGAAACGTCGTTGGTACTATAACTTAGAGGCGGCCGTGCACCAACTACACGTGCCTCTATTGTTCGTTTCCCGAACATTGCTTACAAGTCTTTACAGTTACATTCGGAGTGCCACATTTAAAACAAAATTTCTTTTTAATTTTAGCCTTACAGTCTTTAAAAATATGGTTTGGGGCATCACATTTCCAACAAACGAATTTTTTTTCCATACTTTCCCGATTTGCAGTGATACTTTGTTCTTCGCGATTTGTGTTCGTATCCTTTTTATTAAATTTATTATAATTATTGTTTTGTTTCGGATATTTATAACTATTATTTCTATGAAATGTTTTATTTTTAGAAAAAGGTCTAGGATTATTTCCAGAGTTATTAAACTCTCCGTTATCTAAACTTGAAACATTGCGAAAAGAAGAAGACGAGGAACTTGACGCTAAACCTAAAATGTCTGCTTCTTCTAAACGTTTCGTTAACTTATTCAGTTCCGCTACCGTAACTATTTCTTGTAGAGCTAATCTCTGTTGGTATTCTTTCTGTAAACCACGCCTAATATATTTTACCTTTGTCACATCAGGTGGTAGCCTAGATAAACGACTAAACAAGCCTTCCATAACTGCGATATAAAGAACTATAGGTTCGTGTCTAGATTGTTTGCGCGACCTAATCTCATTCCAAATATCATCATCAAGATCTGAATCTAAAAAATCAGTTTTTAATTTTTGCACTAAGGAGTCCCAATCATCAACAGATGATTTTACATGCCGAAGCCAGAAAATGGCTTTACCAGAAAATAAATCGCTAGCTGATTCAAAAAGTTCCACTTTAGTAATATGACGAGCATGCGCTATTTCCTCAACGCGTTCAATAAACGTCAAAACATGTTTCGGTTCACCATCAAATGTAATACCTAAGGTATGTACAGGAGTGTTCCGAAAAAAATTACCTGAATGCATAGCGCTTAAATTTTGGGCATTCGGTTGTGCGGCCGATAGTGGAGGACTAGAAAGTGAAATTGTTACAGGTTGTGGGTCTTTAACCTTGTCATGCAGGTCGGCATCTAAGTACATAACCGAAGCATACGCCTCATTTTTAAATTTTTGCTTTTCAGTAAATTGATCGTCAGTTTCTAATAATGGAAGTCTTAGAATGCGTTTTGTTAAATGTAAAATACGCGCTCTAGCCCTAAGATATACCGAATCAGTTGACGGACCTTCAAAATCTACTATAAGTTGCTTAATAGACTCAATCGTCTCTCCTATTTCCTTTTTTTCTAAGTCATAGTTAAAGAAATAATCTACCAGCTTTAAAACATCCGCCTTACTTTGGCGTTCTTTATCTAGTAACCGGCTTAAAATCTTGCGTTTATCATTAACGTTTTTATCGGTAACTATTGATCGTATACGTAATTCATAATTTAATTCGTCTTTAAGAAGAAGGTTTGGCTTAAAATAGTCTTCCATAATGAAATTATAATTTTTATCAAAGTACCTAAAAGATAATTATTTGAACGTGGCAACGTCGCAAATATTGACTTTTAATTTAAATTTCCGTGCAAAATCTTTTCACGGAATGGATGGTCATTTACTTACTTTATAAAAAAAACGACTCTTTAAATTCATTTGCTATCGAAATATAAAATATAGAAACACCTAATTTTTTTTTTATTAGCACTGGCAACGTCAAAGACAACCAAAAACTTGCATAGTAGCCTCACTAAAAATGCACTCCAATAATTATAATCGAATACAATAGAAATAACCAAAATATTCTCTTTAAAAATAGCATTAAAGTACCAGTATGTTTATATTATATTGGGATAAAAAAAACTATACCTTTCAGGGATTAACACCTGTGGATTTTATCTGCCATCCTGCGATGCTGAAATTAATTAAGTACAAAAAAATCTCTGTTGCTTCGAGGACAAAATCGAAAACAATGCTCAACAAAATTGGATAATTTAAAGTTCAGATTGTAACCAAAAATATTTCTGAAAATTTCAAAAATCTGCAACAAAACACCTGCTTACTCATTAATTATTTACTTATCAGAATAAGAGATTAATTACTGGAAAAATTATGTGCTTAAATAAATTTAAAAAAAAACTCTTTTATAACAATAATCATTATTTATAAAACAGAAATAGAAATATTTTTTCGTGGCCTCACGTTGGCACGCTATTTTTTATGTGTAACACTTTTTTGTAGAAAAAGAAAATTACCATAGCGTTCGGCAGCTTTTCATCTGGAGAGCGTCGTGGGTTTTGCTGAAGTAAACTTATAATAATAATTATTGACAAATATTCTGATAAATAAAAAAAGCCTGGGCACCACGTAATTTAAACTGACGGAATTAAATAATCTGGGGAAAAATTACGAAACCCAAATTATAACAACGGGTCTTAATTACCTTAGCTAGTCCATATTGACCATGAGTAACTGAAAAGAGTTAAATAAATTCTTGTATGAGAGTAAGCTAGGTGAACATAAACAAGGTGATTACCTATTAATTAAGTTTTATTAATAAGATGAATCTTTGTACATTTATACAGTGGGTAGTCCTATTTTTGGTTACTTCATAATTATGTGATTATAAAAAAAGATATTATGATTAAAAATTGAAATGATGAAATGAGGTAATCCAGGTATATTGATTAATATAATTAATGTGACTGAAGTTGAACCTCTTAATACCTGAGGTATTAATATGAAATAAAATGAAATGTTTAAATTTTAGCTATTTTCTCACCATCGAGAAAACAGTAGGTATATACCCCATAGTCGACTATAGTTCACAATTATAATTTAAGTAAATCGGAGATTTACCGGTTATTATTTAAATATTAAACCACAAAATAATATATATCAATACGCATTTTAAGATAACAGCAATTTAAGTTTTGTTTATGAGAAACTGATAGCTAATAATTGAATTAATTGGTTATGTAACCATAAAATAATAATAAAAAAATCTGGCCTTAAGTTGTCCTAGAAGAAATCCATACGAGATACCATGTTCTCCTTTTGGATACCTCTCTCTAACTTCTGCTACAAAAAACTACAGAGTGGTGGCTTGTAGTGGTCTTAGGGACTTCTATTGGTTGATGCGTATAATGAAGAACATGTCAAATAAAACTCGTGGAGCAACAGGTTGTTAACCCTAACTTAGAGCCCTGCAAAGATTGGAGAAAACCACAGATTAACATCCAGATTATGGATAAAATTAGCGGCTTGCTCTATTTTTTTATTTTAAAATTTATATAGAGAAGGACAAAAAAATAAACTTGTGAAAATTCACTCACCTTTTATAAAGGGTTCTATACTTGAAACAAAAAGTGTGATTCCGGAGCACCTGGATAGCCTGGAAGATACCAGGGTTGTGAAGAACAGCCAACCATCTACCCGTGACACTAACAACACATGCTGTGGTTGAAGAAATTGCACATAAAATCACCCGATTGGGTTTCTGGGAAGTAATTTCCCGTTTTCTTCACATTAGCATGGAAAAATGCCTCGTGCTAATCTATAGTTCACACCGGAATGGTGGGCGGAAAAAGTGTCCCTTTTTAACATCGTAGTGGGGACCGGAAATTCCAACGATTCCCACTTACATTTGATTGGTGCAAATTTGGCGATAAGCCTTGTGTATTAAAATATTTAAAGAAAAATCGACAATAAATATGGCAACGTTGAAAGGTAGAGTCAACCTACAAGCAAATCGTGGTTCAGATTTTGGAAATTCTTGACACTCAGGCGATTTTAAATTGAAACAAACTATCGCCCTTTGATTTCAAGCAACCAACAATTCATATAAGATAACCACCTTAACCCTGCGCAGTTTAAAGATTGAAAAATCATATACAATGCCCAACCAAACAATAAGGAATTGTTGTTAGAAAAACTTGAATGCTACAGCGTCACAGTTGCCTAGCATATTGTAATCAAAATCTTTCTTATCTTTTTTAAAGTTTTGTTTTATGTTTTATGTCAAGTATAGGTGCCTGTCTAGTTTTAATTGGTATTATATATAATGTTTTCCTTCTTTTACCCGTTGTTACCATGGTTATGGATATGTTAAATTTATTTATTTAGTTACTTATCCTTTTTACTGTACATAGACATACGGGGTTAGGTGCAAGAATAGCTACCGCAGCTAAATCTCGCCCTGTGATGGCTGTATATTTTGTTTATAGATAAAAAAAAACTGTAATCAATAATGAATAAAAGACGTTTATTATTATTATTATTATTATTATTATGTAAATGCCAGTTTTTAACCTCTATGATTGGCTTTACAACTGCGTAAAAAAAGTGTTTGAATAATGCAAGAGGTAGGTGGCGCCACGGTGCAAAGAATTTTTTCGATGACAGAAACTTTTAAATTTTAAATTTAAAGATAATTAATTTTTGATCAAATTATGTCCCATAACAATTTTTGATAAATCCAACATGAATGGAGATATTTGGGTTTAAGTTATTTTAAAAATAATTTTAACGAGTATTTTAATTATAAATACTTTTAATATCCTTTAGTAGATTTTAATTTAATTTTGATAATGATAATTTTAGTGACAAAACGCTCGTGTAGCGCTAAATTATTACGTCCGGTGACGTCTCAGGGGGCGCCTTAACAAATAATATTGGCAAAAAATAAGACGCCACTGAGTTTTTGGTAATTTTTATATTTTTTTCGGATTAAGCAACTAAAACTATCCTTTTCTTGTATGTTAAATTGTTTTCTTATCTTGCTTGGTTTTCGAGAAATGAAAATAAAAACAATTTTATTGCATATCTCTGGAAAACAAAATCATTAAATAATTAATACGTTGTAATTTTTGTTGTTTACTGAATAGCATTTAAACAATAAAGCATTATAAAATTCAATTAAAAGATGTTTTCAATTTTTTGAAAGAACTCATGAGAAATTATACAAAATTATTAATGAAAATTAGAACAATACTAAAAACTATTTAATGGCGTCGAATGAGGTGTTCAAAATTATTGCCGTTTTCATATAGACACATAGCAAATCGATATAATAATTCGGTTCTGCAAACTCTCAATAGTGTATTTCGATTAATAGCAAAAGATACAACGTATTAAATATTTATTAGATATGCAATAAAATTGTTTTTATTTTTATTTCTCGAAAAACAAGCAAGATAAGAAAACAATTATAACAGACAAGAAAAGGATATTTTTAGTTGCTTAATCAGAAAAAAATATAAAAGTTACCAAAAACTCAGTGGCGTCTTATTTTTGCCAATATTATCTGTTGAGACGTCACTAGACGTAATAATTTAGCGCTACACGAGCATTTTATCACTAAAATTATCATTACCAAAATTAAATTAAAATCTGCTAAAGGATATTAAAACTATTTAAAATTAAAATCTGCTACAGGATATTAAAAATATTTATAATTAAAATAAGTACTCGTTAAAATTATTTTTAAAAAAAACTTAACCCCAAATATCTCTTTTCATGTTGGATTTATCAAAATTAACACAATACTTCTTTAAACTCATGATCTTTAAATTATTTATAACAAAAATAATAGAGAGTGGCTGCATTAATGAAACAACTTGCAGTAAAATTGTAAGTGGGCTGTGAAACAAAAAATGCAAGAAGGCTTTAATCTAAAATATGAAATAGTAGGTGTCAAGTTTAAATGGGTTAAATTTTGATTTATTTCCATTTTAAGCACGTCATACGCCTCTCTTTTTTGACTATTTGGAGATACGACGCCTATGATTAGGAGTTTAATGCTTTTTTATGTTAAAGTTGCTTTATTTATATTACTATCATCTTAAAAAATTAAAACAATAGGGGAAGGTGGGGCACACAAAAAAACATTTTGATTAATAATTTTTTTATTTGTCAAATTAAAATAACAATTTAATTTTGCTTAGGTTTGGTGATGTTTAGCAACTGATTTTCGGAGTGTCTGTTGCCCTAAATATATAGGTTTTTTATAACAAAATAATTATCTCTACACGTGTCGAATGTAACACTGTACCCCACTAGCGGGGCACTCTGTTACACAAGGGGGGAACAATGTTAACGTTTCAAATAAATTTAGATTACCTTTACTAATAGTGCTCTTTTTATTCAGAACATTTACAAATACAAAAAAATAACAGGTAAAAAAATAAACATCAGTCTAAACAATAAAAAACAAGTCAAAACTCAGACAGAATCTCAAAATGTAATGATTTAAAAAATAAAAACTCAAATGTTTCAATTTAGAATATTTAAATTAGTATCAAATAACAAAGAAGTGTACACATTAAACGCTATTTTAATTCATTATAGTATATGTGCAAATCAACAGAAAAAATTAACATTTCTGATCTTTTATTATTGTTTTACATGTAACACTGTTTCCCCAGTATAGTGTGTACTCTGTGCCCCAATCGCATTTTTACCAAAAATATGTTAGTTTTAGGAAACTAAATTTTTTTAGGTTATGTTTTACATGGCATGCTAATCTACAAGCATGTTCCTTCAACATGATACAATAAAGTTTACGATATATTATTGTCAAGAAACACAAGACAATTGTAAAACTGTATAAAATATTTACTTTTTGACTAAAAATATATAAAAAACTTCGTTCGGAAAATTGAAGGTAATAGTCTTAACTGGAAGTGGCAATCATTCCAGCGCCGTGTTGCTTCGCGTAAGTTTATAATTCCGAATATAACACTGTACCCCGTGTAACACTGTGCCCGTCCTTCCCCTACCCTACGCATTTTAATTATTTGGCTGACGACGCCTATAGTTAGGAGTTTAATATTTTTTATGTCATTAAATTAACCTGAGAAACAATATACAATATAAAACTAAACCCCGAGAAACTACCCAAATTTAAAAATAAAACGTACAATTTTTATGCTTAAATCAGTCTGATTCGGCGAGACAAGATGATACTGGGCTGGGCAATCAGACCTCATTGCTATAATATTCCTTGATTTTTTTTTAAGCGTGGAAAGTTTATTTAGTGATTTTAGATTAGTTGGTAGACTATTATATAAGGTAGCGGCTGTATATGAGAAAGAACCCTTAAAAGTTGTTGTGGTATACCTTGGGACCAGTGGCGGTTTCTCCTATGAGGCAGGTGAGGCAGTGCCTCACCAATAATTTTGCAAATTAAATAAATTACAAATTTATATTATTTTACTATTTGCATAAATATATATCCATTAGAATTAATGCCGTCAACGCGCTTCGCTAGAAATATCATCTATCATCCATCTCATTTCTGCATGCGGTCATATATGGTAGAAGCCGGTCTCGCGCTTCCTTGTCTTTTACGATCCCTTGCGTGTTTTGTTCTTATATCATCCATCTCATTTCTGCATGCGGTCGTATATGGTTAGAGGCCCGGCCTCCCGCTTCCTTGTCTAGCGTATTAGTGAAAATATCTAATGTGTTGTATGATACCAGTAATAGTCCAGTCGAATCTAGCTTTAAATAGCGCTTAAAAACATTCCTTTGAGGCCAGCCTCAACTCTCTACGTAAATTTAATGCGAACGCGACGGGACTAATCTAATCTATAAAGATGAAGGCCGCGACACGGTTTTTGCAGGAGAAATGCTATTATTAGATTAACAGTAACAGGTTGTCCGTTGAAAGTTTAGAGAGAGTGCATAGTGCATTGTATTTTATTATAGTTTTCGGTAAATACTTTTGTGGTTTTCCGTACTGATTTTTGTTTTGCTTTTTTTCCAACAGTGGGCAGTGATTTTCTAAAATATTAATATTAGGTACATTACTTTTATTACTTATTAGTTTATTTGTTTTGTGCTTATTAGCGAAAAATGGATTCAGCGGGACCTAGCCCAGCGTCACAACTTCCCCAGGTAAATGTAAACATTCGCAATCCTACTTGTGATCTTGTTAAATTTTTAGTAAATGAGCAGAATTTTTCAAGTAATTCCTATGAAGATAAATTGTATATAGTTAAAGAAGTAAAGCGACCTGTTCCAGATTTGAGTTAACGTCTTGTTACTATCGGTGGGGTGGGGAAATCAAATCGGAGCTTTCAAAACACTTGGTACGAAAAGTACGATTGGCTTACTGGTAGTGTAACGTTAAACAAATTATTTTGCTGGCCGTGTATTCTGTTTGCAACAAATAATAGCGACAAAGTTTGGTCAAAATGTGGTTATAGCGATTTCTTGTCTAAACTTTAAAATCTAACCTTGCTAAAAAAAATTTTCAACTGTACCTCACCACTTTCAAATACCACGAGCCGCCCCTGCTTGGGACATGCAAAATGTTTGGATTTCGTCTAAGTCGCCCAAAGACGTCCTCTCCGAAAGTCAACCTACCCCAAGGTAGCTAGGTATATTTGTTTTTATTTACGCATAATTGCTTTGATCAACCGTGTGACCGACTCCGTTTCAGTTTTAAATATACTTATTATGAGTGAATTAGGGTAAGGCGGACTACTCTGATTGAGCGAAATTAATTTCTACCAGATATGTGGATTATTTATGTCACAGTCAAAGTTGCCTGGTAATCCGACATAAAATCTAAATATTTTGATGAGCTAAAAACTTCTTTATTGAATAAGGAGGTACTTACCTTCCCATTTGCTCAGCAATACTCATAAATCTATGACTGAAAATACTTAGTTGTATCGAGTCTAGCTCAGGTCCGATTTCTTTAACTTTACCGGAACCAATAATAATTTTAATATCTCCATATTTGGTGATGACAGCAGTACAATCTGGCTCAACTAATATTGTACTTAATTGATCCATTATAATACAAGGACCTAATAAATGTTAAAAAGTTATAGTAAAGTAGATAGAACGTACAAGCTGTAGGAATCACATCTCCGAAAAGTTGATTCTTACTTTTTTCTAGTCGCATTTCTAATTTTAAATAAGACAGTGGCGTATAGATAAAAACCTGTAGTACTAAACCACTTAAATGAAATTATTTTATTGCCTGCTAAGAACTATTGTTAATCTTCTTCACTTAACAGTAAACCGCCATTGTTATCACTCGTTCTTAAGACAATAATCTACTACAACTTATTAAATAAATTTCATACACCCTAACAGGATAATCAATATTCACAACGAATTATTTTTATAAAATTATGAATACTTTAGTAACAAAAACAAACATAACTGAAAAAGAAATTACTCGATATCACCTCTATTTTTTTTTAACATACAGTGTCATCAAGAAAGTTCGCATCAAATGTGATTTTTTTTTATTATTAGGTATAGGTAAAAATTGAAAAAGCAGTTCGTTTTTGCTTACCTAAAAACCAAAAATGACGTATACTGAAGCAGCTGCACGACTTGCGTTACCTGTCAAATTTGACATTTTTAATAAAATAGGTTCAAAATTGCCCTTATTTATCAAAATATCGAAAAACTTTATTTGAGAAAGTTGTTTATTTAGGCATTTTTAGCCTCTATACGAAATTTTGACAGTCTAATACAATTTTTATTTTTTGCCAGGTTCTTCAAAATTTTGATCAACCCTCGTAGATTAACTTTTATACATCGATGTAAAACCATTTGCCTTTACTTCATTTGTAATCTTAATACAATTTTGTATAAAATTTTTGTTTCCAATTATTTATTTTGCTTCAAAAACTGAAATTGTTATTGATCAGTATGTAATGTTTGATGCAAAGTTTATCTAATTACATCAGTTTTGCCAAAACCGACGTTTCTCATTTTTCTTAAGTTAGTAAACAGATGTACAAAATGAAAATATTAGGAAGCTTTCGTTGAAATTTGACTTAATTAATATTGGATCAAAAAGAATAAATATTAATCGCTCCAAAACATTTTATTCAACAAAAATATAGTTTAATATAATTAATTTAATTTAATATTAATTAAGTAAAATTTCAACGACAGCTTCCTAATATTTTCTTTTTGTACATCTGTTTATTAACTTAAGAAAAATGAGAAACGTCGGTTTTGGCAAAACTGATGTAATTAGATAAACTTTGCATCAAACATTACATACTGATCAATAACAATTTCAGTTTTTGAAGCAAAATAAATAATTGGAAACAAAAATTTGACACAAAATTGCATTAAGATTACAAATAAAGTAGAGGCAAATGGTTTTACATCGAGTTATAAAAGTTAATCTACGAGGGTTGATCAAAGTTTTCAAGAATCTGGAAAAAAATAAAAATTGTATTAGACTGTCAAAATTTCATACAGAGGCTAAAAATGCCTAAATAAACAACTCTCTCGAATAAAGTTTTTCAATATTTTGATAAATAAGGGCATTTTTGAACCTATTTTATTAAAAATGTCAAATTTGACAGGTAACGCAAGTCGTGCAGCTGCTTCAGTATACGTCATTTTTGGTTTTTACGTAAGCAAAAACTAACTGCTTTTTCAATTTGTACCTATACCTAATAATAAAAAAAATCACATTTGATGCGAACACTATGCTTTTATTAAAGAAAATCTTAACCATTGAAAAATATGTGGTTTCAACCTAAACTGTTCTCCAGCTTGAATGACTCTTTATATGAAATGATTCTCGCTCAAAATCGGAACCATCGACACAAAATTTTTCATACACTCCCATACTAAGTAGCCCAAGGGAGTAAAGTCTGGGGAACGAGATGGCCATTTAACAGGAGCATCTTGGCCCCGACCAATCCAGCGATTAGGAATGATTTGGTGTAAATGGGTCCTAACTTTTCTACCTAATGCGAGGGATCACCGATCACCATCTAGTTGAAATTTGTCTTACCACTAGAGGCAAAGCATCAAGGAAATCGAGCAGTGTGTTTTTAAGAAATTCTAAAAATGAATGACCAGTCAAAATTCCTGATAAAATTACTATTATGTGAAGAAGATTAGCGATAGTAAGTTCTTAGTAGGGAAATAAAATAATTTCAATTCACTGGTTTAGTACTACAGGTTTTTATCTGTACGCCACTGTACTTACAATATTTTTGGCTAGTCCCTTGCTTTCGGTATTGTCACCAATTGCAAAGTTTTACTTAATTATATCTTGTATCCATGGTAATGCCACAACGTAATAAAAATAGGGGGGTCAGCGTGTACTTAACCCCCCCTCTATTTTAAATATTTGACAATTGTTTTATATTTTGTTTTTTTTTCAAAAGATGTAACTCTTTATGTTGAAGTAATGTAAAAAAATTTGAGATTTGTATATTATTAAACACTCGAATTATTTTTAAAAAATCAGTTTTTAATTTTAAACTTTGACGCCTTGTATATCGAACATGAGGGTCAAAAATCAAAGTCATATTATTTTTGTTTAAGGAATATATGGTTAACGAATTTACCTCCTTTTTCCGTACACCCTGTATATTTTTGCCTAACGTTAATAAATAAATTTACCTTTTATGGATTGGCCAGCATACAGATCTTTAAGTTGGTAAACGTTAGTTTCATGGAAACCAGTTTCAAAATAAACCTTGGTTACGGTAATAGGATTTGATGATTCTTGCGATGAATTAATTGGTTCTTCCTTGTCTATGTCACTTTTACCAACTCCTCTAACCTAAAATTTTTTATAATAATGTTTATATCAGAAAGAAACCATCACACAAATTTTTAATTGACCCAGATAATTTTTTTTTTTCAATTATTTTTTATCTGTGTTTAAGCCATAGCATTTACCTACATACAAAATAATAAGCTTCCACCGTGTAGATACAGAGTATTAAGAAACTGACTTTCGAATGAAAACAAATTGCAAAAAATTTATATACCGGGTGTCCGCGGAAGGTGGTTCGCCCCTATAATTTTTGAGGCTATGTATACGACATAAAACTGCATTTTTTGACAGCTGACTCAATATTATGAAACTTCCGGTTTAACCAAAACTGACAAAAACTTTCGATTTTTAAATGGGACATTTAGAATATTTTTTTTACTCCATATAGCATTCTAAATATAACGATGTGACACTTGCCACTTTTTGTCACCAAGAAAAAAATTTTCCCAAATTTATTTTTTTATATAAAGGGTCTTTAAATCACTTATTTCAGTTTTTTTATCTTGGAAAAAATACAATTTTACTATTTTCGGTCCAATGCTATCTGCTGTGTAAAATTTAATCTTTAAAGTAATTTTTTTCAGGCAACATGGTGGCTCGTCGGGTTAACAAAAAAGAGGATTTTGTTACGATTATTTTGATACTACACACTAATAGAGGTTTTAGAAAACCTTCCATTAAAAAACTTTAAAAAGTTAACTTGGAATTTTCCTAATATAAAGCATCTTTTGAGAATAAAAAAGGGTTTAAATGTATCAAGTATCCTGTGGCCAACAAAAAATGCTGTATACAATTAATATTAAATTATGAAAATGAAAGAAAAAACTAAAAGTCTTCCTCCACAAAATTTAATAGAACAAAAATTTGTTCAGAGGTTTCTACATGTTTCGAACGTAGAAACATTCATCATCAGGAGACAGAAAAATGTATTGTTTTAGCAGTAGAGAAAATGATAAGTGGTATAAAACCTTAATGGAGCTTTTATGGAATTAAAAATTGGTGTGTCGAAATGACATAATGTAAAAAAAAATAGAAATAAGTTAAAACATACCGAGTATATAAAAAAGTCGGTTAAAAGGGTCTAAAATAACCAAATAAACCGGGGAAGGAGACCCTTTTAACTAACTTCTTCACATACTCAATATGTTTTAACTTATTTCTATTTTTCATTATGTTATTTCGACACACCAATTTTTAATTCCATAAAAGCTGCATTAAGGTTTTATACCACTTATTATTTTCTCTTCTGCTAAAACCATCAGCAATACATTTTTCTGTCTCCCGATGATGAATGTTTGGTAAAATACTTTTAAAAAATGGTACCCAAAAATGACGTCAATCTTTACTGCAATCCGTTACTTATAATGTGCAGAGGTCATATACTGATATCCTTACTACTCTTATTTTGTTCACCAAATTAGTGCAATTGCTCGAGGTCAAATCGTCATAACGTCAGTTTTGGAAATATAACGTCGGCGCGACGTAAAAATGCTAGTTGGGTTTACTTACCCTAATATCATCGATCACAATATTCCGTTGAGCAATAACAAATCCGAACTCTGCTTTGTATCTTTCGATAAAAGATTTTAGGAAATCGCCCTCCTTTGGACATTTACTATCGGACCCTGACTGACATGGACTGCACATCAGGGCACAGTCTGTGCCATCGTATCGCATATGAAGATAAGGCTCCAACACTGAAAATTATAAGGTCCATATTTACCAAAGGGTTTTCAATTTAAAAATGTAACAGCCATATTCACTTAGGGGGTCTAAATTTAAAACCGTTTTCAATTGACAGTTCTAGATTTAAAATAATAAGTGGCAGAGTACGTCAACTAATTCTTCCATTGCAAGTATTTTTTAGGTATTTCTGTATTACTATGGCCCAAATTATTAATATGCCGTTAAAGTGCGTGATAAAATAAACTTTCTGTTAACGAAAAAACTATTATTATCAATGTTATGTTAGCAATAACAGCAGGATAAAATTATGTTAACATGGACATTATTTACCAGTAGCATTTTTTGGCTGGTATAACAGGGTATTAAGTACCTTAAATGTGGTTCAACAAACCAATTGTATGAGAGGTAGGTATTGTGTATTTTTGTTTAATTGATGAGCGCATCTTCTAATATTTCCAATAATGGGGGACAGTTTTTTAATGACGTGATCTATGTGTGCGTTGAAAGTTAAATTATATGAAATAATTAGGCCTAGGTATTTGTATAGTATTTGCAGAATTATACCGTTGACTCTTACTGCCAAAAATAAACTACCTGATTAAACCCTATTGTATACGCCTCAACCTCTTTAAAGGGGATTAAATGGGATCAGGGTCGGCTTGAAAATGTAACTACACCGCATGATTTATTTTTATAATTTAAAATAAATAGATAGTTATTTTTAGTTTTAGGTAGGTACCTATAATAAATGTAAAACAATGATAATAATTAATGATAATTGAAAATAATATAATTTAAAAGTATAGCTATTAGGATAACAAGTACAATAAAAATTAATTAAATTCTAAAAAACTATTGATAGTTTATTCAAAATTTAACTCTGTATCACTATCACTATCTTCATCTAAGCCCAGTGGCGGCTCGTGACTAGTGAGTCAGGGGGGGGCGCTGGCTTTAAATTTAAAAAAATTAACATGTCTATTATTTTCGAAAGTACGTGTCTGTTTTTTCTAACTTTCTTGTTGTGAATTTTAATTTCATCAACATAAGCACTACTTAAACAAGTTAAAATATTACTGCGTCCTAACATCTCAAAACTTATCACATTATAACGATGTTTTGCACTATTTTCATGTTTTTTATTTTCTCTGAAAGATGTTTTATGTCCTGCACCCCACTTATAGTCCAATTATCATCCCCGTCAAAAAGAAGACACACGAAACAAAAAAAAATAATTTTTGTCCTCACAACCGCATATTCAGGATTTTTTATTATATATTTATTTGTCAAACTGACGCGTAAACTGTGCCTTACTTTTACATTTTGATTGCACTTGTAGATAGGTATTCAGTCAATATTGGTAGTGGAGTGGCCGCACTGTATTTTTTAAATCAAGTTTTTCAATTAAGCTCAGAGAACTACTAAACACAAGCTTCTGTAAATCAATGACCTTCATATTAGACGAAATTTTCCAACTTTATAATGTAACTAATAAATAACTCAAAACAAATAAACAAAACGTCAACGGCATCGACAGGTCGCATCGCGATTCGCGAACAGCTGTTGGGCGCGGAAAATTGGAGCTCGTCCCTGGCTGCTCGTTGTGCGATGTGTAGGTGACGTCAGGCCTCCGTAGTCGCGTTGAATCGGGACGGGATAATCGATAGCCCGCGCTTAGTAACCTTAAGAGCGCGCAATTCGCTTGTCTATGAGTATAACCTGCCCGTTGGAATAGGGCTATGTTTGGTTTGAATTATTATGCCCGCGCTTAGTATAACCTACTCGCTGGAATAGGGCTATGTTTGGTTTGAATTATTTTAATTGATTGCTTACATACATTGCGTTATTGGTTTTTTAAGTAAAGTATTTTTGGATTCTGTTTGAAATAATTGCAGGGAGGGCGGCGCCCCAGAGCCCTTCATTAACCAGCTGCCACTGTCTAAGCCTAAACTTATAATTAAGGCTTGAACATTTGTAATCATACAATTGTAAGAATTTTCCACCTTAAGTACATGCTGTACAGTTTTTCCAGCTCTCTGCAGAAATTTTTCTTTCTTCGTTTTAAATTAATTCTACTACAGATGCATTTAATGCAGGAGAAATATTATTTCTCCTAATATTGGATTTTAATTGGTGCCATATTAGCTCATAGGATTGAATATACAATAGTATAAAGGAAGACGCAACACTGTATGTCCATTTTCTGCTGCAAGTTTGTCACACTCGTATTCCTTATTAATTTTAAAAGCTTTTAAAACTTCTAGCAGTTCTCGTTTTTTGTAAGTTTCTTTAAAATATAAATCATTTTCAATCATAAAATTTTGAATTTCTGCTTTTGTATTATTAGAATTGGGAATGATTTTTGCTTGCCGACTATGATAACTAGCATTGTCCATTACAATGACGCTATTTTCAGGTATATTTTTAAGGAGTTTATGTTTAAACCAATCTTCAAAAAGTTGTGCGTCGGTATCTAATGGTAATCTAAAGAAGAATCTGCTATGTTTTTAGCTGAAAGCAACAGACAATTTGGAACAAACCCGTTCTCTGAACCAGCATGTAATATTGTGATTCTTTTGCCTTTATTTGATGGTGCCTTGGTTTGACATTTTTTGGAAGAATCATCCCAACCTTTTCTTGGAGTGTCATGGGTATCGAACCATGTATCGTCAAGGTAAATAATTGGACATTCCCGTAAACGTTGAGATTCCATTAATGTTTGTCTTTTATTAGTTTAGTTTTATTTAAAACCCATTTTACGCAATATTTTCCTAAGGCTTGAAAGGCAACAGGAGATATTTGTTTCGTCTTTAATCAGCCGCTCTTTGAGGGAAATCAAAGTGGGTACAGTTTGTGCCTCATACATTTGGTAAATTTGTCTTCTTAATAAATCCATGTCATTTTCGTCAATGCTTCTAAATGTGCCAGAATCACTCCGATTTTTTCTAGGATTAACAGGTTTAAGTACTGTGTCTCTTACCGAAGATAAAGGAGTTTTTGTCAAAGTAGACGTCTCTGCTAAATCATCCATCGAATAAAAATTTTGACTCAACAAAATTGATACGCATTTTTAATTATTAGTTTGGCATCGGTAGATAAATGCCTTCTTTTAAAAATGACACTTGAAGATGTCATATATCAGCACAATTCCAAGGACGCCACATTCTACCACTAATAAGCCCAACTAAAAATTACTCGCCGGAAAACCACTAAAGACTAAAATTATTAAAAATCAGTTTGTATTTATATATGAATCAGGCATAGGTATAAATTGAATTTGTACCTAGTCCGGCTCTGCTCGAAAAGGTTTTAAAATTTGGGTTTCATTTTTTATTTTATGGTCAAAGGGATAATGAGGGTTTATTGCAGTCAAAAGATCAACGGTAGAATTCTACAAATACTATATCTATTAAACTGCAGGATAAATGATGTAAATAACCTAAAATTTAGTTAGGTAGGTACCTACAGCAAAACTTTTAAGTTTTAATCTTTCTGAATTAATTTATAATGGAAGCCTCACGCGACATTCCTGCAGATGTAAATATCTTTCATGGAAGATTATGTATATATTAATGTGTTTAGAAGACCTATGCTCCGACCAAGAGTTGATCACATGAACTGTTGGGACGATTTGGATTTTTTTTACAGATTTCGGCTATCAAAAAATACTGTAGTAAGTAAACTTTTAAAAACTACCGACATTGATTTTTTTAGAAACTCTGCTTTAAACCCCTTGCAACAATTGCTGTTAACTCTACGTTTTTACGCCACGGGATCTTTCCAAAGGTTAGTGGGTGACAAAAATAGTGGAGTACATCAGTAGGCTACTTGCAAAATGTGTCAAAAAAAGTAACAAATTTTTATTTATTATTTAACAAAAAATACCTTATACGTAGATTTATAGACATACCTATGCTTATAACTATCAGTATAGTTACCATAACTAGCAAATACTTGTAGACGCAGGCGGGGATATAACTGCATTGAAAAGACACGGTGGATGGAAATCCACGGCGGTAGCAGAAGGATATATTGATGACTCAATAAAAAATAAAATGGAAACAGCTAAAAAAAAGCAGACGCGATCCAGAAAAATCCTTTTGGTCAGCCTATATACACTGAGGAAAATAATTTGTAGCCATTACTAAAAATTTAGTTACCACAGCAAAATTTTTCATTAAAATAGGGGACAGCAAGGTGGATGACTTATAACAACTAAATCAAGTTTGCTGGAGTAGATTAGTAGCTACAACTATAGCATTTAGTAGATAACGAACTTATGTTGTTGGGTTTACTAAATGGTCTTAGTTACAGTTACTAAAAAAACTGAGTTAGCACAGCTAATATATATATTCGTTACAAGTAGGTGGTTTGTTAAAGCTATTATATCATTTAGTTGCAGGAACTAAGCGTAGATGTTAACGTTACTAATAAATTATATAATAGTAACTAAATTATGTAGTTAACCCAAATTGGGTGTTTAGTAAATACAAATAAAAATATTAGTTAAAAAGTAACCACAAAGTTTTTTTTTATTTGGCAACGATTGCACGCACCTTCAGTCCCCTAAGGCCTTATTATATAAGGGCATCTTAACAGTAGCTCAAGTGAACCTTTAACTTGAACCTTCCCATAAAAATCACATTGTCGTCAAATACGGTTTTTTGTTTGGAACTGGCAGCAACGAAAAGCTTACTCTACCACAGCACCACATTAGTCACCACAGCAAAAAGTATTTCGCTGTCCCCTATTTAACAAGAGTTCTATGCTGCATTAGAAAAATATTTGTTACGGCTGCACATACAACTTGTAGATAAAATCCACTGTAATTGCATGTGTGTATCGCAACCGAAAAGCTCGGTATACAGCAGAAACAACTCTAAGCAGCAAAGCGTAGTTTGCTGGAGCCTTTCTGTAACCGCCAATAAAACCATTTTAGAGATGTTGAAGCTTTTTCGTCTAAAATATATTGCTGCCAGTTTCAAACAGAAACAATATTTAATTTAACTGCAATGTAATTTTTATAAAAAAAACTTTAAGTACCAGTAAAGGTTCAGTTGAGCTGATGTTAAAAAGCCCTTTTATACGGCCTAAGGAAACTGAAGGTGTTTGCAACAGTAGATACCAAATAAAACACTTTAACTTGGCGGTTTAACTAGTTGATCAAAATTTGTCTTTGTTTCTGGGAGTAACTTATTCAATATATCTACACGTCAGAATATTTAAATTCAACTATCCCACGATGCTACACACAGATTTATGGTTGTTAATATAAGATTAATTAAAAATATTTCAATCCATAAGTGATACATAAATCGAGGGATGATTACAATATGATCTCACTCGTGAAGCCTTCCGTGATAGCTTGTAGATGAAATTTTATTTCAGATATACGCAATGAGGCAGTATCTACATCTACATCTTTATTTACATCTACTACAACGAATAACCAAGATGTTAATTAATAAAAAATAGAATTAAATTCAATTCCTACAATTAACTTGGCACAATATGTAAATACAAATATTACTATTAATATTTCTAAATAAATAAAGATATTTAGTAATTCTGGCTACAATTACTTATTATTGGATAGTCGTGGACCAAGTATAGTATTCTACTCGCATGTAATGGCTTATATTCACTTGGATAAAATTATGAAACTCGCCTACGGCTCGTGTCATAAACTTTATCCGCGTGAATAATAGCCACCATTATATGCTTGTTGTATAATAAGTATACTATTATAGTATTCAAAATCGTTTATTGTTCGTTTTTAAAACCATGATAAAAAAATTTTATGTCATCTTGTAATAGTTTATTTAAAAGCTTATATTATACTTATATCCTAGTGTAGATACTAAATACTACAAAAAAAATACCCGGTATACTGTTAGAATAATGATGAAAAATTTAATATACCTATCAATATTTTTTTAAATAATAAGAAAATTTACTAAACATGAATAAAAATCGATCGACAACAATGCTTTTCCAAACTGACCAGCAGTATTTTCGTCTACCAGTGACGTAATGCGCAACATGTTACGAAATTGGATCGCCAAGTAGGGGAAATTGGTATAATACGGCATTCTAGGATAAAATGGCACACTACATGTATAATAAATTACGCCCATTTCTTAAATCCCGCCATGATATTTTCGACACTGGTGGGGAGTATACGACAACTGGAGATTAAAACGAAGAAGACGTCAGTGGATGTTTAGCGGTGGTAGTGTTAGTTTGTTTTCGTGTATGTTTGAAATTGTTTGGAGATTAAGAGAACGTGCCTGAAACTCATAACCTACAACTTATTGAACAATTATTTATAACTTGACAGGTAAGTAGGATACTGAAGCATGTTTTTGTATTATTTGTTTATTTTAAAAGTTATTTTATAAATATTTAATAACAAACAAAATGTACTTAGCAGTTTTGGATAAAATGGCACAGGGCCCCAGGTAGCAAGCTGCCGTAAAAATGCCGTCATTTTTAGGGGATAATTGGTCATCAGACGTCATGCGACCAAATTGGTACGTAATAATGACGTAATTATAATGCCGTACTATTGACGTCACCAAAGACTCGACATTTAAACGTAATATTTTGGTCGTTGCAGCTTAAAAAAAAACACAATGACCTCATATAGATGATCTATAGGTATTACCACAAAACTTTAAACTTTAAAGAATTAAAATAAAAATCGACTCCTTAGTAACTGATATAAGAAATTTGCAAATTTAGTGACTAAAAATTATATTTTAAATAAAGATATACTATATTGTGAGGTGTGCAGACGTACACAATAATTTTATTAGTTATAAAAACTCTAGGAATATTTAATTCAAGTTGAAACTTAGAATTTTTGAGTGCTAAATAACAGTACTACTTTTCATAGCGTATTTTTATTATCTCTTGAAAGGAAATTAATCATGCTATGGAACACTACACCAAAACAGATAATCATGCTGTCCTTGTTTAGACAGTTTGATTTGAAAAGGATAGCATTCTAACTTGGTTATCTCTCGTTAGGTCTTGTTCGCGCGGAGGCTTTTGGCGGTTGGGTGGTGTTTCAGCAGTGTTGCCAAATGGCCAGTAATTACCGGAATCTGCCATAATTTTACTGCTTTTCCAGAAATCGGTCACAAATCATTAGCAATTCCCAAACCTAGGATAATTTTAGAAAGGTTAAAAACATTGTAACCTTTAAAAAATTGAAGGACATTTTACGATAAAAACACTGATTAAAAGGAGAATTTTGTATATTTTTTTTATTAAAAGTCACTTTTGATGGAAAAGAATCAAAAAGGGGGTGGTCAATCCATTTTTTAGAAGTCACTTTTGATCATAGGAGAAAATCGGTTATTTTTTCTGTAAAATCGGTAATTTAATGATTTGGCCTACGAATTTTTTTCCAAAGTATTCGCAACACTGTGAGGCTCTAACCTTCGTCCATATTTGAATTTTCAATAAATTCGCTTTCGACGCCGACGGAGGGCAGTGCTCCGACCGACCGGCGACGCACCGTGTGTCTTGGATTTTGGATCACATTTTCATCAAATAAATACCTATAAGATTATATTTTGTGGTTATGTTATGGGTTCCGTTGTGCCGTTGTGCTACTGTATATTTTATCACATCAGGTGTGCCAGTGGGTGGAGCAGCCATTAATTGTTAGACAATTTCGTGGGGTGTGGCCGATAAGTAATAAGCGCATCGCCTGTATTCAGCTTCACATTTTTAATGTATATTGTTAAATCTCCACTTTGGAGTAAAAAAGTATGTATTCCGGCCATGGTTATTTTAATATTTTTATATATAATATAAATACTATTATTATAACATCTTAAAATGTACGTACATACATACTTTAGCTTACGGATGTTTATTTTTTATTAACATTTGTTATTTAAAGTGTTTCAACAATACTACTTAGTTGGTTATATTTTTAAAGAATATAATTGTCTATAACCTATGTTACTAACAAACATAAGGAAATAAAAAATGTTTTGAATTTCTATTTGTCGGCTTGTTTTTATTAACTATTAGGATCGTAGTAATTACAACTATTATTTTTACTATATAATTGTAGAGAGAAAAAGAAAAATTATAAATCAATAGGGTCGGTTTCACATAACTACGAAAATTGTAGTGCAAAAGACAATTTGCAGAATTTCGTCTTTTACACACATGATTCAAGCTATAAGACTGGACTACACATTTTACGGTTTTGTAAAACGGCCCATATATAGCTACGGCATTAAAACGTCATATTTACGTCGCAAATAACCTATATATCGTCCAAAAAACGTCTTTTTCACGACTCAAAATGACTACACCTCGACGTAAAAAGGTCATTTTTACGACATAAAATGACTACATCTCGACGTAAAAAGGTAATTTTTATGTTGCAAATGACGTACCTAACTGCCGTAAAATAGACGTCGTAATATGACGTCAACGGTCTATGACTTAGGTATGTCTTTTTAACGTATTTTTTACGTCATCCTCTTGGTCATTGTGACGTTACTGCTGCCTAAAAAACGACGTCAAAATGACGACCGTCTGCTACCTGGGGGGTGATATGTTTAAAATGGTAGGGGAAGGTCGCTCTTGATGGCATACTTCCCATGATGGCATACCACAGGTATCTCTGGAATAAACCGGGTTTGCGTCATTCCGCATAGTTAGACGGGCGCGCGTATTGACCGCTCAGTTGTGAGTGGAATTTCAGTCGTGACGGACGTTTTTATGTAAAGTTATTTATTAGAACAGAAATTGCTAAGTGGCGAAGTAATATTAGCCAGTTTTTAAACCAAAAATTTATTATGTTAGGTGCATTAAATCAGAATGCACGATTTTTTTCCGATAACTATAGGATATATATGTTACTTTGCTATGATTATTTTAAATCTAAGTTGTAGTTTTAATTTTTTATAATTTATATACTAGAAGTGTGACATATCCCTAAGATGGCATATCCATTGGTTTCCTATGATGGCATACCTATAAATACAAATAAATAGGTATGCCATCATAGGCGTCATATTCAAAACGGCACTACTTTTACTTTTCTTTGTGTCTATATCCCTAAACACTACTTATATGCTTTGTAAAGTTTTTGAATATATCTTTAGATTGCACTTTCCTGATAATGTTTTAATTTTTTTTTAAAGTTTTAAACATGTTCCCTAGAATGTAATATATTATTTTAAGTCTTTTTAAACAGTTTTATGTGCTTGAATTTTTTAACAATAAAAATGTGCAAACTGCAACGAAAATATTTCTTTTACATGTGTGCGTCCTTCAGATTTTTGCATTTTACTGGAGTACCTATGCCATCATAGGCAACGCAGTGGCATACTTGGTGGTTTTTTCTTTTCTATTCTTTTTAGCAAAAAAATAGTTTTTGTATATTTTTAAAGTTTTATAATGAATATTCAAGTAGTAACAAATATTTTAACATGGTTAAATGGGTTAAAACCTTTGAACTAATAGGTATATATTAGGTGGTAAAAAAAAGGTGCCATCATTGGCGACCTTCCCCTACTGTGCCGTTTTATCCAAGATTATAAAATAATATTATTTTGTGTTTTAGATAATGCGCGTTATTGCCTAAACTGCAACAATTACAGAATAAAATAAAACGAAAGAGCCAGGGACCAAATGTTTTAAACTCAACTTCAAATTTAATAGAGATGAAACAGAAAGCAGAAGAAAAAAAATTGAGAAGAAAGAAGGTCTCAAAGAAAACGAAAAGCGAAAGTGGACCTTACAGATCAGTTCCCCAAATTTGATTCCGAAAACGAAGCCATTTCATCATATTGTAATGAACTTTTTTCAATGTTTAAGCCTAAGGAGATTTGGATTTGCTGTCAAAGTTGTAGAACATGGAGCCACTGTGATGAGTGTGCAGGACTTTCTCCAAAAACGAAAATGTTTATTTGTGAAGTTGACCAACCATAACTAACCCTTTTACATTAAAATATTTTTATTTCAACATACATTATACGAGCAGATATGTATGCCATTTTACCCAACTGGTTGGATAAAACGACACATCTAACACCTGTGCATGAAGAACGAATATTCAAGGTTTTTGTTCCTGATACGCAGTATTTATATTGTTTTACCCAAAGATAAAGCCGAAACAAATGTTATGTTTTTTTTGCAGTTTTGTACCTTTATATTTAAAATATATATTTTCAGTTTTGTAAAAAGTATGCCGTATTATACCAATTTCCCTTAAGTTTATCTTATTTAGTAATAGTATCTCCTAGATCTCCGAAGCAATCAATTATTTTTAGAATCAAACAATATTTTCAGTTTAAAGGTAATGAAAACTAAGTACTTTTAAGAGAGACTCTGTGAAAGGAATTTCGCGTAAATAACTTAAGCTTTGTAATTATCGGAAATCGGTAAAAGTCTTTCAATTCGGCAAGTCTATTTTATCAGAAAAAAAAGTAATTAAAAGAGTATTTAGAAAAAGAGTAGGTATTGATAAAATATAAATTAAATATTTCATAAGCTTATTAAGGTTAAAAACTTTTATTGGGCTTTTCGGCAGCTTTAAAAACAATTCAAGTATCATAAAAGCTCTCGTTTACCACGTCTAGAACAATAAAAAGTGAAATTTAATTATAAATAAGCATTAGGTATATTGTTTGTCGTAAAATGTTTACTTATCTATAATATTTTATTTATACGCTTTTCATACACGGTCGATGGTACCTTAGACGTTTACGGAAAACGTGACATAGGAATGTTTTGAAAATTTGGCAACATGAGTAATTGGCATTGCTCTATCGATGTAAAATAGTTTCAACAAGGCAACGTTGCCGATTATACAAAAAAGTAGCATCAGCTATGATATTTTAAATGAGACACCCTATATATTATTGCCTTTTCCGCTACGCTAGTACTTTCTGATTATTTTTGTATAATACTTTTCTATACCTATCTTTAGCGGTTTTCGAAAAATTAATTAATTTCCATATTTTTTGTTCAAAACATAGCTCCAATAAAATGTTTATTACTGCGGTATTTGAACTCGTAAAAAGCTAAAATTTAGGATGTAGTTTATCAATGTCTTGTGTATTAGTTATGTGTAAGGGAATTTGTTCTGTGTTATACATGCAGGGTCTTTCAAAATTCATCATTTAACGGCTTGATATAAAAATGGTGAAAAGTAAATTTTTTTAAATGGAACACCGTACCGTGTATATTATTAAATATCTTAAATGAAAATTAAAGTCCCTTCCAAATGATATATTATTTTCCTATACCTAAATAGTTAGGTTTTCGAATTAAAACCAAGTTTTTGACAAATAGGATTATTTGGGCATATTTGTGTTAGATAGCCATGAAATACAAAGATAAAACATGTCATTATGAAAATTTGACAATTGGTACATTGATAATAAAAAATTTGCGCGTTTTTAAAGTTTATTAGAGAAAGGGACCAGAAAATAATTAAAATGGAAGGAGATAACTATTGATCTAAAGTTTTAATGAAATTACTTATTCTTCATGGGCAATGTAACCAAATTATAGCAAGAACATGCAGAAGGTTCCATCTATCATTAGAAGAGTATCGAACCTGTTGATGGTTTCAACTGGATGAGGCACCAGCCCATTGTACTGGGGCAGTAACGAGAGAGTTATTTTAAATTTTCGACGATCGTTGGCTAAGACGTTTGGGATCGTGCGATTGGTCTGCTAGATCACCCTATCTCACGCCACTTGATTTTTACTTGTGGGGTAGTTTGAAAAAAAAAAGTATACAAGACATCAGAACAGAGCAAACAAGACCTCCGCCATCGAGTGATCACTTGCATTGAGCAGCTTGATGCCAGTGAAAGAAGGAAGGCCACAACAGAATCTCCGAGTATATGGATTCTAAAATGTTTGGAAGTCAACGGTCGTCATTTTGAACAATTATTAAAAAAATCTTAAACCTTTTTATAATATGTTTGTGTTTTATATTGTTATGTGCAATTTCATTGGGTTCATTGTATTTTTTAATTATTAATAAAATTATTTTGTAATCGTACAAACTTTCTCTTGTTGATTGGTTGTTGATCGGGAAATAATTCATTGAACCTTCTGTATGTTCTTGCTATAATTTGGTTACATTTTCCATGAAGAATAAACAATTTCATTGAAACATCAGTTGAATAGTTATCTCCCTCCATTTTATTTTATTTTATTTTATTTTTATTTTTATTTAATCCAAATGAAATCCCAAAAACATCCGTTTATGCGGGATTCTCTACTAGTAACAACATGTATAAAGATAATTCTTAAATATAACTAATTAAATACAAAGTAAGTCAAAATAACAGGTACTTAAATGTTAATCAATAAAAAATAAAAATATTCAAATATGTATGTATAAAATTATTCAATTATTATTCTTTTAATAAAATAATATAATGAATAATATCGTTGTGATATCATTTATAAATAATTATGAAAGTAATAGTTAATCATAAAATAAAATAAAATAAGTGCATGTTTAAATATTTTTTAATTTAAAATTTCGCTTCCCCTTTTTTAAGTATTTTCTTGGTTATCATTTTAAAACGTTTTATATTTAAAAATTTCAATTCTTTGGGTATTTCGTTATAAAATTTCATACCTTGATAATAAATGGAGTTCTGACCTGCCCTAGTGTGTATTAAAGGTAAATCAATATTGAAAACAGTTCTAGTCAAATGATCATGCACGTCAAGTCTGTAATTTAATTTTATATTAGAATGTTTATTTTTTGATATGATTTGGTGAACAAAAACAATATTTTGCATTAAGTGAATTAATTGACATAATATTAAAATTTTTATATAAAAATTTAGCTGAATATTGTCTATCCAAGCAATATATATTTTTAATTGCTTTATTTTGTAAAACTTGTAAAGGATTAAGCAAATTTTAAAAAGTTGATCCCCATATTAAAGTTAAATATTGTAAATGAGAGTGGATAATAGCAAAATAAATAGGACGTAACATATAATTTGGAGTCAAAAAACTGAGTTTTTTTAAAATCCTCACTGGTGCAACTATTTTCTGTTTAATATATTCAATGTGTTCACTCCAATTAATAGCTTCATCTATTATCAACCCCAAAAATTTAATTTTATTTGATTGTTTTAAATGCCCGACTTTTATTTTAAATCACTTCTGTATAAATTGTGTTTTTTTCCTATACATAAAAAAGAGGATTTTTCCAAATTTAATGTTAATTTATGACTACACATCCATAATTCAATGATTTCCATATCATGATTTATAAAATTTTGTATAATTTCATATGAATCAGCGATGTATAAAATAGTTGTATCATCAGCGAACAATCTAATTTTCCCTTTCAATTTTAATTTAAATATAGAATTAATATAAATAAGAAAAAATAAAGGGGCCAAAATTGAACCTTGCGGAACACCACAATTAATATTAAGAAATTTGCTATGTTTATTTTTGATACGAACTTTTTGTTAAGTATTTTTAGGTCACTTTCTCTAATAAAGTTTAAAAATTTTTTTATTATTAATGTAGGTACCAATTGTCAAATTTTCATAATGACATGTTTCATCTTTGTATTTCATGGCTATCTAACACAAATATGCCCAAATAATCCAATTTTTTATAAACTTGGTTTTAATTCGAAAACTTAACTATTTAGGTAGAGGAACATAATATATCATTTGGAAGGGACTTTAATTTTCTTTTAAGATATTTAATAATATACACGGTGTTCCATTTTAAAAAATTTACTTTTCATCATTTTTATATCAAGCGGTAAAATGATGAATTTTTAAAGACCCTGTATAACACAGAACAAATTCCCTTACACATAGCTAATACACAAGAAATTAATAAACCACATCCTATATTTCAGCTTTCTGCGAGTCCAAATACCGCAGTAATAAACATTTTATTGGAGCTATGTTTTGAACAAAAAATATGGACATTAACTAATTTTTCGAAAACCGCTAAAGATAGGTATAGTAAAGTATTATACAAAAATAATCAGAAAGTACTAGCGTAGCGGAAAAGGCAATAATATATAGGGTGTCTCATTTAACGTATGAACGCTGATGCTACTTTTTGTATAAGCGGCAACGTTGCCTTGTTAAAAATATTTTAAATCGATAGGGCAATGCCAATTACCCATGTTGCCAAATTTTTAGAACATTCCTATGTCCCGTTTTCCGTAAACGTCTAAGGTACCATCGACCGTGAGACACCCGGTATATAATGCTTCGACTGGCGCAACATAGGAAATCCCATGCAATATTTAAGATGTTCAAATAATGGCTCCCTTGTTTATTTTAGACTAAGAGTGTATCTATGCTTTTTTTTTAATTCAATAAACCAAACTCACTTGCAAAAGTTTAATAATGTTCACGCAGTGTATCCAACTTTATTAAACCAATAGTATCTTTTATCTTGAAGAAATAGCCCATACTTTTAGTGGAGTGCAAATTTACTTTATTGACAAACATACATGTAATAATGACATTCCATCTATCTTTGAAAAGGTCTTTAAGCCTGCACATGCAACAGTATATACAGGCTTAAAGACATTTTAATTGACCCTAGAGAAAGTTTTTATATAAAACGAAACGTTGGGATAAATACACTTGTGTCATTTCATTGCCCGTCCTCATTCCCGCTATACTTATTTGAGTATATGAGTATGTATATAATAAGTAGGGGAAGGTCGGGCAAAGAGTTACACAAAAAACACTTCGATTAATAATTTTTTATTTGTCAAATTAAAATAACAATTTAATTTTGCATAGGTTTGGTGATGTTTAACAACTGATTTTCGGAGCGTCTGTTGCCCTAAATACATAAGTTTTTTATAAAAAAATAATTATCTCTACACGTGTCGAATGTAACACTGTACCCCATTAGCGGGGCACTCTGTTACACAAGGGGGGGGGGGAACAATGTTAACGTTTCAAATAAATTTAGATTACCTTTACGAATAGTGCTCTTTTTATTCAGAACATTTACAAATACAAAAAAATAAACATCAGTCTAAACAATAAAAAAAAGTAAAAACTCGGACAGAATCTCAAAATGTAATGATTTAAAAAATAAAAACCCAAATGTTTTTATTTAGCATTTAAATGAGTATCAAATAACAAAGAAGTGTACCTACACATTAAACACTATTTTAATTCATTAGTATATGTGCAGATCAACAGGAAAAATTAACATTTCTGATCTTCTACCGTTCCCCCAGTATAGTGTAACTCTGTGCCCCAATCGCATTTTTACCAAAAATATGCTAGTTTTTAGGAAACAAAATTTTTCTAGGTTATGTTTTACATGGCATGCTAATCTACAAACATGTTCCTTAAACATGATACCATAAAGTTTACGATATATTATTGTCAAGAAACACAAGACAATTGTAAAACTGTATAAAAAATTTACTTTTTGACTAAAAAAATATAAAAAACTTACTTGGGTGGTATAAACAATTCACATTTCACCACGCATTCGGATAATTGAAGGTAATAGTATTAACTGAAAGTGGCAATTATTCCAGCGCCGTGTTGCTTCGCGTAAGTTTATTATTCCGAATATAACACTGTACCCCGTGTAACACTGTGCCCCTCTTTCCCCTACTCCTCACATGACTTACTGATAGTCAGAAACTAATAATATGTAAATTCGAACCTAATTTTATGTTCTATATTTATACTAATATGTGTTTACTTAAATTCCTGTTTATTCTCTAAATAATTTTACTAATTTAAATTACGGTAATTATGCAATATACCTGCTCTTAATTACATTAGAAAATTATAATTATTGAATTAGCGAAATGTCATTTTGCTCAGTTGACTAATGTTAATGATATCGGTAAATTGGATGCACAAAATAAACGAAAATAAAGTCAATGCTGCGATCTATTGATTGCGCATCGTACAAGACCGAAGAACCTGTTTCCTAAATTTCATATTTGGCATTCAGATAAGATTGTTCTTAAAGCTATTTAAATGTTTTGCTATAAGATATAAAAACGATCGTTTATATACTTAATGCGGTATTATTACTTTTCCTTAGATCTGATATTAATGTTGTGAATGTCGGTTCGAAAACGTATTTTATTATAATGATAAGATGGTGATTTATTTATCAGTATTTTGTGATATACAGGGTGGGGATTATAAATAGAACGCTGCTTATAGCGGCTATAAGAATGAGATTTCTCCAAAATCCAAAAATACGTCCTCAAAGATTTTTTATGGGCCACGCTTTTGTCATGTAAAAAAAAATGGGGACCACAAAGGGGGGCGCAGCCCTAAGCAACTTTATTTTTTCAAATTAGACGATACCACTTGTGGCACCTTATTGGAAAGCTTATTGAAAAAGGAATTTGTCCATATTCTTTTTTTTACATCTGTCAAACCATGTGCCAGAAATGTAATAAAAACTAATTTTTAACGAATAATTACATAAAATAACTTGAAAACTGTAATGCAACTTTTTTAGCGTAACAATTGTTGAAAATGTGCCCCATTTGAGACAGGCCCATTCTTACGCCAACTACCTTGTTTCCATGGTAATACAGCCAGTTTTGTTACATTTGACAAGTTGTTTCATTTTTATCGATTTAATTTAGAAATTTAAAAAATGTATTTAACTGAAACGCTAAAAATTGAAATATTGATGATGGTCGGATTTGGAGAAAGAAAACGGAGTCAAGAAGAAGTTGCTGCGTTGACCCCCAAAAGTATCAGATGAAACTAAATTGGATATCATATTGACCTATCAAGAAAACCCAATTACACCAGCAAGGCAATTATCTCGTGATCACAATATCGAACATAAAACGGTGTTAAAGATCACAAAGTCTACTGGGATAAAACCATTCAAAATGCAGCGAGACAAGAGTTATTGAAGGATGACTTAGAGAGAAGGGTAGAATTTTGCGAAGTTATGATGGCCGCATTGGAGAACCGACAAATTGATTTAGCTTGGATAGTTTATTCTGATGAAGCAATATTTACTTTAATTGGCCAAGTAAGTTCAAAAGTTAAGCAAAAAATTATGTTTTAAAGGCAATTAACGGTTATGCAATCGCTGGGCAAAATCTAAACATATTATTAATTAATTTCCATTTTAGGTTAATCGACAAAATTGCCGATATTATTCCGACGAAAATCCTCATTGGATTGTTGAATGTCATTCTCAACGCCAAAGGCAAGTGAATGTTTGGGCTGGAATAATAGGCGACAGAATAATTGGTCCATTATTTTTTTAATGCAATTTAAATGGAGAACTGTATTAAAATTTTGTTTAAACAGTTTTAATGCCAGAACTCCAAAGAATATTCCCTAATTATGGAAATCTAGATCAAAGGATTTTTTCCATCAGGATGGAGCCCCTCCGCACTTTGCAAGAAATGTAAGAGAATTCTTAAATATGACATTTCCAAATAGGTGAATAGGACGGCGAGGATTTATAGAATGGCCACCCAGATCCCCGGATATTACACCCTTAGATTTTTATTTATGGGGCGATTTAAAAAGCAGGGTCTATGTCACCAGACCTAGAAATCTGGAAGAGTTGAAAGTAAGGATTCAAGCAGAGATAAGTTTAATCACTCCAGAAGTTTTGGAAAGAGTAAGGAAAGCGTTCTACCATCGATTGGGTCTGTGCCAACAGGTTTATAGGGCACATTTTCAACAAATGTTACGCTAAAAAAGTGGCATTACAGTTTTTAAGTTATTTTATGTAATTATTCGTTAAAAATTAGTTTTTATTAAATTTCTGACACATGGTTTGACAGATGTAAAAAAAAAGAATATGGGCAAATTCCTTTTCCAATAAGCTTCCCCAAAAGGTGCCACAAGTGGTATTGTCTAATTTGAATAAATAAAGTTGGTTAGGGCTGCGCCCCCCTTTGGGGTCTCCATTTTTTTTACATGACAAAAGCGTGGCCCATAAAAAATCTTGAGGACGTATTTTTGGATTTTAGAGAAATCTTATTCTCAGAGCCGCTATAAGCAGCGTTCCATTTAAAATCCCCACCCTGTAGATTAAGCAAATGGAGATGGCGACGGTTACTCATTGTTAGCCAACCGAACTGTCGATAAACTTGACTGATTCTTTCGTACTTACGAATTCCAAATATTAGGCGAATGCGCATTGTGTGTATACCATGTCCCACAAATTTAAATGTGATTGCACAAGTGCATTGCACAACATTGACTTAAGGTTTCTGTTCAGTACCTACGTAACGATGTTGTCGATGTTTATATAAAAGTTTTAAATTTATATATGCTTTCTGTAGACATTTATTTATATGATCGGCAAACCTTAACTCTTGATTCATAAAAAGACCCAGATTCTTCACTGTAGCTTTAATTTGCAGCGGGTAATTATTTATGTCTATCTGGTCAGGAAAAGTATTTAAAAAGTTTTGTTTATCGCCATTTCTACCAAATAGTTGAACTACAGACTTTTCTGAATTAAGCAAAAGATTATGCGTTTTTGCTGTGGCGGAAAAACAGGACTAATCAAAGTTGATAGCAGTCACTGCTTGAGTGCTTTCCTGAGTAAAGAACGACAAGTAGATTTGTGTATCATCTACATATTATATATATATCATATTTCAATGAAAGAAACTTTGGAAACCTAGATGTATAAAGAATAAACAATAGAGATGGAGATAGATTTCCCTTTAGAGCATACCGCCTATTTCCTTCCCACCAAGTAGTCCTTCATTAGGCTGACGACCAGATTAGATAATAAACCAATATACTGAAAAATTAAACTAATAACTTCGTGGCTGAGCATAAAAAAGGCTTTGCTGAAGTCCGTATTCTCCTGAAGATGAATGTTTATACATTCGAAATGTGTAAAGAATTCACCTACATTTAATAAATGAAATTAAATTATCGGTCCAAAATAAACAAGGGAGCCAATATTTGACCACCTTAAATTTTGTCGATTATCTTTATATTACCAAAAGTTCCGTAACGTAATACGTAAAAGTGGACTGTATTAAAAGAAAAATGTTTTTTAAAGGGGAAACAGAAAGGAAACGCACAAGATGAACGAATTGGGACTCCTGGACTGATAAGCCGTGGCGGCGTAGAGGGCCCTCTTTCTTCTCTTATGGTTCTATTGAATTATATGCACTGTCACTATTTTATCGTAAAATCTCAAAGAAATGTTCAATTAACGTATTTTTGTATGTTTTATGAAAAACGGATCGGCGAAGCAACACCTTCGTACCGAGTTGCCCTTCTCTTGATCTCTCATCCCTAGTAACTGGACGTCTCATCCCGCATGTGCGACTCTGCGCTCCTCCTCGAGTCCAAAACGAGAACTTGTGCGTTCGCGACAGAAAAATTATAGATTAATTGATTAAATTAAAAAACTAATTAGTTAAAAAAAGAAAAACGTTACCATATCAATATGAGGCCAAAATTAAAGTTAACTAATTTATTTTAAGAAACATTATAAAAACGATACAAAAAAAATTCTTAACAAAAAGAAAATACGAAAAATTAAAATTATTCAAAAATTTTCTTACCAATATCTTCATCTGAAAATCCTTGTTTATACAACTCTGCACGGCATTGGTTTTTAAGGGCCTCCAAGCGACTATCAATATAATCAAAGTTTTCTGAAGTATAAGTTTTAGCACATGATTCTTGTGCTTCTTGCACCACATCAGCTAATGCCATTCCGTAAGCTGATAATATTCCTAAAATTAAAACAGGACCCTATAAGAAACTATCTTACTTTAGGCCTGATCAAAGAGCCAAACACGTGTAACTTTTATACAGCGTTATAATGAAGAAAGGGGTTAGCCTTTTATATAGAATACCGCCCACTTAATCAAGAATCGCTCGTACCCGTCAAATTAATTTTTTTAAATGCATTTTTCATAAAGCATGCCCTATTATACCTATCTTTAACCGTTTACAAAATATTAGCGTTTAAAACAAAATAGACAAACGACAAAGTATGAAAAGACTAAGAGAGTAAAAATTCCTGTTGTACATTTAGTACTACTTGAGGATACATTTATCGTATATACTACTCGTCGAATAGACGCATTAAGCATATCTAACGACTTGAGTTTAGATTTATAAACTATATTTTTAATGTAGCCCCACGGGTTAAGATCAGGTGATCTGGGTGGCCACTCTATTGACCCCCGTCTACCTATATATCCATCGCCCCGAAAAAATGATATTAAAGGTGGAGATAATGAATCACCCATCAATTATAGACCAGTATTGCTATTGCCCACCATAGCTATTCATTGAGAAAATTGTCAAGAGGAGCATATTAAAGTTTTTATCTAAGTACAGTATACTGGATGCAGTGCAGTTCGGGTTTCAGATAGGAAAGGGTATAAGTGATGCTATTGTCTCTTTTTTGGAACATCTGTATCAGAGACTGAATGATGAAGACGTCGCGTCGCCGCAGCAGTGTTCTGTGATCTGTCAAAAGCTTTTGATTGTGTGAATCACGAGATGCTGCTGGGAAAACTTGAAGTCTATGGCTTCAGGGGCACTGCTCTAGCTTGGTTTAGATTTTACCATTCAGACATATACCAAACAGTTTATTTTAAGGATAAGGAATCAGGAAGAGTGAGGTTTTCATCAGACGTACCGCAGGGTTCTGTTCTGGATCCATTACTGTTTTTATTATATGTTAACGATTTGCTGAAACTGGATATATCTGGTAAACTGACAATATTTGCGGATGATACAACGATTCTCTGACAGGACTCTGACGTGACTCAGTTGGAGGAAACTATTAATCTCGACATCATAAATATTAAAAAATGGTGTGACTCGAATTTTCTGTCGCTCAATGTTTCTAATACGAACTTACTTTCTTTTAAGACATTTGGGAGGAAATCTAGATATCTTGTTCCAGTGAAGTTCACATTAAAGAAATATTTCCCGATTACCCTATTTTCGACAATGTCCGCCCAGGCATTCACCTTTTTATTATACTGGGTGTGATTTTCTATGAACCATTAAGGATTTTCCTGTAACCAGTATCTAGTTTTGTCTATTAACCTGACCATTTAAAGAAAACGAAGCTTCATCTAAAAAATAATTTATTTGGGCAATTCGTGCGCGATTGTCCAGTCTATGTGACATTAGACAATCATTATACAAAACAAAATAGCTCTCGCCTATCAGGATTATCGTCCAATAATTCTTGTACAATTACTGGTGTACTCTTTTTTTAAATTTGGATACCGTGATTTGGAGGCTGATCCGATTCTTTATCATAACGCTGTATAATAAGAGATTACCTAAATATACATACCTAAGACTTTGTCTTTTCACTTTTTTTTAATTCGTCGAGAAAGACAACACAGTCAGCTGATGATCGAGATCGACAACATCGTAGTGTTCATAATACAGTGCATTTTTAACTCGAGACATTGGATAAGCATGGTAATTTTTTCATCCCAACTAAAAATTTTAAGCCCAAACTCGGCAGATGCATCGTTTATGATCTTCATTTCATGTTGAACGGTTTTTTGCCAGTAATCTCATATCAATGTCAGGAAAAGTTATTATTTTTTTATGATAAATTAGGTACCGTTTTTTAGTCATTGTGTATTTAGTTACCTAAACATACCTTTATGCATATGATTCTGTTTAAAGTCATTGCTGTCGCCGCGTTTTATTTGCTAAAATGTATCTTCACACTCTAAATGAAAGAATATTATGGTGTCGAACTGCATTAGAAGAATTAGGTGTAGTGAAGTTGTAAATCATTTTACAGTTGAATATCCCAATCGCCCTATTCCAAGTAAAATTACAATATACGAGGTAAAGAAGCAATTTCTGAGAACTTTTTGAGTGAATATTTCACTTGTAAAACGCAAGAAAAATTTAACTATAGTAACAATAGAACTTAAAATGAACGCGAGCCGAGACGTTAAAGAATATCCCTGGGTAGTTACAGGAGCAGTTGTTACAAGGCCATGCAACAAGGGAACTATCGTTCCTATAAAGTGGAAAGCATTTAACAATTGTTGGAGAACGATTATGACCGAAGCATGGAGTTTTGCCTGTGTGTGGATGGAAAAAATCAAACTCAATCCAAATATTTTAAATTCGATTTTTTAACAAAAGTACATTTTTGATAGACTAAATAAACAAAATAAAATGATCGAAGCTCGTTGTTAATACCACATCTCAGTGGCTAAAATATCAATGTATGGGCTGGGATTCGCGGTAAAGTCATTATCGGTCATTAGAACATAATGTAAACCCCGCATTGATGCATATACAAGGGCAAGCGGTTAAATAACCTTTCAGCATGATGATACATTAGTCCACAGCGCAGCAGCTGTAACATAATACCTTAACCACAAATTTCCCCACAGCTGGATAGGGGGTTTATTTGGTTCATTTCAATGGCCAGCCAGATGCCCTGACTTGTTACCCTTGAATTTTTCTTTTGCTAATACATATCTGCAAAAGCGTTGAAAAATTAAGTCAATGTGGCGTCGTTCCGAGTAGAACAAAAGTTAACTTGCGGTGAAAAAAGGTCCATGGACATCCCTTGTCTTTGTCTAGAGTTAAAAATACACACAAATATTGAATATATGTGGTCAAAGTACCTACCTGCATACTTATGAACAAACACTGTAGTCATTCCCAAAGACCTAGCGATTGCGCATGCGTGCTGACCACCTGCCCCACCGAAACAGGCCAGGGCGTGCCGGGCGGTGTCGTAGCCTTTTCCTTGAGTCAGAGCTCTGATTGGACGGCACATGGCTTCATTGGCCACTCTGATAAAACCCATGGCCACCTCTTCCAATGTTATAAGATCCTAAAAGAAAAATATGTTTCGATTTCTCGAAAAAAACGAAAAAATACACAAACGAAAAAACTATTTATGAGGACTTCAGTGTAGCAGATGAGATGCTTGATCCCATACCTCTACCTAATATAACCAAGGTTAAAGATATTTTTGAAGCTGTAAATAAGATGGTATCAGGCTATGGGGCATTCGACAAATGTTTCTGTATTGTCACTGATGGAGTCAGAGCTATGGTAGGAACTGATATTGGATTTGTAAGAATCATAGACCAAAACACGTCAACTGTCCAGTGATGCACTGCATTGTTCACCAAGAGGTCCTATGTGGAAAGTTTTTACGTCAGATGAATGTCATGGAATTGCCGAAGTAGATGCTACATAGGCATGAGGACTTGTTACTTCACACCGATATCCGTTGATTAGGCGCCGGAAACTGTTTGCAGCGTTTCTTCACTCTACGCAAGGAGACTCCCATTTTCCTTCAGAATGAAGTAAAGTCCGACACTACGGAACTAGAAAATCAAATTGAAGATGCAGAATTTCTATTAGACCTTGCATTTTTAACGGACCTGACATATATCTCACCTTAAATTTGAAACTACAAGGAAAGCAGCAGAGTATTACCAATTTATATGGCCACGTCAGAGGATTTCAAAATAATATTAAGCTTTGCATGTCTTCACTAGATGATTTGCTTTTCAAACTTTAAAAAATGTTTTGCATGGCATCTTATTATAATATAAAGTATGTTTAATGATCGCTGACCGTTACGTCACGACTAGTGCTTATCTTTCTAACCTTCGTGAACTAGGTGAGATAGCGTCAATAATGCATGTCGTATAATTTTATTGGTCAAAAACGTATTATTGTTATTTTTGACAGTGACATTAAAATCAACATTATTTCAAAAATGTCATGGTATTGTGAAAAAGAACAAGCATTAATTTTACAATTATTTCATTATTTTCAAAGAAAAAGTGATGCCGGAAAGACTATTTTACCCTTTAACGTAGTTTACGAGGTAAGTAAATATAATAAAGCAGGAATTGTGAAAACATAAATAATAAACATGAAAAAGTATAGCAATATGTTTTTATAACTACCTATCTGTTTTAGCGAGTTTTTGATGCTTTGGGATTTTCGTGTTCAACAATCCAACGTAAGGCAAAGGGGATAGAGAAGGATGTAGATTTTAAGAATCGCAATAAGGTAGCTATTTTGTCATCCCGTGGTTGACAACTTCACGAAATTCATGAACATACTGTCACGAAGTTTCTCTTCGTAGGGGTCGTAGCGGTAGAGAAAGGAAATACTGGATTCTAAAAAATGGTCGTCTATTGTCTCTTCTTAATTATTACCCTAGTAGGGAAACCAGCATGTCTGTAACTTGTTCGGGCAATGGGCTAACGTGTTATTAGGCGCGTCACTTGACGATGGTCAAGGCTAGTCACCTATCGTAGAACTGAAGACTAAGTGCGGCACTTGACGATGGTCAAGGATAGTCACTTATTGAAGGTTTGATCGAGCGGCAGGCTTCGATGCTGTTGCTTGAGTTGGCCCGGTTTATATACAAAAATAAGTGTTGAGATTGCAATGCACTTGACCCTGAATAGCGTACAGTGGGTTGCAATCTCAACAACGCACAGTGGTCGAGTATCCTAAATATACCGGACCACTGTGAGTTTTAGTTGACAGAGAGCGTATTTATGGGATGTATGGAGCAGGTGAAATGTACTGCATCAAACAAGCGTTTATTTAATAGAGCAACCCCATATAGCCACAAAATGAGTAGAATTTTAAAGAAAATCTAAGAATAACGGCAACTCGCAATTTCCCTTAAAACCTATTTTTCTGGATGAAACCTGAATGTACAGTAAAGGGGCTTTTAGGCGAAGTTGGAAAGATGATAAACAAAATCGTCATAGGGTGTACGGTATATTATTCTACATACTGGTTCAGAAAATGGAATGGTGAATAACGCACTTTGATATTTAAGCCTGACCTGTAATCTGGCGATTATTATGATTCGATGAATAGTGAAAACTTGATGGTTTGAAGAAAAATTGTTACCAAACTTGGAAGAACCGTCGCTTATTCTTATGGATAACGCCACCTATCATTATGGACTAATTGAAATAATTCCAAATACAAATTGGTCAAAAAGATTACTTATTGCATGGTTAGAACAAACACACATTCTGGTTTCACCATTTGCAATGAAGGATCAGATCTGGATAATAGTGAAGCTGCATATCCCACCCAATGTTACAAGTCATCTGGAAAGCGCTATTTATTTTATTTTTTAATTATTTTTATTTCATTTTAATAGGTTGGACGAACTAGCATTGCAACAAGGACTTCTAAGACTTCCTCCATATCATTGCCACTTTAATCCTATTGAAATGGCTTAGTCGGAATGTAAGCGCTATTATGATGCAAAAATAAGTTCTATGCATCCTGTAACAAATGACGTAGTTTTGGGTCTGTGGAATGAAGCCATAGAAAATGTAACAGTGGAAAAATGGAAAATACAGGGTGTTCATTTGAAAACTTCCCACCTCGATTTTCCTGCTTTAAAATGAAAATGTGGAAAATCGCTCAGACCCGTCGATTTTTATTTCTTATATCTTTTGCGTATATTGTCAATCTTGTTACTTCAAGCCCCTAGAAGGGAGGGGGGGTAAGATCTAAATCTTAAATGGATACCCCTATTTTATATAATTTTTTTGGATTCTACATAAAATTCTGAACATTTTTTAATAACAGCATTATTAGTCTATACTTAACAGTTTCCGAGATATTTACTCTTAAAAAATTACATTTTTGAACTTTGACAGCGTCTAGCTTTCTAACTGTACGTCTTAAAGCAAAACGGCTTACATGTATCTTCGATTTTTATTATCTTTCCAATAGTGTGAACTTTCGGTTAAACCGGATGTAAGAAATATAGTACTATACATACTATAAATTATAAAGTTATCTTGTCTGTCTGATAAGTCCCTTAATGAGTCGCTTCGTTTGTCAACAACAAAAATTATTGTTAATAATTATACACTGGTTAGTAAAAAAACGTCCCCAAATGTTCCACTAATTTGTTTGTATATTCCTTTTCGAAATAAATAAAAGTAAGTATACAAACAAACAAGTTTCTTTGTACCTATTACAAATCACTGATAAAGTTGTATACGAAGCTTTTTATGATGCGGCCATCACAACCGCAATTTTATTTTACAACGGCCTTTTGACCTCTTGAAATTGGACAGCCCTGCTGTGGCAAATGTAAAAAAAAATCAAAATCGACAAGCCAGAAAAAAATTATGCAAAGAAATAATTTCGCCTAAATATTCTCACCCGGCTCTACAATCAAACTAAATACCTTTTCGCTCTTTCCTTTTTCCATCGACAGAAAATCATTTATCGACTTTGTCATCCTCGTGAAAGCAGACAACGTTTCATCTTTGTCTAATGGTGAATCCTCATTAGCGCCAAATATTTTTGGAAAAAATTCGGGAAGAAGTCGTCCCAAAACCAAATTTGCATCTGTAACTGTAAGAGGTCCGCCTTTTTTGTAACATACAGGTCCTGGATGGGCACCGGCTGATTCTGGTCCAACCACAAACATTCCGGACCTGTAAAAAACGAACGTATTACCTACCTACGTCTCAGTGAGAGAATGAACGAATGACTTAATAAACGAATAAATAAATAAACGGATGAACGAATGAACGAATGAACCAATGAACCAATGAACCAATGAACCAATGAACCAATGAACCAATGAATGAATGAAAGAATGAACGAATGAACTAATGAAAGAATGAACGAATGAACGAATGAACGAATGAACGAATGAACGAATGAACGAATGAACGAATGAACGAATGAACGAATGAACGAATGAACGAATGAACTAATAAACAAATAAATAAATAAACGGATGAACGAATAAACCAATGAACCAATGAACCAATGAACCAATGAATGAATGAAATAATGAACGAATAAACGAATGAACGAATGAACGAATGAACGAATGAACGAATGAACGAATGAACGAATGAACGAATGAACGAATGAACGAATGAACGAATGAACGAATGAACGAATGAACGAATGAACGAATGAACGAATGAACGAATGAACGAATGAACGAATGAACGAATAAATAAATAAATAAACGGATGAACGAATGAACGAATGAACGAATGAACCAATGAACCAAGAAATGAATGAAAGAATGAACGAATGAACGAATGAACGAATAAACAAATCAACTAATGAACGAATAAATAAATAAATAAATAAATAAACGGATGAACGAATGAACCAATGAACCAATGAATGAATGAAAGAATGAACGAATGAACGAATGAACCAATGAACGAATGAACGAATGAACTAATGAACTAATGAACGAACGGACGAATGAACGAATGAACGAGTGAACGAATGAACGAATGAACGAATGAACGAATGAACGAATGAACGAATGAACGAATGAACGAATGAACGAATGAACGAATGAACGAATGAACGAATGAACGAATGAACGAATGAACGAATGAACGAATGAAAGAATGAACGAATAAACGAATGAACGAATGAACGAATGAACGAATGAACGAATGAACGAATGAACGAATGAACGAATGAACGAATGAACGAATGAACGAATGAACGAATGAACGAATGAACGAATGAACGAATGAACGAATGAACGAATGAACGAATGAACGAATGAACGAATGAACGAATGAACGAATGAACGAATGAACGAATGAACGAATGAACGAATGAACGAATGAACGAATGAACGAATGAACGAATGAACGAATGAACGAATGAACGAATGAACGAATGAACGAATGAACGAATGAACGAATGAACGAATGAACGAATGAACGAATGAACGAATGAACGAATGAACTAATGAACGAATGAACGAATGAACGAATGAACGAATGAACGAATAGACTCTTAAATAAATAGACGCAACAGGTATGTTACCATTTTTTGCAATTGATTATTATATTATTGTGGTACGATTGTTACTAAAACCTTAGTAGCCTGTAGTAAGTCTACCTACCCTATCCTCTCTTTTTTAGAAAGCTACAAAACATTTCCAGGAAAACCTTTAAACCTAGTTCAAGTAAATTCAATTAGAAACAGTTAATTGTGGGTAAAAGGCTCAAAGACCGCTAGTCCAATAATCCGTTTTGGAATCAGTGGTTTACCCAAACAGCTTAATCCTTTGGTTTGAAATTAGAAAACATTAACCGACATGTAGAAACGTCATCTGGAAAAATGTGCGTAATTTTGGACAATATACGAGAAAAGTTTGAAAATAGCCATGACAGAAAAATAGAAACAACTAACCATGCCTTTACTTAATAAAGTACCATTGTTCTAACTATAAGCTTCGCGAATAAAAAAATTTAAGCACCGCTGAGGAACAATGAAAATAAATATAGGTGTTTTTTAAAAATATAAAAATAATAAAAGTGCTTAAATGTTTAAATTCCGATTCAAACTAGCGAATACCCTCGCAGGAAAAGTGACAAAAGTCAAAAACTCAAAAGTATTAAATTATCCATGCAGGGCCGTAGCCAGGGGGGGGGGGGTTAGGGAGTTGTAACCCCCCCCCCCCCCCCCGAAATAAAAAAAAAGGTATTTATTTTAGACTTTTAATAAGTATTAATGAGACTGCAGTTATATACAGTGCGCCCGCCTCACTTTGTTGTTACACAACATAATTTATTTACGGGCTACAATGGCTGCAGATCGCCTTAATGGTCTGGCTTTCCTATATGTCCGCCGTGATATAAACGTAGATGTAAACATAATCATAAATATTTTCTCTTCTAAGAACAGGAAACTTGATTTTGTAATTTAGTACAAAGTAAGTAGGTACTTCAGATATTTTTTTAGTTCTTATTGTTTATTTTTTGTTTTTATTCTTATTTTGTTTTTGATCTTATTATTACATAATATCATGGGCGTCGTTTGGGAGGGGCAAGGTGGGGCGTTTGCCCCCCCCCCCCTGGAAGTTGACTTATTGACAATTATTTATGTTTTAACAAGTTAACAGTAAAAGAAAGAAAGATTGTATTATTTTATTTATTAATTTGGTAATTTAACCAGTCGCAGTCGGTCAAATTCGCGGAAATTTTTTGCCGGTATTTTGACTATTTTTCTTGTTTATTGAGGTTAATATGGTTTGATTGAATGTGTAAATTTATAATTTAGAGTTTTCCTTTATATTTTCGTCATTATTTTGGGGTAGTAAAGACTTTTTAATGCCAATACGACTATGAATGTGGAATATTTGAGAAACAATTTTAGCTCATTAAGTATTGAGCAAAAAATTTAAATTAAAATTGAGGGACCACAATGTGTAAATCTAGGGACTTTATTGTTATTAATAAGTTTGCTGCAAATAAAAACTGAAGAATGAACTACTTTACTTTTAAACAATGTACCCACTAATGAAAAATAAATTGGCCTTTTTATTCTTTTATCTTATTTCATTTTCAATAAAATAAGAAGGTAATCATAAAATTTTAAAATATTTACTAATAATTATTGACCAAATTTGGGCGTGGTCTTAAATTTTCGCCTGCGGCGCATTTCGCCTGCAGCGGGCTTTTAATGCACTCCCAAGGTAACAAGTCACGAGCCGCCACCGCCCCGCCCCCCCTAAGAAACCCTTTAACGACGCCCATGCATAATATAATTTATTATAATAATTATTATACTTAGATATAATTATAACTTAATATAAGAGACATGTTAATTAGTAAAATAAATTGTTTATTGTTTATTTTGTCGACCGACATTTCAAATTTCAAATTTTTTTTTAAATTAAAAGAGTGTTTTAAAGTCTGGCATATTGCCGCAGATTAAGCTTTACGGTTATTTTACCCAAAAAATGGCGTGGCACCCAAAAAATTTTCGCCTGCGGCGCTAAAGAGATCCTAAATCCGCCACTGGAACAAACCCCCTCCGAAATTATTTTCTGGCTACGGCCTTGTATCCATGAGAGTAAAAATTAAAACTGTAACATTTTTAATTAGATCCATATTACAATGGTAAATTAAACCTAATTGGTGAAACATATAAACTTGTTTTTTGTGTTGTATTTTAGATTCAAAAGTACAATTTAGACTTCATAGTATAAAGAAACCTCAAAACTACCCTCAATTTTGACTTGTGTCGTTTTCTGTGTATTGTTACTTGATTTTTTTTAATTTATGACAGTATTTAATACAGTTATTAACTACTTGTTTCACTTTATTGAGCTTATTATTTTATGACTAATACAACTATAAATATTATTACAATACAAAATATTAATTCTGCGTACCCCTTTCTTTGAAATTTTAACGTAAAAGTCACCAAATCACATAGCCTGTGTGTTAGCTAGCCTGAAATAAGAAGGAAATATACACAAACTACTTTAAAGCTATTTTATTTAATTCTAATATACGAAATGGTTTTAATAAACGTTTCAGTACAGGAGCGGTTTTCTTCGACGTCAGCAAGGCATTTGATAAGGTCTGGCACAACGGACTCATTCTAAAGTTAATAAGGGCAGGCATGCCGAACTATTTAATAAAGGTAATTCATTCATACCTGACAGACAGGATTTTCGCGGTATCGTCAGAAAATGCGATATCGACGGTGCGACATGTCAGAGCAGGAGTTCCGCAGGGTTCCCCCCTTGCGCCGACTCTGTACAATATACTAGCGATATTCCTAAATTTGGTCAAACTCAACTATATCTGTTTGCTGATTATACCGCCATGACCGCCACTGCAAAACAGCCCAGGTTGGTCGTCTCAAAGCTACAACGTCATATAAAGCTTATCTAGGAGTGGTTAGATAAGTGGAAAATTCGCCTTAATGACGCTAAAACACAAGCCATCTATTTTTTAAGGTCCACATGTAAATTTCCACTGACCAGATTGCAAGTCAAAAACTCCAGATTAAACTGGTGCGAAAAAGTAAAATACCTGGGTCTGAGCTTTGACAAACGGCTGGCTTGGACTGACAACGCTAACCAACGCTTGAGAAAAGCAAATGGTTAACTCAGCGCCATCTACTCACTACTTATGGTATCGCCTCCTGGTGCACAGTAAATAAGTCAACGATGAAAAAAATTCAAATTTTTCAAAATGAAGTTTTAAGAATTATAACAAATGCTCCACGATTTACGATGGTTCATACGTTGCACAATGACTTCCAGATACCAACAATCACGAAACATATAGACAAACTTATTATCAACTATTACAAACGTACAGACGTATCCATGAACCCACTCATAACGCAATCACAAATCACACATACACTCCACTCCAACCCACAAAAACCGTACAGACTACCGAGAGACTGGCTCATTCCAGCCACGGCCGCTCAATAAATTAGAAGTAATTACTTTCCCGATGCCCTCTGCCCACTACCTCAACTAAAATGAAATAATTATTCAGCAGTCAACCACAACATTCAAGATCCGCCGAAAGGCAATACTGTATATAAATATAAATTATATTCCGTGACTAATCTAATAAACGAATATGATCCCAAAAAAAAAAGTTACTTAAGGTATCGTAAACAATTTGTTGAAATTGGGGAAAGAAAAAGTTCGGAAAAAAAATATTATGTGGAGTTCCGCTAGGATCAATATTAGTTCCATTATTATTCTTAATTTACCTTAATTGCTTTTTCAAATTAAACTAAAAGGGCAAAATAAAGCTATTTGCGGATGATAAAACAATTATATTTATTTTTTTCACTATAATTATTTATTTTGCTGAAACTTACGCAGAAATGTATTTTGATATTAATAATCATTTAAAAATACTTCATTCTTCTTTTCAATCAAATAAACTTACGTTAAATTTTACAAAATCTTTTTTTATGTTTATAACTAAAAATAAAATAGTTTTTTTCACTTTAATAATGAAAATATTGAATGTTCAAATATGACAAAATTTTTAGGATCAGTTTAAGACGAATATCCAGTATATTATAAACCGGATATCTCGTTTGCTACCTGTTTTGTACAGAGCTAGATATTACATTCCTTTGAAATACTTAAAAATATATATTTTTCAATAATATATTTAAAATTACAATACTTGTGGATGGGGATCTGCTTATTTATAAAAACTTAAAACCACTGCGAAAATTGCAAAAGAAAGTTATTAAATGCATACACAAATTACGCATCTCGAGCCAACTGTTAATCTATTCAGACCTAAGGGGATGTTCAAAACATTTATAAATTAAAAAATTGTATTCCTATTCACTCTATTATTAAAAAAAAAAAATAAACAATACTTCAGGAGAATAAGACATTATATAATCATAACAACAGACGTATTAATTATGAAAATAGACCAGTAAAAAGTAATTAAAAAAAATCGCATTTATATGACGGAATATTAAAATATAATCTTCCAAAAAATATCAGAAAAATTAAAAAAATTGTCAACTTTTAAAAACAATTAAAGATTAAATTTATTATTTTCTATGTTATATTGTCATTTTAATTAACTATAAAAGTTAGTTTGGAATAAAGGCATTATGAAAGTTACATTTTTCCAAAAAAAAATTTAGAATAAGCAATTTTCTAGAGTTCTTCGACTAAAACAATTTTCAACGTATAATATTTTACATGCATATAAAGCTATTGCTTTAAACCCTTACAAACTAGCATGTATACTTAATGGGGTTTAAAAAAACTAATTATATGCCTCCTTTTCAGATTATGACAGCTGAAAAATCAAGAATTATTTAATCGAAATAATTTTTTCTGCATCCAATCACAGATGAATTAGATTATCTGTAATTAAATATACTTTACCTGAAAAATAGCATCGATCCTCCTCCCGCTGCAACAGTATTTACATCCAGTTGTGGAGCTTGAATGGTTACTCCAGCAGTTGTGCTCTCATAAACGTGTTCGTAATGACCAGCGAATCGGGAAACATCCGTGGAAGTGCCACCCATGTCAAATCCTATTACTGGCAAATCGGTTTCTTTTTGCCACGTGGTTACAGCATAGCCGACGACACCTTGAACATAAATAAATTAAATGATATAGGATTATAAAAATTAAACTACAAAGTCTGAAAAAGCAATGTATAAAGCACACACTAGTAGTGATGGAGAGTTCAACGCCAGATTGCACAGGACTCTTCTGTGCATGCGCCAGCAGTGCGCAGGATCAAAGCTGTTCATTAGCTGTTCAAATCTGTTCAAAGCTGTTCATTAGTCGTTCAAATCGAGGAGCAACATGGATTTTTTCAAAAAAGTGGAATTGAAACAAGTCTTGTACAATATACCTTTATCTTAAACGCAATGGATTCCCAGAGACAGGTGGACTCTGTGTACACCGATTTGAGTAAAGCATTCGACAAATTTGATGACAATATACTAATTTTAAAACTTTCTGAGATCGGGGTGCACGGAGATCTACTTCGTTGCTTATCTTCGTACATATACTTTAGAACTCAAACCGTCCTTGTCAGTGGTCATAAGTCTGTTTCTTACTTTGTTACATCAGTTGTGTCCCAGGGCTCACACTTGGGACCATTACTTTTTATAATCTATGTAAACGACATAAAGTCTTGTTTTCATTTTTGTGCTTTCTCTCTGTATGCAGACGACTTAAAGTTTTACGCATTGATCAAAAGTATAACGGATTTATGCAGGGTGACTTAAATAGACTTTATGACTACTGTCAAAAAAATTGATTATTTCTTAATTTAGATAAGTGTTGCTTTATTTCATTTTCTAGAAATATAAACAAGTTCTTACACGATTATAATTTAAACAAAATTGTACTCAGGAAAGTAAACGAAATTAGAGACTTGGGTATCATATTTGATTGTAAAATGCTTTTTTCTTCCCATATAAATTTTGTTGTCACTAAAGCCACAAAAATGTTAGGATTTATTTTAAGACAATGTAGACAGTTTCACTCTCTAACTGCAATGAAGGCTTTATTCTACTCATTCGTATACAGCAGATTAAATTATGCTACACCTGTTTGGTGTCCCCAGTATGATGTTTATAAGGTTAGGCTGGAAAGAGTACAAAACACTTTTTTGAGATTTTTATATTATAAGTCAACAGGTACATATAGTCATACCGTCAGTACATCTAGACTTAGGCAGGAATATCAGTTTTATTCTCTTGAATCCCGGCGCGAGCAATGTGATATTCTCTTTTTATATAAAATACCTTATGGTCACTTGGACTCGCCAGTAATTTTATCAAATATTATTTTTAATATTTAAGCGAGAGACCTAAGAAGTAATTCATAATTTTTTGAGCAATTCTTTCGAACTAATTCGGGTAGGAATTCACCCATTCATAGAATATTACGTTTGTATAATTCTAGATTTGCTGATTGATATATTTCATTATTCATTAAATGTGATTAAAATTAAAATAAAAAATTGTTTTGCATATTAACCTAAGTAGATATACGGAATTAAGGATTACTTTAGTTTATTACAGTAAATATAAATATAGACTTTATCATTATTTTATATTATATCCGCCCACACATCTTTAATTGTGGATATCTTTTTGGACCATTAGGTCTGTAGATATCCCATTTGTTAATCTTAACATAGTATAAAACAAAGTCGCTATCGCCTGTCCTGTCCCTATATGTGCTTAAATCTTTAAAACTACGCAACGGATTTTGAAGCGGTTTTTTTTAATAGATAGAGTGATTCAAGAGGAAGGTTTTTATGTATAATACATGCATAATATTATAGAGAAACACTGATAAATTAGAGTAGGGAGAACGAACGACCCAACCTAACCGGTCTCCGTTCAACGATCGATCCGAAGCACCGAAGCCGGAATAGACGAAGACAGACTATGTTTTATGCATGGATGTGAATTGTGGACGGGCCGGCAAACGGTTAAGTTTGAGGTTTGTTCGGGTTTGTTCGCCTTATTATCTCACGTCGTATAATGCCGGGCTGCAACGCAGGCCGGGTACACGCTAGTAAGTAAATAAAGCTATTCATTAGCTGTTCAAGAAGGGACCAGAGCAATCTGGCGTTGAACTCTCCATCTATCACTACTCATACTATACAATAGTCTAACCAACAAAGATAGAGAAAGATAGACTCTCACTTGTCAAGTTTGGTTTTTACCTCGCAGATGAGACCAGAGCAAGGAACGATCTTGATGGCTTAGACTTTTATTTTCTAACCTACAAATTTTGTGAACCATCGTAAATGGGTTTAAAACAAAAAATATTGCAATAAAAATTAATGTTGCTGCAACTGCCAGAATATTGTGCCATTTACAAACTTTCTATTTTTTGATGATGATGATAGCTGTGGTCTAAAAATGGCGAATATTACACTTTGCCGAAGATAGTTATTAGGGATCATTAATTCCAACAAAATCAGGGACGCTTCCACGCTCATAAAATGAAATAGTTATATAGGATTGGCGAGTTTCACGAAAAGTGAGTTTATTTTTAGTTCATCATTACTTAAACAAGGTTAGACTTATAAATTTCTTGCCTATTGAAAATTTCCTCTTAAAAATCGATCGAAATTATGCGATGAAAAATATATACCTCCAGTTGCTCGCCAATATGATAAACAAGCGGCGTTCAGATTTCTCGCTGTCCTCTAAAACATTAAAGGAACGGGCGCAGAGCAATCCGACAAATCTGATGGTAACACCGAACTTGCTTATTATCTTTATCGCAACAAGCCGACAAGATGCGAATTCCACAATGAAACCTCGTATAAATATACACCAATTTGGATCATTTGCTTGTGGCTAAGCTGGCGGCTTGGGGTTTTGGCTCGGGCATTCTTCAGTGGATTCTCAGTTTCCTCACTGGAAGGGTTCAGAGAGTAAGAATAAATAATTTTGTATCTAAAGAGATTGCTGTGCATTCTGGTGTACCTCAAGGTTCCCATAGTGGGCCCTTACTTTTTATACTTTTTATAAATGACATTGGTAATTTTATTACTCAGTCTCTATATTTGTTGTTTGCTGATGACTTCAAATTATATCGATTTATTTACTCCAGTTTGAATTGTGCTCTACTTCAAAGTGATCTGGACGGCCTTTATTGTTGGTCTCAGATGAATGGTCTTGATTTGAACATAAAAAAATGTCATAGTATATCCTTTTATAGATCTCGTAATCCCATTGATTGTAACTATAATATAGCTGGTGTCGTCTTAGATAAAGTTGGGGAGATTCGTGGCCTTGGAGTTATTCTGGATAGGTCTCTCACATTTGTTAACCATATTAACTCTATTACATGTACGGGCTATAGAAACCTAGGATTTGTATCTAGAAACGGTAAAGAATTTTCATGTCAAACATTTAAATTAATGTATTGCTCCATAGTGAGATCTGGCCTGGAGTATGCCAGTGTGTTGTGGTCACCTTACTATCAGGTACATGTGCAGGCGATCGAGGGCGTGCAGAGGAGATTTCTGCGTGTTTGTGCACACAAATTACAAATTCGTTGTCAAAACTTTAATATAGATTATCAACTTATTCTCAATATCATAAATCTATGCTCTCTACAAAATAGACGTTTCCTCTTGGATATGTGTTTTTTATTTAAGCTTATTACGGGTGACATAGATTGTGATTATCTCTTATCTGAGCTGTATTTTAATACCAGACACAATACTCGCAGCAGGAATCTCTTCTGTTTACCTTTCCATTCTACCAATTATAGCATGTTTCGTCCGTTAACCAGGCTGCAGCAAAACTTTAACAGCCTTGACCTCGATATTCATACCACTCATTCTAAGTTTAAATTTGATCTTAAGAGAAAAATACGTAGTAGTGTATTACCACTCTGACCGACCAATACTGATTAACTCTCTGAGATTATTACCAAGTGTGGATTATTTATCTTTAAGCTACTGCTTACTAGTTTATATTATTATATTATTATATATATAGTCTGTATTTGTATTGTTACTATCCTTTGATTAATGGTATATACCGTAAATATTACAAATAAATAAATTTGTACTTAAGAAGAATACGCTGTTTCCAAAGAATCCAAAGACTCGTCCCTTTTGGGTTTAATTTAACCTTAATCTCACCAATTCTTATTTTTGAATAATGCGCCACAGCGCAGCCGAAGAATAACAATAACTTGCCAATTTGGAGGTGTATTTGGAGGTGTATTTGGGCTTAAATTAAATCAATTTGTAACTATTGGGTATTTTCCAGGGCTATGATGGCTCATAATGCCGGTTTAAGAAAAGTTGTTGGCTGGCAGCTAATCAAAAATTTAACTTTATAATCAGAACAGTAGGTAGGCATATTATTTGGAATATTCCACACTGTTTTAGTTCGCGAAAAGTGACAACCTCTGCCTCCTGTCGGTAGCAAGTGAAAAAGAAAAAGAAATATGGTAATATTTATCCAATCTCAGTTTGAGGAAATTCCAATCATTCCATACGGCGGTAAACAGTCTCAAAGAGACCGACCGCACAACCAGGGTTGTCAGATCTTTCTTCTTCAATTCTTTAAGTTTTTTTTATTAAAGATATTTCATTTATATCAGTAATCAATTGTTAGTCAGTAACTTTCTTTGAAAGTTAGTTTGCAAATATACTTTAAACCGAGGAGTTTTGAGTGTGACAGAAAAAATAACAAGCCATTCATTGTTATAATAATACATTCTTTAGTCCTTAAGAAACAATACAATTGAAATCAAGACAAAAAGTGTTTTCAGTGTTTAAAAACAACTAATTAACAAACCGTTGTTTCTCGTATATACTTACATTGTGCTTACAAATCCGAAAATTTTGAAGAATTGGCAACAGCATGTAATTTGTTGCGGTTGGAAGCGCCAGGATATAAGCTGAACCGGTACCCGGCCCATCTAACGATCGATTCTGCCAGACAGAGATAGGCCAGTGACCGCCGATGGCGTGGAAGAGACGGAGATAAAATATACGTGGTTATGCCTTGATGAACGGGCCGGAGTCTGGTTGACGAGAATGAAGTTCTGGTAAAAAAATTAAAGCATTTTCTGAGCAGTGTCGTGCCGTGTCAGGTTTATTTTTCTGATTTTAGTTTTGTATATAGAATTTGTGAGTTACCTTATATTTATTATTTTAATATAATATTATTATATATACAGTGGGGTTTATAAAGTGTAGTATGTACAAACACCTAATGTAAAACAAACTTATAAGTGTGTATACGCATATTAATTATTTGTGTGGAACGCCTATGGTTAGGAAATTCCCACAGTTTAATGTCATTAAATTGACCTAAGAAACACTATAATTTTCGAATTTTAACGGTAAAAATTGCGAAAATAGTGATCCAATTTAAACGTTAGTAGTAATAGATGGGATGTTCTGCGCCAGATTCTACCACGCCATTCTGCTCAAGCGCCAACAACGCATCGTTCAAAGCTTTTCATTAGCTGTTCAAAGCTGTTCATTAGCTGTTCAATAGTCGTTTAAAGCCGTTCAAAGCTGTAAAAAGCTGTTCAAGAACAGAATAATAAATTATTTAACATCCTGCACATATTGTATTTCTTAATAAGTGAAAGACTTAAGGCCTAATGTTCCACCAATAAAGAGGACCCTGGCCTTTAAGAAACAAGTGACAACTCCATTGCAATGCAGATCTCAAAGTAAAAAATTGCCAACTTTAAAAGGCCACAACCCAAAAACTAGTTCTAGTATTGAATTATGGCCATGGCCACTTTTAGTCAGGGCGTCAAGGTCTACAAAATACTAATTATTCATAATAATTAGTTGAAAGCCCATAAGGAGTGTGAGGGGTCGTTTCGAGTAAAAACCGAAACAAGCTGCACCGAGATCCTAAGTATTTTCCCGGCTAAATTGCTTAGAGCCGGTTGCGCAAACGAACTTACACTCGTCGGGCATATATTGTTTTTGTGACAGGAGATAGCCTTGTATCGATTCTGGCTCGAAGATTTTAAATTAATAACTTTTCGTTTCGTTTGTAAAAATTATTTCACCTAGTTTTTCTTTATAAACTACCCTTTAAATTGAAAATCCTTGTCGCAGTATATACTTACCACCAGCAGGTCCTGACAAAATGGCTCTCGCGCCATTAAAATATTCCATGGGTGTCAACCCTCCATCACTTTGCATGAACAGTACCCTAGTTCCCCTAAGGCCATCTTTAAACCCACTACAGAAACCTTCTACGTATCTCCTAACGTGAGGGGTAAGGTACGCGTCTGCGCATGAGGTAAATCCACGTGGTACTATTCTGGTCATGGCTATGACGTTGTGGGAGAGTGAAACATGTTTAAAACCTAAAACCAAAAAAAAACAGCGTTATTTTAAAAACTTTTTTTTTAATTTTAAGTCTTATTTAATGACAAAGTGTAATTAATTTTCAAGTGCAACTTACTTACCAATTTGTTTAGCAATTTCACCAATCTGTAGCTCATGCTCAAAATAAGTGTAGCTATGCGCTAAGGCAACAGATATACTGTCAATGTCCTTTTTTTTAAGTTCCAATAGACTTTTCTTTACTTCTTCAGTATTTAGCTCTTTGGTTATGTAAAATTTTTCTCCAGTTTGGCCTTCTACCACTCTCCAATTTTTCGTTGCTTCTATTAACTCGCATTTTCCTTGAAGTTGTGGTATTACTCTACAATCTACCTCAACTACGTCTCTGTATAAAATTTCAGGTCTTCTGATATTCTAAAATTATTTTTAAGAATAGAAATATGCAGCAATAACGTAATTTATTCGTGTCGTTGACAAAAAAATATAAATAATAAATATATTTATTAATTCTAGAACTTGTTTCAACGGTTAAAATTAAAAAACCAAAAAATGTTTCCCCTCACCAGTCGCGTCAAAACAAATCCACGCTACCAGTGCGTGATCAAGCTACCCCGATGTGTTAAATGAACATCAAGTGCGGTCTGTGCGCTTGGCAATCCATTGTCTTCCTGAAACCGCCTGTCCAATAGCAAGGTTGCATTTTCAAATCACGCGCGAACCACGCGTTGATCATGGTTCGGACATTTGATTACAATATCTTGTCTTTGGGATGAGTTTAGTATAGATACGTGGAAAAGTGGATATTCCTAACTTATCTCGGTTGTGAAATTGGCGAACTTTTTATATGGGTTAACGATTTTAAATAAGAAAAACGTCGAAATAACCTTTCTTCTGCAAAATCTAATGTTCCACAAAACTGTTTTCAATATTATTTTTTCGTTTAAGCGTTGTAGACCAAAAATATACAGTGTGAGTTTGCAACTTGGAATAAATTCAGTAAATCCAGTAGTTTTTCTTTTGAAAAATGCTTGGATACGGGTATTAACATACACACAGCACATACATTTAAGTTATGGTATTTTTTTTTGATACATTGTGTCCCAAATTAGGTATGATGACATGATAATATCGATAATTTCTTTCAATGGCAACCCTAGTTTTTTATTGACTATTTTTAAAATACATACCTATTAAGTTCATAAGTACATGTCAAATTTCAAATTTTTATTCCTTGTGCACTGTACACACATTATTGTATCAATTTTTTTTTTATAAAAAAAAACTTAAAATGTTAATACCCGTGCCCAAGCATTCTTCCAAAAAAACTGTACGTACTTAGGTACTGAATTTACCAAGTTACAAACTCACACTAAATTTTTAAATACAAAATAGTACTAAAGTACGTATTATTTTACATTATAATGTATACCTATCCTTCAAAAAGGCAGGTTTCTAACTGAAATTATCTACAAGCCCTCGGGACGGAATTAGGGCTACCAGATATCCCGATTTAGGCAGGAACCACCCAAATTCTCATAAACCCTCCGCCTTTTTTAAATTGCCGCAAACTTCCGCATTTTTTCTATTGCCGCTTGACGGTCTCCTTGCAACACAAAAAAAGTGTAGTTAAGTGTACATCGCAAAGTACCGTGCGAGCAAAAATTATTTGCATCAAAAAAGGCCTTGCATCTAAAGACGTAATGCTCAGCCGTAGAGCTTAATACCTGTTGGGTGTCAGTAACTACCTGAATTAACAATCAATCAGTTATTCCGTCATCTTTGACAGTCGTTACAAGTAATTTGATTCATCGCTAATTTTTCCAATTTCTTGAACAATTCACACAATGGGCTTTACGGAAGAGCACAAAACATTCATGGTTAAAGCGTATTTTCGAAACGGGGTTAGAGTAAATGGTGAGTGGCAATACAATCCGGATTTGTGCATGGACGATTTTCACGAACATTTTTCCTAACGTTGCTTTTATTGCAGGGGATTTTTATCATTGCCTGAAAAGAACCGTGGCTGTGTTTAGGGAAAAAGATTCTATACAACACAAAAAAGGAGCAGGAAGACCATCTGTAAGAACAGAAGAACTTGCTGCAAACGTTCGGGTTTGTTCGGAGGTGTCTGGTTAGCTGTTTCACGAAGAAGAATTGTTGGTCCTATTTTTTTCTATGACACAGTTACAGCACAGTGGTATAGAGACAATATTTTAAATCCATTTGTAGAGCAATTACTTGACGACGACTACGTTTTGGATATTTTCAACAGGACGGTGCAACCGCCCATACAGCCGCCGAAACTATTAACTACTTACGCAATTTTTTCGAGGACAGATTGATCAGTTTTCAATCAGACATTGAATTCCCACCTAGATCACCTTGTTTAACGGTTATGGATTACTTCGTTTTTCCTCATTTAAAGAACACTATTTTTAAAATACCAGTTGCAAATTTTGAACAATTACAAGAAAGTATTATCCAAGAATGTGGTAACATTTCTCCAGAGATGCTGGTCAACACTTTCGAAAATATGAAGAGACGTGTGAATTTATGCTTGGAGCATGGCGGTGGCCAATTTCAGCAATTTATGTTATTATTTTTCTTTTTCTTTCTGTCTATTCTTACTTTGTTAATTTTGTAAACAAAAAAAATAAATTTATATTTGTCTACTTATTTTATTACTCATTAGCTTGGCATATCATGTCATAATATGAATTTGACAATATCTTAACCTAGATATGGTTAGATATACCGTCCCCATATCATTGTGATCTAAACCAAGCCCTACGTTTTTTAATCCAAGCCCTCTTTGATGCAAATACTTTTTTCTCGCACGGTATATCGTCTTGGCTTTGGTCATTTATTTTAATAAAACCTCATTGTTGTATACCCGAAAGGTCTACACAGTGACATATTTACAATTTTAATAACGTCACTTGTTTGCCATTATTTTGCATAGAAATGTTGTTCTTGCATATCAAAAGCAGATCCACTCCGTATTCGATAAGTTTATGGCGTTTGCAATTGTTATTCAGGTTAGGCACCCTTGTTAATTGACCCCAGGGCCGGGCCTGGTGCAATTAGGATATATAATCAGTCCTGAGAAAGCCTGTGTATTGTGCCTTTAATAAATCTGTTAAAGTGTTGATTCTGTGGTGTATAGAAATATTAGTGTTCAACTAGTTTTTTATTATATGGCGCCCGTGAGAAGAAAACGAAATCATTTATCATTGGATGCAAAGCAAATTGTTAAAACTGAATATAAAATAAAGGATTTATCAAGCAAGAAGCCTTAAAGGAATATTGTTTACTTACAAAAACACCAATGTCGTTAAATATCGCAAGCCGTACAGGAACGGCAAACAGGAAAAAACGCAATGATTTTCAACATCATCGTTTGGAAGAATGTCAACAAGAAATCATAAGAAGAAAGATATACATTCCCTCTATGAAAAACCGGTTGTCCGTACTTTGGACAAACTTAAAATGAAGCTAGAACAAGAAGAAACAAGCATATATATTAGCCGTACCACCCTTTACAGAGTGGTTTCCATAATGGGCTTTAAATACCGCAAATTAGACAAAAAAACAAGTGGTAATGGAATCACAAAGACTGCGGATTTGGAGATTTAATTATCTGCAGCAAATTAAAAAATATTGTAACACTATACAGTGTCCAAAGGATGGCTCGATTCTAGTTTAAAGTGTCAGATGAAAACACTTTTAAATAAAGGAAAAAGAAATACAATAATTCACGCTGGATCGGAAGGATGGATGGGCCCCAAACTGCTTGCTGTTGTCTGCAAAGAATATTAAGGATTCGAGCTTGGATTACCATAAAGACGAAACGGTGGTACGGAACTTTTTAAAAACTGGTATGAAAATTGCCTTCTAAAATCATCAACAATAGCGTGATTATAATGGATAACGCAAGTTATCTTAGTCGTTTGCTATACAACGCGTTAAACAGGCCAAGTACTAAAACTGAAATAAAAGAATATTTATTAGAAAATGATATTTATTTTGAATTTAGCTATAAAAAAGAACAACCTTTGAAAATATTAAATACCTACACTTAATATTAAGAACAATACGTGCGGACACATGTTATTAGTATATTTTAAAGACTGTGTGAATTAAAATTAGACTTAATTTTTTTAAATCCGTCACTGATTTCTCCTCCTAACATACCTGTTAGCCTGTTGTAAATAATAAAGTTTAGAAATTTGCATTTTGTTATTTGATGCCAAAAGGGCAAGACGATATACTTTGAGATATACTTTATAGACCAGGGTTGATAATTTTTGAAACCAAAAAAAATAATAGTAGGATGAAACCCATTGGAAAAGAAAGAGAATATAACAAAAATGAAAGGAAAAATAAATTACGGGCGATCCGAGGTGGGGAAGTGGGGGGCGGTGAGTTTTTAAGGTTAGAAAACGATTTATCTTGATTTCCGGCAAAACTACAAGTCCTATGGAAAAACGTTAAATGACAAAGTTGTAGATAATAAAAAGATCTACAACTTTTATATTTACTCTTTTTTCACATAACCTCAAAATGTATGTGAAAAATTCGAATAACCAAGTTTTTGGTTTTTTATTTTTATCTTTTACAAACATTTTTTTTTAAACACGAAATTTGGTGAAAACTTACCTTTTTATGTCCCAAACAGTAATTTTTTTGATTTAAAATAATTATTTTTTAACCTTATTTTGACTGAATATCGAAAAAGCACCCTAATTTTCAATCGAAAATTCTCACGTCAAAATATCTGCTTTTTTTAAAAAAGTCGGTGGGCATTTTGTTCGTTGAAATCTCTACTTTGTGATGGTGTAAAAAAAATATACATTACTATGGTAAATATTCTCAAAAAATGCAAAGAAACGAAAAAAAACCGAATCCGAAAATTTTTTTTTTAATCAATATGTACAATTTTGATCTATTTATTAAAATTTATACTTTAATTACTCGAAAAACGTAAGATTCCATGTTACAATGATAAACAAAAAAATTACAAATCCATAAAACATAAAGATCGCAAAAAATATGCGAAAATAGTTGTTCTAAATATATAATTAAAGGTAGGATTTAAAGGGGATTTCATCACATTGACCATAGTAATGTATGTTTTTTTACACCATCAGAAAGAAGAGATTTCAACGAACAAAAAGCCCACCAACTTTTTTAAAAAAGCAGATATTTTGACGTGAGAATTTTCGATTGAAAATTAGGGTGCTTTTTCGATATTAAGTCAAAATAAGGTTAAAAAATACATATTTTAGATCAAAAAAATTACAGTGTCTTTGGGACATAAAAAGGTAAGTTTTCACTAAATTTCGTGAAAAAAAAAATTTTCTTGTAAAAGATAAAAATAAAAAACCAAAAACTTGGTTATTTGAATTTTTCACATACATATTGAGGTTATGTGAAAAAAGTGCAAATACAAAAGTTGTAGATCTTTTTATTACCTACAACTTTGCTATTTAACGTTTTTCCATAGGACTTGTAGTTTTGCCGAAAATCGAGATAAATCGTTTTCTAACCTTAAAAACTCACCGCCCCCCACTTCCCTACCTCGGATCGCCCGTAATTTATTTTTCCTTTCATTTTTGTTATATTCTCTTCCTTTTTTAATGGGTTTCATTCTACTATTATTTTTTTTCACTTTTTACCATTTGCAAAGGCTTCAGCCCTGGTCTATTACTTACGGTTCATGATTAAAAAGAATTATAAAATATTAAGTAGTATAAAACGCCAATCGTATTTAACTGAGTTAGAGGGGCTTATATTAAGCGAGCAAAGTGCCATAGCTCAAATGCCGGAGAAAAGGGGGGTTACAAAGAAATTAATTAAGGCGCCACTGTTTTTAAGCCAGGTGAAAAACAGAAACCCACCAAGTTGGTTTTGGGTCCTCTTTCTCGGTTAAATCGACAAAAGTCTAAACTAACTAAACTGAAAACTAAAGGGGGTGTATTGCCTAGACTCAAACAAAACAATTAAATTTAAAAATACATACAACTGAGTTTATTACATTGTTGCCAGTTAAAAAATTTTCTTTACAGTATTGATTACATAAAAGTATACTCAACTCTTGTAGTCGGAGTTGATACTCAAAATAAACTATTATTTTAAAAATACATATCAACTGAGTTTGTTACAATATTACACAGTTCTGACTACACAAACTCGACTTCAAACCTGAATCCAGAGTAGATGCTCAACGATCTGGCACTTGGATCAGGAATTAACAGGACATACCCGGCCCTGTTATCAAGACCTGGTACTGAGAAGATGCACCTGGATCAGGTGCTGAAAGGACGCACTTGGATCGGATACTGAAAGGACCCCTTGAGAATATTTGGGGTCTAAAACGGGGCGACGCGGACGCACTAAAAAAATGGCCTAGGCCTTAACTAGAAAGTCTGCATATAAAACAGCTACATAGCCAATAGGTACAACTACGACTTTCTTGGGTAAATTTGGGGCCCAAAATCCACCTAAGTGTTTAAAAACAGGTTGGGACCTCTAAACCGGCGCGTCTTCGTCACCTTGTCCACGAGAAAAGTGAGTTCTCGAATGCTCCAAAGCAGGGTGGGAACGGTAAAAATGGCGGACAGCCTGTCAACTTCACTGAAATAACGCGCGGAATTCGAATTTTCCGGAAATGATAAATAACATCAACAAAACACAAAAAAAAATTGAGACTTCAGCAAGTTAGACACCGTTGAGCACTCATTAAACGTAATTAGTTTAAAACCATCTAAATAAAAGAAATTAAATATATTAGAACGCTGTATCAGAAAAAACAGAACATCTCTTTACTGACTGAGAAGGTCTGACAGCTAAACAAAATTAGAAAAATCGATAAATAAATGTCAGTTGTGACGTACAAGACGTCAGATTGAATGTAAACAGTTCAAAGATGAAATTAACGTTTTTAAACCTAAAACAGGACATTTCCACTGGGAAAACCAAGGAGACAGTCTTTCAAGTAGTACCTACACGTATTACCTAAATAATGCATAACCTAGCTTTCATAGGTAAATAAGCGGGATTTCCAGTTTTTTTTGCACGGTTTTATTCGTTTGAGAAAATAATGATTGTGAGGCTACAAAAGATGTTCGCCTTCTGCGCCATTTTAGTTGTCCTCCCACTTAACTCAAACTAGTCAAAACTAACCTATACACATTAACACAAACGAATTTTCAAATTTATATCTTCGCGGCGCTTTCAACCAATTACCGCCTCCTGCTTTTACAATTTTAAAATCTGTCACCCTTAGACGTGACGTAAAAATGTAATTCTTTAAACATATTTCTACTATACAATTAGAACGTCTCCACCAACTTTTTTTCCAAGCCCCCTAGAAAAAATTTTCCCAAATAAGTTTTCTAGAAACTTTGGAAAAAGGTTTTGTTTAACATTTCCAGGAACACGCTGTCCAATCAGTGGTTCTCCATAATTTATTTTGAACAGTATTCATAAAAAAACAACAGGCATGGAAAATTATTTTGTATATTTTCAGTTGACACTTTGTAAATCAAAATTAGAAGCGTTTACGCGAACATGAGTTCACATGGCATTTGAATCGATTCGTGAATATAATCGAATATTTCCCTTTATATCAGAAATATGTATGCGATACAATAGCCGAAATAGGGACGTAGCTACCGCTGCTGTCAGTTATAGAATCATATTTACGGTAAAATTTAGGAGAAGCTAATTACATCCCAATGGGGACAGCGTTGCTATGTTGCTCTACTGTCCATGGCAAGATTTTTAAATATAGTTAAACTAGCGTGTACCCGGCATGCGTTGCAACCCGCTGGTATAAATACAAACCCGAACAAACCCGATATCTTAGTACCCGGCATGCTATTTTCTGAAATTGCACCCGTGCGAAGCCGGGCGGGTCGCTAGTTATACATAAAAACCCTCCCTTTGAATCACTCTATCTATTAAAAAAAAACCGCTTCAAAATCCGTTGCGTAGTTTTAAAGATTTACGCACATAAGGGAACAGACGGGCGACAGCGACTTTGTTTTATACTGTTAATAAGATGTAATGTTAGTCATATCCAATTAATTTGATATTTGGCAATCTATTGTATTTTATGATAAAACCTTGATTTTAATTTCTAAATTTCCAGAAACTTATACACTGACACTGAATCTAGATTAAAATTTTGTCAAATTCCTATTATTATAACATAATATGCCAAACTGATGAGTAATAAAATAAGTAGACAAATACAAATTTTTCAAATTCAAATCAAATCAAATATATTTCAAAACTACTCTTTTAACACAGATACAGATGTGAAATATACAGGTAAATTTTATAAAACATTTAAAAACAGTTACATATAGCACCTAGGTATTAGATACCTGTATGTGTTTATTTAGAATGTTACATATTAGACTTATCACTGCTGCTTGAGCAATAATCTCGTAAAATCAAAATTCTACATAAAATAGTAGTAAAATATATAATTAAAAACAAATATTATACTGAAAAATATTGTAGTTAATTTATAAAAAACCCACAAGAGTAGTAATAATAATAATAATAAAACCCACTGGCAAAATTTAAAAAAAAAAGTCACAGAGACCCACAAATAGTTTAAAGTTTGCCGATATTACAACACCTCAGCAAAAATATTAATATTTGTCAAAAAGAATTTCTTAAACTCAGTTTTAAAACGGTTTTTATCTTTTATACTTCTTATTTCTAATGGTATTTTGTTGTATAATTTTGGACCCAAATATGATATTCAGCTGCTTCTTAAGAATAGTCCTGCATGTTCCAAAAGATCTTCCCACTTCTTGGGACAGGCGTCTTATACAATTTTTTGGCGTATTTTGCATTATTTCATAAACGTTTGCAACAAGTTCTTCTGTTCTTACACATGGTCTTCCTGCTCCTTTTTTGTGTTGTATAGAACCTGTTTCCGTAATCACAGCCACGGTTCTTTTTAGGCAAAGATAAAAATCTCCAGCAATAAAAGCAACGTTAGGAAAATGTTCGTGAAAATCGTCCATACACAAACCCGGATTGTATTGCCACTCTATACCCGTTTCGAAAATACGCTTCAACCATGAATGTTTTGTGCTGTTTCGTAAAGCCCATGTGTGAATTGTTCAAGAATTTGGAAAAATTAGCGATGAATCAAATCACTTGTAACGACTGTCAAAGATGACGGAATAACTGATTGATTGTTAATTCAGGTAGTTACTGACACCCAACAGGTATTAAGCTCTACGGCTAAGCATTACGTCCTTAGATGCAAGGTTCTCTTTGATGCAAATAATTCTTGCTCGCACGGTATTTGGATGTAAAAGTAAAACATTTTCATATAACCCTAAGGTCTCCCAAAAACCCCGGACTCCCCTTCCAGTCTCTGTAAATCAATCATTAAATTAATTCGAACAATGATTATTATTCAGGTATAAAGGCTAGTTTGCCAAATGCAACCAGTAAATCGAGATTAAAAGCCAAAACGCGAATATGAGCTCGAATGGAATTTAGAATGATACGAGGAAACGGTCCAACATTTACCGTTACATATCGGATTATTGCCTACGGATGCGACACAATGGTCGAAATATTCATACGTTTGGATGTGTCCACAACACAGAGCAATACGGCTAATAGAGAAAAATAGAGGTTTTTCCAATATCGGTCCGTAAATGGATTAAAATTATCTGTGGCAGTGGCGGATTGTCAATAGGAGCTGCATGGATGCGTCCCTTGGTCTCTAATTTTAAAAATAACAAAATTAATTAATTTCTTTCTTGCATATTATCACAGATAACCACATAATATACAGGATGTCTCCAAAAGTTGCGGAAAAAATGCCACCACAAATTGCTGAGGCTTAAATATGACAATCTAATCGAACTTACCTTAGAGAAAGTGTCAAAAGTTCAATTTGGTTTTAGCTTTTAGTAGTAGTAAGTAACATGTTTTATTTAGCAAAAAGCTACAATTAAATATTTTTTAATACATTTTTTTAACACATTTTATAGATTTATTTTTAAATTTTAAAACGCAACCTTCTTTTAACAATAACAAACAGAAAAGTTAAGTTGTAAATTGTATCAAATATTACGTATCATTTTGTATTTTAATTAAGGTAGGAGTATCAACATGCTTGCCAACCTATAACCTATTTCGCGTAGATTTATTTATGTTTTCTAGCTTTTATACAAAATTTAAAGAAAATCAGTATCGACTATCGATATTCTATAGGTAATAATTGACATATTTAATAAATATCAAGGAATTTCATAACTTATTTTAGGAGAATTGTATAACGAAAAATATCGGGTAAGATTTTTTTTAACATTATTGTCATTGCAATGACATGTTCTTTCATTATACATATCTTCCAAAATTAGCAATAAAATAAATTGATATTTTTGTAATATATCAGATATTACCTAAGTAATGTGCCGACGATACTGATTTTATTTAAATGTTAGTTTAAAAAATAATAAACTTGAAAAGACAAAGCGAAATAGGTTATAGGTTGGCAATAAATTGAATGACGTTGAGAATTCAACCTTAAATGTAATTTTAAAGTTTTAATGATTTTTGAGATTTAATAGAATTTTCCAAATTATTATATTCTATCAAACTTTATAAAAAATAGATTTGTAACCTAATGTTTTAGACGCTCTATAAACATAAATATTTTGATTAAGTAGTTCTTCTTATAATAATTATGATGGTCATAATTAAAAGAACAAAATTTTTTTAAACAATCAGGCAATAAATTATTTTTAATTTTATGTATAAGGATACATACTAAACAAAAAATTAAATTTCTGACATTCAACCTATCTAAAGTTTTCAACATAAAATTAATTTTTGTATATTTGTGACAATTTAAAATAATCCGCATTGCCTTATTTTGTAAAATTTGTAATTTATCAAATATTTCCTCACTAGCACAATATAAAATGGAAGAACAATAAAGAAAATGTGGTAATATAATAGTATTAAATACAGTTTTTTTGGAAAACAAACTTAAATTAGAACTGAATCTTTTAAAATAACCTACTTTTCCGGCATTCTTCGAAATGATACTTTTAAAATAATTAAAAAATTTTAATTTTGAATTAATGATTATCCCTATACAGTGAGGACCTAAAGTCCGTCCCCCCCCCCCCCCTCTAACTTCTAAACCGTTCGGTATATTTTAATGAAATTTTGAACGATAATATTTGAGCAAGTCTTGCACTTTTTGACATACCAATGACAGCTTTAAATGTCAAGATGACAGCTGGGTCTGGTTTTTAAATATCTGATTGACAGAAAATATTTTTACCTCGAAATTGTCTTAAATGGCTCGTTCTTTAGAAGATAAATTTGAAGCGATTATTATTTTTGGCGAAGCTAACCGAAATTACCATGCTGCTGTTCGTATGTTCAACGATACCCGGAACGCCAAATATGCAGAAAATTTTTGCGAAAACTAATCTTAAAATTTCAAGAAACTGGTTCGGTTAAAGACCAAGGTCTGGAAGGCCAAAAATCGTGGAAGATCTGAAAGTCCAAGTTTTAGCTCAAATGGTTGTTACTCCCCAACAGCCAACGAAACACGTGGCTGAGGCATGTAATGTTTCTCGTAGTTCTGTCAAAAGAATTTTGAAAAGCCATAAATTTCACCCATATAAAATGAAAATTATACACGAACTAACAGAAGATGATCCAGATAGACGACTAGAATTTTGCGAAATTAGGTCAGAAAGAATCGTAAGGAATAATAACTATTTGCGGAATATCTGTTTTAGCGACGAAAGTACTTTTTTCTTACATGGACGAGTTAATACCCAAAACTGTAGGTACTGGAGTGATGAAAACCCTCATGTTTTTCGGGAGGGACACACACAGTTTCCCCAGAAAATAAATGTTTGGGCAGGCATTTTGGGTAATCACATTATAGGTCCCATTTTTCTGGAATATAATCTTAATGGCCCCAGGTACCTGGATATGTTGCAACATACAATTACTCCACTTATTAATGATGTTGTTGCCCAAAACCCACATGAGTTTCAAGAGGTTGTATTTCAACAAGATGGTGCCCCGCCACACTATTTTAGGCAAGTCAGAAATTACCTAGACGAATCTTATGAAAATAGGTGGATTGGTCGTCGAGGTCCGACAGAATGGCCAGCTAGATCGCCAGACCTAACGCCTCTAGATTTTTTTTCTCTGGGGATACGTTAAAACTGAGGTTTATAAAACGGCTCCAGGCTCATTAGAAGAACTTAGGCAACGAATTACAGATGTTTGTTCAAGGATAACGTCACAGGTGCTTCACAATGTCCGAGAGGAATTTACTAATAGAATATTTATTTGCCAAGAGGTCCATGGCGGTCATTTTCAACAATTGTTGAAGTAACCACTGTTTTGTAGATGTGTCCCTTTATCTTTTGTATAAAATACTTATAATTAATAAATTTCATTTCGTACTGAACCAAATCTTTTTTAAACTGGAGAATGTTTTAAGCATTAAAATACCTTCAAAATAAGGTACCATTGGAACCCCCTTTCCATTTAAAAAAATATTCCAAAAGCGGACCCAGCTGTCATCTTGACATTTAAAGCTGTCATTGGTATGTCAAAAAGTGCAAGACTTGCTCAAATATTATCGTTCAAAATTTCATTAAAATATACCGAACGGTTTAGAAGTTAGAGGGGGGGACGGACTTTAGGTCCTCACTGTATATATATATATCCATATATAAAATTCTCACAAAAGTCTCAATACCAAAAGGGTTCCCAATATGATGTTTTAATTAGACGTGCACACCTCGCAACAAATATATTACTTTTTTCCTTGTGTAATAAATACATAAATACCTACTTTCGCTTTTTGTAAATAAACACTAAAAGAAATAAATGTTGTTTTCTTCTCTTCTTTCTTTGGTAGGTAAATAAAATTATAAAATTAGTGCCTACGCTATATCTTTACAAGAAGATTCCCTTACAATCTTTAAAAGATGGCGAATGCAAAGGTAAAATAACTTAGTCCGGTTCTGTTTCTGTAGCCAACCGCTTAACGTAATATACCAGACTTCAACAGAAGTGATGCGGCGAGTTCTTAGATTAATTTGACTTTAGTATGTATGGTTTGTTTCGATAGCGAATTTATAGTTCGAATCCCTTTAGTTTTTAATAACAGCTAATAAACCAGAAATCTAATTCCTATAGAAAAATTGGACCAATCCCCTTAACTTCATTGTCTAAGACACCGCAATAGAGCACATTCAAATGCATGAATATTTACATAATTGATTTCGTATGTCCAATAGCCACTATTTACGTTGATTGAATGATCGAAATTTGACCATCCGATCCGCTTCGAATTCCATTATAGAGAACAACTGGCACAATGCCTTGAAGTTTTAATTAATGGAACCTTTAAAGTCCGCAAAGTTAGCGTTCAAAATATTTAGGATTAACTGGAATTTGGAGTTGCTCCTTATCGTCTCCTTCGGAGTACAGTCCTCCTGTTAGTGACAGCGTCCTCTTCTCTCTACAGCATATCCTATCCTATTACATATTCCTATATTCCTGCATTAAACTGATTGTTTTTTTAAGTGCTCCACCGCATGCATTTAAAATAAACCTATTTTACAGGGTGATTTATGGTGGATGGTATAGTGTTTCTTAGGTCAATTTAATGACATTAAACTGTGGGAATTTCCTAACCATAGGCGTTCCACACAAATAATTAATATGCGTATACACACTTATAAGTTTGTTTTACATTAGGTGTTTGTACATACTACACTTTATAAACCCACTGTATATATAATAATATATTAAAATAATAAATATAAGGTAACTCAAAAATTCTATATACAAAACTAAAATCAGAAAAATAAGCCTGACACGGCACGACACTGCTCAGAAAATGCTTTAATTTTTTTACCAGAACTTCATTCTCGTCAACCAGACTCCGGCCCGTTCATCAAGGCATAACCACGAATATTTTATCTCCGTCTCTTCCACGCCATCGGCGATCACTGGCCTATCTCTGGCAGAATCGATCGTTAGACGGGCCGGGTACCGGTTCAGCTTATATCCTGGCGCTTCCAACCGCAACAAATTACATGCTGTTGCCAATTCTTCAAAATTTTCGGATTTGTAAGCACAATGTAAGTATATACGAGAAACAAGGGTTTGTTAATTAGTTGTTTTTAAACACTGAAAACACTTTTTGTCTTGATTTCAGTTCTATTGTTTCTTAAGGACTAAAGAATGTATTATTATAACAATGAATGGCTTGTTATTTTTTTCTGTCACACTCAAAACTCCTCGGTTTAAAGTATATTTGCAAACTAGCTTTCAAAGTAAGTTACTGACTAACAATTGAATACTGATATAAATGAAATATCTTTAATAAAAAAACTAAAAGAATTGAAGAAGAAAGATCTGACAACCCTGGTTGTGCGGTCGGTCTCTTTGAGACTGTTTACCGCCGTATGGAATGATTGGAATGTCCTCAAACTGAGATTGGATAAATAATACGTACCGTGCGAGCAAAAATTATTTGCATCAAAGAGTTCCCTGCATCTAAGGACGTAATGCTAAGCCGTAGAGCTTAATACCTGTTCGGTGTCAGTAACTACCTGAATTAACAATCAATCAGTTATTCCGTCACCTTTTACAGTCGTTACAAGTTGTTGATTCATCGCTAATTTTTCCAATTTCTTGAACAATTCACACAATGGGCTTTACGGAACAGCACAAAACATTCATGGTTGAAGCGTATTTTCGATACGGGGTTAGAGTAAATGGTGAGTGGCAATATAATCCGGGTTTGTGCATGGACGATTTTCACGAACATTTTCCTAACGTTGCTTTTATTGATGGGGATTTTTATCATTGCCTGAAAAGAACCGTGGCTGTGTTTAAGGAAACGGGTTCTATACAACACAAAAAAGGAGCACGAAGACCATCTGTAAGAACAGAAGAACTTGTTGCAAACGTTCGTGAAATAATGCAAAATACGCCAACAAATTATATAAGGCGCCTGTCCCAAGAAGTGGGAAGATCTTATGGAACATGCAGGAATATTCTTAAGAAGCAGCTAAATTTATTTCCTTATAAAGTACAAGTATTCCAAGTCAACACTTTCGAAAATATAAAGAGACGTGTGAATTTATACTTGGAGCATGGCGGTGGCCAATTTCAGCAATTTATGTAATTATTTTTCTTTTTCTTTCTGTATATTCTTACTTTGTTAATTTTGTGAACAACAAAAATAAATTTGTATTTGTCTACTTATTTTATTATACTCATTAGTTTGGCAGATCATATAATAATAGGAATTTGACAAAATTTTAACATAGATTTGGTTAGATATATCGTCCCCATATCTTTGTGATCTAAACCAAGCCCTATACGTTTTTTAATCCAAGCCCTCTTCGATGCAAATAATTTTTGCTCGCGCGATGTATCGTTCCCATATCATTGTGATCTAAACCAAGCCCTACGTTTTTTAATCCAAGACCTCTTTGATGCAAATAATTTTTGCTCGCACGATATATCGTCCCCATATTATTGTGATCTAAACCAAGCCCTACGTTTTTTAATCCAAGCCCTCTTTGATGCAAATAATTTTTGCTCGCACGGTATATGACGAACCAGCAACAAATCGTTTTAAAAATTTGATTACTTACATAAACGAATATGCTCTATTTATCTAACGTATTTTTAACGATAGAGCGTTGCTACTTCTACCAAAAATTAGTAAATAGAACACCATGTATTTTATATTATTTTTGAACCTTCTATTAATTTCTTAGTTTTTATCTCTTACCGGTTCTAAAATAATAATTAAATTTAAATTTTTTTAACAGAAAACTTTAAAAAATGTTGATATACAGGGTGTCTGGTATCAAGTATATTGTTAGGGGTTGTTTATTGTCACTTAATAATGCGTTATTATTACCTGCTTAACAAACTGGATTTATATCGATTTGTAATACATAGTTCTGTTTTAGAATGTCTAAGGTGGTGAAAACGTCTTCGTGGATTAAAAATTTCCTAGAGTTAGAGTTTAGTGGAGAAAAAGTCTTCTGTAAAGCTTGTACAAAAGTTATTGTTTGTGAAAAGAAGTTCCAAATCGATCAACATCTGAAGACACCGCTACATAAGTCAAAGTTACAAAAAATGAAACCTGAGACACTTCAGCTGAGTGTAACAAACGCATTTCAAAATGTTGGAGAAAAATCCAAATCTGGAAAGGAAATTTTTCAAGAAGACTTATGCAAGGCTTTGGTCGCAGTAAACATATACCTTTAAAAAAATTGCAAAATCCGCAATTTAGAGGATTTTTATAAGAATTTTGTAAACAAACCATTCCTGGCGAGTCCACACTTAGAAAGAAGAATGTCCATTTAATATAAGAAACCGTTCTAGAAGTAATTATTTTTTCCGCTAAATGTAACACAACATTCCCGGTAAAGTAGGAGGTCAAGTAGGGAATAAATTAGATGCAACTGTAAAAAAGAATGAAGGATTTAAATACTTTACTGCAGTAAAAAGCATTTATGAGGGTAAAGCATCCAACGAAGTTGTATCTGGGCTTTATACTTTGCTACCTAAGTTGCAGTATTGTCCGATTACATCAGTAATGTTGAAAGCAGCTTCTCTTTGTATAAACATATTTTTGCTAATAGGAGACAATCCATTTTAGTTAAAAATTTTGAAAAATATGTAGTAATTAATGACTTTTATACAGTTTAATCCAAAATTATATACTTACATTTATTTTCTTTGTTTTTTTTTGCATTCATTTTTTTAAAAATAAACAAATTTTTTAGAACCCTATGCATTTCTTTACCTCATATTACTATAATAAATTAAGAAATATTGCATACCAGTATGCATATTTAGTAAAAAAATGCAAATAACTACATGTTTTAAACGCAAACAATAAGGCATATATATGGGCATGTTTTGGCTGAAGTTAAGTGCATATAATCCGCCCTTTATGACACAGTTACTAAAAACCTAATTGAAATTAAATTTTTGAGAAAATTTTACAAATAATGACTAATAAGTCAAAAACTTGACTAGTTAGGTATAAGTATGATATACAAAAATAAAAGGTGAATTTAAGTAGCTTTTCAAAACAGTGATAATATACAGACAACTAATTATTCTAGAGCTTTGCAAATTGAGCAGCTTAACGAAAGTGAACAAGAGAAATTTCTGGAATTAATTTTAAATACTCTTACTCTACCACTAGGGGCGCAATAATTGTTATGGTCATACAAAAAAGGCGTTTTTCTAGAACCTTTTTCTTAGTGGGTGCTTACAGCATAAGAGAAACGCATCTTCCAAATTTGTCACGTATTTTATTTATTGTTTTAATTAATCAGAATAATTAATCAAAAACAGTTAGACGTTCCAGCGACGGCAGCTGTTCATCGGTGAGCACTAGGTCACAGAATATATAGGTATAGGTAAGTTAATTAGCAATATTATTAATAAAAATGGAAAGAACTGGCCTGTAATCCTAGCTTCTAGTAGAAAGCTCAAACTGCATAACATCCAGGGGTTGAATATGGCTTAGCATCACCAAAATTCCATTCCAGATGAATAAACATCCATATTTTAGGCAGTGAAGAAAATAGCTTCCAAGGCAATGACATCAGTTCTGACGTAATGAAGATTTGAAGGTAACATCGTACGGTACGATTTGTGAGGTAACAAAGAGATTACTTTTGAGGTAATAGAGAAACTTTTTGAGGTAACGTAGAAACTTGAGGTATAGACTTAAAACTTTCTGAGGTAGCTTTAAAACTCTCAAAGTGGTATTTGAGAGTTTCTGGTAAAAGTTGGCATTTCTGGATAAAAATCTTTACTTCGAGAAGTAATAAGGGTGGCTCCGATCTAGTGGGCTGAAAACCTCATGTAATCCATTTTACAAATTGGTGAAATAACGACACATACCTTAACAATGTTTCTCAGCAATGAAGCACAAGGATAAATAACATGAGCACTACTATTTCCCGAACGTTATTACTAATAAAATTCCAAAATGTCCATTTAGGAGGAAATTTAAAAACTTTGCCCGTGGGAGTGACTTGCTTCCTGCTAGCAGCAGAGAAAAAGTGCCCTTTGTCTCTCAGCCCTTAGCAACAGTCCGAATCAAGACATGACACAACCTAGAGACACCTGGAACCTCAATTTACCTAAATTAGGAGATGGAAGAGTCGAGTCGCGTGTGTCGCTTAACAAGCGGTGCGTACTTTATTTGATACCATCAAAAATATCTTGGTCAATACAAGTGTTTGTTGGGTTTTCTATCATCAATTTATGCGTAAAAACATAAAGGTGGTTCTGGGTAGTTTATATTATAGTGAATGCGCCAGATAACGCCAAATTAAAATATTTAAATAAATTATAAATCGGGAACGCTACAAGTTGCATGATTCTAGAATTAAGGAAAGCTGGGCGTTAAAGATCATATTATGTATATTTCTGCATAACCCTATAACAACGTAAATAATCAATCCGAATAAACCAATTCTGACGTAATCAATGATCGATGGAAACGAAAGAATACCCAATAAAAATTCAAAGGACCCTCCCTTTTACACGGATTTATGACGACCGCACGTTGTCCAAAGGGGGAACGGACAAATGGGCCGTTGGGGTATATTATGTAACCAAATTTGTTTGCTGTGTCTGACGAAGGTATTTTTTTATCCTTGCAGTAAATTCAGGTCTCGGGAATTTAAAGTTTTTCACACTTGTTACGTTTTTCAGCATGTTTTCAATAAAAACAGAAATCATTGGGACACAATCCTAGTAGCACAATTGCAGCATTATTTTTACTTTGTTATACAGCGTTATGATAAAAAAAGGATCAGTATTTTATATAAAATACCGCATAATGCATATTATGCAACTTGTATCAACTTAAATTTTTCGAAAGAAACCTATTGTATATTTTTACATTCTACAATTTATTCTTGATATTCTTCATAAATCATGCCCTACATATCTTCAACCGTTTATGAAATATAACACTTTATTGCTGGTATGCGCCATTGATATGTTTCTGAAAGTAGCAACGTTCTGAACTCAAGTCACAATCTTTAAGGCATTAACAATGACAAATTTATATTTAAGTTTGAGACGTAAAATGTCAGGGAATGTTATCCAAATTTGAATATTGCTCTCCTGATATTACATCCAAAATGTTCCCGCTGAAGATGAACGCATAGAAATTTTAATTATGTTGGGTTGTGAAGATAAAAATAGAAGCCATAGGGAAGTCCGTGATGTGTTCAAAGAAAAATATCCATATCGTCAGCCTATATATTAGCCAATTGGCAGTATCTAGGGTAACAAAGTGGAGAACTTCACGTACTTTTATAGATAATGTTAAAAGTGGGGTCCTGGTACCGTGCGAGCAAAAATTCTTTGCATCAAAGAGGGCCTTGCATCTAAGGACGTAATGCTTAGCCGTAGAGCCTAATACCTGTTGGGTGTCAGTAACTACCTGAATTAACAATCAATCAGGTATTCCGTCATCTTTGACAATCGTTACAAGTAATTTGATTCATCACTAATTTTTCCAATTTCTTGAACAATTCACACAATGAGCTTTACGGAACAGCACAAGACATTCATGGTTGAAGCGTATTTTCGAAACGAGGTTAGAGTAAATGGTGAGTGGCAATACAATCCGGGGGTTTGTGCATGGACGATTCTCACGAACATTTTCCTAACGTTGCTTTTTATTGCTGGGGATTTTTATCATTGCCTGAAAAGAACCGTGGCTGTGTTTAGGGAAACAGGTTCTATACAACACAAAAAAGGAGTAGGTAGACCATCTGTAAGAACAGAAGAACTTGTTGCTAATTGCAAATAATGCAAAATACGCCAACAAATTGTATAAGACGCCTATCCCAAGAAGTGGAACATGCAGGACTATTCTTAAGAAGCAGCTAAATTTATTTCCTTATAAAGTGCAAGTATTCCAAGAAATACAAGCCGCAGATTTTGAAAGACGCAGGAATTACTCTCAATGGTTTACCCAACATATATTGGAAAGAAATGATTTATTAGACCTGACATTTTTTTCAGATGAAGCCTGGTTCCACCTCTGCGGTTATGTGAATTCTCAGAATACACGCATGTGGAGTAGTGAAAATCCCCATTTTTTTGAGTTCACATTGTAGGTACCCTCAAAAAATTGGTGTATGGTTAGCTGTTTCCCGAAGAAGAATTGTTGGTCCTATTTTTTCCATGACACAGTTACAGCACAGCGGTATAGAGATAATATTTTGAATCCATTTGTGGAGCAATTACTTGACGACGAACTACGTTTTGGATATTTTCAACAGGACGGTGCAACCGTACATACAGCCGCCGAAACTATTAACTACGTACGCAATTTTTTCGACGACAGATTGATCAGTTTTTGATCAGACATTGAATTCCCAGCTAGATCACCTTGTTTAACGGTTATGGATTACTTCGTTTTTCCTCATTTAAAGAACACTATTTTTAAAACACCAGTTGCAAATTTAGAACAATTACAAGAAAGGATTATCCAAGAATGTGGTAACATTTCTCCAGAGATGCTGGTCAACACTTTCAAAAATATGAAGAGACGTGTGAATTTATGCTTGGAGCCATGGTGGCCAATTTCAGCAATTTATGTAATTATTTTTCTTTTTCTTTCTGTATATTCTTACTTTGTTAATTTTGTAAACAACAAAAATAAATTTGTATTTGTCTACTTATTTTATTACTCATTAGTTTGGCATATCATGTCATAATATGAATTTGACAAAATTTTAACCTAGATTTGGTTAGATATCGTCCCCATATCATTGTGATCTAAACCAAGCCCTACGTTTTTTAATCCAAGCCTTCTTTGATGCAAATAATTTTTGCTCGCACGGTACTATATTATGAAAAATAATTCTCGGAACATAGCCAAAATGTTATCTGGGATGTTTCCGGACAGACCCATTTCTAGCAAAAAAACAATCCTGAATATTATTCGTAATTTTGAGAGCAAAGGTACTGTAATTAAGAAATGCAACTGCTGAGAGCAAAATAATGATGTGCTCGATGGCGGAGCACAAAAAAATAATGCAGATTAAGAACTTTTACTCCATTTAGAAAAAAATAATGAAATTAGCACCAGGCTTCTTGGTTAAACTGCTACGATATGTACCTAACGTCCAACAGTTCAACATAACAAAGATATAGTATTCTTGTGTGGGCTCGTTTTTTCTAGGAGTTGGTTGATACTCTATACTTTATTGATAATATAATGACATCGATAATGTAGTGGACGAATTTCATGTACGAGCAGGATAATGATTCGCAACACCCATTCAATCTTGTGCTAGCTTGGTTCAGGCAGAACAGTAGGTATTATACAGGGTGTTAATTAAGTACGTAGACAAACTTTGAGGGGTAATTCCTTGTATAATTTTAAGATAAAAAGTTCATATAAATGTATATCCTAAAATGCTTGGTTTTCGTGCTAAAGTTTTCATTTTTTTTTGGTTTTCTTAATATTCCTTTGGAATCTTTAGAAATAAATATTTCAAATTTTGCACAAATCTACAGGGTCCTCGTTTTTTTGCTCCCCTTTACGCCCGTCCAATTTACTTACTAAGACGTCACTGACTAATTTTAGGAACAAAATCTAATTTGTCATTTTATTCTCTAACATTTACCTATCTTGAAGTTTTTTACTATCTCTTGCGGCTTAGAAGATATCTTGAGAAAAATAAAATAATGCATTGTTAATATTGGATAATTTAATAAGTATTGTTTCGTCCATGAGACAATGTTATTTGATACATTTTAAAACCAAAATTATGGTAAACTGAATTAAAACTTAAGCTAAGAAATAAAATAAACCTAAAGCAACTGCTGGAAATGGCCCCCTCTGACTTCAACACATGCATTGGTGCGCCTCACCATTGACTGGCGGACCCTCTCGAAAATACCAGGAGAATTCCGTATAATTTCGCACGACTGATGTATCCTGTTTCTTAGATCTCCTTCATTCAGAACTGAAGTTATGTATACTAGCGATTTTAGGTGCCCCCAAAGAAAGAAATCAATTGGATTGAGATCGGGCGACCTGGGTGGCCAAGGTTGAGGTCCTCCACTCCCGATCCATCGATCGGCATAATTTTCATCTAAATACTGTCGTGCAACTAAACTAAAGTGTAGAGGAGCACCATCATGCATAAGCCAAATTCGAGTTTTTTCTCCTATTGGGACATCTTCTAATAGTTCGGGTAAAACATACTCCAGAAATTGCCGATAATTGTCGCCATTAAGTCTGGGAGGCAGAAAATATGGCCCAATAAGGAAATTGCCAACAATAAATTCCAACCCAAACATTTACTGAAAATTGCTCTTGAAAATTATTTTCAACTATAGCGTGTGGGTTATCTTCTGCCCAAATGTGATTATTGTGAAAATGTATTATGGCGTTTCGGGAAAAACATGCCTCATCCGTAAACAATACCTTCGATAAAAACCTCACATTTCTCACTAGCTTATTTTGTATCCAAGTACAAAAGGCTACTCTCTGGGGAAAATCTCGCGGTAAAAGGGCTTGCACACGCTGTATGTAATATGGATAAAATTGCTTTTTCTGTAAAATTTGCCATACCAAAACATGTGTAATATTTATCTCAGCGGCAATTTTTCGTGTACTTGTTGCAGGATTTTTTCCTATAATATTAAGAACAGCTTCCTCTAATTGAACTGTCCTTACTGTTCTGGGTCTTCCTACAAGGGCATTTGATCTTCTAAAACTACCTGTCTCACTAAGTCTGGAGTGAATATTAGTAAAATTTTGTTTATAGGCACACGACGTTCAGGAAATCTTTCTTGATAAATTAGTCTAGCTGCACGAGCGCTACCATTAGCCATTTCATACACAAAATGCATATCTGCCATTTCAGCGTTTGTAATTTCAACCATTTTAACAAAAACAAAACTGAAAAATCTCTTACTTAAGTTGACAAAGTGCAAAAATAAAAATTTGTAGCAAGTTTTGATAACTAAACTGTCATAATTGTTGATTTTATTATTTTTATTGTTTGTCAAAGCCGACTTTGTTATTTTTGCCTTAAGGACGCTGCCAACTTACCATTTGCAAATTATCCAATATCAACAATGCATTATTTTATTTTTCTCAAGATATCTGCTAAGCCGTAAGAGATAGTAAAAACTTCAAGATAGGTAAATGTTAAAGAATAAAATGACAAATTAGATTTTGTTCTTAAAATTAGTCAGTGACGTCGTAGTAAGTAAATTGGACGGGCGTAAAGGGGTCATGACCACAAAAAAACGAGGACCCTGTAGATTAATATAAATATTAATAATGTTAGTTCGTAGATACTGGTAAATCTATTATTTGTGCAAAATTTGAATTGATTATATATATATTCCTAAAGATTTCACAGGAATATTAAAAAAACCAAAAAAAAATGAAAACTTTAGCACCCTGTGTATCGAAAACCAAGCATTTTAGGATATACGTTTATATGAACTTTTTATCTTAAAATTATACAAGGAATTATCCCTTAAAGTTTGTCTACGTACTTAATTAACACCCTGTATATTTTTAGACTAGCTAGGCCAATCTCTAGACTTGAGCCCAATAGAAAATGGAAAGACGTAGAAACAGAGCCGAATTTAGAATATGTGGGCCCCTAGGTTAAACCTATGGCACGGGCCCTGCTGGGGAAAACATTGTTTTTTTAAATTAACCTACAAAAACTACATTCTCAAAAAATATCCGATTAAAAACTTTTAAATAAACTTTTAAAACTTTTTACGTACTAAAATCTATTCAATGACCGCTGACCGTTACGTCATATTCTCCATATTTTCGGTACGTCGTAAATGAATTCAGTCAGTTTGACTGATGGGCTCTATACATCCCATAAATATGCTCTCTTATGGTATCTTCATGAATTTCTTGAGGTTGTCGACCACTGGATGACAAAATAGCTACATTATTGCGATTCTTAAAAACTACATCCTTCTCTATCCCATTTGCCTTAATTCGTTGGATTATTGAACACGAAACTCCCAAAACATCAGAAACTCTTTAAAACAGATAAGTATTTATAGAAACATTGCCATAATATATGTTTCATGTTTACTATTTATATTTTTACAATTCCTGCTTTATTATATGTGCTTACCTCGTAAACTGCGTTAAAGGGTAAAATACTCTTTCCGGCATCACTTTCTGTTTGAAAATACTCAAATAATTTTTAAATTAATGCTTGTTCTTTTTTACAGTACCGTGACAATTTTGAAATAATGTTGATTAAAAATGTCACTGTCAAAAATGACAATAAAACTCGACGACTCGGAAATCGCGATTGTAATAGAAAAACTCGCACAATTTAAATGTGCTCTGTTGAGTCCGTTGCAGGGGCGACTCGTTAATGAAGGGCTCTGGGGCGCCGCCCTCCCTGCAATTATTTCAAACAGAATCCAAAAATACTTTACTTAAAAAACCAATAAAGCAATGTATGTAAGCAATCCATTATAATAATTCAAACCAAACATAGCCCTATTCCAGCGGGTAGGTTATACTAAGTGCGGGCATAATTCAAACAAAACATAGCCCTATTCTAGCGGGCAGGCTATACTCATAGACAAGCGAGTTGCGCGCTCTCAAGATTATACTAAGCGCGGGCCCGGGCGACCGATTATTCGTCCCGATTTAACGCGACCATAGACAAGCGAGCTGCGCACTCTCAAGGATAGATAGGCAACTTAACATACTAAATTGGTTCCCTGATAGCGCCACCCGCGATCGAGGCGAAACTAAATATAGTGGTGGTGGGGGTAGGCGCCAAGCATAAAAATTTTAATTTTCTTATTACTTTGAATTCAAATTTTCACGCTTCTAACTTAACGGAAAAGTTTGAAGCGAAACATCTAATTCAAGTTAAAATAATTTGGGAGAACGAAAGTAAATTATAACAACGTTTCTGATATGGCGACAAGATTTATTAATATTAGATATTTACATAAATAGGTTTTAAATAAAAAAACAGCTTATATTATTATATTATTATTTTCTGTAGGTTTTTCTAACAATTCCGTGTTATTTTCAAAGTTTTTATTTAATAAACTAGTTATTGTACCTTGTAGTTTATTAAGTTGTGAAGTAAAGTTTCTTTCTATATCTTTAATAGCTTTCTCTGTACTTTCCAATGGTTGGGCGACATTAATGAAGTCTTCAGGAGGTTCCACGCTTTTGTTAATTGCCTTGGTTTTTCTTCCCGATTTCTTTGGTCGCGACATATTAAATATATACCTATTTACGATTCTCAAACTACCGACTGCGCAATGTTAAGTTTATAAATTATATATGAATAATTATTTAATAATAACTTTATTTTTTATATATTTTACAAATCAATCATAAAATGACAATGACAATCTTTCACCAGTCCAGCTAAGACTTCAGGATCTGTCACAACAAGCCATATTTTTATCTTTCTTGCACATATGCTGGTACAGTTTAATACAGAGAGAGAGAGAGGTACAGAATGTTGGCCATGATCATTCTAAATGAATATTCTGTTCCTACCAACGTTAGGAGATGAACAACCTTATAAAACAAAATTCTTATAATAGCGCCACCAGCGACCGAAGGCTAAATTAAACGAACAAGGGACGACCTTCACCATTTAAGTTATCCTAGCCTGAACGCGACTTCTCGTTATGACTACAGAGGCGTGACGTCACCTACATATCGCACAACGAGGAGCTCAACATTTTCCGCCCAACAGCTGTTCGCGACTCGCGATTCGACCTGTGGATACCGCTCACGTTTTGTTTATTTGTTTTGATTTATTATAGTTACATTATAAAGTTGAAAAATTTCGTCTAATAAGAAGGTCATTGATTTACAGAAGCTTCTGTTTAGTTCTCTGAGCTTAAGTGAAAAACTTGATTTAAAAAATACAGGGCGGCCACTACCAATATTGAATATAGTACAAGTGCAATCAAAATGTAAAAGTAAGGCACAGTTTACGCGTAAGTTTGACAAATAAATATAGGTATAATAAAAAATCCTGGATATGCGGTTGTGAGGACAAAAATTCTTTTTTATTTTTGTTTCGTGTGTCTTCTTTTTGACGGGGATGATAATTGGACTATAAATGGGGTGCAGGACTTAAAACATCTTTCAGAGAAAATAAAAAACATGAAAATAGTGCAAAACATCGTTAGAATGTGGTAAGTTTTGAGATGTTAGGACAAACTAATATTTTAACTTGTTTAAGTAGTGCTTTCGATGCTGATAAAATTAAAATTCACAACGAGAAAGACAGACAAAACAGACACGTACTTTCGAAAATAATAGACATTTTAATTTTTGTTTAATTTAAAGCCAGCGCCCCCCCTGACTCACTAGTCACGAGCCGCCACTGGTCCGTTGCCCGTTAATTAATGTAATATTTTGTTATTTGGAGTTTCGTTTCATATTTTTATTATTATTTATAGATAGTAAATATTTTTTTAATAAAAATGAAGAGTTTTACTGCCAATACGACTATTAGCGATATTTAAGAAACAATTTTAGCTTTTTGAGTTTAGAGCAAAAAATTGATATTAAAATGGGGGAAGACTAAGGAGACACTGGAGAAACAAGTTTCGTGAAATTTGTTGCAGGAAACAGGAAACTTGTTTCAGTATCACACAACCCATATGTTTAAATGAGACGTAACACACTGGTGTTTGTGAAACAGGTGACCCGAAATTGTTTCGCATACAAATTTAATATTGACATAAAAAAAAGTTTGACGTAACTTGTTTCAGCAACAAGTTTCATGAAACTTATTTCTCCAGTGTGTCACCCGCCTTAACATCTAAACTTTATAAAAATACCTATGAAACCTGAAAGTAAAAATATTCTTTTGTAAGGACGACTGACTATAAATTATTTAACAAAATTAGGCGTGGTCCTAAAAAAATTTAAACAGTTTGTGTGCACCCCCTAACAAAAAAAACCCACTAGCTGATATGTACAGAACATATCTAGGTAGGTACTCACCAAATCAAATATTTTAGGTCTTGCCTGATTTCCAATAAGCAATATATCTTTAAAACCTTTATTGGTAACAAATGCCATTTTCTCGCCTTTCCGTTCCAGAAGAGCATTGGTCGCCACAGTGGTTCCCATTCTTATCCATTCGATCATAGAATTATCCACATGACCGTCAAGATCTACGGGTTTTCCAATTTCCTGAAAACAGAACAGAATCGAAAAATCATAAACCATATAAGTATTTAAGTCAACTAGCAACGAAGCTCTAACCATAGAATATACAATAGCTATTGCGTAGCTACACAGGGTGATTCAGGAGGAAATGTCAATATGTTAGGTACGTATTCGAGGACCCAAAACAAACATAAAAGTTCCTATAAAAATGGGTCCTATTCCCGGCCGTTGCCGAAATACAAAATAAAATTTTTCATAAATTATTTATAAGAAGTATTTATTTTTATTTATTCCAAATAAAATCCCAAAAACATTTGTTTATGCGGGATTCTCTACTAGTAACAAAATCTAAAAATATAATTGTTAAATATAACTAGTTAAAATACAAGGTAAATCAAAATAATACTTAAAAAGTTAATATTCAATAAAAAAAATAAAAATATTTAAATACTTATGTATAAAATTATTCAATTATTATTTCTTTTAATAAAATAATATAAATATTAATATCGTTTAGATATCATTTATAAATAATTTTGAAAATAATATTTATAATCATAAAATAAGTGCACGTTTAAATATTTTTTAATTTAAAATTTAGCTTCCCCTTTTTTAAGTATTTTCTTAGTTATCATTTTAAAACGTTTTATATTTAAAAATTTTAATTCTTGGGGTATTTCGTTGTAAAATTTCATACCTTGATAATAAATGGAGTTTTGACCTGCCCTAGTGTGTATTAAAGGTAAATCAATATTGAAAACAGTTCTAGTTAAATGATCATGTACGTCACCTCTGTAATTGAACTTTATATTTGAATGTTTATTTTTTGATATAATTTGGTGAACAAAAACAATATTTTGCATTAAGCGAATATCCTTAATTGACATGATATTAAAATTTTTATATAAAAGTTTAGTTGAATATTGTCTATCCAAGCAATATATATTTTTAATTGCTTTATTTTGTAAAACTTGTGAAGGGTTAGGCAAATTTTGATAAGTTGATCCCCATATTAAAGTTAAATATTGTAAATAAGAGTGAATAATAGCAAAATAAATAGGACGTAACATATAAATTGGAGTAAAAAAACACAGTTTTTTTAAAATCCCCACTGGAGCAATTATTTTCTGTTTAATATATTCAATGTGTTCACTCCAATTAATAGCTTCATCTACTATCAACCCCAAAAAGGTAATTTTATTTGATTGTTTTAAATGCCCGACTTTTAATTTTAAATAACTTCTGTATAAATTGGGGTTCTTTCCTATAGGTACATAAAAAAGAGCATTTTTCCAAATTTAATGTTAATTTATGCGACTACACATCCATAATTCAATGATTTTCATATCATGATTTATAAAATTTTGTATAATTTCATATGAATCAGCGATGTATAAAATAGTTGTATCTCATGAGCAAACAATCTAATTTTCCCTTTCAATTTTATTTAAATATATAGAATTAATATAAATAAGGAAAAATAAAGGGGCTAAAATCGAACCTTGCGGAACACCACAATTAATATTAAGAAATTTGCTATGTTTGTTTTTGATACGAACTTTTTGTTTCCGCTGATTCAAATAGTTTCTAAACAAGTCAAAAACTACAACCAAAATACCCATCATATCAAGTTTTTTTTAAAAGAATAGAAAAATTTACTGTATCAAAAGCTTTGCAAAGATCTAGAAAACAAGTGTACATTTTTGGCCGCTATCATAAGCCATTTGAATTTCTGAAACTAAATCAACAGCAGCTGCAGAATATGTATCACTTGATTCTCGAAAGCCATATTGTCATTTAGATAAAAAATTTATTAAATTTAAATATAAATTAAGACTATCCTTTACTATTCTTTCAAAAATCTTTGACATTATTGGCAACACTAATATCGGCCGGTAATTATTTATAGTTGTTGTTTATCGCCTAACTATTCTTTCAAAAATCTTTGACATTATTGGCAACACTAATATCGGCCGGTAATTATTTAGTTGTTGTTTATCGCCTAACTATTCTTTCAAAAATCTTTGACAATATTGGCAACACTAATATCGGCCGGTAATTATTTAGTTGTTGTTTATCGCCTAACTTAAAAATTGGTCTAACGTCGCCGTCGGCAATCTTCATTCCTTGAGACGCTTCACCAGTTTTTAGAGAATGATTTACTAGTTTACACATTACAGGACTTAATGCACAGTTACAGTTTTTAATCGTTGCCACATCAATATCATCCCATCCTGAGGCTTTTGAACAGTCCATGTTATCTATTATTTCTTCTATTTTGGTTTGAAATACATCAGGCAATGACATAGGTATATCTGAACTGAATTCATTAATTTTGAAGAAGTAGTCCATACTCAAAGTGGAGTTGAATAGTATAGGGAAAAGAAAACCATAAAGTCTTTCTCCACAATTTTAATTCAATAGCTACGCTATAATCTACATGTTTCGAGTGTAGAAACACTCATCATCAGGATGTTGAAGTAAAAATTATGAACAGCTGATGTTGTTAGCAAAAGAGAAAATATAATAAAGTTAAAGGTGGAACTAATCCATCAGACACGTGCTGGTCGCAGCGAACTTCCGTCTAGGATGTTCATGAAAAACGAATAAAATTTCTTTTTAAAAAATATCAAAAAGTTTCTCTAAAATGTGGTAAACTTTTATTTTCTTTTCTACAGTATGTGTCAGTTTTGACTCCTGCTGGGGTAACTGGGCCGTAACAAGCTTAGTGCCCCAACAGCATTTTTCTTCAAGCTAAATGAAAGCATCTATACTCAAATATAAAAAACACATTTTTTTCTTTCTCCCCCCCTCATATCTGACTTATTCTTTCACACCTCCTCGATATAGGTGAATTTTTCAAATCAAATCAAACTATTATGTTTTCATCACACACACTTTGAACTGATTTCCACAAAACACTTCATTTGACATGGAATTGTATTGATATGTCCTGTTTTTCTCTTCATTTCCCGCCCATAGTGGCTTTTTACTGGTCCTTGACCTTTCAGCGTGCTGATAGATTTTCCGCCTCTTGACTGCAAAAATTTTTTTCACTCCCTATACGTGCTATTGAAAGCTCCATTATGGATTAGTTCCACCTTTATTATATTTTCTCTTTTGCTAACAACATCAGCTGTTCATAATTTTTACTTCAACATCCTGATGATGAGTGTTTCTACACTCGAAACATGTAGATTATAGCGTAGCTATTGAATTAAAATTGTGGAGAAAGACTTTATGGTTTTCTTTTCCCTATATGAATTCATTAAGTAACCCCACCCCATGCGTTAGGTATTAATAAGAATAAGATTTGTAACTATCAAATCGTGTTCAGCATTTGTATTTTCTGACAATTCCAATATTAGATTAATTTCATTATGCTGCGTGCTGCGACATTCTCTCATCGTAAATATGCTGATATTGTGGTAGGTAGGTACCTATTCGTTTATGGCTTCTGCAACGGGAGCGCAGATCTTGCAGTCGCCGAGTACGACCGTCGATTTCCGAATCGGAGAGTACCAGATAGAAGGGTTTTTTAACAAGTTTTAAGTTCTTACTATAGGTACTGCTGGAGAATCTGGTATGTTTCCAAGTGCGAGAATTGTATCTGTACGGGAGTCGGGACTTGATGTTGAACTAAAAGAGGCTATATTCTTAACGCCGTCAAAAACGATCCAAGCATATGTACAAGGCGAATTGCCGATACTTATCAAATTACAAAATCGTCTGCTTGGAGGGATTTTAGATTTAATTGTTTATACCCATATCGCTTACAACGAGTTCAACATTAATTTGCACGATGGTAATTTTGTGTTAAGGATGCAATTCTGCAATTGGATTATTTACATGCGCGAGGCCATAAATTTGCTACTTTCGTTGATTATTGTTTGATTATGTAAAGGTAAAATCTATGTAATAGATTAATGGCCGTTTGCATCGCTTGGATTAGATGCTACTTAATCTAAGGTTCACCTTATTTCCAGACGTTGGTTTGCACGCGTTGACTTTTTGCCTAAAGCTTGGCTTCCAGTCGAACAAAGCTAAGCCCCAGAATAATTCGGCTTATTTTGGAAATCTAACCTTAAACCATTGATGGCCGTTTGCACCGCCTTGCTTAAAGTTAAAGATTAGCTAGGGCGAACCTTATACTTAAGCTCACCTTAAATTAAAATGGAATGCACCGGGTCAATACCCGTAAAACTTAGCTAGGGTTTCAAGAAGTTTGACAACGGCGTCAATCTGGCAATTTTTTTAGTAACTTTTGCACCGAATCTTTTCTCCCCTAATTGTTTTGTTGTTTCATTTTCATTCGTCATCCAAAATCAACCTACATAAAAAACGGTTTTTGGTCAAAACTGTTAAAATAATCAGCCGTGTTTTGCACTTTTCTAGGCAAACCAAAAATAATCAAATTAATTTCGTCGACTTCATCGTCATCAGCAATGAGTTCTAATAAATCCATTTTTCCTGTTTAGGTTGACTTGGACTTGACTTTAGGTTATATTATTTTTTTCAATGGTTTAATGTTAGATATCCAAGATAAGCCGAATAATTCTGGGGCTTAGCTTTGTTCGACTGGAAGCCAAGCTTTAGGCAAAAAGTCAACGCGTGCAAACCAAATTCTGGAGATAAGGTGAACCTTAGATTAAGTAGCATCTAATCCAAGCGATGCAAACGGCCATGAAAAAAATAATATAACCTAAACGTTAGTCAAGTCCAAGTCAACCTAAACAGGAAAAATGGATTTATTAGAACTTATTGCTGATGACGATGAAGTCGACGAAATTAATTTGATTATTTTTAGTTTGCCTAGAAAAGTGTACAACAGGGCTAATTATTTTAACAGTTTTGACCAAAAACCGTTTTTTATGCAGGTTGATCTTGGATGACGAATGAAAATGAAACGACAGAACAATTAGGGGAGAAAAGATTCGGTGCAAAAGATACTAAAAAAATTACCAGATTGACGCCGTTGTCAAACTTCTTGAAACTCTAGCTAAGTTTTACGGGTATTGACCCGGTGCATTCCATTTTAATTTAAGGTGAGCTTAAGTATAAGGTTCGCCCTAGCTATTCTTTAACTTTAAGCAAGGCGGTGCAAACGGCCATATAATACATGTAAAATGTTATACATTGAAACATTGTTCGGGTTTGTTCAGGAATCTAGCAAATATATTTTATTAAATTAATTTGTCTATTTTAAATTTTTCTTGTTAAAAATCCAGTAACATCAACAAAAATGTGAAAAAAAACACAGTTTTTGCATAAAATTTGGGAATTTTGCCGTCAAAAGTTATGGTACCTATTGTGTCATCCACACTATCATATAGTTTATCTACGACCATTGAATAATAGGCGCATGATTCTTATGATAGTAAGAGCATTATTCAATGCATAATAAAACAAGTACAATCATAACTTTTCATAAAACAACAAGTGTAGTTATGAATTCGTAATTCACTCCTACTTAAATACCAGAAGGACCCAAAAACATATTTGGACAGTTTTTAAAGTGATATGAACCTTTTGAACGAAAATATGGACGAAATGGGATATTTGGGATCGCTACATTTTGGTTTGACCAAAAATAAAGAAAAAAATAGGTAAGGAATATTCGTATTTTCAATTTTAAAGATTGCCTGCAACTTTCGTACCGGTAGGTATTGACCAGGAAAATTTCGTTTTTTTTTTAATAGCATGCCTTGACATCAAATAAAGCATCAGCTAATATTAAAAATATCAAATGTCGAAATAATGCAAAAATTGGTCTTTTTTTAGTCAGAATTAAAGGAGCTTTTGGAGTTTACTGCTTTTAAGTGAATGGTGGTCTATATAGCATATAATTTTTGACTCGTGTATAATGAACCATAACACACTCGGATGATTATGGCCTGTATTATATGCTTGTAAAATAATATACTACTATCGATCTTGAGTAATAATAATTCGGGGAAATATTTATTTATTGTTAAAAAATTACTTAGGGGAGACTGCTCCAACGCCGGACAGTTCCGGTTTGGCAGTTCCTGCGCTATAAGGCAGCATCTCTCTATTATATTCTGTTGTGACATCACACATGCGGATTGTGTTTCGCGCCATTTGCTTGTCTGTCGCCGTTATGTAAACATATGAGTGATTTTGTGAATTTTAGGTATTTTATCCTGACATACCTAAACTGCACTGTACCTTTTGTGTATCTAAAGGTACGTTTAATATTTTTTTTATTGATTAGTTTAAATTTTACTTTAATAGATGCAGCAAAAATGCCAGCAAACCTACGAAAATATTTGTGTACTTTTAGAAGTAACGTTTTTTTCTAGCATGGCGCGGTGCCTCAGTACCGGACACTGTCACTGTTCCCAGTACCGGACAGAATATAAATAACTTTTTCAATGCATAATACGGCTTATATTTTAAAAAAACTAGGTACTTATCTTTTCCAGATTTATCAAAAATGCCAAACAATACAAAAGGGAAATGGGATGAGGCCAGCATGAAAAAAGCTGTTGATGGTGTGATGTCTGGAAAGTTTAGTACCTACAAGAACAGCCGCCTCCTACTTTTCTGTGCCCAAAAGTTCCTTAGGGGACCGCGTTAAAGCTCTTCGACAAGGAAAGGCTGTTACAATGGTACCTTTATTATTGAAATAAAATATTTTTGTAAAATAATCTAGTTTTATTATGAAATATATACTGTCCGGTACTGGGGACAGTTTTTTGAGGGGTGTCAATTGCATAACGTTTGTGAATTCAAAAGTATGCCACTATGTTAAAAGTAGATCGTTTAACATGTTTACCACCTATTAAGAACAACTTTTACTTTTCTAAAATGTATTAAGGTTTTTGAAAAAAGTAGATAAAGGCTTAGGTGTCCGCCACTGGGGCAATCTCCCCTAAGTAATAGAAAACAGTTTGTTCAAATGGACAATGTTAAATGTTCACAAAAAAACATAACTAGTGGTGTCCCGCAAGGATCAACCTTAGGGCCTACTTTTTTTTTAATCTACATTAATTCTATAGCAAAATTAAATTTGAATGGTAAAATAAAATTATTTTTTGCTGATGATATTATTATTGTAAATTTTCATGAAGACTATGCTCAATGTCATACTTAATAACAGTAACCACGACCAGTGGCGCAGCGAGGGGGGGGTTTCAGGGGTTAAACCCCCCCACCCCCCCCCCCAGACGCCCAGACTAAGATGTTTTTTTACGGTTTAGACCAGGGCTAAAGCCTTTGAAAATGGTTAAAAGTGAAAAAAAATAATAGTAGGATGAAACCCATTGGAAAAGGAAGAGAATATAACAAAAATGAAAGGAAAAATAATTTAGGGGCGATCCGAGGTCGGGATGTGGAAAGGGGTGAGTTTTTAAGGGTAGAAAACGATTTATCTCGATTTCCGGCAAAACTACAAGTCTCATGGAAAAACGTTAAATGACAAAGTTGTAGGTAATAAAAAGATCTACATCTACATCTACCATAGTAATGTATATTTTTTACACCATCAGAAAGCAGAGATTTCAACGAACAAAAAGCCCACCGACTTTTTAAAAAAAGCAGATATTTTGACGTGAGAATTTTCGATTGAAAATCAGGGAGCTTTTTCGATATTAAGTCAAAATAAGGTGAAAAAATAAATATTTTAAATCAAAAAAATTACAGTGTATTTGGGACATAAAAAGGTAAATTTTCAACAAATTTATTTTTCTTGTAAAAGATAAAAATAAAAAACCAAAAACTTGGTTATTTGAATTTTTCACATAAATTTTGAGGTTATGTGAAAAAAGTGAAAAATACAAAAGTTGTAAATCTTTTTATTATCTACAACTTTGCCATTTAACCTTTTTCCATAGAACTTGTAGTTTTGCCGGAAATCGAGATAAATCGTTTTCTACCCTTAAAAACTCACCCCCTTCCACTTTCCGACCTCGAATCGCCCGTAAATTATTTTTCCTTTCATTTTTGTTATATTTTCTTCCTTTTCCAATGGGTTTCATCCTACTATTATTTTTTTTTGGTTTCAAAAATTATCGACCCTGGTTTAATTTTAGTTTTTAAAATTTTGAAATCCTGTTCTTTTTTTTTGAAAACCCCCCTAATACAAAATTCTGACTGCGCCACTGACCACGACCTAAATATAATATGTAAATGGCTTGAAATTAATAAATTATCAATAAATTTTAATAAATCATCTTTTATGTTTATTAGTAACTAAATCAAAATTAAAAAATAATAATATTTCTTCGCTATCTTTTCAATAATCATAATATAATTAAATATACTAAAACAATAACATTTTTAGGTTTATACATATATATTGATGAAAATTTAAGTTAAAAAAACATATTTTTTTTTAAAGCTAAAACCAATATATCATTAAAATATTTAAAAAAACATATGTTATTCTTTGGTTTATTCAAAATTACAATATATGATTTCAATTTGGGGATCAGCGAATTTAACTACAATTCAACCATTAAACTACAAAACAATATAATTAAATGCATACATAAACTTCCTTTTTTAGAACCAACTATAAATTTGTATGAACCAAACGGATATTTAAATTTAGAAAAGCTTTATAAATTAAAACCATGCATTCTAATCACACTATTATTATTAAATAAAAGCAATCGAATAGGTATAATATTTCATCCGACCAACATTATTCACAACACGAGACAAAACCATCATATTCAAACAACTATTATGGTAAAGAGTACTTTTGGCCAAAGATCGATCAATAATCAATACAATATAAAGAAATAACAATTTGCCACAGTTTACCGAAAAAAATGAATAAAATATCAAAATTATGGACTTTTAAAAAGCATTAAAAAAATAATTAAAAAAAATTAAATGTTAGCTTATTACTATTTTTCATGACTCACTTTAATGTATTATTTATTTATTAATTTTTTATTGTAAATGGTTATTATATATACGATATATATATTTTTTAAATAATTTCGATAAAATTATTAATAGTAACAAACCATAATTTTTATTATTTGTGATTTTATATATTGTATATTTAATGTTACATTCTCTAAAATGAACTTTTTAAGTTGGTTGAAAATAAAGATACATATATTATTAACAATAATAATTAGAAATTGACTTACCTCTTGAAGTATTCTTCGTATTCCTTCTGTAGGCGCATCTTTATAATTCTGGGGATCCTCGGACAATAATTTGAGAACACGAATTTTCCCATTTGGACATTTTGCAAAGACATCTGTAAAGGTGCCTCCACGATCAATGGCAAACTTAAATTTCTTTGTCATTTTCCGACAGCCACCAACAGTCTGCAAGTAAAAGAAGTAATTTGAAGAAATAGTCCATACTCAAAGTGGAGTTGAAAGTATGAAAAGGAAAGAAAAACACGAAGTATTCCTCCACAAAATTTAATAGAATAAAAGTTCTTAGTTAAAAAGGTCTCTACATGTTTCGAACGTAGAAACGTTCATCATCAGGAGACAGAATGTATGTTGCTGATGGTTGTAGCAAAAGAGAAAACAATAGTGGTAGGTGTCAGGGTTAATGGAACTTTTATGGTATTAAAAGTTGTAATGATAAAATAGCATTTTTGAAAGTGTTAAAATGAAAGAAAGACAAAACTATACGGGGTATGTGGAAAGGACTTATAAAGGAGTCTAGAAAGACCAAAAAGACGACAGTGGGTTAAGTAAATTACTCACTTCTAAAAAGAAGTTGTCAAACATATTTAATTGAAAACATATCTTGTAGACAATATAAAATATGAAAAGTGTAGTTATATTATGTTCAATAAACATTGAAGGCATCAAGTAATGAATTACTAACGCCCGTTTGCACCACTTCCACTAAGGTTGACCTTAACTTTAAGAATCACTTAAGTGTAAGAATTGGTTTGCACAAGTTGTACTTAATCGTTAGGTGACACTTAAGTTAAAATATTTTTAAGCTTAGGATATTCTGGAGCTTAAGTGATACTTAACAGATTAACCTTAAACAAAATCATTCAATTTGACATTTCACAAAATTACAAATACACAAATCAACTTATTTTATTTAAACGTAGGTTTCCTGTCCTAGCATATGGTTGCCGATTAAAAATAGATACAATTTTAACATTAATTAAAGCCACTGCCGTACTTTATAATATATGTAGAACTAATAATGAGAGAAAACCACCAGATTCAGAAGACATAGAGCATTTTGTACAGATAATGGAGGAAGATAAAGCACCAAACATTCCTCCTTTGAATGACGGGGTTTTGCCATTGGCAAACCAAGTCAGAAGAACTTTAATTGATACTTATTTTAGATACATTAAGGAATAAAATTGTACGTACTGCGTAAATGCTGAAATACTTCTGTGTAAATATAACTTCTTGTTTTGCGTTTCAATACTGTTAACATTTTTTAGAGCAAGGTTTAAAGTATTATCATCAATTATGCTATTTCTGTATAAAAATTGCCTTATGTGACAATAAAACAAGTAATTACTGATTATGAAATTTCTTTAATAATTGTTGTTTCTTTAATTCAATATCTAATAACAAGTTTTCCTTTTTTAATTCAAGCAAGGCTCGCTCGTGTTCTCTGCGTGCTTGAATATTTAAGAGTTCCTCTTCAAAGCATTGCCTTTTCACTTTTGCAGTTTCAGAATACTCTTTATTTAAATCTGGCTTCACCTGCTGTGTTGGTCTTCTCTTCAGGTTTTTAGATGAATCTTCTCCGATCTTGTCGCCCTCATCATAGCGTTCTGTATAGCTATGTTCCTCAGTCAATACATATTCTCCTAATACTATATTAGACAAAGATGGTTCCACCAGCTCCTCAACACCTGCAGTTGTACTGTCTCCATCACCGTTTTTTTATTCATAAGATTTAAGGCCAATTCCTTTATGGGATCGTCTTTTTTTATACAAGTATCTCCTCCGGTTTTATTTATTTTCTTTTTCTTCGGCTACTTCTTTTCTAATGGGCTTTTTAATATTTTCATAATACTTCTTTAGAGCTTTTTTGGTCCTATGGTGTCCTTCCTGGTTTTGGGAATTAAAAGAAGCCGTAACTTTTGTCCATGCCAGGTCCTTTTCACGCCATGTTGTTGCATTTATTTGCTTATTTTCCATAATGTTTTTAAAGTTGCTAAAAACATTTAATAGCAGAGTTTTTTCCGTAATAGAAAAGTTGGGTGCCCGTTTTCTCAGACTATCGTCCTTAACGTAACTAATACTCTCTTATGTTCTCCACAAATCAAATAAAAAATATACTTTCGTTAGCACAACCGTACAACCAACGAAATATAAAGACCAAACATAAACCCTTTGACTTTGACATAAACATATACCTACGCTTTCTTAGGTTATAGCCGGTGAAATAATCCAGGTAAAATACAATGTTGACAAGTTATTTTAAATCTTTGCTAAGAATTTGATAAGTGACACTTGTGCAAAGCTTTTGGAAATAAGGGTTACTCTTATCCCAAGGTTTCCCTTATCTAAGGTACAGTTTTAAGTAGTAGTGGTGCAAACAGGCGTGAGTGTCAAACGGCAAAAACAGTTTAGTTTAGAATTCAGTGCCCCAAACTGTTTTTCCTGTTTAACACTCAGTAATTCATTACTTGATGCCTACAATGTTTATTGAACATAATATAACAACACTTTTCATATTTTATATTGTCTACAAGACATGTTTTCAATTAAATATGTTTGACAACTTCTTTTTAGAAGTGAGTAATTTACTAAACCCACCTTCCTCTTTTTGGTCTTTCTAGACTCCTTTATAAGTCTTTTCCACATACCCCGTATGGTTTTGTCTTTCTTTCATTTTAACACTTTCAAAAATGCTATTTTAACATTACAACTTTTAATGCCATTAAGGTTTGACACCTACCACTATTGTTTTCTCTTTTGCTACAACCATCAGCAACATACATTCTGTCTCCTGATGATGAACGTTTCTACATTCGAAACATGTAGAGACCTTTTTAACTAAGAATTTTTATTCTACTAAATTTTGTGGAGGAAGACTTCGTGTTTTCCTTTCCTTTTCATAAAAGAAGTAAATTAACAACAGCTTCCACCATTCCGTCAGGAAAATGTGAATAATGATTGTCTCTACTTTAGTTGACTCATTAGAATCAAGATTTTGTAAATATAATATACACATAATCTTTATCTTAAAATTGTGTAATTGATTTTTAAAGTTCTGGTACACTGAGCGAAATATCGAGTTGAGATAACTCAAATATGAGTTGTCCTAGCTCGACGCGTGTTGCTAATAGGGGACAGCCCAGACCTCTGAGTTACAGCAACTAAATCAAACAAATTGCATTAAATCACTGTTCATAAGTTGTAATAGCTCAGAAAATGTGTTATTTTATGCACTGGGATGGCTCACCCAACCGAGTTAAATCATTGGTAAGCTAAGGCTACCGTAGCTGCGACTTGGGCTGCAGCAATTCATTGTTAAAGCTGCCAGATACCAATAGGTGAATTGTGATTCGTTTACTACTCGGGCTAGATTAATTCATGAGTCGAGCTATGAAAACTTGATTGTTGAGTTGTTCTAGCTTACGATGATGGCTAGAATAACTCACTCGTTTGGCTGTCAGAAGATATAATCTAAATTGTGATATTTTGTTCACTGGGCTAGCCTGACTCAGAGTTAGGACTGCCACCCCCCAATTTTGGACTACCATTACCTGAATTGCTGACTATCGGAACTCAAAATTATTCTTTGATTTAACGCCTGCATATTGTGGATAATACTCCTGTTTAATTTGGTAAAAAAGAAAAAAATTGCAATGCCTTAAAAAAACTTAGGTACCTATATCAAGTTTATCCACAATATGCAGACGTAACTTCGAAGAAGTATGCTGCACGGTACGTCCATACTTGAGAAAAACATCATTTGTCCAATGTCAATAAAAATTATTAGCCAGTCGCATAGCACTGTATTTTTTTCCGTTCTGTCATTTTTCTCAGGTATGGACGCAGCCCTACAATATAATACAAAATTTGTGTTGTACCTTTGTCGACGATAGCGTTAGTTATTCTTTTTCTTAACATGCACTAGTGGTTCTGAACAAAATATAGAATGGTTAAAAATACTGATGTACTTTTTTTTTTTGAAAATATTAAATGATGTGTTTTAGGAGTGCATTTCGAAACTTAATTCAAACCCAGTTATTAGCTAAAGTACGTTTATTAGTGAAATAAAAAAACATTTTTACATTTAACCAACGAATTTAAAGAATTACTTCACCAACAATAATGATAAAAGTTGAACAGTAAAAAAATGTTTTATACAAAAGAAATATATATAATATTTAATATAAATATAAATAAAAATAGCACTTAATAGCTTTAAATGTAGTTACGTCAATGTGGAACACATCTACAGGTCCCATTCCATTAACACTTACTTTACTTTTTCGTGTCCGGAATGAGTTTCTCGGCCCAGTAATGGGCCACGTCCAATGCTTCGGGTTTGCCCAGCCACAGGTCGTCGAGGGAACACGGTGCGGGGCAGTTCGGGAATATCAGGAGATGTTCCATGGTTTGAACTGCGCCACAGTCACACTTGTCGTCATTTGGTTGAGATAGGCCCCATTTCATCAGATTGGTTTTAACAGGTGCAACCCCTGTTCGGATGCGGTTCAGCATTCTCCATGTTTTAAAGTCGCTCGAAACGCCGCTGGACGCAACGTGCATTAAGTTACTTCTGCGCCCTACGCGTGATCGAATGTACACTGAGAAAATCTCCAGCAAAAACTACTTTACTGATGTATTTTTGGCTATCCCAGCTAAAATATTTGCCAAAGTTGCAAATTGACTTTCTTGTAGCAGTAAAATAAGGTTTACTGATGTCTTTCTATTGATTTTAATAAGTACTTTGCTGTTGGTAATAAATATTTTCTTAAATATTTCGCAATAGCAAAATACGTAATTGTAAGAGCAAAAAACTTTTTCAAAAGAATTTTTATTTATCCTGAGAAAAAATGTTGCTGCCCCAGCAAAGAAAATTTATTAGATCCGGTATTCGGGTGTTTCCGTGTCGCCATTCGGTGTCGTTAAGAGCCAGTTTCGAGTATTTCAGCCCGTCCGAGCCTGTTGTCGCGCCGTTCGCGCATCATTTCGCTAAGTTTAGAGTTGAGGGAGAGGGTGCGGCTCATAGCCTTACAAAATTTCAAAATTATTTTGTTTTTTTTGTTTGTGACCTGCGGCTAGCTGTATTATTTTGATGGAGTACAAGAAAAGTTGAAAGTTTAAAGGCCACCTTTAAATTAAGAAGAAGACTATACGTTAATGCAAATTTGGGAACATTTTTTGATGATTTTCCATTTCCATGTCCTTATTGTAGTTAAACACAGGCATTGAATTGGTAAGTTTTGTTTGTATAATCTTACACATAATATACTTGTTTTTGTTTATTTTTATGCATATTTCGGTAAATCATTTATTTGTGTATTTTTAGAGAGAGGCAGTTTTTAACAAAAGGTTTCCTGATTGTATTGACGTCATATAATATCCTAGTAGAAAGTTTGTGCAGGAATAATAGCAAAGTTGAAAGAACGAAAAATCAGCGGATACGGCCTTGAAGAAAATATTGGTAAGTTAAAACGTTTCATTTTGTATATAAAATGTTTCCCTGTTAAATAGGTCTTATAATAATAATTGTAATTGAAAACTAATGAAATAATTATTTTTAGACATTACTGCTAAGGGACTACTGATGTTACTATAATTATTGAGCCCCATAACCATTAAAAGTGCCAGAAAAAGTTCTATGGAGACCAAGCAGGAGTGAGGTGCAAGAAAGCTTGTTCTTTAACGCAGAGGTAAATATTAACTACTATATTCGCTATGCTTGAACTAAGAATCATACATACATACCTAACCTTATACCGTGCGAGCAAAAATTATTTGCATCAAAGAGGGCCTTGCATCTAAGGACGTAATGCTTAGCGGTATCAATTAATCAGTTATTCCATCATCTTTGACAGCCGCTACGCGTAATTTTATCTAAACCAAGCCCTACGTTTTTTAATCCAAGCCCTCTTTGATGCAAATAATTTTTGCTCGCACGGTAGTAACCTGAATCAATGATCTAGGTAGCAGATCATTGACCTGAATGCTTAATGGGAGGCTTAGCTGGTAGTAGTGTCAACTTTTTTTTGACATTTTGAAGTCGGAACTTTTTAGTAAAATTTAATAATTGCAGTCGTGCATACATTGGTGTTACAATGACAAACACCGATAAGTTGTCTTATTCTTGACTTCGCTTGGTTTCTCCCTGGTCCTTCATTTCCAGAATTTTTGATTACCCCTACTATAAATATTTAATCAACATTCTCCGTTCCAGAATGATCATCTCACAGAAAAAATAAACGCAAAATGTGAGAAGCTACAACTGTTTAACCTAACTGTTCAGCCGTTCGGAGTCATAGTGGCAAACCTTGCCTCTCCAAGATATATTATAGTTGTATTAGTGCTGTATCATTATTATTATTATTATTAGGTGCATATAGTCCTGTTTTTGTTATTTTATGTTATAAATAAGTTTCTATAAATTCTTTTTCTTTTATAGCCTGGTAGAGTATAATTATTTTTTCCTCATTTTTTATAAAAAAAGGTTTGTAAAATGAAACTTTTATTATTGTTAATTATTAGATGCTTTATGTTCCTGTTGTTTAATGTTATAACTTATAACGTTCATATAATTCGTTTTTTGCATAACCTGTATTAATATTTGGTTCTTGTCGTATTTTTTTTTATATATAAAAATGTTTATTTCATTTAGCTTTTTCCTTTTATTCCTATACCCTATATTTAAACCTTATCCTCACAGCAACTACATGCTTAATGTACTCTATTTTATTAGCCCCTAAATTGTCTTTTTTATTGCAGCAAATTTTATTTTGTTTTTACCCTGGATGAAAGTGCGCCTGTGTCACAAATTCGAGTACATTTACGGGAACCTTGAACATTGTAAGAAATACATCAAAGTCAAAATCAAAAAGTGCAACTGCTTTAAATTTTACGTTATGTATTTCTTACAATTTTTAAGATTCCCATACTAGCACTCGAATTTGTGACACAGGCGCACTTTAACCCATGGTAAAAACAAAAAAAAATTGCTGCAATAAAAAAAAACTTTTTAAGGGTAAGAAAGCACCCTCTTGTGCTAGCTATATAATTTTATTGTAGAAGGAGAGAGACATTTTTTGTTTTTAGAAAAAGTATTTTTACCAACAGCAAAAGATTTTTAAGGTACAAGAAAGATCTTTTCTACTGCAAGAGAGACGTTTTTTACTATATAAAAAAATGTCACCACTGTAGCAGAAATTTGTTGTTTCAGTAGCAAAGAATTTTATAGTTACATTATATAGTTTTATAAGGACAGCAACGTTACTTTTTAGATATAGCAGAATTACTTTATAGCTATAACAGAATTTTTCTTGCAAAGTAGCTTTATTACCACAGCAAAGTATGTCCAGCAGAGTGCATTCTCCTGGTACAGTAATGTGCTTGGCTGTCCCCCATTTAGCAAAATATTTTAGCTATGGTTGCTAAAATTTTCGCTAGGAATGAAAAGAGATTTTCTCAGTGTATAATGTATACTAAAACTAAAACAGTGGAAGGAACCGCGCCCAACCGGCGCGAGCACGAATTCGGACCTTTCCGTGGCTGTTCGGTCGGTGATTTACCCACGATATGGGATTTTGTAGCACGTTTTATGACTTAATTTTAAACAAGTCCTGAATGGGCCTTTTCACTAAATTTTGATTTTGGTAGTAGTGTATAAAGGAACAAAAAATAAAATTTTCTGTGTTTTTACTTTTCTATACTTTTAAGCCGTAACTGAGAAAATAAATAAATAAAAAAACTCCTTGAATAAAAACACGGACTTAAACATACCTACGTCATCGCGCCGGAAGATTGATGCACAGAGAAATGATAGGAATAGCCGAGTCGCTGGCTTAAAATATCAAGAATTCACAAAATCAGCAGCTTGACAGTGTTGCCGATACTCTCAAAAATCATATATTATAGTACCAGTGTAATGGTAATTGACTAGCAATTAGTAATTATAATATACCAGTTTTCCATTCAATAGCTGCGGAATGAATTATTTTACCAGTATTATGTTTATATTTATTTAAAGTATCCAAATAAAGTTCTAAGAAGAAAGTATATTATTAACATTATAAAACTTTCTACATGTGGCAACAGCGGCTTAATTTGCCCATGGCAGTTCGACAGATCAGCATTTACGCGTGTGCGAGGTTAAACGCATGCGCTCTAGCAAGCTTTAAACATATCTACGTCATGAGTCGCGCCTGTTTTGAGATTTTCAAATTGGTTGAATTTTACCCGGTTTTTACTGTGCTGAAATAAATTATTGTTATGACCTAGCAATAATTTTATTCATGAAAAACACTTATTATAGCACCGACTGAACAATTCAAATGCCAAATGTATCAAATTTAAGAATAGTGAAAAGGCCCATTATTCCAACTCAAAATAATTTACACATGATGATGAGTTAAAATAATGCACATCCGGGTAAAAAGGGCACTTTTAAATCAATTAGTAAGTTTTCCCAACCCAAAAACTGAGTTCGGGTAACGTATAAAATGGTTACAAGATGAGTGATTGTGGTAATCCCAGATGTATTTAAAATATTGATAAAAAATCTTTTTCTGGGTTGAGGCGAACCAAAAGAAGCTGAATAATTGTAGCGTTTTTAAATGATTTGTGATAATTCGTAGGCTCAGCTGGCACAGAGACGTGCATTAAAGTAGCTCTAATTTTGCAACTCACGACAGTGGTATATCCATTTTTGTCAGTGTATAGTTAACAAATTTGTAATCCGGACACCCATATTACATTTCGTTACTTTTCATGACTTTTGATAAGTTGGAAGGTTTTTTACTACCTGATAATAACATTTATTAAAAATAAGTAATTATTTAAAGCCAATTTACACTTGAATTGGTCAGAATTAGTTGGATTCTCCAATTTGCTTTAATCGCGATTTGGTTAATTTGCTTATCCACTACGTTCTTACTAATTACGGTTACTGAATTGAAATTGAGAAAAATTAGGTGGCAATCCCGCTTTTTGTCAGGGATTTCTTTTTTCAGGGATTTTTTGTTCGCCAGTAGTCAATTACTTGCCTGCTAAGGCAAAACAGTAGGTATGTGAAAAAAGTGAGTTTTGAGGAATAGTTATTTTTGTATCTAGGGTGCGAAATACTACTTTGGTGATCGAGAACAAAGATTTTTTGACGAGGCGCAGCCAAGTCAAAAAATTGTTCGAGATGACCAAAGAATTTCGCACACGAGTTGCAAACAATATTTTTTCTACAACGACCCAGGTAGCAGGATGACGTCTTTATGACGTCGAATATTGGTGATTTTTAGTCACTTGACGTCTTTTGGTCGCAAGATGACGTCAAAATAACGTAGTTTTTAACACGTGTATTATACGTCATAATTTTACGTAATAAAAACGTCCATTTTTAGTCATTTTATTGAATTATACGTATCATTAAAAAGTATCTAAGTGACCAAGTTTTTTGAAAATATAGTGGGACAGACTTTTAAATAAGTAAAACGCCTGAGAATAGCTTTTTCTTATAGTTAAAGGCACGTACGTATCATAAAACTTTTAAAATATTACCATTTCAAATGAACCATTCATGTATGTAAAATTTGCAAAAGCGAAAACCTATTTTGTCATTAAAAGTCTGCGAATATCAAATTTAAATTACCCGCGCTCCGTTTTATGACATTGGCAGTCTGACAGAACGCAGAAGTATGTTGTTGGCGCTAGCAGTTAGGCAGTCGACAGTTCGGCAAAAATGAAAGTGAAAAGTTTATGGTGATTTTGATTTAGTTTCTATCATGGTTTCTATATATTTTGTGTTATAAACGAATATAAATGTACCAGGTTATCGAGTTCGAGGCTATTGACGGCGGGGGAGTAGCCGTTGTGCCCTCATACTGGGTGACGCCCCGAAAAAAAGAAGTATTTTGGCCGCCATTAAAGGATTCCTTAGCATTTTTCCAATTCTGCGTACTCATGAAATTGTAATAGTTAATTTATTATCATTAAAAGGATTGTTTACATAAAATATTTATATGTATTTTTTTACCCCTATTATGTATTATTTTAGGAAGTTTTTCGTTTTTCGTAAATTATGACGTTTATTGACGTTTTCTACACCTAAAAAGACGTCTTAAGATGACGTATTTTTTACGTCAAAAAAGACGTCATTGGTCTGTGACTTACGCACGTCTTTTAAACGTTTCATTTACGTAATTTATGACGTCGCTGATGACCAATAATCGACGTCTTAAAGACGTCATCCTGCTACCTGGGGACTTTACTTTCATTAGACTAAAACCATAAAACAATATTTTGTATTATAATAGATAATATTAAATGCAAATTAATCTTTAAAAACATTGTAGTCCAATCTGTCCCAGATATCACTACGGAAACCAATGTGTTTGACAACAAACATTTTTCACTTTCATTATCAAAATTGTGAGTGCTAAATATTGCTAGTTTTTTAAGGTGGGAGTATCAACATGCTTGCCAACCTATAACCTATTTCGCGTAGATTTATTTAATTTTTCTAGCTTTTACACAACATTTAAATAAAATCAGTATCGACTTGATATTCTATAGGTAATAATTGACATATTTAATAAATATCAAGGAACTTTATAACTTATTTTAGGAGAATTGTATAGCGAAAAATGTCGGGTAAGATTTTTTTTAACATTAATATGGCATTGTCACTCATTGTTCTTTCACTATACAATTCTCCTAAAATTAGCAATGAAATAAATTGATATTTTTGTAATATATCAGATACTACCTAAATAATGTACCGACGATATTGATTTTCTTTAAATGTTAGTTATTAAAATAATAAACTCAAAATATCAACGTGAAATAGGTTATAGGTTGGCAATAGATTGAATGACGTTGAGAATTCAACCTTAAAGTAAAATACCTAATACACTAATGGAGAGTCTCGAAAGTAAAGATGACTTATCCTGTACCCCACCAGAAATATCAGATGCAGCCAAACTTGTTGCAATAAATCTTCTACCTGAAAAATCCAGACGACAGTATGAAAGGCAGCATGAACAATTTAAAACATGGTGTTTGACAAAAAACGTAAAAAAAAGTCTCCGAAAATATTTTACTGGTATATCTTGCGGGAAGATCAAAAGAAGTCAAATCGTCCACATTATGGTCAATATTAATAATTAAAATCACTGTTGAAGGAAACATACCTACTGTTTTTAGTACAAATATTTCAGAAATTCTACGTTTAGTTTATTTATTTGATAAAATAATAAACATTTTTTAACTGGATTTTTGTTTAATTCTTGTATACCTACCTTAATAGAAAATTAATTTGGTTAATTTTTCGGCAAATGTCAATAAGATTTTCAAAACATGCCATAATTAAATTCATACCTATATGATGTGCAAAATATTTTGCACCCTAATGCGCAAACTATTTTGCACACGCGGGGTCATGCATGGTAACGTAAAAAAGATAATGACAATGAAAAAAAGTCTTATTTTAGACACTGACATTAATACGCAAACATTGTAATTTGACGGTTGTAGAAAAAATGACTTTTTGTATTTATGCAGTTCAGTTCAGTTTTCTATAAAGATAATTTAATGAAATTAGGAATAAAAAAAGTACCTAACAGAATATAATAATTACTATTTCGGCGAAAATAGCCGATTATTTTTTTAAATTATAAAATAAATATAATTACAATTAGAAATAAATGATATAAACAATTCACAAACAGTTATACCGTGGAAATACAGTAGCAATATACTTATAGTGTAAAGTCTGTCCAACAACTGCTGACCGTTACGTCACGAGTAGTGCTTATCTTGCTAACATAACATCCGTGAACTAGGTGAGATAGTAAATTTGCGTCAATATTGAATGTCGTATAATTTTACCAGTAAAAACAGTTTTATTGTCATTTTTGATAGTGACATTTTTAATCAACACTATTTCAAAAATGTCTCGGTATTGTGAAAAAGAACAAGCATTAATTTTAAAATTATTTGATTATATTTAAAGAGATGCCGGAAAGACTATTTTACCATTTATCGCAGTTTACGAGATAAGTAGATATAATAAAAAAACATAAATAATAAACATATAAAATATATGGCAATTATGTTAGTTGATTTATCGTCCTTAATAGTTTAATTATTTCAAAGTGTTAGTGGGGAAGAGGACTTCAATTAAAAACACCTTTCTACTCTTTACTCATTCCCAAAGTTTCGGTTTTTATTTAAACCTTTATCAAGGGCTAATAAATAACGACACAAATTACATCTACAGACACCTAAAAGATTGTAAACAACAAGTGGTAGTCAGTTATCTAATATATATAAATCTATGCGGTACTTACTCTAGAAAATTGTATAAAAGTGTATAAAGTATAAACTCAATGATGACATGGCATTATCTATGCATTTTCTTAACTATTATCAATAGAAATCCACCAAGGAAAACCACAACAAGGCATGTTTTTTAATATTTTTCCTTTTTTTACCAAAATATGCGCGTTGCCAAAATTTGTTGACAAAATTCTTGTAAACCAGTAAAATTTTTAATTCTAATTACAATAGTATAATTAGTTGAATATGGCAACATAGCTTACATGCAGTGTGGGTTATATATCCAATTGATATACATGGGCAATGAACAGTACCGTATTAAATTAAAATGTCACTAACTGGAAACAATAACTAAAAGATAGACAAACTCAAACGCAAAATACATCTTAATACATTCAATGTAAACAGAATAGTGCTGGGAACAAACATTCATTCAACAGTTTAAAACCTTGTTCTTGTAATTCTGGAGAACGCCCTTATAAATGTTACTAAGATTCGATGTGTCCGTTCTCAAATTCACAGTATTCTCAGTTAATTCAATCCAAATCATCTCGCTAACTGAACCAACCCGAAACGTTGGGAATGAGTAAAGAGTAGAAAGGTGTTTTTAATTGAAGTCCTCTTCCCCACTAACACTTTGAAATAATATATGGCAATGTTTTTATAAATACTTATCTGTTTTATAGAGTTTCTGTTGCTTTGGTAGTTTTGTGTTCAATAATTCAACGCATTTAGGCAAAGGGGAAAGAGAAGGATGTAGATTTTAAGAATCGCAATAATGCAACTATTTTGTCATCCCGTGGTCGATAACTTCACGAAATTGATGAGCATACTATAAGAGAGCGTATTTTTGGGAATAGAGCAGGTGCATGAACACGTTCGCTCAATACAACTAACCCTTAAAATCATTGATGGTATTGAAATATCCACTGGTTCATTAACGGACTGTTTAAAAAAAATTTAATTTAAATGGCGTAAATGTATTTATCAAACAGGCGTTTTTATTTAGCCCAAAAACGGGTAGAATTTTTAAAAGAATTTAATAATAACGGCAACTCGCAATTTCCCCTAAAACCTATTTTTCTGTATGAAACGTGGATATAGAGTAAAGGGGCTTGGCAAAGTTGGCAAGATGATACTCCTCATCCCACTTGACCAAACATAGAACGTGACAAGATTGTGATATCTCATATAGAGCTCAATTAAAGAGCACCGTTTTATCACACGGTTCTATAGCAGAGACAAAACAACCATATATGTTGTAATAGCACTAACCAAGAACATTGCTTTGCAGCAGTGTTTTATCTTTGTGACAACTCAGTGCTGAAACTGTTGTTATTGCAATAAAAATAAAGAGAGACAAATCTGTTTCTTACTTACTCCATGCCTTTCTTTTCGAGAGTGTTTATTGTTTGGAGAGCGAATATATAGTGTTTCTACTTTTACTTTTTGAATTGTGAACATTGTGATTGCGTGGTTAGTTGTTTATTTATTAGCATGTGTTTAGTATACTAAAAGTTATTGGTTTTTTAAATTGTCTAGCTTTCTAAGAGGCAGCAACAAAGGAGGGCAAAATTATTTTGGGAAAACTTTAATTAATCCAATCTAGAATCTGTAAGCTCTGTTACAGTCCATCAGCAGACCTCGGACATGACATGCCCTATATAGTACCTAAAGAAAATGTCACCCGTAGTGCTAAAACTTTAGGTATAGTACTCCCCTTCACTTCGAGAACCTGAGCCTAATTAGTCTACTTGTCAACATTTTATTTTGACGAGTAGAATTTTTTTTAATTTTTCTCTTTTCTTAGCGACAATATCTATACGACCCCACGTTTGTTTCATTACTATCGGTTATTGTAATAATTCTGACATATTGAAAGGTCGCTACCTTGGAATAACAGAGTTCTATCGGCTATTTTTCACAAAATGAGATTTTTATGTAATATGGTTCTATCTGACAATTTCTACCAAATAATAATACTGTCAGAGTCATCTATTAACTAATAGCCGAAATAATCAAATGCCAAGGTTCTATCTGACACCGAAAATTGAGATAATTTTGTGAACAGGGTTGTAACCCACCAAGCAAAAAACCTCGCACTCGCATTCGCAACATTGCAATCTTCCTTCAAAATTCTTGCAAGAGCAATATTGTATTTGAAAGCTTGTAGGTAAACACCGTGGAACTCTCTAAAACAACTTTTCTATTTAGTTAATTCCCGCAACGTTGACTTTTGAAACCTTTCATATTAAATATTGTTACAACTTAGCTTTCGGATTCTCTATGCTATGTTCGATATATAAATTTAGAGAAATGTTTCAAGGGCAACCTGTAATGTGCAATATTTTAGCAATCTTCAGTTTAGAAAGTTTCAGGCAAATTACATAGCAACTTAGCAGCAATGTTGGTTTATGAATGTCTTTTTATAATTGCAATTGTGCTGCCCAATCATTGCTTCAAATAGGTACGCCACGCGTCGGTCGGGGGGGTTATGTTTTCGGTCTCAGAGTCAGATCGGATCGGCCATTTTTATTTTGGCTTGGCATTTCTTTTAAAGAGTGAAGGACAGTGTTTTATTAAGAAATAAGGTAGGTTACATTAAATTTAATAAAAGTTTATGCATGCTTAGGTACTTTTTAGCAGAGAACAAGTTGTTCTCTGTTAGGTAGGTAATTTTTGGAAATGGAGGTCGTGCTGTTAAACACAAAACATAACCTAGGTATTTTATTATTTAATTTGTATTGGTGTGTCTTGTGTGTGGTACTACACGTCACTGGAGACTAAACTGAAAGAACCCCTTCCAAAAAAATTACCAAAATTAAAGCAAAAAGCGCATGCATACGGTATTATAACGGCAGATATTCCAAAGTTTTCACTGGATAGGCTTGCAGACACAATTTTTGCAAGTTAATTCAATAGACAACTTAAGATAGTGTACTCCCTAAAGTTAATTGAAGTTGAATTTGTAGGCATCTAGTACTAGCAATAGGTTACTAGTAAAAAATGTGTTTGCGAAACCTACACAGAAATTTTTCATTCGTATAACCTATACACGAGTAAATTTTATATAGTTACGGGTTCCAAATCAGTAGAATGAGAATGTATGTCACAAGCCAATTCCGATACCCTATAGTTGGGGACCATTGTCCATTTTTTGCTATTTTTAAAAAGAAAATTATTATGAGAAATTGCACACAAATCATAAGTAAGAATAGCAGTGTTTTGAAATTTTAGATACATTTTTTGAGACTAACTGGAGGAAGAAATTTGAAAGATGCAGTGTACAGATGTTTGGAAAAGGTCTTCACCAATTATGTGGGGCAGTTTTTAAGTTGGACTGGTGTCAAGGGGAACTACAAAACAAAAACTTTAAGTAAGTATGAACTACTTCTTCAAAAAAAAAACTTTAAAACTCACTTCACTTATAACAGGTAGATTTTAATTTTTCTTTGGCAATACTATATTATATTAAATACATCAGATTTGTATTTAATCAAATTAAAAATTTTAATGAAAATTTTACACTCTTAATTACAACCAATCAGAAGCTTGATTTTTCTTCGGTTACCATTAAAACCCACAGAATAACCGGAAATTTTTGACGTTTGTGGTAAAATTAATAAATGAAAATTTTCCTGAAACGCCATTTCAAAGACATTTCTAGAATATATGTCATTTCTAATAAAAAAATTAATTTGTACGTAGGTTCTTTAATAAATGAGTTTAAAATTTTCTAACCGAAATCCCACGTGCTTAAATTAATAAACGGTAAATTTTCCCTCGATCATGAATATTCAAGTCTTCAGAAAAATTTCCGGTAATAATTTAATCACTGTATCTATTAGTGATTGTCATTTTTTTAAATTTTAGATGCTGTCCGAACTAATTTTAAAGAACTTACAGATCAAGATTTTGAAAATTTTTACAAAAACTGGTTTCAGCATGCTAAGACACGTTTTGAACGAAGTAATTAAAACAGATTAGGGGTTAAGGAAACCAAACTTTGAAGGAATTAAATATAAGAAAAGTGTATACTTAATATATATACAGGGTAATTCACATGAATCGGAGAACGGGAGATACGTTTTATTTGAAAATTTGTGTGTCTAGATAAACGACCATGGTCTATCGTTCTAAAATATTTTCAGCATTGCGGCGTTGCCGCTTCTGCCCAAAACAGGTGGCAACATCGTTATTTTAAATAAAGCAGCCTATATATTTTTATATTTTTAGATTCTACGTAACATTCAAATTATTTTTTAATATATTCCTTACTAGTCTATACTTAATAGTTTTCGAGATATTGACTCTTGAAAAATGGCATTTTTCAACTTTGACAGCTTCTAGCATTCTAACTATATATGTCTCTTAGAGCAAAACGGCTCACATGTTCCTGATGTCCTTGATTTTATTATGTTCCCAAAATTGTCAACTTTCGGTTAAACAGGATGGAACTCGAAAGCAGGAAATTAATTATTTTGATTGATTGATTTGGTTGATTTTTTGGGAAGATAATAAAAATTGAAGGAAGGAACACCAGCCGTTTTGCTCTAAGACATACAGTTAGAATGCTAGAAGCTGTTAAAGGTTAAAATTGTCATTTTTCAAGGGCCAATATCCCGAAAACTATTAAGTATATATATAACGTAACGTATAACAATGAACATTGTATTAAAAAAATTATTTGAATTTTACGTAGAATCTAAAAATTTAAAAATATATGGGGGGTTTCATTTACAATACCGATGTTGCCACCTGTTTTGGGCAGAAGCGGCAACGCCGCAATGCTGAAAATATTTTAGAACGATATACCATGGTCGTTTATTTGGACGACCAAATTTTCAAATAAAACGTATCGCCTGTTTTCCATAAACGTCTAACGTACCATCCACCGTGAATCACACCGAATATATATGGCTAACTATAATAATATTATATATAGCAAAATAAATACATTTGTTTTTTTTTTATAACATGAATAATGAATAAACGAATAATTAATGAATAAACTGAACTCTTATTTCTATAGAGGCCCAGAAAAGGGCCTGCCAAACACGCTTAAAATGGCTAGTAACAAGTCCTGCAAACATACCTTATACTCTGTACTAAATCGAGCCTAAATCCGCTCCTATACTTGATTGAGAATATTTCTTTAAAACAAAAATTGGTTAATGGATCAAATTTTTTAAATAGGGGAAGAAAATGTTTATTACCATTTAGTTGTGTTTCTCTTTTATATAGCTGTATTTTATCTTGTTTTGTTTGTGTTTTAAATGTTATATTTTAAGAAACATTGTCCAAGCGAAGTTAACATGTGTTTTATAATGTTGCTGGAACCTGGCATGCAACTATTGCAACAACCTAGATATTTTTCAATCGCCGTCACATTTCTAGTGTAATGTTACTATAGAATTTCAAAAAATTAGGTTGCTGTAATGTTTTTGTGCCAAGGTTGCTGTAATGTTTTTGTGCCAAGGTTGCTGCAATTAATTGCGTGAAACGTTGCTGTAATTTAAATATCAATATCGCTAGAATGTTGCCGAAGCGATATATTTGTCAATATTGCAACTGAAACGTTCCTGAACGGCCGATTAAGGCTTGCAGGGATGTCCCCAACCTCACGCCGCAAGAAAAAGAGCAACATTGCAGCTCTCTTTGAAAAGTTACTACAACGTTGCTGCAACAACATTTTGCTTGGTGGAAGTACAGTGGTTATAGAACCTTGTCATAAAAAGCTATTATAATATTACAGATACAACCTTGTTCTTCAAAAAGTTACTGCAGATACAACCATGTGCACTTATTTTACAAGCGTTTCTAACCTACAAATAATAATTTACTTTTAAACACCGTCTTAACGTGTCGTATCAAGGTTGTAACTGCCATATGGAACTTTGTTCTATAAAATTTCAATACTATAATTTTAGACAAGGTTCAATCTGATAAAATAATAGTTGAATTTCTCGGTTACTTAATAAATTTTTAAAACTTTATGTATTAAAGATTGTTTAAAACATAACAATAAAACTATGATATCCAAAAATCGCTAACGAAAGTTTGACACACAAGTAAATATTTCAAGTCAAAACTTTGAACACCTGTATCTCAAAATGTATGTGTGTTGCCACATATAGAACCCTGTTATTCCAAGGTAGCGAGGTGTCAAATTTTGACAAGAGAATTTTTTGCGTATTTTTTTCAACAAAAACATTTTTTTTTAAAACGATTTGACATATTCACAGCTGTCAAATTTTGACAGAAGAATTTTTTGCTTATTTTTCCCGAAGTCTCCGCATCGAATACTATACGACCCCATAATTTATTTCGTCAAAATCGCTTCTTCGTTTTATATCTGACAGCAGCAGCTGTCAAAATTTGACAGGAGAATTTTTTGCGTGTAGATTATTGTATTGTCCGCGGTTCTTGATAAGTCTACAAAATTTAAATTAAATCTGACCGTTTAAAGTGGGTCAAAATCGGGTTCAAAGAAGTCGATCGGTTACAAACAAACATATACAACATACAGGTGAAGCTAATAATAAAAGCGTGTTTAAAAACCCTTATAACATAACATAAACTTATTAAAATATAGGAATAGGTACCTCGTAAATCGTTTAATGTCTAAGTACAAAATTATATGAAGTAGATACAATAAGTACGAATTTACTTACATAATATTAGGTACTGTAGGTATGTGTTTACTTTAATTAAACAACAATTATTATTAGGCACATTAAAGAAAACCGAATAACTAGTTTACAAATCACAGTTTAATAATGTCTACTTTATGCATCAAGGACGACGTGCAGAGGTTTAGATTTAACTGAATACATACATTCTTATTTTTGTTACATATACCTACATATTATGATATTATGAAAGATAATAATTATCATCAGATTTTAAATGTTTGTTAAATATTTGTTTTGTATAAAAATGAGTTTTGGTTTAATTCCATAATAAACATTATGTTCCCCCACAAAGGTGGTAGGTAAAAGTTTGTTCAATGACCGCTGACCGTTACGCCATATTTGCGGCACGTCGTAAATTAATTCAGTCAGTTTGACTTACAGGTGGTAAAGGCTATGATTTTTCTTAGGCTTGATCTACATAAAGACGGATGCATCTGAACAAGTAAAATACAATAAACGAGTTGTTTCAAATTTTTAATTGTTATTTTTATACTGGTTAATGAAGTCAGAAATAGGTAGTTTATTTAGGGTAAAAGGAATTACGGGATGAAACATTTTGTTTTTGAAAATCAGTATGAAATTTTTAATTGATTTAAATTTACTGAAAAATAAATAACACTCATTTATAAAATTTAAAATTGAATTATATATTTTTTGTCTATTGCGTTGGTCTATAAATTTTGTTTTAAACATTTTCATCTTATTTATAAAATACAGGAAAAAATATAATAAAAAATGACAACACAACAAAATTAAGTTTTTAAATGAATAAAATAAATCATCTCCGCAAGGATCATCATCAGATTCGTCCAAGTTAATAATAAGGAAAAGAGTATCTGAAGCATCGATAAACCTTTCCCGTTCCCGCACATGATTATAATCTTATTATAGTGTGTAGGTATTACATAATTTTTCCATTTTTCCATTGTTATATTTTCTATAGCTTCATTCCAAACACTCAAAACTTCATCATCTGTTACAGGATGCATAGAACTTATTTTTGCAGCATAATAGCGCTTACATTCCGACCAAACCATTTCAATAGGATTAAAGTGGCAATGATATGGAGGAAGTCTTAAAACTCGATGCCCATGTTGCAATGCTAGTTTATCCATACTTCATTGCAAATGTTGAAACCGGAATTTGTCTTTATTCTAACTATGCAATAAGTAACCGTTTTGATCAACTTGTATTTGGAATTTTTTCAGTTAGCCCAGAATAATATAGGATAAGTTTGGTAACAATTTTTCTTCAAACCATTTCTCAAAGTTTTCACTATTCATCGAATCATAATAATCACCAGATTTAAGGCCAGACTTGAACATCAAGCTTGCATTATTCACAAATCAATTTTCTAAACAAGCATATGTGGAACCGTACACTCCTTTACTGTACATCCAGGTTTCATCCAGAAAAACAGGCTTTAGGGGGAAATTGACAGTTGCCGTTATTCTTAAATTTTCTTTAAAATTCCACTCGCTTTTGGGCTATATGGGGTTGCTCTATTAAAAAACGCCTGTTTCATACTCAGTACATTTAAATTAAAATTTTTTTAAACAGCCCGCTAATTAACCAGTGGAGATTTCAACACCATTAATGATTTTAAGGTTTAGTTGTATTGAGAGAATGGTAACGTGTTTACCTACTCTATAAGTACATCCCATAAATACGCTCTCTTATGGTATGTTCATGAATTTCGTGAAGTTGTCGACCACGGGATGACAAAATATCTAAGTACATTATTGCGATTCTTAAAATGTACATCCTTCTCTATCCCCTTTGCCTTAATCCGTTAGATTGTTGAACACGAAACCAGTGGCGGCTCGTGGGGTAGAGCCACAGTGCCATGGCACTACCTGCCCTCCTGTCTAGCGTCCTGCCCTTTACAAATTACCAAAACCTATTAAAATTAATATTCTCGTTTTTAAAGCAATTAGCAAAATAATTTAAAAATGGAACACAGTCGGGTGCAAATTTCCATCTAAAAGGAAGCGATTATGCGTAAAACGGTAACGTAGCTTCCGCGCCAAGCGCGACGAGGCACACGGGAGGTGACGAAACGCCTAATGAAAAACTTGTGTGTTTCCTTTATAATGCTTTTATTTAGGGCTTTAAACACTTATTATAATTGGAAAATGTACAAACACACCTTACACATTATATACGACATTCTTGTGTATTCTCTTCTTTTATTTTAACTAGCTGTAATCACAGATTTACAACCACAGAGTAAAGAAGGAATTGAGCGCACCTATTACATACTTTAACAACGCCATCACCTCAATAAAAAAACGTTGAAAAATTACCTTGAATGCAAGCAGGCAAAAATCTCGACGGGTAGCCAGGCTCTCTTCGTTGGACCGTTTGATGTTAGACGTTTCAAACAGCTGATGTTCGCGTCGCGTCCCGATTTGTTTTCGTTCGGCCGGCGGCTGATTTAATGTAGGGTTAACGAACTTTTTATTTTAGAAATACATAAGTAATGAATACTATTAGATTTTTAAAGGAAACTTTATGGAAAAAATACTTGGGTGTGCGGTTGTGATGAATCTAATAGACTCTTTTGTTTTATGTGTGTTTTATTTGGTGGGAAGCAAACTTGGTCCCAAAAAGGTACAGATGATTTGGTCCATTTCTGGGACAAAATGAAGACACATGAAAAATCGAAGGTACATTTAAACAATATATTATTATTTAATTTCAGTATGCTTGGTAAAATTAACATTAAAACTCAATTAAATTCTGCATATCACAATAAAATAATGAAGAAAAACGAACAAATTGATAAAAACAGATACATATTAAACCAAATTATAAACTGCGTTCGGTTTTGTGGTGCATTTGAGTTGGCTTTGAGAGGTCATGACGAAAAGGAGACGTCGAAAAATAGGGGTATATTTCGTGAATTAATAAATTTCAGCTCAGAATTAGACAAAACTCTTAAAGATCATATTGAAAAATCGAAAGTATTTAAAGGAACATCAAAACCCCTACAAAATGAACTTCTGAACTGTATGTTAGATGTGTATCATGATGAAGTCATAAAAGAAATAAAGGACTCTTCGTTTATCGCAGATGAAACCACTGACATTGCTTGTGTGTTTCAACTTGTTATCGTGTTTAGGTATATTCAAGATATGATTGTAAATTCATAAATTAAATTAGGTGCCTTTTTGCTTATTTTTCCTACTTTAAAAGCAAGAACTATTAACAAAAAAGGGCGTGGCACCCAAAATTTTTTTGCCTGCGGCGCTAATACTTCACTAAAATGGCACGAGCCGCCACTGCACGAAACTCCCAAAGCATCAAAAACTCTCTAAAACAGATAGGGATTTAAAAAAAAACATTGCCATATATTTTTCATGTTTATTAATTATGTTTTCACACTCGGCTTTTATATTATATCTACTTACCTCGTAAACTGCGTTAAAGAAAAGAGTCTTTTCGGCATTAGTTTCTCTTTGAAAATAATAAAATAATTTTAAAATGAATGCTTGTTCTTTTTCACAATACGGTGACATTTTTGAAATAATGTTGATTAAAAATGTCACTGTCAAAAATTACAATAAAACTTTTTGACATTACGACATTCATTATTGGACCCAAATTTACTATCTTACCTAGTTCATGAATGTTAGAAAGATGAGCACTAGTCGTGACGTAACGGTCAGCGGTCATTGAACAGACTTTACCTAAGTGTTTGCGTTATAGCAAAAAACAAGTATTTGCGTTATTGCGAAACAATAGAAAGTTTTAGCATTACAATAGTGTTTTAATGTAGGCTTGGGATAATTTTTCATCATTTACCGATATTTTCTAATTTTTCCTGCCAAATTTTGCAAAAGCCAGTTTTAAAACATTTTGTCAACATTTTGTACTTAATGTCATTAATTTTGGTGTCGCTGAAAAGCATTTTTTATAAGCTTTCCAGGGAGGTGTCACAAAGTAGGGTAGTCCGGCCCATTTAATATTTTAAAGTGCATGAGGGTATAGGGCTTCAGTGGTGGGTGAGGGTGGTCCGCCAAATACCCCACTTTTATTCACCACTGCGTTTGATATAATATTCTTTAGTGTAGAAAATATAGCCATTGTACCGTGCGAGGAAAAATTATTTGCTTGGATTAAAAAAACTTGGGGCTCTTGGTTTAGATCACAATGATATTGGGACGATATATCTAACCAAATCTAGGTTAAAATTTTGTCAAATTCATATTATGACATGATATGCCAAACTAATGAGTAATAAAATAAGTAGAGAAATACAAATTTATTTTTGTTGATTACAAAATTAACAAAGTAAGAATATACAGAAAGAAAAGGAAAAATAATTACATAAATTGCTGAATAATTGGCCACCGCTATGCTCCAAGCATAAATTCACACGTCTCTTCATATTTTCGAAAGTGTTGACCAGCATCCCTGGAGAAATGTTACCACATTCTTGGATAATCCTTTTTTGTAATTGTTCTAAATTTGCAACTGGTGTTTTAAAAATAGTGTTCTTTAAATGAGGAAACACAAAGTAATCCATAACCATTAAACAAGGTGATCTAGGTGATGGGAATTCAATGTCTGATCGAAAACTGATCAATCTGTCGTCGAAAAAATTGCGTAGGTAAGTAGTTAATTGTTTCGGCGGCTGTATGGGCGGTTGCACCGTCCTGTTAAAAATATTCAAAACGTAGTTCGTCGTCAAGTAATTGCTCCACAAATGGATTCAAAATATTGTCTCCATACCGCTGTGCTGTAACTGAGTCATGGAAAAAATAGGACCAACAATTCTTCTTCGGAAAACAGCTAACCAGACACCAATTTTTTGAGGGTGCAATGTGGATTTTCACTACGCCACATGCGTGTATTCTGAGAATTCACATAACCGGAAAACTGGAACCAGGCTTCATCCGAAAAAAATGCCAGGTCTAATAAATCATTTCTTTCCAATAAATTTTGGGTAAACCATTGAGAGTAATTCCTGAGTCTTTCAAAATCTGCGGCTTGTATTTCTTGGAATACTTGCACTTTATAAGGAAATAAATTTAGCTGCTTCTTAAGAATAGTCCTGCATGTTCCAGAAGATCTTCCCGCTTCTTGGGACAGGCGTCTTAAAATTATACAATTTGTTGGCGTATTTTGCATTATTTCACGAACGTTTGCAACAAGTTCTTCTGTTCTTATAGATGGTATTCCCGCTCCTTTTTTGTGTTGTATAGAATCTGTTTCCCTTAACACAGCCACGGTTCTTTTCAGGCAATGATAAAAATCCCCAACGATAAAAGCAACGTTAGGAAAATGTTCGTGAAAATCGTCCATGCACAAACCCGGATTGTATTGCCACTCACCATTTACTCTAACCCCGTTTCGAAAATACGCTTCAACCATGAATGTTTTGTGCTGTTCCGCAAAGCCCATTGTGTGAATTTTCAAGAAGTTGGAAATATTAGCGATGAATCAAATTACTTGTATCGACTGTCAAAGATGACGGAATAACTGATTGATTGTTAATTCAGGTAGTTACTGATACCCAACAGGTATTAAGCTCTACGGCTAAGCATTACGTCCTTTGATGCAAAGCCCTCTTTGATGCAAATAATTTTTGCTCGCACACGGTATGTTTTCAAAAAGTAATGCTGTAGGTACCTATAATATATAAAAACGAATGTTTGTTTTTTGTCCCGTATGGGTTCCTATACCGTTCGTCCAATTGATATGAAATTTTGGTGAGTTGGTGTGTACACGCCGAGGAAGATTTCGGCTTTAAAAAGAGCATATGTCGGGTAATAATAAATAGAATAATTTTTTTTCATATTTCTTGACTCGATGGTGAACCCGATGTATTATGGTAACCAAGCCGGGACGCATACCGGGATAAATGAGAGAAAAAATGGAATTGCAACGCATGCCAAATAATAAAATTTGGGACGCAAGTCCACCCTAAAAAGACCTTCAAAAAGTCTAATCAAAATTTTATTGAAAAATAAAATGTTTAATATGTGTTTCCTGATTAAAGGGCGGGGGTCTAGTTTATATTTTCTGTGTATATTAATTCAACTTGTCAAACTGTTGACTGTTTCGGGAATTTTGGCAACAACGTCCCGGCGACCGATTTTATATTGGCAACCCTACGCTACAGGTGTATGGGACACACCTACCTCCTACCTATGCAACAAAAACATAGCAAATTTTACATACCTGCCTATAGATATTTGACGTAAATAAAAAATACTAGACTAATCAAAATGACATAATTAATACATCAGTTATTACAAAATTTTAGTAGGTAATACTAAATAGAATCAACACCTAAATATTGAGGACTTTTAAGAGACATTCCATATAAGGGTGAAAGTATTATTGACCGGGCACCCTCTCACCTATATTTTATCGATTATTTACCAAAGGAATGTCCGTGAACTCGTGAACCGTGATTTTTAAACAATTCTTTCTATGAAATAATATTAATGAGAAAAAATACCCTCAATCACGCAAAATTTAAGCAAAACTTCACATATTTTGATTAGCCAGCCACTATAGACGTGTAAGCATTTAATAACTAGATATTCCTAGGTAGGTAAATGTACCTAAGTACTTATTTATAAATTTAAAGTTTGATATAACATCACAGACTTCCAACTGTGATAAAATAGAGACAGGCTCCTAAAAAATATATATTAACCTATTACTCTTTTATATAATAAACTACTTAATATTAAAATGGTTGAAATAGCTTACAAATAATTAAGTAGGTAGGTACCTAGAGAATTAAAATTTCATTACAGATAAAAGGATAATCACTAATCAGTCATGGCTGAGGACAATTTTTCGCGATGTACAAAAACCGGCCCTCAATGCCAAGCGCGCGCGGCAGCGCCGGATCTCGGCGTTTCACTTTCTATCAGAGCCGGCACCGTGATGGAGGCAAAACCACACCTAACCTCTGAGCCCATTTTTCAAAAAATTAAGTGCCATTACAGCAGCAAAGGACAGGATCTGGTGATAAAAGATTTATTCGCAAGTGATCCAAAAAGATTTGAAAAACTTAGGTAAGATGTTCTGTTTTCTTCCTTTTGTTTTTTTGCTGTTTTGCCGAGTCACCTCTAGGTGACCTTGATTGCTGCTCGCGTTTTTAAACATATTTTCTTTTGTTTTTCTTTCGAAAAACAATTGTGATGGCAATAAAACAGCAACCAAAATGAAATTACGTTAATTTTATACCGTCGAACCATTTTATAGAAGCTTCTTACCTATTTAACGGGATGTCATGCAATATTACACAGAACCAACCACAAACTTTTAAATAAATGTGCCAGTCATAGAATTATCAAATACCTATAGGTACTAAAGTAGTAACAGTTCTAAAGTAATAAAATTTATCTGAGTCTGAGTATACCTACTTTAAATAATGGAAGTAATTGTTTTTCTGCTTTATTTTTCTTTTATTGATTCTTTTATAAATTGATGACACAGATACTGTTTTTACCAGTGGCGTTTTTATCAGGGGCAGGCAATAATGTTTTTTTATTTTCCTTTTGACGTTAAAAACGAGGTTCTTGGAATATTAAATTTAATATCAAAAAGTCTTGGAGACAGAATATATGTTTCTATTAAGTATATAATTCTGTGTCTAATAAGCAAAGACATTTTAATATGCCTACCAAACATTATGCAAATCCAGTTACGAACCTCATTGTTCTTAAACATGTTTGCTTACTACTAATATTATATAATTATTTTAGCCTGAAACTAAGCACCCCACAAGATGGTGATATTCTCATAGACTACTCCAAGAACCGTATTGATGAAGGTGCACTTGGTCTTCTTTTCCAATTGGCAAAAGCTCGAAAGGTCGAGGAAGCCAGAGATGCCATGTTCAGTGGCCAGAAGATTAACTTTACTGAAGACAGGGCTGTGTTACACATAGCGCTACGAAACAGGTCAAACACCCCAATTCTTGTCGATGGAAAAGATGTGATGCCCGATGTGAACCAAGTACTCGAGCATATGAAGCAGTTTACCAATTCTATCTTGAGTGGACAGTGGAGGGGGTAAGATTTTTTTTATTATCCATGTAGGTATCTATTTAATAGCATTGACTAGCATGATATATATGCGACGATATTTATCCTGATATACCTATACGAATTTTTTTTTCTAAAATTCTATTCATCAGTAAAAAAATATGGCCCCGCTGCCGCTGAGCCGGCAACAGTGTATTATGCTGCTTCCGATGCGGTAATTCCCCATCTTTCCGAGACGTTGACCACCCGTTGTTCTTTGCCGCGTGGCATTTTTATTTAGTTCCGATTTCTGATTGAAGGGAGCAATATTTTGCTGCATAAAATAAAAATTTTACATGCAATGCCAAAAATAAAAAATCCAGTTTGGGCAGTGCTGGATTTACCATTAGGCTGAGTAGGCTGGAGCCTAGGGCGGCAGATTTTAGGGGGCGGCAAATTTGGCACAACATTCTTTTTTTATCTTGCAGAAATAAATGGTACAATCTTTATTTATGGTTGACGGGTAGTATTTTTTTAAATAAACTTTATTGTTGGCCGTGCCTGTTAATGGGGATAAAAAAGGTAGTTGGAACTTTACTGGCTTTGCAGAAAGAAATTTCATTTTCAATAAAATAAGTAGGTACTTAATCATAAATTTTTAAAATATTTATCTACTAAAAATTATTGACCAAATTTGGGCGTGGTCTTAAAAATTTTTCGCCTGCGGCGCATTTCGCCTGCAGCAGGCCTTTTCTTTCCCAAACACTTCACCTGTTTCACAACTCACGAGCCGTCACTGGTATAGCCTACTAGCGGCAAAATTGTAAATCCGCCACTGAGTTTGGGCTCATTTTGATTTAATTAACAAGTCCAGTAATTCTGGGTTTTAAGTTGAACCATAGTTAAAAGCAAAAATATATGATGTGGATTCATAAACTTGTATTTTTTACCTACATTTTACATTCCTAACATAGGAGTACTAAAAAACTTGTTATTGTAATAGCAACTATCATTGAATAGAATTGAAATACAAATTTACAGGTTTATAACATGTTTATATTAAATTAAGTGATTTTGAATTTCTAAAATACTTATATCTTTACAGAAAACAGATGAAATGATTTAAAAATAATTAAAAATATAAATAAATATCGAAATTTGGATATAAATCGGATATAGGTATCGATATATATCGGATATTTGGATATTTATATAAATATCATGATATTTGCCAACCCTGTTTCAAATAGATTGTTTTCATTATTAATGGTCAATAATAATTGACAAGGTAAAAACGATTTCTAAAAGCCTTTTTACATTAGGTGCAATCACTGTATGCAAGTAATAGTGTGGCAATTAATTGCATTGCATCTCCGTTAACATAATTGAGGCAATTTTTTTATGCAAGCATGTTGACAACAGATGTAACCAACTTTTAAGATCCCGCCAATATCAGCTGATTTTATTGTAAAAGTGTGTTTCTGTTATTTTTGTTAATTAAAGCAATGGATATAGCAGTGGCGAGGTCAGTAAAGTTATCTTACCAATTGTACAATTCACATGAATCAACAAAAAACAGCACCCAGGTTGATATTTGAAATCAAATTAGAACATTTTCTAATTTCGTGCGATGCAAATAAAATTGCATCAGCTGATAAGAAAGTCCCCAAAGAACATGCCTTGAGGCAATCATTTTGCAATTGCATTGACTGCATCTAATGTAAACAGGCTATAAGGTTAATATAATCAGTCAATAATGACCATTTTATAGGTTAGTAGTGGAAAAAAAAATTTATTCAATAGACTCGGTTTTTAAAATAAATATTTTAACTGAAAAAGCATAAAAATGTGCCCTTTTCTTGGAAATTTTAAAGAAGTTTAAATATACTTAATTATTTAACAAAAAAAAAGAGTGATTTATTAGCTTCAGGGGATTGAAGAATAAGTTTATCGAAGACAACATAAACATATTTATTATATTATTAAATTTTAAATATATTATATAAGGGGAAATACATACAAACTACTTCAAAGTTATTTAAGCTATCGTAAACAATTTGTTCAAATTTAGGAAAGAAAAAGTTTGGAAAAAGAAATAATATGTGGAGTTCCACAAGGATCAGAATGTCACTTAATGCTGAAAAGTGTCAGTTTATAAGATTCAGTAGGTTAACGAGTATTGTCCCCATTCAGTATTCCATTAACAATGTTCCTCTTGTTGAGGTCTCCACTGTCAGGGATCTTGGTGTTGTATTTGACAGCAGGTTGACCTTCACTCATCACTTTGAGAGCATTGTTGATAGGGCAAATAGGATGTTGGGATTTATAAGAAGATCATGTAAAGACTTTAAAAATATTTATGCACTTAGGTTGTTGTATATTTCTCATGTTAGATCGGTTTTGGAATATTCTAACATAGTTTGGTCTCCATACTACCACACTCATATTAATAGACTTGAAAGTGTCCAGCATAAATTTATTAAATTTTCTAAATACCAGTTGCTTAGGACAGGTATCAATTTAAGCTGTGATCGAACTATGTCCTACCTGAATCTTAGCACACTTGCTTGCAGGAGGGAGTTTTATGACGTTTGTTTTGCATTTAAGGTTTTTAATAATATTATTAAGAGCCCCGAATGTCTTAACTTATTTTCATTTCATGTCCCAACGTATCAAACGCGTAACCAATCCCTCCTGCATGTTCCCTATTGTCGTACACTGTATTTGCTACATAAACCTGTCAATAGGATTTCAACCACTGTCAATCGATACTATAATAGGCTAGACTTGATAGATGTTTCCATGACTAGCTTTAAATCCTCTGCGAGGAGGGTTATTTTAAGTTGAGATTTCACATGTTACTGTAATTAAGTTATAGAAAATTCATTGTGAAATATGTACTGTACCCAATGTTACTTTAAAATGTTATAAACGTCAATAAATAAATAAATAAATAAATATTAGGTCCGTTATTATTTTTAATTTACATTAAGTAATTCCGTTTCCAAATTCATCTTAAAGGGCAATATAAAGCTATTTGCTGATGATACAACAATTATTTATTTTGCTGAAAGTTTTGCAGAAATGTATTTTGATATTAATAATGATTTAAAAATACTTTTTTCGTGGCTTCAATCAAATAAACTTATTTTAAATTTTACAAAATGTTCTTTTATGTTTATAACTAAAAATGAAATAAATTCCCTCATTAACATTTAATAATGAAAATATTGAATATTCTAAAACGACAAAATTTTTAGGATTAGTTTTAGACGAAAATTTAAATTGGAAAGGCCGTATCCAGTATATTATTATAATCTCAATATCTCCTTTGGTATCTGTTTTCTACAGAGCTAGATATTTTATTCGTTTGAAACACTTAAAAAATATATATTTTTCATTAATATATTCAACATTACAATACTTAGCTTCTGTATGGGAAGGGATCTGCTTGTTTATCAAACTTAAAATCATTACAAAAATTGCAAAATAAAGTTATTAAATGTATACACAAATTACCACATTTAGAACCAACTGTTAATCTATATAGACCGAAGAGGTATTTACATGATCAAAACAACTATAAATTAAAAATTTGTATTCCAATTCACTCTATTATTTTAAAAGAAAAAATCTAACATCAGACTTTAGGAGAATAAGACATTATACATGATTATAATACCAGACATTGTATAAATTATCAAACTATACCAGTGATACGTAATTTCGCTTCGATTTTATATGACGGAATAATAAAATATAACAATCAAGAAAAATTAAAAAATTGGCAATTTTTAAAAAACAATTAAAGATAATTTACTAAATTAAATTATTTATACTATTTTTATTGTTATTTTTTTAATGGTTATTATCTTTTATATTATGTTGTCGCTTTCCATGTAAAGTTAGTTGGAATAAAGGCATTATGAAAGCTAATTAACCAGTTACGCAATTCAGTCTTAATTTTCCTAAAAGGCTTGTTTCTCATCTTTTTAGGTAACATATTATATATTTTATGTCAAACCAGTACATTATTGTGTTTTTATACCTTAGATACCATCTAAATAATAGATTACTTTATGCCCCGTGCCGGCATAAAGTACACATTATGGCCCGCGCGGGCATTAAGGCGCAAAAAACAGTTTTCGATTAACTTATTCTTTATTAACAAAATATAAATGTTCGTTTATATATTATTTGGTTGTATTTACATAGAATTGGCAATTCTGGAAGGTTCCGCTGATAGCTAAATTTCCTGCAGCAAAGGTTGACTCATGATTCATTGTCTGGGTCTCTAGTTTCTGTAAGGAAATGCGAGATCCAGATGATACGCCTGCCAACATCCTTGAAACCTCATTTTTTGAGGATATGCTGTCCTCCAAATATCCTTCAGCAACTGTGGTACTCTTCCATCCACCATGGCGCTTCAATGTAGTCATACTTGCTCCAGCTTCTGCTAAAAGGGTTGCCGACGTTTGACGTAAACAATGACCAGTGTACTTTTCGGGGTTGTTCAAACCCAAATATTTTGCAATAATACAGGGAACTTTTCCAATTGTGTTTTTTCCAACAGGTTGTACAGTATGTACAGTACAGCGGCCTTGTCTGTAGGTTAAAAATAGTATTTTTTCTGAGCAGCCATGTGGCCGCAAAGAAATATAATCTCTTATAAGTTTCAAACTCTTTATTTCGTCTTCATCAACAATGGTGAAAACTCGTTTTTTTTCAGTTTTGGTTTCTGGCACCGTTACAACAAAGACTGATTTTCTATCTTCTACATGTGTGACTAACATATTTACAAGTTCTTGCCGCCGACATCCAGCAAATACACCAAATAATAATACGACCTTGTTCATTAAAAACGTTTCATTTGGTGCCTCAGGAATAAATTTAAGGACATTTTCTCTAGATAACACAGTGAATTTTTTTGGTTGGTACCCTTTTGACCTTTGCTTTAAATACTCACATAACTTGTGAAAATTACAAATATTAATATTCTTATTTACCATTAAAGTCTTCTTTATCATCGAATATTTAGCCCACAGAGAGCTCGGGGAAAATTTTTCGGATAGATCATTAAAGTACCCCCAACAGCACAGTTTCGTTAATGTTTTCTACAGCATTTTCTAGCATCCACCTCAAAAATTGGTCATATTCTTTGTCGTATGAGTCTCTGGATTTTCTCGGTAACAGGTTTTGCGTTGTTTTTCAGCCTTTTTTGTAATTTCGTCGGGAATTTTAAAATCTTGTTCCATTTTTGATTTTTGACTTTGACACATTAAACATTTTAATACTTATCTCCCTAGCAACAAAAACGCAGACAATAATAGTGAATATAAAAAATTGGTAAATCAAATTAAATTTAAAAAATATTTATTATTCAAAATAAACTGATATGACATAAAAGTTTGTATGCACCACGGGTACTAATAGATATATACCCTCGGGCGACTTACGAACCCTCGGGCCAGAGGCCCTCGGCTTTGTAAGACTGTCGCCCTCAGGCAACAACTTCTCTCAGGACATAATCATCTACTTAGTACCCTTGATACATAAATAACTATTAAAATTAGTAAACACATCTGTGGGGATCCACGCAAAATAATAGAAAAATGCATTTTTAGATATTCAGGTAAACAGATCACTGACGTAGTCAACATTGGAATTGGGGGTTCCGATCTTGGACCACTTATGGTTACTGAAGCCCTGAAACCCTACAATAAAGGCCTAAGAGTACATTTCGTTTCAAACATTGACGGCACTCACATGGCCGAGGTTTTAAGACGCATCGACGCCGAGACGGTTCTGTTTATCATTGCTTCAAAGACGTTTACCACTCAGGAGACAATTACCAATGCGACATCGGCTAAAGAATGGTTCCTAGGTTACGCTAAAGAAGTAGGTTGTTTTGTAACATAAACGCCAGAAAGTGTCCAGCATATAGGAATAATTATAATTGTTGAATTATTATTATTATTAATAGCTATTTAATACCCGGTACAAAATGTTGATAACCAGGGACGCGCCGCGCCGTCCATATGGGCAAGGCCGTGCGGCGCACGACGGCGCCAAGGTCTTAAAGGCGCCTACTGCCGCTTACGGTCGTTGAATTATTTTCAACACCAATTAACATAAAACAAAAAAATATCTATGAATACCGATGCATTATCCACCAATACAGACCGCTGCGCCGGTCGGCGACCAGTACCTACCAATGGTCAAATTTTATTACTCCTCTTCCTGTGGGGGTGCGAAAATCCACGGCGTGCGCTGGATTAAACTTGCAAAATTTTGGGTGTAATCCATGTAGCAATTTTTCATTCTTGTCTTGGTAAGCGCTATAGACGTATATAGAGTGCCTTATTTGCTATTACGATTCTACCGCAATTGTGAAAAATAAGAAAGACCACACAAGACTACTTCTGATCCCAGTGATTTTCTACATTTAACAAAATCAAACTTGCCATCAGAATTAGAAAAGCAAGCTAATGAGGATGAAGATCCAAAAGAATTAGATCCTGATACGTTTCAGTCAGTGTCGGTACCATCATGTTCGAGTAAGCAAGACAAATTATCCGAAGAAGCGCCCCTTTCTAACGATCCAGGTCTTTGGCCGAGTGTACTGTCTTGTCGGAAAAGATCCAATGCATTATCAAAATAAAACTATGTATCCTAAAGACAAAAATGGACGTATTATACAATTTCCGATATATATTTTACTCGAATTTTGTTAAATGGTGAAAAGGTTCAGCGTCATTGGTTGTTATATTCTATTGAAAAAAATGTAGTTTTCTGCTTTTGCTGTAAAATATTAACCACTTATCTCCAAACATTACGATCGCATTGCGCATATTATTAACCATTTCAGTTTCTGTAGCTACAGCCGAGAGATCATTCACTAAATTAAAGTTGATTAAAAATTATTTACGATCTAGAATGGGCCAAGAGAGGTTAGAAAATCTTGCTATCATTTCTATAGAGTCTGACTTTTTAAAGCAGCTTGAAATGGAAAATCTTGTTAATGAATGAAAAAAGTAAAGCTAGAAAAGTCCAATTTTTGTAAGACCTCTTCATCATATTATATCATGATCAGGTATTATCAGCTGTTTTAAACAATCGCTATATTATTTCTTTGTTTTCTAAAAATTATTTGAATTAATGTTTTGTAACTTTGATACTGTTTTTGTTTTGATGCTGTTGTTTCCTATTCTATTAATATTTTTTGTGTACCAACTTTCTGTTTGTCACAAATAAATATAGACATTAGTACTAAAAAGTATAGAGCTTTCTTCAAAAATTTCAACGATCATTTATAAGAGATGGTAACTTTAGCTCTATATTATAATATTGGTTAAAGGCGCCAATCATTATTTCGCACGACGGCGCCGAAAATACTTGGCGCGTCCCTGTAACTTTACAAAAACGTTGCAATATTTGAAATACAGGCAATTCAGTAAGTACGTGGCAAACTTTGTGGATACGTACTTTTCCAGCCTTATTTTTGAGGGCATAAGTTTAACTTCTCGGGAATACAGGAAACCTCAATACCCATACTTATCGGATACCCTGTATACATGCAAATACTAATAAAATGTAAAACTAAAAATTACGTTTTAGCCGTCTGCAGTTGCCAAACATTTTGTAGCACTCAGCACCAACGAACCAAAAGTTAAAGAATTTGGAATCGATCCTGTTAATATGTTTGGTTTTTGGGATTGGGTAGGTGGCAGATATTCTCTGTGGTCCGCCATTGGACTCAGTATTTGTTTGTCCGTTGGATTTGAAAATTTCCAGCAATTGTTGGAAGGGGCTCATCATTTGGATAAGCATTTTCAGACAGCGCCACTGGAAAAGAATGTAAGTAGTAAGTACAAAATAAATCTACTGAAATTTCTAATTTATCAGTAGTTTGAATCGTTGAGGCCTTTACTTGATGGAAATTCATTATAACTCAATGAAAGACAATTTATTTTGTCAAATTTCGACTTTTATTTGAAAAACTTTTTATTTACACGACGCGTTTCGCTACATCGTAGCTTCGTCGAATGTATGGTGCTAACTAATTTTATTTCAGTACAATAACAAAATGGTCTAGATACTTAATTACTCAATCCAGGTAAGGTCAGTTGGGGTAAGTGCGACACAAAATTAACATAGTTGAAATATAAAACATTTGTAGGTAATCTAAATATTTCCAGTGCTCAATACAATTTTTTCTTATAAACATATATACATACATTAAGTACTCCTTGGGTACTTGAAAACATTTATTTTATTTCTTGGTTTTGAGAAATAAAATTTAATTCTTTTTAAGTCCCCTGGTCGCACTTACCCCGTGATATTGGGGTAAGTGCGAATTTGGTGATAAATTAGCATATAAAGCATACATAGTAATCTAGGGCGTAAGAGCGTTTTACTTGCACTTTTCTCAAAAAAATTGTGTTTTTAGACTTAAAATATATTTTTTTAAGGCAAAGTTACAAACTCGTTAACTAAAAAAATAAAGCAAAAACTTAAAACAGAAAAAACAAACACGTCTTTGATTTAACGTAAAAATTTATTGTAAATGTTATTCTTACAATATTTTGGAAAACTATAAACTAAAAATAAAATAGTTTTTAAATAAGCTATTCCACCGTATAGCCGGTAAACGACCGTTGAAATGATATTTCTCCCCGCCTTCCAATAAATCCAAATCCATACAGGCAACACACGTGGACGCACTTGCACCTTCCACACATGTTGCGTGGTAAGTGCGTCCACATCGATAACTACAAAACAATAGTATCCACATGGCAAATATAACAAATAACGTTTAGTTTATTAGGTTTTAATTACACCTATACCATAAAACTAAAAGTATAACAATAAAATCCTAATATTATGGAATTAAAAAAAAAATACTTAATATCTACTCGTTCTGCAAGTTAAAATGACAATGTGAGGTTATATTTCTGATAGCTTATTAATGGGTTGATGTACCGATGTCATGTGACTCGGACGTAATAAGAACTATGAAGGGAACCTGTTATGCCAGCGTTGCCATCTTTAATTTAATTTTTTGTAAACTGTTTAGGTATTTTAAACTTAAATATTATTGTCGGTATAATATATCTTAATCTTATGGGAAATCCAAAGAACCCTATTTAGATTATTGACACCGATTTAGCAAAGGGGAACTATTTAGTTCTAATTGGTCGTTTAATAATGCACCGGAATTTTTCAATCGATTTATTTCTAAACGTTCCAAAAGATTAAGTTTTTGACTCTTGTTTTCAATATGTAAAATTTTAAATTTGTTATTAAAATTATGTTGTTCCTGTAAAAGATGATTAGAATAAGTTGAGTCGGTTTTATGACTGAGAAAACTTCTTCTATGTTCCAAAATTCTAGTTTTAAATGATCGACCTGTTTGGCCTATATAAGTTTTGGGACAAGAGCTCTTGAACATAGAAGAAGTTTTCTCAGTCATAAAACCGACTCAACTTATTCTAATCATCTTTTACAGGAACAACATAATTTTGATAACAAATTTAAAATTTTACATATTGAAAACAAGGGTTAAAAACTTAATCTTTTGGAAAGTTTAGAAATAAATCGATTGAAAAATTCCGGTGCAATATTAAACGACCAATTAGAACTAAATAGTTCCCCTTTGCTAAATCTGTGTCAATAATCTAAATAGGATTCTTTGGATTTCCCATAAGATTAAGATATATTATACCGAGAATAATATTTAAGTTTACAATACCTAAACAGTTTAAAAAAAATATAATTAAATAATGAAGCTTCTAATGTGTATACCTGAATTGAGTAATTAAGTATCGAGAGTAATCTAGACCATTTTGTTATTGTACTGAAATAAGATTAGTTAGCACCATACACCCGACGAAGCTACAATGTAGCGAAACGCGTCGTGTAAATAAAAAGTTTTTCAAATGAAAGTGGAAATTTGACAAAATAAATTGTCTTTCATTGATATATCAGTAGTTTTTGACGCCTTTTATCACCCCGTTTTTAAGCGTCGTAGCCACAGACTCGTGATGCGAACTATAATTATAAGGATCATTTATTTGTGTGCAGTGGCGGCGGCATAAGGCACAAAAACAACAAAGAAAATGACAAAGTGGGCGAAGGAATAGCTTTTGTAAAGAAACAATTTTTTCATGTTAACCTATTTAAAAAACTAGAACCGGGAATTTAGTTTATTTATTTACGAATGGATTACGAATTCTATTGTACTCTTAAAATAAGTAACCCCTCCTATCATCAAACAAGACACGCAGTTGATTCAAGTTATTACACTACATGAGCGACTTGTAGCCACTTTTATTTTCATTTTATTTTTTCATTTCATTTAAAGTTTTTAGTTATATTTTGCCAGCTGTTATTTTGACAATTTTAGTGATATGTGTCCTTATCACAGTGCGCAGTAGTGTAATACAAGGAAAGGCAATTAAAATCAATAATTTTAAAAAATCAATTAATTTTTTGTAGATACTAATGTTAGAGGCACTCTCAGGGGCCGATTAGCTATAGCTATAGGCCACCAGTATTTTTTTTAACATAATTATTAATATATCTTTATAAAAACGTCTGCTTGTGCTGAAACGACAATTTCGAATATCAGATTTGCTATTACTATACAGGGTGTTATTTAAGTATGTGGTCAAACTCCAAGGGGTGCTTTTTTAAGTGATTTTAAGAACAAAAGTTCGTATAAACACGGATATGAAAGTGCATAGTTTTTACGATACAGTGTGTCAAACTTTTTAACAAAAATCGAATGTTCGTAAATATCTCAATACTCTTTAATTCAATTTTGTTGTAATTTGGCAATTCTGTTTGTAATAACAAGAGGATAATTTAGCTCCAATTAGATTAAAATTATTAAGTCCAGTGGCATCCGGTAAGACAGTCCAACTCATATTTTTGACAAAAAATTGCGCGCCACCGAGTTTTTTAATGATTATGTATTTTTTTTTCGAATTAAGCAACTTAGACCAGGGTCGATAATTTTTGAAACCAAAAAAAATAATAGTAGGATGAAACCCATTGGAAAAGGAAGAGAATAGAACAAAAATGAAAGGAAAAATAAATTACGGGCGATCCGAGGTCGGGAAGGGGGGGAGGGGGAGATTTTAATGGTAGAAAACGATTTATCTCGATTTCCGGTAAAACTACAAGTCCTGTGGAAAAACGTTAAATGGCAAATTTGTAGGTAATAAAAAGATCTACAACTTTTGTATATCCACTTTTTTCACATAACCTCAAAATTAATGTGAAAAATTCAAATAACCAAGTTTTTGGTTTTTTATTTTTCTCTTTTACAAAAAATTTTTTTTATTCACGAAATTTGGTGAAAACTTACCTTTCTATGTCCTAAACACACTGTCATTTTTGTGATTTAAAATATTTATTTTTTAACCCAATTTTGACTTAATATCGAAAAAACACCCTAATTTTCAATCGAAAATTCTCACGTCAAAATATCTGCTTTTTTAAAAAAGTCGGTGGGCTTTTTGTTCGTTGAAATCTCTACTTTCTGATGGTGTAAAAAAATATACATTACTATGGTAAATGTTCTCAAAGAAATGCAAAGAAATGACGAAAACTCGAATCAAAAAAATTTTTTTTAGATCAATATGTACAATTTTGAGTTATTTATTAAAATTTATACTTTTTTCTTATCAATGTAATATGGAATCTTACGTTTTTCGAGTAATTAAAGTATAAATTTGAATAAATAGCTCAAAATTGTACATATTGATCTAAAAAAAAAATTCGGATTCGAGTTTTTTTCGTTTCTTTGCATTTTTTTGAGAACGTTTCCCATAGTAATGTATACATTTTTTAACACCATCAGAAAGTAGAGATTTCAACGGACAAAAAGCCCACCGACATTTTTAAAAAACCATATATTTTGACGTGAGAATTTTCGATTGAAAATTAGGGTGTTTTTTCGATATTAAGTCAAAATAAGGTTAAAAAATAATTATTTTAAATAAAAAAAATTATATTGTGTTTAGGACATAAAAAGGAAAGTTTTCACCAAATTTCGTGGATAAAAAATTTTTTTTGTAAAAGATAAAAATAAAAAACCAAAAACTTGGTTATTTGAATTTTTCACATAAATTTTGAGGTTATATGAAAAAATGGTAAATACAAAAGTTGCAGATCTTTTTATTACATACAACTTTGCTATTTAACGTTTTTCCATAGGACTTGTAGTTTTACCGGAAATTGAGATAAATCGTTTTCTACCCTTAAACCCCCCTCCCCCCCTTCCCGACCTCGGATCGCCCGTAATTTATTTTTCCTTTCATTTTTGTTCTATTCTCTTCCTTTTCCAATGGGTTTTATCCTACTATTATTTTTTTCACTTTTTACCATTTTCAAAGGCTTCAGCACTGGTCTAACTACAAATACATCTATTTTATCTCCTGAGTTTTTTTCATATCTTGCTTTGTTTTTGAGAAAAAAAATAAAAACCACTTTATTGATGTCCCCGGGACAGTAACAGTAAAAAATTGAAACTACTTACCAAACTATTAAGGAATTAAAATTACACGAAAGTCCTCTTTTGAATATTCGCACAGATTAAAACTGTTTTCGATAAAAGAAATGAATATAAAATAATCTGTGTAGTAGAGTATTGAGATATTTACGAACATCCGATTTTTTTTTTAAGTTTTACACCTTGTATCGTAAAAACTATGCATTTTCGAGCCCATGTTTATATGAACTTTTCTTCTTAAAATCAATTAAAGAAGTTCACCTTGGACTTTGGCCACATACTTAAATAACACCCTGTTTAGGGTTCGTCAAAAACAACATTTTTACTTTTTTTTCAATTCCTTGATTTATTAAATGAATTTTGCTTGTGCTGAAAATACAATTTCAAATATCACATTTGCGATTACTATATGTACAGGGTTATTTTTTATATTTGCGTACCCACCTACAGGGCTTAATGTAAGTGACAGAAAAAAACTTTTAATACAAAAGTTGCATAATCTTTCCCGTCATATATTTTAGACTTATTAAAAAAAACATCTACACATCGGAAAGTTAAAAAACAAATGAAAGTCTTCTTTTTTTAAATGGAACACCCTATATATTTTTTACCAGGGCGAAAGATCTCTTTCTCCTGATTTCAAAAATATATAACATGTCATCATTTAATCCAGTCGTTTGTGAAATATTTGAGTTTTTGATTAATTGAATTGACTATAATCTAGTCGGCGTTCCGCATACTTCAACGTGACATATTTGTCACTTTAATTTAAATTGAAACATGCAGCAAAGAAAATAACTTATGATTTATAATTTATGATATAAAGTAAAGTAAATTGCTGTTGAACTACAGCTATTCGGTTGTTATTAGAGTAAAAAAGGCGCACTATTTGAAGTTTGTCTTCTTCCGAATATCCCATTTTCCTTACTGAATCTTTCAATTTAAAGTAAAGTGACAAATATGTCACGTTGAAGTATGCGGAACGCCGACTAGATTATAGTCAATTCAATTAATTAAAAACTCAAATATTTCACAAACGACTGGATTATTTAAATGATGACATGTTATATATTTTTGAAATCAGGAGAAAGAGATCTTTCGCCCTGGTAAAAAATATATAGGGTGCTCCATTTAAAAAAAGAATACTTTCATTTGTTAACTTTCCGATGTGCAGATGTTTTTTTTAATAAGTCTAAAAGATATGACGGGAAACATTATGCAACTTTTGTATTAAAAGTTTTTTTCTGTTACTTATATTAAGCCCTGTAGGTGGGTACGCAAATATAAAAAATAACCCTGTACAGGGTTCGTCAGTTTTTTGGATTTCGTTTAAAATAAATTTACGCAAAAACAAACTATTGTTGCTTTCTTACTTGAAATATGTTTCTATATCTGGCCGAGCGAAGATTTTGTTGTAAAAAAACATTTTTTATTTGCCTACTTTTGAAGTAATTTTATTATTACACGTCATATTTCTTTAATTCATTCGATCATAAATTATATAACTTTTATTCAAACGTGGTACCACCGAGTTTGCGCATAGTTCAACTCGACATCTGAATTCCCGATAACAGTTCCTAACTTGCTTTATTGGGATATTTCCAATAACTACTCTTATTTTCTCTTTCAAGAGATATCAGTTATTATTGAAATTGATTTTATACACATGTGGCTTCAGATATCGCCATAAATGAAAGTGAATAATCGTGGGATCGGGACTCCTACGTGTCAACTGATACCATAGGTACCTTCCAAGGGCGTCCATAGAGCGTTTTTCAGGGGCAAAAACTTAAACAATATTTTTTATGTTCAATATTTATACTGAATTATGAAATAAAATAGTAATGTGGACGCCTAGGGGTGGGGGGCAAGTGCCCGTTTTGCCCCCCCTTATGGACGCCCTTGGTACCTTCCAATCCATCTGTCTTCAAAGTGATGATTTAAGCAATTGTCAATCAATTTTCATTTTTTTGGTTTTTAACTGGTTGCAATCTGGTTGGAAATTTTTTGCTTTGCGTTTACGTTACAATTTGGCTTCTGCGAACGCCGGATTTTCTGTCAGCGGTTTGGCATTGGGAATTTGTTGTGTACGAACGCTTTTTAAACACGTTCGTATGCGTCGTTAATTTGCTGGCGGTTTTTGACCGCTGTAAGAACGAAGCGTATATTGCGGGATGCCATACGAGTACAACGATTTTCAACAATCTCCATTTTCCATAAAAACATATAGCTAAATAATTAGATATAATGTAAACCCTCAATGAAATTTTCTATAAAGCATTCTGTTTGTAGGCTCCAGTAATTTTGGCTCTCCTAGGCATTTGGTATGGAAACTTTGTGGGTGCGGAAACCCACGCTCTTCTACCCTACGACCAATACCTTCACAGGTTTGCTGCCTATTTCCAACAGGGTGATATGGAGAGTAACGGAAAATATGTGACAAAAAGTGGTAAAAGTGTAAGTGTTCTTAAATATCCTATTATTTTCTGCGCTTCATAGGCCTTAATACTCAATGGCGACATATATTTTAACGACGGTACAATATGTTGCCAAACCTTGCGCTCACTAAGAACTAATCCAGCAGTTTATATTTAAAAACGCACGGTATTTTGGCGGCTTTGTACTACGCCGCGGACGTAAATTATAACATGGCAACGCAGCATTGAACGCGAAACATGCGCAGGCGCGCACCGCTTTCCGCTTGATTGGCTCGTAGCTACAATATTCGGCGTTGTCAGGGTTGTTCATAGCATATGTTTAACCAATGCAATTAAAATGTACCAAAACATGCATCGGGATAATCTGTCGTGGTGTGTGTTTCTCTTTATTTTCATATCTTGTTTGTGTAGCCTAAGGCCTAGTTTGATGTGTTTAAATTGATCATAATAAAATAAAGTTTTATATCAAGATACATCTGCTCCATACTTACTGAAAATACGAAATACCCCTTTTTGGACATAATAAAATCATATAACGGTTTCCACTAGTCATTCTTTATATTCCAACCCGTATATCCGAGTCGCTAAAAGCACAAACACAATTCATTAAACTACACAAAAACTAGAAATCCGTAAATATTAAATACGTACAATCCACAATAGCGAAGAAAAATCAGGAATCCACACAGAAAACTTAAAACACAACAGCAAAAATAGCGCCGAGCCGGTTCTGTAGTTTATTTTGAGATGTCGCTAAAGAAGGACAGGCCGATAACAAGAGGTTTATGCGCATGCCCATTCCTGCTGGGCGGGAAGGCATCTGACCGGCGAGCCGTGCGCTCGGACGTATTTTTTTGCCCATAAAACTTAACTTTTATTTGCGCCTGAGAAATGTCTATGATTGATACTGAATCTTTTGAGAATATAAATATAGGAATAAGAAAAAAGTCAATTAAATTATTTTTAGTTAAATTTAGTCTGGACCTGATTTACACTTGCGTGCACAAAAAACGGCCCACCCCAAATTTTGATTAAGTTTAGGGCTTGATAACTTTTTTATTTTTAGTCCGATTTTAGTGGTTTTTTTTAGAGAACTGTAGGTACAACTGTACGTTTTAACTTAACATTTAGGAATTTTAACTAGCATTGGTTATTCCACCTATTATACAAGGATAATCAAAATGTTGTTTTTTACCTAATTTCAAAACACCCTGTGGTATAATCAAGTGGGAAAATTATTTCAAAATACCAATTTTCTTTTAGAGTCATCTATTCTTTACATTTTGTTTTTTGGTTTATGTCAATACATTAATTTATTCTCACACAAATGAAAAATGATCCTTGGTATGAATAATTTAAATTAAAGCAAAAGAAAAAAATTAGAGTGTGTAAATTTATTAAAAGTGCTTATCGTTGTAGCCGTAGCAACCGCTAACAATGTGTTTATGTTGTTGTTCTATCGAGAATAACAAACGTGTGTAAGATTTAAATTATTGTCTTTGTAATTGAAATTTACACATTATTCGCTTTTTATAATTTAATTAATTTTCAAGTGTGTTAGTTAAATGCATACTACACCGCATAAAGCCGCTCAAGTAGTTGCTTTAATTCAAAATGGACTTCACCAGCGAGAAGTTGCTCGAACTTTGAATATGACACGCGCGGCGGTTCGAAGGGTATGTCAACGTCATGCGTCATGAGGAAACTAGGTCCTTTCATAGGCGACCTGGAACAGGCAGAAAGCGATGTACAACAAATCGTGATGACCGCTTTATTGTCTCGACATCATTAAGAGATCGTCGCCTTAATGCTGTTCAAGTTCAACAACAACTCCGTGGAATACAAGGAGTGGCTATTAGTCAGTGGACAGTCAGGCGAAGACTGCAGGAAAGTAACTTAAAACCAAAAACACCTGCGATTGGTCCAAAACTCAGCCCAGCTCATCGTCAAGCACGCCTGCGTTTTGCACGGGATTATCTGAATTGGACATTAGAACAGTGGGGGGGTCTGTTTTGTTTTCAGATGAGACTCGGATTATGGTAGCGACCGAAGAAAGAAAGTATACCGAAGACCAGGAGAACGATTTGCAGAATGCTGCATTGAAGAGCGGATTGCTTATGGAGGTGGCTCCTGCATGATCTGGGGAGGAATTTCAATGGGAGCACGAACCGACCCTGTTTTCATTCGTAGGGACGACCACGTTCGCGAAAGAGAAGGTTTGACGGGTGCTAGGTATATCGAGGAGATTTTAGCACTTCATGTAGTACCTTACATCAACTACATTGGAGATGAATTTATTTTTATGCATGACAATGCGAGGCCGCACACCTCAAGAGTCGGTTTTCGGGTTATGGAGTTATAGTCCGGACCTTAATCCGATCGAACATTTATGGGACGAGCTTAAAAGAGGAATTCGTGCTAGGCTTCATGCTCCAACTTCGATCCGAGAGCTGATTATTGCAGTAGAAGAAGAGTGGCTTAACATCCCACAAGAAACAGTAACAAACCTAATAAGATCTATGCCTACTCGTATGAGAGAGGTAATAAGGGCAAGAGGGGGCCATACCCATTATTAAAACTAAATTAATTTACTAGTTAGTTCAAATAATTTTTATTAAACCGTATTTATTTTAGTAATAAAAATATTTAATTTTTTTCTTTTGCTTTAATTTAAATTATTCATACCAAGGATCATTTTTCATTTGTGTGAGAATAAATTAATGTATTGACATAAACCAAAAAATAAAATGTAAAGAATAGATGACTCTAAAAGAAAATTGGTATTTTGAAATAATTTTCCCACTTGATTATACCACAGGGTGTTTTGAAATTAGGTAAAAGAACAATATTTTGATTATCCTTGTATAATAGGTCGAATACCAATGCTAGTTAAAATTCCTAAAAGTTAAGTTAAAACGTACAGTTATACCTACAGTTCCCAAAAAAAAAACGCTAAAATCGGACTAAAAATAAAAAAGTTATCAAGCCTTAAACTTAATGAAAATTTCGGGTGGGCCGTTTTTTGTGCACGCAAGTGTAATTGGACACCTCATCCGCGATTTGTTCGTATACGTCTTACGGCCGATGGTACCTTAGACGTTTCTGACGAACCAGTAAAGGAATCGTTCTGAAAATTTGGTAGCGCACATAAACGGACATGCTCTACCAACTTAAAATATTTTTAACCATACAGTGTTGCCGCTTCCACACAAAAATAATAGTAACTTCGATTTTTAAAATGCAATACCATATATTTTATTTTATTTTCGAAACCCCCATTACTTTCCTTACAATTTTTATTAACTCTACTCTATACTTATCTCTTACCGTTTCAAAGATATAAATTAATTTCCGTTTTTCTTGTCCGAAAACGTCACTTTTAAAAATGCTGATAATTTTGAACTCTAAAACACTGAAACCCTGAAATTTGGTAAATAGTTAACTGATACCATAGGGCCCAAATCTTAGTTGCAATATACAGGGTGGTTGAAAAATACACTTATTCTGGTAACTTGAAAAAGTGACCATAAGTCCTTTTTTTCAAATGTAATACCCTGTATATTATTACGGATTTTAAAAGCTGCTAAAATTTCACTTAATTCTGTATATCATACCTGCACCTAACTAACTAGTTTAACAATTTTTTTGACGTAGGTAAGCATAATTTGTAAAATTTTCTATACAATTCAATTTTTATTCGGTTATTAGTTAGTTAGCCATGACAAAAACTGATGTTTACGTATGTTACTATGGTTATCGTTTTGACATTTCATTAAGTTTAGATACAAGAATACACTTTAAAGTCATGGAAGAAAACTATACAAATTCAGTTCTTATGAATTTATTTATTTTATTATTATCGCCAGGACATGTATAAAGTTTAACGAAATGTACTCTAATTTACCGCCAATGAATCTTAGAAAACTCATAAGGATCCAGGACAATTTTATTAAATGTTAACTAGGTCAAATAATAAAAGACTACTAAAATTACAACTAATAAAATGCTATTTTAACAGATGTTTAAAACGCTGGCCGTTTACATCCAAACACTTTAATATGCGGGTGTTGACTGCATGGATTTCAAGAAAAATTTAGTTTTAATGTTTTTTGCATGTTAATGCAAACAAACATTGTCCAAATAAAATAAATAAATTCATAAGAACTGCATTTGTATAGTTTTCCTCCATGACTTTAAAGTGTATTTCTATCTTGTATCTAAACTTAATGAAATGTCAAAACGATAACCATAGTAACATAGTAACATACGCAAACATCAGTTTTTGTCATGGCTAACTAACTAATAACCGAATAAAAATTGAATTGTATAGAAAATTTTACAAATTAAGCTTAATACGTCAAAAAAATGGTTAAACTAGTTAGTTAGATACAGTAATGATATACAAGAATTAAGTGAAATTTTAGCAGCTTTATAAATCCGTATTAATATACAGGGTGTTACATTTGAAAAAAAGGACTTATGGTCACTTTTTCAAGTTACCAGAATAAGTATATTTTTCAACCGCCCTGTATATTGCAACTAAGATTTGGGACTAGGGCAAAGAGCCCTATGGTATTAGTTAACTATTTACTAAATTTCAGTGTTTTAGAGTTCAAAATTATCAGCATTTTTAATAGTGACGTTTTTGGTAAAAAAAAACTGAAATTAATCTATATCTTAGAAACGGTAAGAGATAATTATAGAGTAGAGTTAATAAAAATTGTAAGGAAAGTAATGGGGGTTTCGAAAATAAAATAAAATATATGGTGTTGCATTTAAAAAATCGAAGTTACTGTTATTTTTGTGTGGAAGCGGTAACACTGTATTGTTAAAAATATTTTAGGTTGGTAGAGCATGTCCGTTTATGTATGCGATCAAATTTTCAGAACGATTCCTTTACTGGTTCGTCAGAAACGTCTAAGGTACCATCGACCGTGAGACACCCTGTATACAGTATGTGTGGTATAAATACCTTTTATTAGGAAAATAGATGCGGACGGTCGATCTTTGTCGGGATTTTGCACTATTATATATGTTTTTAGGTTGACTACAAAACTGGTCCTATTGTATGGGGCGAGCCAGGAACAAATGGTCAACATGCCTTTTATCAATTAATTCATCAGGGTACTCGAACAATTCCAGCCGATTTTATTGCCCCAGCTCAAACTCACAACCCCATAAGGTAAATATACAGTGTGAGTGTGTAACTTGAAATAAATTCGGTAATTTTAGTTCAGGTTTTTTTTGTGGAAAAAGGCTTGGACGCAGGTATTGGCTTGGAGCCGGTATTAACATTTTAAGTTTTGGTCTTTTTAATGAAAAAAATAAATACAGTGTGGCCCAAATTAGAGATATTATGACGATATCGATAATTTTTTTAAATGGCAACCCTAGTTTTTCATAGACTATTTTTAAAGTGCATATTAATAAGTTATACATAAGTACCAAATTTCAAATTATTATTCCTTGTGATTTATAAGATATTAAACCAACAAAAATTAATTTAATTGAAAAGTATCTTAACTATCTTTTGTATTTTTTTAGCCTTACTAGTCAGAGTAAAGTATGTTCAATGCCCGCTGACCGTTATACGCCATATTCTCCATATTTGCGGTACCTACGTCGTAAATTAATTCAGTCAGTTTGACTTACTGGTGGTAAAGGTTATGATTTTTCTTAGGCGTGATCTACATAAAGTCTGATGCTTGTGAAGAAGTAAAATACCAGCGCGTTTTTTCGAATTTTTAATTGTTATTTTTATACTGGTTAATGAAGTCAGAAATAGGTAGTTTATTTAGGGTAAAAGGAATTACGGGATGAAACATTTTGTTTTTGAAAATTAGTATCAAATTTTTAATTAATTTAAATTTAATAAAAAATAATAAAACCTATTTATAAAATTTAAAATTGAATCATATATTTTTTATAGGAAAAAAGAAAAGCAGAAAGTCTTTCTCCACAATTTTTAATTCAGAAACTAGGCGAACCTAGGATAGAATCGACATGTTTCTACACTCGAAACATGTCGATTCTATCCTAGGTTCGCCTAGTTTCTAAATTAAAAATTGTGGAGAAAGACTTTGTGCTTTTCTTTTTTCCTATATCATTCAACTCCACTTTAAGTATGGACTACTTCTTCAAAATATATTTTTTAGTCTAATGCATATCTCTAGTGCATCAGTCTATAAATTTTGTTTCAAATATTTTCATCTAATTTATAAAGAAGAAAATATAATAAAAAATGACAACACAACAAAATACAGTTTTTTAATAATTAAAATAAATCATCGCAAGGATCATCATCATCGTCAGATTCGTCCAAGTTAATAATAAGAGAAAGAGTATAGTCGGATCTGGTCTTATCGTGCGGGTCATACGATTCAAGAAAGACATACTCTCAGTTTTTGTTTTCTTTACTTGCGTTTAATTTTACCCTCTAAATAAAATACGTAAGATAAATGAGACAGACTTATTTCATTTTGACATGAAAAAAAAGGATATGTATTTACTTTCCAGCGATTCTAAAAAAGCTTATAATAGCACCAACTACGTTTTATTTTAAATATGCCAGTTTTGTGACTTTGACAGTTTGTGACAAAGTGAAACAATTTTCTGGGTTTTTGCATCCCCAATAAAAAAAAAATGGTACTTAATCTGATAACTATTTCGAAAATGAAAGAAAAAGTGGAAAATCGCCAACCAATATTCAGGAAACAGTAGCCAGAGCACTGGGAATTAGTTTAAGGACTGTGCAGAAAATTGTGCATGAAACAAAACATAACATAATACCCAAGAATACTAAAAAGTGTAAACGAAGAAAGCCAAAGACTGAGGATTTAAGCGAAAATATTAAAATGGGAGTTCGAAATGTGATTTACGATTTATACAAATCAAAAACCAATGTAACTTTTCCAGTTTTACAAAAAACATTAAAAATTCGGGGTGTTTTGGAAATTGGACTTGAAGCGTTATTATCAAAATTAATAAAAAATTTAGGTTTTCGCTATAAAAAAGACTGTAACCGAAGATTTTTATGTGAGCAGCCACAGCGTGTTCAGTTATTAAAGTAATATACGGACAATTACAAATCGAAATTTAGAAAAGTGGTATTTTTAGACGAAACGTGGATATTTTCGAATGGAAGTGGTTCAAAATCTTGGCAAGATGGGTCTGTAAAAAGTGTTAAAAGGAAAAGGGGGTGCGGTACGGGAACGCGTTTTATTATTTTGCATGCCGGTTCTGCAACAGGATATGTTGCAGGTGCGAGTTTAATTTTTTCTTCAACATCAAAAAGTGCTGACTGTCGTGATAATATGAATTGCGAAATGTTTGAAAAATGGTTAAAAGTTCAATTGATACCAAATTTGGATGGTCATACAATAATGCATCATATCATTCAAGAATTTTAAATAAACAGCCTACTTCAGGAGGAAAAGTGATATTTATGAGTGGCTGGAAAAACACAACGAAAATCCTTTACCAAATATGCTTAAATCGGAACTCCTATCAATAGCAAAGTCTCTTAAAAAACCCAAAATATTGCGTGAATATGGTCATGAGGTTCTACGACTGCCGCCATATCATTGCCAGTTTAACGCAATAGAATTAATATGGGCTGGTGCAAAGTCTTATTATGAAAAACATGTAGGTGATGATCTTAAATCCGACCAAGTACAAATAGTTTGGCAAGATTCGTTAGATCATATTACACAAGAGTACTGGAAGAAATCGGTGGAACATACAGAAATATTAATAAGGGATTGGTGGGATCGAGAACAAGTACTAGATGTCGAAGTAGCGCCAATGATAATTGCTCCATTCGAAGACGACTCAGACGACGAGGACTTTTCAGATTTTATAAGTGGCGATGAGAGTTTTTAGGCTGTAATTATAAACGGTGTTTTTCGTTTACATTTTTTAGTATTCTTGGGTATTATATTATGCTTTTTTTTTCATGCACATTGTTCTGAATAGTCCTTAAACTAATTCCCAGTGTTTTCATTACGGTTTCCTGCATATTGGTTTGCGAATTTCCACTTTTTCTTTTATTATCGAAATAGTTTATCAGACTAAATGCCATTGTATTTTTAGGTTTTAGTAGTAAAATTGTTAAAATAAATTGCACTGTTTATTATTGTCGTTTTTAATTAAAGGGTACAGTAGGTATATAATTAACGATAATATAATTTTTTTGTAACTTTTTCAACTCCCCTGTACATAATTTTTACAACACTAATAATATTAGGTATATATGTGGCTATCTTCGCGATAGCTAAAATAATGAAACTATTTTTCCTTCCTTCGGTATATCTGTAAATAATCTCACAACATTTTGATAGCCTCTGTGTTGTCTGATTTGACGCATATGATCAGTGACCTTTGGACCTGCACGTTAAGACCAGATTGACTATATCTGAAGCATCGATAAATCTTTCCCGTTCCCACACATCATTTACAATTTTATTAGTTTGTGTTACATAATTCTTTTTATTTTTCCACTATTACATTTTCTATGGCTTCATTCCACAAACCCAAATCTTCGCCATTTGTTACAGGCTGCATAGAACTTATTTTTGCATCATAATAGCGCTTGCATTCCGACCAAACCATTTCAATAGGATTGAAGTGGCAATAATATGGAGGAAGTCTTAAAACTCGATGTCCATATTGCAATGCAAGTTTGTCCAACCTATAAAAAGAAATAAAAATAATTAAAAAAAAATAAACAGCGCTTTTCAGATAGCTTGTAACGTTTGGCTGGAGTTTGATAACAATTTTTCTTAAACCCATTTCTAGTTTTCACTATTCATCGAATCATGATAATCACCAGATTTTAGGCCAGACTTAAATATCAAACTTGCATTATTCAGAAATCCGTTTTCTAAACCAACATGTAGAATAATATACGTCGTGCACCCTATGACGTTTTTTTTTAACTTCGCCTAAAAGCCCCTTTACTGTATATCCAGGTTTCATCCAGAAAAATAGGTTTTAAGGGAAATTGAGAGTTGCCATTATTCTTAAATTATCCTAAAAATTCTACTTTTTTTGGGTTATATGAGGTGGCTCTATTAAAAACCGTCTGTTTGATACAGTACATTAACGCCATTTAATTTTTTTTTTAAACAGTCCGCTAATGAACCAGTGAACATTTCAACTCCATCAATGATTTTAAGGTTTAGTTGTATTGAGCAAATCGTAGGTAACGTGCTACCTGCTTTATACATCCCATAAATAAGCTCTCTTATGGTATGTTCATGAATTTCGTGAAGTTGTCGACCACGGGATGATTATAGTTACATTATTGCGACCCCTTTGCCTTAATTCGTTGAATTGTTGAACACGAAACTCACAAAGCATCAGAAACTCTCTAAAACAGGTGTTTATAAAAGCATTGCCATATATTTTTTATATTTATTATTTCTGTTTTCACAATTCCTGCTTTATTATATCTACTTACCTCGTAAACTGCGTAAAAGAGTCTTTCCGGCATCACTTTCTCTTTGAAAATAATCAAATAATTTTAAAATTAATGCTTGTTCTTTTTCACAATACCGTGACATTTTTAAAATAGTTGATTAAAAATGTCACTGTCAAAAACGACAATAAAACTTTTTTGACTGGTAAAATTATACATTTATTATTGACGCAAATTTACTATCTCACCTAGTTCACGAATGTTAGAAAGATAAGCACTAATCGTGACGTAACGGTCAGCGGTCATTGAACAGACTTTAGCAGAGAAAGGAATGCTTTGCCTACCAAGCCAGTAGGCCAGCAATGACCATTTTTGTCAACGTCCATTTTCTATTTACCGTTTATTTTTAGCAATAATGGACATCACAAAGTACTTTTGGCCAACTTTTTGGCTCAAACTGAAGCTCTAGCTATGGGGAAAACTCCCGCGCAAGCTAGAGCCGAATTAGCAAAATCCGGACTACAGGGTGAAGCTTTGGAAAAACTCTTACCACACAAAGTGTTCGAAGGAAACCGACCGACGAATAGCATTGTTGTCAAGAAAGTTACACCGTTTGTTTTAGGTGTTCTTATTGGTAAGTTTTTAATATTGGATGAACTCACAGAACTATTAAAAGAAGTGGAACAGGGTATATAAAAGGCACGCTATAATATCTCTGTACGAATAGGGTTTTGGTGTTTATAAGTTGCCATTTCTAATTTGAGTTGGCAGCATCATTCCAACTGACTGAAACTTCGTAGCGATCTACGCGCGCCAACTTTGAAAATACAGGGTTATTTGGGTTTGTTGAAAGGCAAGAAAAATAACTAATATTATCTGGACCACAACAGCTTATCATAAACAATTTTTAAAATTTCTTTATGATGCTTATAATATATTTTAATAAAACAATGCACCTATTGAGATTCATTACCTGTCGAAAGAAATATCCCCTGCCACACTTTTCTCAGTATTAAAACAATTTTGCACTAAACATAGTGTCATATTGTGGGAGCAAAAATTATTTTTATCAAAGAGGGCTTGGATTAAAAAACGTAGGGCTTGGTTTAGATCACAATGATATGGGGACGATATATCTAACCAAATCTAGGGGAAAATTTTGTCAAATTCATATTTTGACATGATATGCCAAACTAATGAGTAATAAAATAAGTAGACAAAACACGGTGTTTTTCAAGTATACCTGAAAAGGTTCAAAATAGCAGAGACGGAAGAGTGCCTATACTGCGAAGCCCCTGATACAGTGCAGCACACGCTCCTTGACTGCCCAAGATGGAATACCCAGAGACGGAACACATGCCTACTACTAGGGGTAAATAACCTATACCTAAATACCTTCCTGGATCAAATGCTGCAGACCAGCGACAAGTGGACAATAACACACAACTTTATAAAGGACATACTGAAAAACAAATCAGAAGAAGGAAGGCAGTAGAAGCGAAAACATTGTCCAAGGCTTCCCTGACGGTATACCTTACGCCCCTTACGGTGATTCCGGGGCAGTCTCTGCGAGGAGGAGGGAGGTTTTAGTGCGTAAACAGGCTGGCATCCTGGACTCGCACACTATCGGTGAACGGAAGAACAAGTAACCTGTGCCCATAAAGGGTTTCCTCCCTGGCAAAAAAAAGTAGACAAATACAAATTTATTTTTGTTGTTTACTAAATTAACAAAGTAAGAATATACAGAAAAAAAAAGAAAAATAATTACATAAATTGCTGAAATTGGCCACCGCCATGCTCCAAGCATAAATTCACACGTCTCTTCGGATTTTCGAAAGTGTTGACCAGTATCTCTGGAGAAATGTTACCACATTCTTGGATAATCCTTTCTTGTAATTGTTCTAAATTTGCAACTGGCGTTTTAAAAATAGTGTTCTTTAAATGAGGAAAAACGAAGTAATCCATAACCGTTAAACAAGGTGATCTAGGTGGAAATTCAATGTCTAATCGAAAACTGATCAATCTGTCGTCGAAAAAATTGCCTAAGTAGTTAATAGTTTCGGCGGCTGTATGGGCGGTTGCACCGTCCTGTTAAAAATATCCAAAACGTAGTTCGTCGTCAAGTAATTGCTCCACAAATGGATTCAAAATATTGTCTCTATACCGCTGTGCTGTAACTGTGTCATGGAAAAAAATAGGACCAACAATTCTTCTTCGAGAAACAGCTAACCAGACACCAATTTTTTGAAGGTGCAATGTGGATTTTCACTACTCCACATGCGTGCATTCTGAGAATTCACATAACCGGAGAGGTGAAACCAGGCTTCATCCGAAAAAAATGTCAGGTCTAATAAATCATTTATTCTTTCCAATAAATTTTAGGTAAACCATTGAGAGGAATTCCTGCGTCTTTCAAAATCTGCGGCTTGTATTTCTTGGAATACTTGCACTTTATAAAGAAATAAATTTAGCTGCTCTTTAAGAATAATTATGTCCCATAAGATCTTCGCACTTCTTGGAACAAGCGTCTTATACAATTTGTTGGCGTATTTTGCATTATTTCACGAACGTTTGCAACAAGTTCTTAAAGATGGTCTTCCTGCTTCTTTTTTTGTGTTGTATAGAACATGTTTCCCTAAACACAGCCACGGTTCTTTTCAGGCAATGATAAAAATCCTCATCAATAAAAGCAACGTTAGGAAAATGTTCGTGAAAATCGTCCATGCACAAACCCGGATTGTATTGCCACTCGCCATTTACTCTAACTCCTTTTCGAAAATACGCTTCAACCATGAATGATTTGTGCTGTTCCCTAAAGCCCATTGTGTGAATTGTTCAAGAAATTGGAAAAATTAGCGATGAATCAAATTACTTGTAACGACTGTCAAAGATGACGGAATAACTGATTGATTGTTAATTCAGGTAGCTACTGACACCCAACAGGTATTAAGCTCTACAGCTAAGCAATACGTCCTTAGATGCAAGGCCCTCTTCAATGCAAATATTTTTTGCTCGCACGTACGGTACCAACTAATATTTGACTTGAGGTTCGGAGCATAGAAGATTGGTTGTTTTTCTCGTTTTGTTTGCTTTTTATATTCGGTTTTATAAGTTTTATAGTTTAGATGACGTGTTCTCTTTTTTATTTAACTAAAAACACGACGACGATTCATTTTAAAACAAATTTTAGAAACAAACCCTTAAAAACAATTTTCTATCCTAAAAATGTGATATATTTGCAACTACTAAAAATGCCAGAAATCACTACCTTTCTTATTTCCCAACTTGATCAAGAATTGGGAAGAAATTCCAATGTTTTGGAGAAAATTTGGGGCCAATTTTAGCTGTTTACACGTAAAGTCGCCACAGTGGATCTTTTCCCGTGCGTCATCACTTTCACGTCATCAAATTCGTATGAATCAAATCAAAATTACGAGACGAAAAAAGTCAAAACTAAGTTCATAAAATGGACGTGCCTGCCTACCGTGTGACGTACCTACATAATATCCCGAAAAATTATTTATAATTCCGAGTTTCTCGGAGTTTATTCGTACTCTAACGCAGTCTAACCCATTAATTCCCAGCTAAAAAGGAATTTCAATACATTTATAGAAATCTTAAACTAACATTATATTTTAAAGGGGAATTATATTTAACAGCTGTATCTCGGAAACGAATCGTTTGCGGATCCATGTTTATACACATTTTTTTCACTATTTTTTTGGATATACCTATAGAGAATCCTTCTCTTATTATAATTTAATATATTTAAATATGTTTCTGTAACAACCTGTACTTTTAAATATAGTTTTCGGAAATAACCTAATACACAAAAAATGCACAAAATAATTTATAAAAATGTTTTATTAATAAATGTATTTCGGATAAATATTCTGTAGGTTGGTGAGATGTGCTGGTTGCAGATTTGGATAAGTATAGTAGGATGGAATGTAGCATTTGTTTTTAAATTCAAATTGGTATTTTTTGCTGCACGTGTTCTTTCATGTATTTTTTAAGGAATTTTTCAAAGAATTTTCCAAGCACTGGAAGTGCATGATGCTATAATTTTTTGGTTTAGAATAGTTTTGCCCGGCATTCTCTATTATCTAAAAGAAATTGACAAACATATGTTAATACATTTAATACTATTTTTAAAGCTTAAAATCTAGAAAAGTTTGGTGTTTTATTGACTATTAAAATCGCAAAAGTCAAATTTTTGACATCCTTTTTTTAAGGGAATTTAGCCACTGCCGTAAACTTTTTAAAGAACTTTCACGGTTAGAATATTTAAAATTAATAAATTATTATAAAAATCCATAAATACTTACCGCCAAAACAGATGGTGGGTATAATTAGCTCTAGAAAGAACTATTTTTAGAAAAAGGAATAGTTTTAAGGCACACAAATTTACAAAATACGAATTAGATTGGCAGATCAAAACAAGGTTGACAATGACGTTCTAAAATACAACGGTAGTCAACTAAGCAAATAAAAAAAGTAATTAATTGACGTTTATAGTTTTATTCTTGTCTAGCACGTTATATTATTGCGGAATCTTTGAGACGATCTTTTATACTTTTATTCAAACTTGTTACTGTAATCAATAAGGATGCAGAGTTATTAACCACGTTGAGTCCTGATCTTTGATTGATGACGCACGGGAAAAGATCCACTGTGGCGACTTTAATAATAAATTGATGGTTAACAATAACAATTTCTTGAGCAAAAACCTAAATTTTAAAGCCCGGACCTGCCTATTTTCCCATTTGTTCAATGATAATGTTGCAGTGTGCATGTTTAATCGTGTGTAACTTTGTTTACATGCGCGAGGGCATAATTTTGCCACTTTCAAATAATTGTTTGCTTATCTAAAGGTAAATATACCTATGATATCACCTCATTAAATGTCAATTAAAACGACTAACTGGTTGGAAATTCTGGTCGATAAAAATGTTCCTATTGCCGTTAAAAATAATGTTTTCTATAATACTATTTTTATTACAAAAAAAAATTCAATGAAAAAACAGAACTGACGCTAAATTATTCTCCCCCTTCTGTAAAATTTATAATAATAATCGATCAAACAAGACGATTATAACTTCAATAAAAGTTTTCCAAAGTAAGTAAATAATTAAATTTTTATACATTTTTAATGACCCAAGTTCAAAATTGAATCGTTCCAAGTCCGCTGAAAGAAACTTAATTATATTCATTATTTTTTTATTAGAATTATAGAATTTATGACTCTTGCGAGCAGCAATACTGGGTGTTGCACCGCCAGACTGACCATGGGAAATCCCATGTAAATTTGGCTACCCTCAAATATTGGGTCCCGTATTTATTTTACATCAAAATTATATTGGACTTTTTTCAAGATCCTTGTATAGTGGACTTGCACACCAAATTTTAATATTTTCTAACAAGCCAATTAAAAGTTACTTAGAAAAAAACTATTCGTAAAATTCCTAAAAATTAAATACGACTCTTCATACATACCTCAATGAAACCATCAGTAATAATTATTATAATGTCAATTGGGCCCTGTTAGGCAAAAAGCAACCAACCCTCATTATGTAAATTTGGAGTAAATTAGCATTTAATCATTTTCCTAACTATTTAATTTTCGATAATTTTTTTTTCAAAACTATAACTTAACTATCCAGTAGTTGAATTTTAATGTAGTGTTATTATCGTAACATCAAAAAAATCATTTACATTTTGACCCAAAAAAATTAGATACCTACATTGAGGAGGGTTGGTTTATTTTCCCTGTTCAACAAATTAGAAAAAAAATACGATTTAAAAAAAAAATGTTTAAACTTAAATTATATTGATATAAATTTACAAAATCATCATCAGGAAACCTAGATAAATAGTGGAACACATCGATTCTGTTATTGATGCATTTCACAAATTTTCATCTCCATCAAAATCGAACAATTCTATGCCAAAACCATCTACATCCTCGATGAACCCTTATTCAGCACAATAATACCAACCCATTTGGTTGGTAATCTTTGAGAATTAAATTAACAAATATTAATCACACAACAATCCAAATGCAATGCAATGGTTGTTTGATGCGAAATCTGAGAAGTCCTGTTAATTAACAGCAGATAAGTGGGGATGCATTTTTCAAGGTTAAAATTTATGGGATGGCTTGGTAGCTTTCTGCAGAATGTAGTATGGACATTTCTGGACCAGAATATGATATTATCTCGTTTTTTAAAAATGTGTGGGTTGGTTGCTTTTTGCATAACAGGGCCCAATTGTAACTATAGTCAGATCCGGTCTTATCGTGCGGGTTTTACGATTTAACAAAGACATACTTTCAATTTTTCATTTCTTTTATTGCGTTTAATCATACCTACTATCCAAATAAAATCCGTAAGACAAATATGACAAACTAATGCCCAGTTGTATAGGTTCTGTTTAATTTGAACACTAAAGATAAGATTAAGCACCACTTTAATGTTAAGATTAATAAAATATATCAGTCCCGGTTAAACCAAATAGTCGCTAACTTCATAACGAATTTTATACTAAAAACTGAACTTAACCTATCATATCTTACCGTTATACAATTTGTTGCCTTGAACGTATAATATAATAATAAATTTACATATTTATAATATAAGTATTTTACGATTTTTAGGTTATATGTTGGAAGTATGTCATTTTTTCCTATTTTAATCCTAAGATTGATTTTCAACGGGTGCTTTTTGGCCTGTTAAATTAACTGTTAGTTAAACACCAAGTTTGGAGCTAATCGCAACCTATAATTCCAAACCAACGGTTAATCTGAACATTTTTAGATAACCGCAACCTATAACAATGAAATGCCGATTAATCAGAACCTATACAACTGGGCATTATGCAATTTTGACATGAAAGACAAGGATATGTATTTAATTTTCAACGATTTACAAAAGTTTGTACCTGCCACCTTCGTCTTAATTTAAAGATGTCAGTTTTGTGACTTTGACAATTAATTTTCTGGTTTTTTGCATCCCCAAACAAAAAAAATGGTACTTAATTTGTTAAACTATTTCGAGAATGAAAGAAAAAGTGAAAATTCGCCAACCAATATGCAGGAAACCGTAGCAAAAGCACTGGGAACTAGTTTAAGGACTGTGCAGAAAATTGTGCATGAAAGAACAGACCAGAAACCAATGTAACTCTTCCAGTTTTAAAAGAAAATTAAAAAATTCGAGGTGTTTTGGAAATCGGACTTGAATCGTTATCAAAATTAACAAAAAAGTTGGGGTTTCGCTATAAAAAATACTGTAACTGGAGATTTTTATATGAGCAGCCTATTCAGTTTTAAAAAAAAAATATACGGAAAATTACAAATCAAAATTTAGAAAAGTAGTATTTTTAGACAAAACATGGATAGGTATTTTTAAATGGAAGTGGTTCAAAATCTTGGCAACATGATTCTGTGAAAAGCGTGAAAAGAAAAAAAGGGATGTGGCACGGGAAAGCGGTTAGGTATACAGAAAAAATAATAAGAACAAGTATTAGATGTCGAAGTGATGATCTTTGCTCCATTCGAGGACGACTCCGATTACGAGGACTTTTCAGAATTTCTAAGTGATGATGACAGTTTTTAAGTTTTTAGTCTATAATTATAAACGGATTTCTTTGTTCTACATTGTTTAGTATTCTTCAGTATTATTTATGCTTTCTTTCATGGACAATTTTTTGTACAATGCGTATATTGATTCCCAGTGCTTTTGCTACTGTTTTCTACTTATTGGTTGGCAAATTACCCTTTTTTCTTTTTATTTCTAGAAATAGTTAATCGGATGAAATTCCATTGTATTGTTAAGTTAAGTAATTTTATTGCTAAAATAAATTACACTGTTTATTATTGTCGTTTTTAAAAAATAGATTTAGTAGCTATATCTACTATTTACTGTGATGGCGAACCAATGGCTGTGCCATCACTGGCACGCGACATAAAATTTTGGGCACGCCACCGATCACAAAGTTTACTATGCATTATTATATTACGAATTTGACGGCACGTCTATGGCCTCATTAAACATTTCTTTAGAAAAAATGGTACGTTAATACATAAAGGTTTGCCACCACTGTACCATTATTATGTACATAATTTTTGCAAAAATAATAATATTATATGTGGCTATTTTCACGACAGTTAAAATAATAAAACTATGTTTCTTTTCTCCGGGTATATTGATACCTACATAATCTCACAACATTTTGATAAGCTCTGTAATTTTCAAATTGATTCATATGATCGGTGACTTTTGGACCCGCATGATAAGATCAGATTTGACTATAGTTAGACGCTTTATTTTTATTAGTTCCAACATATTTTACAGTATTCAAGGAAAAATAACAATGATTAAGTGGTTCTTAAATATTTTCTGCGATGTTTGCTGACAGACCATTCCATGCAAAACAACAGTCCTGAATATTGTTCGTAATTTTGAGAGTAAAGGTAACGGTATTAATAAGTTATAATCGTTATTCATAAAAGATTTTAAAATTATAAAAAATTGGTTTGATAACAATTTGTTAACAATTAATTTTAATAAAACAAATTATATTCCTTTTACTTTAAACCTAAATAACCTACCACGAAATATGATTTTTATTAATTATTAAAACATATTTATTAGACACAAGTCTAAAAGACTATCGACCTAGGTCTTTCAGCCCTTAATTTACATCAATAAATAAAGTACATCACAAAAATAATTTTTGGAAAAAGTGTGATACTATGTATACAAAAAAAACACTGGTTTGTCAGAATCTCAAAAACTGTCAAATATACCTGGGTAAACTTAATATACAGGGCTGGGCAAAAACAGCGTGATATTATAACTTAAAATGGTATTTTTCAATATTTTGCGTTAGTAAAGTAATACAAACATGGTCCTAAATTGGATATTAGACCACAAGAAATATTTGTGTAAAATTTCAACTCGTAGTTCTCAATAGAACTGTGCCTAACATAGACTTAAAAATTTACGATGTAAATTCCTATGGCCCGCATTAAGAAAAACGCACTGTATATGAGAAGCAGTTTTAGAGTTAATTCCTTCATTTTTATAAGTGAGATTCCTAAAATGTTTACTTCTGGTTATCATTTTCTTCTTTGTAATTGTTAGATGATGTTTAAAATTCAGTTTGTGGTCAAAATGAATCCCCAAGTATTTAATATGTGTCTGTGGATTTACTTGGTGGTTCAGAACTTTTATAGTTGGCGATGTGTTTTTAAGTTTATGATGGAAAATTATAAACTGAGTTTTCTCTGGGTGCACTTTTAATTTCCACTTCCTAAACCACACTATAACCCCATTAAGTGCTATTTGTAGTGCTTGCACTGCTTTTGCTGCATTTGTATGATGAACTATCATTGAGGTATCATCGGCAAACTGTATTAAGTATGGTATTTCTAGCAAAACTTGATTTAGCTCTGAAAAGATGTCGAAGCAAAAAACATTGTATAAAAGGGGTGATAGTGGTGAGCCCTGAGGTGTTCCCTGCGCATAAGAAAATGGTATTGAAGAGACTCCATTTACTCTAACAACATTTATGCGGTTTCCAAAAAAATGCTTGACAATCCAGATTAAAAAGGTCGGACACTGAAGTTGATATAATTTAAAGAGGATGCCTTTATGCCAGACGCTGTCAAATGCCTTTTTAATATCCAAAAATACTGCTGCGCTGCTAAGTCCCATTATATTTGCAGATTGGATGTTTGATGTTGAAATAGTGAGAGGATGAATCGTAGAATGGCCAGACTTAAATCCAAATTGATGTTTAGGTATTTTATGTCCCACTTCTTTAAGTATTCTATTGCGTATAATTTTTTCAAAGTTTTTTCCCATTACTGGTAAAAGTGTAATGGGACGGTAGTTCTCGGCTCTTGAGTGATCAAGCTGTGGTTTGATGACCACTCCTCTCTTCCAAGCTTCTGAAAAAATGCTATTGCTTAGACAAAAACTATACATCTCTTTAATTTTTTTATGGACTTCATTACTAAGTTTTCTTAAAATATCTCTATTGATGTTGTCATACCCAGGTGATGTGTTTTGGCCAGAGGAAAGGACTTCAAAATATGCATTTTCTTTAATTTCTATATTATTTTGTTGTTTTATTTGAAAAAAATTATCGAACCAATTGTTTACTATCTGAGTTTGTTCATCTGCATTATTTTCTTGGGTTTTCTTATACAGGGTATTCCCTACTCGATGGTACATTAGAAGTATCTGGAGAACGAAAAGAAAAATAATTTTGAAATTTTTACTACGGCCATAGGAGACTGCGCTCTAGCTTTTAAAAATAATTTCGCGGTTGCAGTGTTGCCAGATCTATTGATTACTGACATCAACTTTGGAATTTTAAATGAGACACCCTGTATATTTTTACATTTTTAAATTCCACATAAAATTATAATTATTTTTTATTAAATGCACTATTAGTCTATACTTCATAGTTTCCGAGATATTGACTCTCGAAAAGTGACATTTTTGAACTTTGACAGCTTATAACTTTCTAACAGTACGTCTTAAAGCAAAACGGCTTACATGTCCCTATCTTCAATTTTTATTATCTTCCCAAAAAAAATCAACTTCCGGTTAAACCGGATGTAACTCGAAAGAAGGAAATATAGTTGTTCCGGTTTAACCGGAAGTTGATTTTTTTGGGAAGATAATAAAAATTGAAGATAGGGACATGTAAGCCGTTTTGCTTTAAGACGTACTGTTAGAAAGTTATAAGCTGTCAAAGTTCAAAAATGTCACTTTTCGAGAGTCAATATCTCGGAAACTATGAAGTATAGACTAATAGTGCATTTAATAAAAAATAATTATAATTTTATGTGGAATTTAAAAATGTAAAAATATACAGGGTGTCTCATTTAAAATTCCAAAGTTGATGTCAGTAATCAATAGATCTGGCAACACTGCAACCGCGGAATTATTTTTAAAAGCTAGAGCGCAGTCTCCTATGGCCGTAGTGAAAATTTCAAAATTATTTTTCTTTTCGTTCTCCAGATACTTCTAATGTACCATCGAGTAGGGAATACCCTGTATAGGCTCTCAAAATACAAGGAAAACACATTAGCTTTACCCTGGTCACTGTCGTATAACACATTATCATGCTCCAGTGGTGGTATTGACAATATTAATGTTTTATATTTTGTTAATTTTTTTATTTCAGACCAGTAGTTTTTTCCTTGCAGTCTGTTTATCTTATTACAACACTTAACCCACTTGCTTTGTTTAAATTCGTTAATAAGTTTATGTATGTTTTTATTTCATTCATTAAAAAATTGTCTTTTTCTACAACTGTCAAAAAAATATTACTTTTTTTGGTTACTATGGATGCACAAAACGTCGTTTTCTTTCACCGTGAAAAAATGATATTTTTTCACGGCAAGCTCAGCTGATTAATGTTTTCGTATAAAAATGCAAAAATTAATTTCCAAAACATTTTTTATAAAAAAAATTGTTATTAAAGTGAATTAAATTAACAATCTTTATTAGAATAGTAATTAACGGTGAAGTTAGAGCAATTGTTCCCTATATTAATTCCAGTAGGCGATGTTACACATTGTTGGTCGGAAACGCAAGAACTATTAGATATTTTGTGCGATACATTTACTGCAGATGAACTTTCTAAGATTTTATTGGAAGAACTTTCTAAAATTTTATTGGAAATCTTAACTTTGTTCATTTCTTTGCCGAGCCATTTTGCAATAAGATTTGATATTTCTCCTATTTTATTGACTCCAACATGTTGATTTACATATTTTCCTTTAGCATATTTTAGAAGTAATCGGTTACTTGAAGTGTGGGACGGTCGCAGAGATTTATACCTTCTGTAGATATCGATATATTCCAAATTGGATATAGTAAAGGTTCGTTCACAGTAGGTTTTTGTATCTGGTATTTTTACAATTAATATAGTTCCAACATCTTCAATGGTATCAATGGTCATCTTGGTTAATTCTTCGCGACGGCAGCGCCACTTATCCCGAAGATTAAAACAACCTACAATAAAATAGTTAAATGACTATTTAAATTACTTAAATATTTGCTTGTAAATGTTGTATACCTTCATAAGTAAATGTATTTCATCGTCGGATTCATTTATAAATTTTGCTTTATCCTCCTTTGTTAATACTTTAGACTTCTTTCCTCTATATCCAATGGATTTGCTCTTTAAAAATGGAACCAATTTAGTAAACCGCTGCAGATCAATATTTTCCTTTATGTTTAGGGTACTTTTAAGCATCGAATAGGTACTCCATAGTGTAGGTGGCTTTAAAATTTTCGACTTTTCCTCCAAATAACGGAGCAAAACATTTTCTGTTACTGTTTTTACTTTCTTTATATTGCACCATTCGCGAAACTGAGTGTACACTTTCTCATATTTAATTCTTGATTTCACGGGCAAAAGATTTGATATAACGATTTCTGCCGCATCCGTAATTTCGTGAGGCGTCTCACTATCACTTTCAGACATTTAAATGGTATCAAACTTGAGCAAACAACTATAAACTTTTGACACGAAATACGATAGATTTGACAATCAATAAAATTTAAACAATTTTAGGTTTCCATAGTAATGGGAACAGGTGTAAGAAATAATACCTTAAATGAATTATGATTTTAGATTTTTTTTCTGAACATGATAAAAAATAGTTAACAACAAACAGTTGTAGAAAAAATGTTGTTTTTATTTCGCGCGCAAAAGTGTTTTTATGGCACATTTGATTGAATTTTTAACCTCGACCTAACGGTCTCGGTAAAAATTTACAATCTCATGTGCCATTAAAAAAAACACCTATTTTGCGCACTTAATACAAAAATAACTATTTCGACACCACATTATTATCCTTTTGTTTTATTTGTCTGTATAATTGTCTTTTTTTTTTAATTAATGTAACAATAAATGGTGGAAGTTCATAACTAAAAAATGTATTTTTTAACTTCGGCGAATTCTCCTGTACGTTCTGTTAGCTTCTTATTAAACTTGTCAATAAACGATTCACTCATCCCTGGACTTTTCTGTACAAAATCCAACATTTTACTATTTACGAAATATGAATAGTATTCAAATAAATGAAGACATTCAAATTTTTAAAGTTAATAAAATAAAATATTTAGGAATTATTTTTGACAGTTTAGGTGGAACGCACACGGCAGGCAGTCGGCGAACGACTAAAGGCCGGGACACACCTATCATGCACCCTTCCGATCCGACTCCGATCATACAGTTGGACGAATGCCTGGACCGCTATTCTCCAATTTAAGAGAAGTGAATGCTCTCTCGCGCGAGACCATGGAGCTTTTATGGACGTAAAATTTTTTTAGAAAAACATTTTAAATGTAGAAGAAATAAGGCTTGACAAAATTGACAATGTTTGAACACTGAGCATTCAAAAACGTTGTTGAAGTAGGCTTAAACCAGCCAAACTAAATGGAGAAGAAGAGAAAAGAAAAAAACCCGGGAAAAAAACTTTCTAAAAAGGTGTCGGAAATTATTTAGTTTGAATTCTTGAAATTTATAACCAGCATAAGTAACACATTATGAGGATGGAAGTGCAGTAGCACAATAATGTTGTTAGGTAAACGTAAAGTTTTTGGGGTACTGAGGATTAAACCTCAGTAACCCCGCGAACGGTTAATTTGAAACCAAAAGTTAAAAAATTGAACATTTTTTTTAAAAAATCAAAAGTCAAAAGGTTCTTCACCTCCACGTGCTGGAGAAACGTGACGTGAATTAAAACTAAATAATTTCCGACACCTTTTTAGAAAGTTTTTTTTCCCGGGTTTTTTCTTTTCTCTTCTTCTCCATTTAGTTTGGTTGGTTTAAGCCTACTTTAACAACGTTTTTGAATGCTCAGTGTTCAACGATTGTCAATTTTTTCAAGCCATGTTTCTTCTACATTTAAAATGTTTTTCTAAAAAAAAATTACGTCCATAAAAGCTTCATTAAGGTTCTAATTTTCTCTTTTGCTAACAACATCAGCATAAAATAAATTTCTGTCTCCTGATGATGAACGTTTCTACGTTCGAAACATGTAGAGACCTTTTAAAGTAGAATTTATTTTCTAAATATCAATTTTTATTTTTTCTTTTCGTTTGACCAGCAAAACGTTCGGCAATTTTCATTGTGGTAAAGGGGGTTACTGCTCTTAATCGATGCTCGATAACTGCTGTGGTACCTAGCAGTTGCTTAGTGCTCTTTGAAAATGGAAATAGATATTGAAAAACTTATCTGCGAAATACAGAAAAGACGACATATTAGTATCTTGGAACGATAAATGTGTTTGTAAGACAGCTAACAGCTTATTAAATGAATTCAAGGACATTCTATAATAATTGAAAAACTTGTCTGGATGTTCCTGTAAGGATTTAAAAAGGGTATGGAATTGGCCTTTTAATAAACGCTGACTAACTACTGGATGCACCCAAAATGCTCTGTTTCCCATTTTTTTTCTTCGGTATCTTAAATATAACCCAACACAACGACATGTCTGACCATTCATTTCGCACAACCATCGTCGACTAATCTAACGTTCATATGCGTTGTTCACCTTCTTAAACGGTCGACTGTCGGCCGTGTGTTTACTCTCCCGACAAATAAGTAACTTACCGACTGTCTATCGTCTGCGTTCTACCTAAATTAAATTGGAATTTTCACATAGAATAGGTAAGTACTTAATTAAAAAAATTTACTACCGATTTTTAAAAACATTAAAAAAATTTTAAATGTAAGACATATGGAAATATTATATTACGCGTTAGTTAAAACTCATTTAAATTACGGAATTTTAGCTTGGGGAGGAATAAATAGAACTTTCAGATTATCGTTTAGAAAGTCGTTATGAAATCTATAACGATCGATAGTAGTTATTGGACGACATTTTTGGTAAACGACTTTTTAGTTTAGAGAATAGGGGGGTTAACCACGATGCTGATGATAATGAGTTCTTAGAGAAATTTGACTTTAGATAGATATACAGTGTGACCAGTAAAGTCCGCGCGCATCATATGGGATTTTTTTTTATTAATAGCTTTATTCGAAATTTGACTTCGGCATCAAGTTCTGCTTCGATAGAGATGAAAATTAAGCAAAGAAATAGTAGTCACGTGACTCGCATTATCTGTCAAATTTTAATTTCTTCAAAAAAATTATTCAAAAGTGGCGTTATTTTTGAAAATATCGAAAAAAGTTACTGGAAAAAGTTTTTTTAAAAGCAGTTTCTAGCCCACATACAATTTCAGCTACATACCCACCACTAAAATTTATTTTCCACTTAATGAACACTTTACTGATGACACTGTGTTCTTTTTTTGTCCTAATAATCAGGTGTATTACTTTCAGACATAAACTACGTTTTCAAAAATACTTATTTTATGAAGTTACCTTATACAGGGTCAAAAACAAATAAACTTTGCGTCACATGCGACAAGCGACCAAATTTTAATAGCCCAATTTTGATTTTGTAAAAAAACACACATTTAATATGGCTCTACTTTAAAGAAAACTAATCTGAAATAAAGCATTGTCAAAACTAAGAAGTTTTATATAGGTTGCGTTGAGTCTTATTTTGCAAAACTGGTGCAATTTACAAAATATGGGTAAAAAAACAAAATTATCTTATGCAGCTAAAATTTTGCATGTGGGCTAGAAACTGCATTTAAAAAAACTTTTTCTAATCATTTTTTTCGATACTTTCAGAAATAACCCTACTTTTGAATTATTTTTTGGAAAAAAATAAAATTTGACAGATAATGCGAACCACGTGACCATACAGCATATTTCATGACCTTTACCTGAAATATGCTGTAAATACGTTCTTATTTAGAATGTTAATCCTACATTCGGTTAAAGGGAAAAGACCAATAAAAACGTATTTTTTTGTCAGTAAAAAATGTATGCGTTTTTGTTTTCAGCTTTATATGAACACAAAATCTTTACCCAAGGCATCATATGGGACATCAATTCCTTTGACCAATGGGGTGTGGAATTAGGCAAACAACTAGCAAAAGCTATTGAACCCGAACTTCAAGACAACAGCCCTATATCATCACATGATGCATCTACCAATGGGCTCATAAACTTTATTAAGTCTGTTCGTTAAATGCGTATAAAACCCCTGCCTCCTTTGATGTCAAACTTCTTCACTTATGGCCAATTTACTATAGAATAGGGTTCGACATTTTTACTTGCGACAATAACTTTCTGATTAACTTAGCCATAAGTAAAGAAAACCACCCCCTAGTAAAAAAAAGTTCGTGGCATGGTAGAACTCTCAAAAGGCTGCATAGCAAGCAAGCACAGTAAACGCAAAGCCTGTCTAGGTCTGTATACAATTAAAATTATTTTTCACAAATTGATTATTTTTTTTTTAACTGTTTTTAGATTGATGTTTTTATGTATATTATTTCTTTATTTTTTAAAGAAAATAAATGTTGTTTCCCAATAGTTTGGGAGTTTTATTTCTCGTCATGGCCAGCAAAACTAAAATACTGGGTGAACAACTAAGAATGGCCGTCGGCTATATCTCGGAAACCGTTTACCGTAATATTTATTATAAAAGTGAAGAGAAATTGCTGGAAATTATTATTAAATTTCTCGGTTGACCGCTAGGGGACGTAACTATAGTGATCAAATTTTCCCAAAAATCCTCTTAGGAAAGGTGTATAGGTAGCATTTTTTCAATCGAATGAAAATTCCGGATACTTTTGTTATCAAGTTTTCGTTCTATCTTCTACCGTTCTACCAATAAAAAATATTTACAACTAAGTCGTTCCGGATTCTTTTTGTCACCAATAAAAAAAAATTCCAAATTTTTTTTTTAACTATTAACACCATTAAATCACGAATTCTTTAATCTTGGGAAAAATACAATTTTACTATTTCCGGTCCAATGCTATCTGCTGTGTAAAATTTAATCTTCAAAGTTGTATAACTCATTTTTTTAAACGCCAACATGGTGGCTCGTCGGGTTAAGAAAAAAGAGGATTTTATTACGTTTATTTTGATACCACACACTATTAGGTTTTAGAAAAGCTTCCATTAACAAATTATTAAAATTTAACTGGAAACTTTCCTAAAATGAAGCATGTTTTGACAATAAAATAAGAAAAGGAAAGAAAAACACAAAGTCTTCCTCCACAAAATTTAATAGAATAAAATTCTAGTTAGAAAGGTCTCTACATGTTTTGAACGTAGAAACGTTCATCATCAGGAGACATAAATCTATTGTATGCTGATGTTAGCAAAAGAGAAAATTAGAACCTTAATGGAGCTTTTATGGACGTAAAATTTTTTTAGAAAAACATTTTAAATGTAGAAGAAATAAGGCTTGACAAAATTGACAATGGTTGAACACTGAGCATTCAAAAACGTTGTTGAAGTAGGCTTAAACCAGCCAAACTAAATGGAGAAGAAGAGAAAAGAAAAAAACCCGGGAAAAAAAACTTTCTAAAAAGGTGTCGGAAATTATTTAGTTTGAATTCTTGAAATTTATAACCAGCATAAGTAACACATTATGAGGATGGAAGTGCAGTAGCACAATAATGTTGTTAGGTAAACGTAAAGTTTTTGGGGTACTGAGGATTAAACCTCAGTAACCCCGCGAACGGTTAATTTGAAACCAAAAGTTAAAAAATTGAACATTTTTTTTTAAAAATCAAAAGTCAAAAGGTTCTTCACCTCCACGTGCTGGAGAAACGTGACGTGAATTAAAACTAAATAATTTCCGACACCTTTTTAGAAAGTTTTTTTTCCCGGGTTTTTTCTTTTCTCTTCTTCTCCATTTAGTTTGGTTGGTTTAAGCCTACTTTAACAACGTTTTTGAATGCTCAGTGTTCAACCATTGTCAATTTTTTCAAGCCATGTTTTCTTCTACATTTAAAATGTTTTTCTAAAAAAAAATTACGTCCATAAAAGCTTCATTAAGGTTCTAATTTTCTCTTTTGCTAACATCAGCATAAAATAGATTTCTGTCTCCTGATGATGAACGTTTCTACGTTCGAAACATGTAGAGACCTTTCTAACTAGAATTTTATTCTATTAAATTTTGTGGAGAAAGACTTTGTGTTTTTCTTTCCTTTTCATACTTTCAACTCCACTTTAAGGTTGAATTCTCAACGTCATTCAATCTATTGCCAACCTATAACCTATTTCGCGTTGATTTTTTGAGTTTATTATTTTAATAACTAACATTTAAAGAAAATCAATATCGTCTGTACATTATTTAGGTAGTAATCTGATATATTACAAAAATATCAATTTATTTCATTGCTAATTTTGGCAGAATTGTATAGTGAAAGAACAATGAGTGACAATGACATAATAATGTTAAAAAAAATCTTACCCAATATTTTTCGCTATACAATTCTCATAAAACAAGTTATGAAATTCCTTGATATTTATTAAATATGTCAATTATTACCTATAGAATATCAAGTCGATACTGATTTTCTTTAAATTTTGTATAAAAGCTAGAAAACATAAATTAATCTACGCGAAATAGGTTATAGGTTGGCAAGCATGTTGATACTCCCACCTTAAGTATGGACTAAGTATTTCTTCAAATTAAAAAGAAAATAAAGAAATAAAATAAGGTTTAAATGCATCAAAGTAGCCTGTGACCAATAAAACTGATAAAAAAAAATGATTAAGATGCTATTATATGAGTGGTATTTATGTTTATTTAAAAAAATTCCTGCCGAAGACTTACAAACGTCACATTCTAGCGCGATCTCTCCGGGTGACGCATTGACATAAATTTACTGTGACATATTTTTCTTCGCTCCCAACAAGGGCATCGTTTTCATTATTATCAGGCTCATTTTCTGAACCAGTTTTGGGTTGGAAGACGCCGATTAAGATAAATTTGTGCGTAAAGACGTACAGCATCGGTTGAATTCTTCCTACATTCTCAATCTCCAAAAACTAATAACATATCGACTTATTATCGCTCCTTGTATAAGTATTATTTAGTATGTTTTTTAAACAACAAACTAATTTACTTTGGCAGGAGTTGTCGGCATGTCAATTTTCTTCAAGGCATCTTAATGATTTTGTTTTATCAGTTTTGTTGGTCACAGGCTAATGCATTTAAACTTTATTTTATTCCCAAAAGATGCTTCATGTTAGGAAAGTTCCAAGTTAACTTTTTAAAGTTTTTTAATGCATGGAAGCTTTTCTAAAACCTAAGTGTGTGGTATCAAAATAATCGTAATAAAATCCTTTTTTCTTAACCCGACGAGCCGTTTAAAAAAATTAGGTATACAACTTTAAAGATTACATTTTACACAGCAGATAGTATTGGCCGAAAATAGTAAAATTGTAATTTTCCCAAGATCAAAGAACTGACTAATTGACAGTGACTAATTTTTATTGGTGACAAAAAGTTACAAGAGGTAGGTACATCGTTATATTTAGAATGTCAAACGGAGTAAAAAAAATGGAAAAATATACTATAGGTGTCCCCAACAAGGGCATCCATAGGGGGGGGGGGGCAAAACGGGCACTTGCCCCCCCCCCCCCCCCTGGGCGCCCACATTACTATTTTATTTCATAATTCAGTATAAATATTGAATAGTACAGTGGTTAGTTAGTAGACCAACAAATCACTAAACTGAACAATTACATAATAAAAACATATCAATAAATTACTACATTAGGCATAAGTTAAATAAATAGTCTTATACAGTGTCACCAGTAAAGTCCGCATCATATGGGATTTTTTTTTATTAATATCTTTATTCAAAATTTAACTTTGGCATCAATTTCTGCATCGATCGAGATGAAAATTAGGCAAATAAATAGTAGTCACGTGATTCGCATTATCTGTCAAATTTTAATTTTTTTTCAAAAAATAATTCAAAAGTGCGGGGGTTATTTCTGAAAATATCGAAAAAAGTTATAATTTTTTTAAATGCAGTTTCTAGCCCACATGCAAAATTTTAGCTGAATAAGATAATTTTGATTTTTTACCTATATTTTGTAAATTGCACCATTTTTGCAAAATAAAACTCAACGCAACCTATACATAAAATTTCTTAGTTTTGACAATGCTTTATTTTATATAAATTTTTTTAAAACTAGCGTCATATAAAATGTGTGTTTTTCTACAAAATCAAAATTGGGCTATTAAAATTTGGTCGCATGTGATGCAAAGTTCATTTGTTTTTGACCCTGTATAAGGTAACTTCATTAAATACGTATTTTTGAAAACGTAGTTTGTGACTGAAAGTAAAAAAATAAAAAATAAAATAAAGAGATTTTAAATTAAATCGTTGAAAATAGATAAATTTCCGTTGGGTTAAGCAAAAATTTATTTTCCACTTAATGAACACTTTACTGATGACACTGTGTTCTTTTTTGTCTTAATATTAAAGTGTATTACTTCCAGACACAAACTATGTTTTCAAAAATACTTATTTTATGAAGTCCTTCTACAGGGTCAATAACAAATGAACTTTGCATCACATGCGACCAAATTTTAATAGCCCAATTTTGATTTCGTAGAAAAACACAGATTTAATATAAAGCTACTTTTAAAAAAAAGGTATCTGAAATAAAGCATTGTCAAAACTAAGAAGTTTTATGTAGGTTACGTTAAGTGTTATTTTGCAAAAGTGGTGCAATTTACAAAATATGGGTAAAAAATAAAAATTATCTTATCCAGCTGAAATTTTGCATGTGGGCTAGAAACTGCATTTAAAAAAACTTCCCTATAACTTTTTACTGATATTTTCAGAAATAACCCCACTTTTGAATTATTTTTTGAAAAAAATTAAAATTTGACAGATAATGCGAATCACGTTACTACTATTTTTTTGCTTAATTTTCATCTCGATCGAAGCAGAACTTGAAGCCAAAGTCAAATTTCGAATAAAGCTATTAATAAAAAAAAATCCCATATGATGCGGACTTTACTGGTGACACTGTATATAAAAAGTATTGTTTAAGTTTTTGCCCCCCCCCCCCTGAAAAACGCTCTATGGACGCCCTTGGTCCCCAATGATCTGCTAGCAGATCATTGGGTGTCCCATTTAAAAATCGAAATCGGCCGCATCATAAAATACTTGTAACTTTGCAAGGTACAAGAAACTTGTTTGTTTGTATAATTATTTTTATTTATTCCAAAAAAATAACAAATACTTATACAAAAAAAAATAGTTGGAAGTTTGGGGATGTTTTGGTTTTTCACTAACCCAGTGTATCAATATTAACAACATTCATTGTTAACAAACGAATAAGCAACTGAGTAAGTGACATATCAGACAGGGAACACCTATATTTTTACTATAAATTTTATGTTACAAAAGCTGCTTTCGCAGATACATGCTTCCCATTATAGGTGCGTCCGCTCGACTCTCCAATGTTCCAGTAACTTCGTTGCGGCCGTCTATCCATCGCCATTGGCGTCTCATAACCTATGTATGTGTTATTTTATTTTATCGTTTGTATTAAAATAACTCGCTTGTGTATATTTTCGTTTTTTAGGCATATTTCTATATTTTTTTGGCCCGTACAAAGCGCAATCAGAGTGGTTAACCGAAAACGCTATTAGTTTTGTGTTCACTATGTAACAGAGCAGGTAAATGCTTCTAAAAAGTCGCTTCTGGCATATTGGACCGCGTTTCCCGTTCCTCGCGGTAACTGGATTGGAGCGCAACAATTCCTGTTTTGAAAAAAATACATACTGTTCCTTAGCAAAAAAAAATACCGTTTCTCGGTAAACGATTACTTTAGTCACAAATTTACACATTTTAAGTTAAGGACCGTATTGCTTATTTTTACTTATTACTTGTAGGGGAGCGTGGGGTAATAAGGTTAAAAAAATCAATGGTTGGACTAAATTATAAAAAAATCGTCTATGATATCGCCTTTTTTTTTAATATTCCTAGTGGTGGACCTTTTGCGGCTAAGAAGAAAAATTGACGAATATTAAATCCTATTTTTTGTACGAAAAAAATTAGAGTTCTTATTACCCCACTATAAGTTCTTATTAACCAGTTTGGGGTAATAAGAACTTGGAGTGTAATGGCTCTGGTTTGAAGGTGCGTTGGGTAATAAGAAGTTATCCATGTTTGTTCTTTTTACCCGGAAAAAATACCTGCTGTGGAACAAACCAACTTGAAGTGCGGCAGTTTTTAAAAAATATACGGTAGTATTCGTTAGTAATAATTTACCAATTTGTTGAACAAAAAGTAGCAACAATAGACCGAAACTGGTGCTATAGAGAGAATACAGGTAATGTCGTAATTTTTAAAGATATTCATAATTTTAAAATATGTTTATAAAAAAAAAGTTGTGACCATTTAAATCTTATGTTAAAATAAATATTTTTACATTAGTTATATTATGCAAAATTAAATCCCACAAAGGATTTTTAATTGATTCCTACCTAGCATTCATGTTATTCAAAAAAATGGTTCATAGAACATCCTTAATTTATTGAAAAACTAAAAATAACATGTTTTAAGCATTTGTATTATAATCTCCTTCTTAATATTTTTGTAACTAGTACGGATTGAATCCAGTTCAGTAATATGGAATGGGTAAGTTCCCAATGATATTGGTCCATAAAAAATAAAGTTCTGGCGCACAATTTCTTTAGTAGCATGGTAGTCCCATGTGAACATATAATTGAGTCCCTCATGTAGAAACGTCATAACACAGGTCTCATCGTCATTAATTTTAGTAATACGTCCTATACAGGGTGATTCATTAAGGGTGGCGACCGGCCATATCTCGGAAACTACTAGGCATAGAAACTTGGAGAAAAAAAAATTATGATTACAGCAGTCATGAGAAAAATCTGGAAATTACTTTTAAGTTCCTCATTTCGCCGCAAGGGGGCACAATTAAATTTTTTTTTTAATTCTAAATTTCTCCGAAGTTTCCCATATTAAGGTATAACTCTGATTACATTATCGAAAAGCTTAGACAATTCTGCATCATTTTGGTTTAAGGCTCATTGGCGTACCGGCCTTGATAAGAGTGGGGGAAGCTATTGAAAACGAAAACATTAAAATCGCTGTAACTTGTAAACGACTTATCCGATTTTACTAAATTTAAGCTTGTTTGGAAGGGAAAGGTAGGTATAGGCTAGGATAATTGTTGTGATTTGTGGTATTTGTTTCGTTTTTTGACGCCATTTTTTTTGTGTTGGTTATGTTATATTTTATGATGTATTAACACAATATGAAAAATAAAGTTTATTATTATTATTATTAAGTATATCCAATCGCCGTATCCAATAGTACACGATAGTGTTTAATAAAATTGCTAGAGGGCGCAATTTGTAATAATAACAGTTTTTTCGATTTTATCCCGGAAATTCAAATCATACGGTATAACTATGACATCATAATCGAAAAGTAGATAAAATTTGCAAGAAAAGATAAGAAGACCGCAGTTCGATATCTTTGTTCGTTTCAGAGTTATTGCCAAAACAATAATTTTTAATACAAATTGCGCCCTCTAGCAATTTTATTAGAAATTATCTTGTACCATTGGATACGACAATTGAAGGTACTTACCATTCTCTTCCAAACAAGCTTAAATTTAGTAAAATCGGTTAAGTCGTTTAGAAGTTACAGCGATTTTAATGTTTACACCAATGATCTGCTACCTAGATCATTGGTTTACACTTTCAATAGCTTCTCCCACTCTTATCAAGTGAAACTGTAAACATTAAAATCGCTGTAACTTCTAAACGACTTATCCGATTTTACTAAATTTAAGCTTGTTTGGAAGAACCTTCAATTGTCGTATCTAATGGTACAAGATAGTTTCTAATAAAATTGCTAGAGGGCGCAATTTGTATTAAAAATTATTGTTTTTGCAATAACTCTGAAACGAACAAAGATATCGAACTGCGGTCTTTACATCTTTTCTTGCAAATTTCATCTACTTTTCGACTATGATGTCATAGTTATACCGTATGATTTGAATTTCCGGGATAAAATCGAAAAAACCGTTATTATTACAAATTGCGCCCTCTAGCAATTTTATTAAACACTATCGTGTACTGTTGGATACGGCGATTGAAGATTAACCTTTCCCTTCCAAACAAGCTCAAATTTAGTAAAATCGGATAAGTCGAGAAGTTACAGCGATTTTAATGTTTACACATTCAATAGCTCCCCCACTCTTATCAAGGTCGGTACGCCAATGAGTCTTAAACCAAAATGATGGAGAATTGTCTAAGCTTTCCGATGATGTAATGAGAGTTATACCTTAATATGGGAAATTTCGGAGAAATTTAGAATTTAAAAAAAAGAATTTAATTGTGCCCCCTTGCGGCGAAATGAGGAACTTAAAAGTAATTTCCAGAATTTTCTCATGACCGCTTTAATCATAATTTTTTTTCTCCAAGTTTCTATGCCTAGTAGTTTCCGAGATATGGCCGGTCGCCACCCTTAATGAATCACCCTGTATAATATTATATTATTGAGTTCTTATTACCCATGTACCCAAGTTCTTATTACCCCAAAAAGTTTTTATTTCGGGTAATTCAAAATTCAAAATTCAAATTCAAAACTTTATTCAAGTATTTGATACAAATAATATCATTCGAATCCTTACGTCAGCAGGTACCTTGTATAAGGACTAAAAAATTTAAAATAAAATAAAAAATATATATAAAAAAATCTACAAAGACAAACTTTACTTAAGTAGTACACGAGACTAAAATACACATTAAAATATCATGGGACTATTCAGAAACTCGTCCATGCTATAAAAGGCTTTACTTAAGAGGAAGTTCTTAACCTTATTTTTAAATTGATTTTCCCCAAGCAACTTGACACTATCAGGTAGCCTGTTGTAGAAGGCTGGAGCATAATAATTTACTGAGATACGGCTCCTATGTAGTCTTAGAAATTCCAAACGAATGCTGTGCCCATTTCGAGTTTCATACCGATGGTAAAAATTATTCTGACTATACCTCGCAACATTAGAGTGGGCATAAAGTAGGCACTCCAAAATGTATCTACTTGGTATAGTCAGAATCCTTAAATCCACAAAAGATCCCCGAACATCCTCCCTATACCCCAATCCAGCAATTACACGCACTGCCCTCCTTTGCAGCGCAAATATGCGGACGGAATGAGCAGAATGACCCCAAGCCAGAATCGCATACACACCCACTGACTGAAAGATACTGTGAAATGCCTGCAACAACACTGCTGGTGGTAGAATCTTGAAGAGATTTTTTAGCAAAAAGATATTTCTGGATAGTTTTCCCGCTAACACATCAATGTGCATCTCAAAAGTCAGAAGTGGGTCAATAAGATGTACTCCCAGAAATCTCACTGTTTTAGCATTACCTTCGGGAATTTCTCGCAAACTAAAAGTCATGCACACTGTTTTATCTTCATTCATTGTCAGCTCATTTGCACTGAACCATTCTTGCAATTCCTGCACTTCCCCATTTACCTCACTTACCAACTCATTCAGACTCTCACCACGGCCAGCTAATGTAGTATCATCAGCAAACAGCCAAAGCCCAGAGTCCGGTGATGCACCCTGCATATCGTTTATATAAATAAGAAACAGAAGAGGCCCCAGTATGGATCCCTGGGGCACCCCATGCCTCATCACCAGTCTCCGTGAACTTTCACCCTTAAAAGATGTCTGCTGTTTCCTGTCGCGCAGATAACTCGTCATTAGTCCTATACTCTTTTGCCCCATTCCATATGATGCAAGCTTGGATATAAGTACAGAGTGGGAGACACAGTCGAAAGCCTTCGAGAGGTCGCAGAAAGCTGCATGGGCATACTGACCCCCCTCGAAGGCATCCGCTATGTACTCCAATAGGTTTGTTATAGCCAGTGTAGTAGAGTATTTCGTTCTAAAGCCAAACTGGACAGCTGCAAAAAGATTTTTTTCGTCAAAATACTTGTAAAGTTGCTGTTTTAATATAAATTCAAAGATCTTGGACATAATTGGAATAAGAGATATTGGTCTATAATTATTTGTATCATTTACTGACCCTTTTTTAAAGACTGGTACCACCCTAGAAATCTTAAAGCACTCTGGAAAGACCCCGTTTCTAATGCTTGTATTAAAAAGCTTTGTAAGACATGGTATTAAATGATGCTTTAGTTTCTTTACCAATGAAACATTCATACCGTATGCATCCTTACTGGCCTTGTTTTTAAGAGCATCAATAGCATCTCTCACCTGCACAAATCCAACCTCACAAAATTCAAAGTTTAAATTGTTTTGTGACCTATCTGGTAAGTATTTATGGAAGTTGTCGGCTGTTTTTTGTATGGATGCTGTTAACTTCTCTGCTACTCTGGAAAAAAAGTCATTAAACTCATTTGCAGTCAAATTCACATCTCGATCAGACACTCTATTTACACCTCTAACCTGGTTTATTATATCCCAGGATGTTCTGACAACATTGGTTGAATTTAAAATATGGTTTGTATATGCCGTCTTTTTTGCATCCTGAAGTTTGCGATTGTAACGTTTTTTAAAAGCATTTATCTCGTTTTTTAAGACTGGGGATGGATTATTTTGATGGGCTTCCTGTAGGAGGCGTAAGGTCTCCCTCATCTGTCGAATTTGGTCATTAAACCAAACAATGCCCCTACTAGATGATCTAGGAACCTCCCTAAATTCAGGAAATGCATACCTCATACCAGTCTCAAATACCTCCAAAAAGACCTTGTATATATCATTCACACAGACGTTCTGGTCACTCAAAAAGTTCCAATCTTGTTGTTCTAACCATACATACATCTTATTTATTCCTCTTTTTGTGATAGGTCTATATGTATGCGACTCTGGCACAGAATCCGTACCCATCCCAACCAATATATGGACAGCCGAATGATCAGATATGTGTGGATTATAAACCTTCGTATTCATTCTCAGTAAACCATTAAAGTTGATAAAAATGTTATCCAAACAGTTTACCTTATGTGTCCTTTCAAATATTTGTTGGTCCAAATTAAATCCCCTAAGTAAATCTATTAAATCAGACTTTCGTTGGTTTATTGTATTGAAACTTACATTAAAATCGCCATTGACAATTACATATTTAAAACTTTTGCAGTCTACGACTTGATCGAGAATCTGACATAGAGTCTCCAAAAATATATTAAAATTTCCATCAGGAGATCTATACACACAATAATAAGAACTCGCCTAAAAAAAAAAAATAAGACAAGCTGTAATAGTTTGTTACCAAACCAAAAACCATTTAGTTGAGACCTTTAACTTCAAGATAAGTTTATAATAAAAGGCACAAACTGTTACAATTTAAAAATACTAATTTTTATATTAGCCGCTACTGAAATCTCAAGAGCCGAAAACACCAACCTAAAATACATTTTCAAAAAAAAAATACAAAATGATACAATAAAGCAGTATGAATTATTTTGACGATACCTTTCGTTGTATACATTATTTTATATATTTTTAAAACCATCTAAGTACAAGAGTTTTTTTTAGCTGAAATGTTTGACCGTTCCTATTACCCCAAGTTCTTATTACCTCACGCTCCCCTACATATTATTGAGAAAACGGGAGAAAAATTGCTTTATTAATAAAGGATAACGTTTCGATTTTTAAAATTTTTTATTAGGTACCTACTTGACTTCAGGCTATTTCATTTAATGCAAAATATTTTTAATTTTATTTACATAAGTATCAAACTCTCTCTCTTCCTAATATTTATAAAAATATTCGAAATATAGGGCCAATTGTCCACCTCATCAATTTACAAAAAAATCATATTTTACTTTAAACTAGAAAACTAACAATAATTCATACCAAAATTACAAGTTTGCAACAAAAGATATAAGCAAATATGACAGATCATGTACTATTTGGAAATAGAGGTTCGTTTTTAACAATCAAAGGTGTATCTAGAGAGGTATTTTCCAAAGCAGGTGGGCTTAGCAAATCGGCTTCATCTGGCAAATTATCGTCAAGTGAATCACTCAAGAGGTTACTGAAATCAATAGTCGAAGCTAATTCATGTCCGGATACCATCGGATCACTCCCATCTCCATTTGAGTTTTCTTTATTTTGTAGTGTACCCCGTATTCCATAATCTGGATCATTGTCAGCAAATAGGCCTAGCAACGCATTAGCATCAAATGTACCACAGCCACTAAGAATATCTTTTAACTGGTCCAACTCATTTTCTGCATTATCTAAATGTTGATCAAGGTATTCTCGACTTATGGAGTCATCAACGGGTTTAGCCCTACTAGTTTTGGTTGCTACTTGCATAGTCGGTTGAGACTGAGTATTAATTATCTGTTTAGTAGCACTCTGTTGTTTATTGGAAATGTTTTTTTCTCCCAAAGCATTAGGATTATATGATCCTGAGTTAATTACATTACTCATAAGAGTATTGCGACTGTTGGGATTAATAAATACTTTTTCAGATGATTCACCGGCTAATTGAGTGTTACCGGACAAAGAATTTATTAGATTTTCTTGTTGGCTAGATTCACTTACATCATCTATGTCCACAAATTCTGGTTCATCCCATAGAGCATTTATGTTTGTGGATTGTTGATTCCCAACTTCATTTTGAATAGTTTGCTCTGCAGTTAATGCAGAGTCCATAATCTTACCCGATGCGTCTGATCTAGTAGGAGTTATTGGACTGTTTATCAATGGTAGCTCTTCTTCAACATCTTCATTAAGCATTTGTTCTGGTGAAAGTTCCACTTCATTTTCCAACTCAAAAATTGTAGGGCCTGCATCACTGGATGGGCGAGTACTTTTTTTATCTTTTGCTCGTTTTCCACTTTCATAAAGCATAAGAGGCATTCTTCTTTTCACTCCAACTCCCATTCTGGCTGGAGTAGCAGGCTGAACCAAAGTAACTAGAAACTGAATCAGTTTATTGACAATCTGTTGTTGTTTCATATGTTTTTGTCTTAGCAAAGCCAATTCACGCCACAAAACTGCATTTTCTTGCTTCATAGCTGACAATTGAGAGTCTACACTTGACTGTCTACCGCGAAGTTGCTTGACATCAGTAAGAACTTTAGTTAAATCATCATTTCTTATTCCACCTTGATTATCTTGACCTTTTGTAGTTGTAACTTTTCTTTTAATAAGTCCAAGTGACTCGGGATGGTTCTTTTGAAAATATGGATGATAAAACTGTATTTCATCTTTATCTGCGTCCATGCTACCATTCTCTACAGTTGAAATTTTGTGAAAACCATACATATTTAGTTGTCTGACAAAACTGCTCATATTGTTGTGTTTGTAGTATAAAGGCAACAATTCATACCAAAACTGAGCTTGATTTTGAATTATGAAACTATTTCCAGCCTGACTCCAGCATATAAGATGATCAGTAACAGAATCATCTACCATTTTCCATAATTTGCTTAAAAAGGCTGGTACATTATTGGTATTCTCTACCCCGGTCTGCATGATCCTATGTTTAAATTCTGCAACAGCTTGAACGGTTTTCGAAATAGAAAATATATCAAACCAATATTTAAACTTAAATCGCCTGGTGACGAGTTCTTATGAAATAGAAAATATTTCAATATTTCTTGTGTTTAGAACAGATATAAAAAATATTCCATATAAATTATAAAATGTCAGACCAGAAACCACTGACATTGACAATAAAATGACAGGGCACACTGGCACAGGCACAAAAAAAAACAAAGTTTAGATTACATAAATCATCTGGCGGCACAAAGGAATTCTAGGTTGCCGTTTGCTGTTTCAAGTGAGACACTCTTGCTTTTATTATAAAATGTAAAATCAAATTGTAAAAGAAAATTGATTCTCCAATCCCTTAGCAAGATTCACCCCTGCCAAACTTTGCAACAAAGGCGTTTGATTGGTTCTCAAAATATTGTATGGAAATACCGTTTTGCCACAAATAAATTTTCCCGTGGGAAAAGGGGAGGCGACTTAGAACTACGGAACAAAGAACAATGCCTTGATTTGCTAAAACATGGCAAAGAGACGTTTAAAATCCGTTAGCCCCCAATAAACCGCGTAACAGAAACAGCAAACTTCGGGCGGAACCAGCATTTCCACAGGTGGCTCGTTTAAAGTAAAAGTTACTTGCTGGCTCCTTTTTTCCAAATTTGGCTCGTTTTTTAAATGTCCAGTGGTCCAGCCGTCCAGCTATGCCTAAATCTAATGCCTACAGTTTCCGGCCGGCGCAAAACATTTGTTGAGAATATATCTAAACTGTGTAGGTGTAGAAAATGCTCTTGAACAAGGCGAAGTTAGCGCAACTTGTTTCCAAGGAAGGCTCTAGCTAGAGCACACAAACTACATCATGTTTATAATATAAACATAAATTTCATAAAATTCATTATATCCTATCTACAAGATAGAAAATTCCAAACCCGTGTTAACGTATTTTGTCAGACGTGCGCGACATTGAAGCGAGCGTTCCCCAAGGTTCCCCCAGGGCCCCAGTTGCATACATCCTGTATACTGCGGACATGCCTCTCCATGAGCTCCATATTTTTGCTGACGATACGGCTATGCCGTGCACCCACAAAAATGTTGCACATATTCAAAGATGTTTACAGGCACAGCGGAAAACAAGCATTTGGTTCCCTTTACCCACTCCTTGGCCGTAAAAGCAAACTGTCACTCAAAAACAAGACGCTACTATACAAACAAGTAGTGCGCCCCTCCATACTATATGGAAGTAAAGCATGGAGCCAAGCTCCTAAAACACGCAGAAAACGTTTACAAACATTACAAAATAAAAGTCTTAGGGCCATCACTAATGCGCCGTACTACATTAGGGGAGCGGCGATCCACCGCGACCTTAAGGTAGAAGCAATCCATGAATTTTTAAACAAAAGACATGCTGAGTTTTTTAGGAAGAAACAGTTTCATCCTAATCAATTAATCCAAAATTCTTTACCCAATAATCCCGCCCCAAATCTGCACAGAGTAAGCAATAGGAGCATAAATGCTCCTATAACTCAAAAATAAAAACACATGAATAACATCATTAAACATCAAGCAAGCTTGATAGTACGACAGGTTGATTGATTATTGAATCAATTAACCAAAACTGGCCAAACCTAAAAAATTTGGCCAGTTTCCAAAAATGAATTTTTTTTTTGGAAATAAATATTTTTCTATAAAAAAGTTTATTTCCAAAAAAACGATCATTAAATAACACTAACGTCCGCCAAAGGACAACCGGTCTTATTCCATTTCAGATATCAAAAGTGTGTAAGAGTGCCTAACGGCACTAGCACGATAAAACCAAGAAAGAAGAAGAGAGAGATGTAGAGCACAGACATCTAAACAATATGAATGTAAGCTCGAGTCAACTGAGAGCAGAAATATTTTTAACTTGAAGAAATAGTCCATACTTTAAGTTGGGTGTATGTTTAAAAGGGAAAGAAATAATACACTTTAAGTCTTCCTCACTGGTACTTATATTAAAATAAATTTTAAGTTTTATTGACGGGTAAATTCTCTACATGTTTTGAATGTACATACATTCATCATTAGGAGAATAGAATAAGGAATATAAGAAATTTAATACAATAGGTGCGAACAGTCCAAACGGAGCTACAATAAGATGATGGAAAGAACAAGTAAAGTATTTGGAAAAACGTCCAACGTAATGATAGACCTAACAGAGAGGCGCCGCCATTCGTGAAGTATTGGCAGAAACTATGTGTCATATTGGTGAGACAGCTCCAGCAGCTTAAAATGGGAATGGTAGATGTTTTACAAAGTTTTTTTTATAATCAAATGAGGGGTAACTGAAAAGTCACATATTAGTGAATCAGCAACGTAAATAATTTGAGGAGGGAAAAGTATTTAAAAATTGGGATAGAAGATGATTTAAAAGGTTTTTTATATTTCATGTAGAGATCCTTGTTTAGGAGTAGAAGTAGGTAATAATAGTTCAAAATCTTTGTTCTAGACATTGCTAATTAAAATTAAAGTTTAAAAAAATTTTACAATGTAGCTGACAGTCCAAATAGAAGACCTTAGGTCTGTATTTCTTATATTCCTTATTCTATTCTCCTGATGATGAATTTGTTCTCTACATTCGAAACATGAAGAGAATTTTCCCTTCAATAAAACTTAAAACTTATTTTAATATACCAGTTGAGGAAGACTTAAAGTGTATTATTTCTTTCCCTTTTAGAAATATTTTTCTTAACCATCCACACGAGTCCCATTACCTGACGAGTCCGAGTGGGATTCCGTAACTTTTAAAAATAGCTATACCGAAAGAGATAAAGAAGCGAAGGGAAAGCGATCGCTTTGATACCAAGTAGTCCATAACCATTTCTTTACGGGCATCTCTATAAATATGATAACGAATATTGAATTGTCCGTTCTAAAAACATTGCATTTCTTAACAAAAAAAAAAGAAGATTTTTAACTTAACCTCAATTATTAATTAATACTGAAAAGTAAACATCAAATTTGTATAGTTATGTTCCCCGCACAAAGGTTTATTTTAAACAATTTTGAAAACGATCAACGTAGGTATCTACGAAAATCGCGTTCATAAACGTGTTATGAGCGACGAAAGTGATCTGTTTTCACTACATGACAGACGATTTGTTGAATTATTCCGTCTCAACAAAGACTTGGTGGCATATTATCTTTTTGATAACGGATTACTTACAGGAAGAAATAAGGTCAACATGCAAGAATATACCGAGAGAGACAAGAATTCTTATAGCTTTAAGGCTTTTTGCCACAGGCAATTAGCTGTGAGTAACTAATTCAGAATGACCTATTAAAAAATCCACTAACACCGCCCATTGAGCTGGATTGGTTTTCATTGCTCTGCTTCCATAAATAAATATGTTTTTCCATCTTTTTATCCTTTTTTTTTGATTTTCTTCTAACTATCCCAAAATATTACACGAACGAACGTTCGTGCAACGTTATATGTTATTATTTTTATATTTTTTATAGGCTTTTTATTATGTTCTTATTCGCATAAGAGAGACCACGTGTATTAAGCGAAAGATAAAAAGAGATAAACTCTGAAGTCGCTTGCAAGAGATACATCTTGAGCGCTCGCTTTCGCTATGAAAGTTCGCGTTATATCGACCCGTTACGAAACAACCCGAACAGTGATATAGAATACGAATTTGTACAAAGTCGCTATGAGAGAGCGATCGCTATCGCTATTTTTGATACAGAATCGCTCTGCTGCTCATTGATTTGCGCGTATTCTGCCCAAATGGTGAATGTCTCTTATGTTCAATACACAGAATAGAGATATAAGAATTTCTGTATTCTGTGGTTTGGTTTGGTTTGATTTGGTTTTCTTTACTGTATAGTGGTTACTATTTATACACCTCAACAAATACTTACACAAGGCTACACATACTGGTTTTTGATCCAAATCGACGGATTCGGAAAATAATAATTCTGCAGTTAATTTTCTAGGTGAGTAAATAGAAAGTTGGGTTATTTGTAGGTTAGGTTTAAACTACAGTAGCAAGGTCACATTCAAATATAAATCCACCGTAATCCCCCTACTCCCTGCCCCAACCAGCTCTTCACCTCCACTCTCTTAGAAACAATGTTGTAAATAGATTTTAATGGCGTTTATGAATTACACGTGCCACCTATTGGACCAGACACAAATATCTTAAAACAAGTAAGAGATTTGTGGTACCTACCAGATCATTGGTAAGTACCTAACGCCGAATAGAATGTTTTAGATTTTTTAATTAAAAATTAAAATACAGAGCTTTGATCCAAGCAAACGTGTTCAAGGGCGTCCATAGAGCGTTTTTCAGGGGGGGGGGGGGGGGCAAAAACTTAAACAATACTTTTTTATATACAGTGTCACCAGTAAAGTCCGCATCATATGGGATTTTTTTTAATAGCTTTATTCGAAATTTGACTTTGGTATCAAGTTCTGCTTCGATCGAGATGAAAATGAAGCAAAAAAATAGTAGTAACGTGATTCGCATTATCTGTCAAATTTTAATTTTTTTCAAAAAATAATTCAAAAGTGGGGTTATTTCTGAAAATATCAAAAAAAGTTATAGGAAAAAGTTTTTTTAAATGCAGTTTCTAGCCCACATGCAAATTTTCGGCTGGATAAGATAATTTTAATTTTTTACCCATATTTTGTAAATTGCACCACTTTTGCAAAATAACACTCAACGTAACCTACATAAAACTTCTTAGTTTTGACAATGCTTTATTTCAGATAAATTTTTTTTAAAGTATAGTTATATTAAATGTGTGTTTTTTACGAAATCAAAATTGGGCTATTAAAATTTGGTCGCATGTGATGCAAAGTTCATTTGTTATTGACCCTGTATATAGTAACTTTATAAAATAAGTATTTTTGAAAACATAGTTTGTGTCTGAAAGTAATACACCTTAATATTAAGACAAAAAAGAACACAGTGTCATCAGTAAAGTGTTCATTAAGTGGAAAATAAATTTTTGCTTAACCCAACGGAAAGTTTATCTATTTTCAACGATTTAATTTAAAATCTCTTTATTTTATTTTTTATTTTTTTTACTTTCAGTCACAAACTATGCTTTCAAAAATACGTATTTTATGAAGTTACCTTATACAGGGTCAAAAACAAATGAACTTTGCATCACATGCGACCAAATTTTAATAGCCCAATTTTGATTTTGTAGAAAAACACACATTTAATATGACGCTAGTATAAAGAAAATGTATCTGAAATAAAGCATTGTCAAAACTAAGAAATTTTATGTATAGGTTGCGTTAAGTCTCATTTTGCAAAAGTGGTGCAATTTACAAAATATAGGTAAAAAATCAAAATTATCTTATCCAGCTGAAATTTTGCATGTGGGCTAGAAACTGAATTTAAAAAAAATTATAACTTTTTTCGATATTTTCAGAAATAACCCCACTTTTGAATTATTTTTTGAAAAAAAATTAAAATTTGACAGATAATGCGAATCACGTGACTACTATTTATTTGCCTAATTTTCATCTCGATCGATGCAGAACTTGATGCCAAAGTCAAATTTTGAATAAAGATATTAATTTAAAAATCCCATCACTTAACTGGTGACACTGTATAACACTATTTATTTAACTTATGCCTAATGTATTTATTTATTGATATGTTTTTATTATTTAATTGTTCAGTTTAGTGATTTGTTGGTATACTAACTAACCACTGTACTATTCAATATTTATACTGAATTATGAAATAAAATAGTAATGTGGGCGCCTAGGGGGGGGGCAAGTGCCCGTTTTGCCCCCCCCCCCCCCCTATGGACGCCCTTGAACGTGTTAAATACGGCGATTTAAAATAAATGTGTAGGAACTCTGCTATTTTGTTTTTAAGTAGAGGGCGATATTCTTCGATGTTTCCCTTTCCCAAACATTGATGATGCGTAACCTTCGATGTCGATGTGTAACCTTCGATGTCTGACATTATCTTTTTTACGTAGACATTTTTACCTACGTTTAAATAGCAAAATACAGTAAAGCTCCCCTTATATACAGTATCCCCCTCTATATTTCTCATACGATTATAAAAGTTGTTCGCAAAGCGTTTCTTTAACACTTTAACACCTACTTTCCATTTGTTTCTTTTGAAAAGCAAAGCAAAGTAAAAATCTTTGCTTAGCTTAGTTGTTAAACGAACGCTTCGCGAACAACTTCGTATAGTCCCGTATGGAAAATAGAGAGGGGCACTTAACCGAAGCAAAGGGGGAACAAAAAATCTTTGCCGTGCTAAGTTAAATTTTTAAAAGGAATGCTCAACTTTGCTTTTTAAAAGAAACTTAAAGGAACTCTGCTACTTTGCCTTGCTGTTTAAAAGAAGCAAAAGGAAAGTTACTTTACTTTACTTTGTTTGTGTTTTGTTGTGACATAACCCCAACCCCAACGACGTCTGTGCAGTGTGCATAATTTTTTTAATTTGATTTTAGGAGTTTTGTTACGATGAGTGGAAAAAATTGGGGGAAAAGAATTAATGATAATATCGTATTCCTAACCATAATACCTTTAATAATTGGAATTCACTGGGGTTGGTGGAACATACAGAAAAATCCAAGTTTAGTGGATCCCAAAGACCGGCGCGAATTACCTTTTATTAGTGTAAGTTTCTCTTGAAGGTGACAAAATGTACTTTCTGGCTTTTTTAAACAGCAAAGCAAAATAACAATCGTTTGTTAGGTAAGTTGTTAAAGGAATACTTTGTATGAGAAATATAGAGGTATAACCCCGGTAAGGGGGGAGGACAAATTCTTTGCTGAGTTAAATTTTTAAAAGGAAAATGCTTTACCGTTGGCTTTGCTTTGTTATTTAAAAGGAACTGACTGACTGAATTTGAAGCAACTTCTAATTTTTGTAGATGTATAAAGATGTGTACAATAAATTTTTTGGAGGCCGCTTAATTGAAGATGTCACCAATGTTGAACACAAACAGGATGGTAAGGAATAGTGCATCAGTCTGCACGCATTTGGGCTAAACTCACTTATTAGGTAATCATGTAAAATTTGCCTTGTAAATATAAGATAAATTTATGGACAGTTTTATAATGGTTGCTTAATTTAATTTTTGACCTTTTCATTAATTAGCTGCTATACAGGGTGTTCGGAAAATGTGCTTTGAAACTTGGAGAGGATGCAGGTTAGGTGGCAAAATAAAGGTAGCAAGTCATGTAAAGAAAAATCTAAATCTCAATATTTCCCACTTACAGCCAGTGCAGTTTTTTCCTTGTTTTTAACATACTGGGATTCTTTCTTTACCAATCAAATTGATGTTTGACACAGAGACTTAACTTTCCGATTTCTATCATTCTGTTGCTCTACTACCTATACTCTATACTAAATATACTACTACGAAATATAAAAGTTCTTTATATCAGAGTCCTACAAGACACACCCACACCTATACACACCCTCACAGAAAAGTCACTAATAAAATCTATTAAATCAAAAATAAGTGATAATTAATTATGACAAGGGCAGATAAATGTAACTCAATTGCTATTTTGGGTAAAGGGGAATATCAAGACAAAATAATACGTTTTTAGAAAAAGAAGAGCCCTTATTACAAAAAGATCCACCTCAAAAATACAAAATAAGTTAAAAACAACTCTCAAAGATATTAATGATGTAGGTACTGTCTAGTAAAAATAAATTTCAAATAATTAATATGAACCCGAATATAAACCCAAGCCCCCCCCCCCCCCCCCCCAACTGGCCTAATTAAATTTCATAAAGAAAATGCCCCAATTTGTCCAGTGATATCGTACACAAACAGCCCCCTAAGCAAATTAACTTCTAAACTATATTTATAAAGAAACTACCCGATTTAACGCAAAAGACGCAATTCAAAATTGAAACCGAAAAACTGAAAAACTTTGAGGTACCCGATAACAGTATCCTTTAATGTCACCAATATGTTTCCCAATATCTAAAATTCAGATTATCTTAAAATAATGAAAAACACTCTAACAAACAACAAAAAGTAAACCCTATCACAAAAATTGAAATCATCACTGTTTGAACTCTGTATTAATGAGCGAATTATTTTCAGTGTGACAATCAAATCAAATCAAATCAAATATTTTATTGGTGTTACAATACAATATGTATTTTCACAAGTCAAATGGAAGTAAAATATGTAAAATCAACCCTGTACAACAGATAAGTGTAAAGTATCCTTAATGAAATACAAATTAAACAAACTATTATTACAATAAAAAATTTCTAAGATCACCACACTAGTTATCTTTATAAATTACAAAATATATATAATATGTAGGATAGAAACATCAAAAGAACAGGTTTAGTAACTAAACAAACAGTCATAGAGAAGCAAAACACATTAAAATTTTGACTAACACTTTTTAAAATGCATCTTAAAATACATGATTAAGGTAATCCTCATAGCTAAAGAAGCAATAAATTTTATAAGCAGAAAGCCGGCTTAGCAATGGAATCACCTTTAAGTCCTCTCTTGGCCGAAATCTTTATGTCACACCTGGAAGATAGTTTTTTTTTTAAACAAAATATGCAAAAAACATAGTTTTTTGGTACAGATATGTAGATTATATTTTCGTTGTTTTACCGGTGAGGATGCAGATTTATAACTAATTTTAAATCACCCTAACAATGTCTATAACAAAATTAAATTTATAATGGAAAAATAAATACAGTGTCACCAGTAAAGTCCGCATCATATGGGATTTTTTTTATTAATAGCTTTATTCAAAATTTGACTTTGGCATCAAGTTCTGCTTTGATCGAGATGAAAATTAAGCAAAAAAATAGTAGTCACGTGATTCGCATTATCTGTCAACTTTTAATTTTTTCCAAAAAATAATTCAAAAGTGAGGTTATTTCTGAAACTATCGAAAAAAGTTATTAGAAAAAGTTTTTTTAAATGCAGTTTCTAGCCCACATGCAAAATTTCAGCTGCATAAGATAATTTTGATTTTTTACCTATGTTTTGTACTTTTGCAAAATAAGACTCAACGCAACCTACATAAAACTTCTTAGTTTTGACAATGCTTTATTTCAGATACATTTTCTTTAAAGTATATTAAATGTGTGTTTTTCTACAAAATCAAAATTGGACTATTAAAATTTGATCGCATGTGATGCAAAGTTAATTTGTTTTGGCCCCTGTATAAGGTAACTTCATAAAATAAGTATTTTTGAAAACGTAAGTTTGTGTCTAAAAGTACAAAAATAAAAAATAAAGTAAAGGGGTTTTAAATTAAACAATTGTTGAAAATAGATAAACTTTACGTTAAGTTAAACAAATTAATTTTCCACTTAAGGGAACATTATCCACGTGCTTTTCACCACACATCATGTGATCACAGACGTCATCACAAAATACTTTCATAAAACCTAATAAGACGGCGCCACCGTTCCGATTTGCAATATATTTTTACTTGCCTAAAATTTTGAATGGAGTTGTAAAAGATAGTAAAATTCTATGATCTCATTTAAGGCCACTTCTCCAATAATAGCAGTGTTGTGTGATTTTCCTTACAAAGCTAGGATGTTGCCAAACCTTGCGCTTATTATGAATTTAATCAGCTGTTTGTAATACATGGCGCTGTACCGAGCCGCGAACGTAATTTATAATGGCAACATAGCGCTTTTTATGAACACAATGCAACAGCTAGTTGACAAATTATTCTTTACTCGCCGATGGTCACTTTTTAATATACTGTAATTTACTGGTCTATTGGAATCGCAGTCAGTTCAAGATTTCGGAGAATTGTACTCCCAAAATAGAATGCCAATTTAAAATAATTTTTGATGGGCTTTTATTTTATAGGTATTTTGTTATTTTTCTGTCTCCAAAAGCAGTGCAATGTTGCCGTTTTAAATAAATATTCTCATATTTGCGTAATAATAATAATAATAAAATACCACTTGACTAATATAGATGTGTTTTGGACTTCCATTGCCTTTAGTTTTTCATATCACAAACGTTTCAACTTTCAACTGGTAAGTATCTCCAGTTGAAACGTTGTGGTTGTGATATGAAAAACTAAAGGCAATGGAAGTCCAAAACACATCTATTACTCAAGATACATCATTGTCTACAACCTTCAAACAAACAATAATACCACTGTTTTAAAATCTCTGAAATTGCCTGCAATTATTTATTGTGTAATTAATTAAATACTATTTTTTTGATTTGATTCCCCATTCACTTACCTAAAGCGCGTAGGTACTTGTATTTTTTGTAAATATACAATTTATGTAGGTAACTGAATAAATGATAAAATAATAAGTCCTGAATATTGTTTAAAATAAGGATTTTTGCGTCCATACTTGCGAAATTAGGTAGGTACTTATTAACCATATTTTAAAAAATAATCGCAGAAATAAACCCTGAAAGTATAAACTGCCACTGCAGAACATTCTGGCAACATTGCACTTTGTAGGGTAAAATTTAAATTTTACTTCTTCTAGAATCCTTTTTACGCTATTTGGTAAAAAGTTTTATTGGATGTGATTTTTTTGTAAACAATGACAAACGTGACAATGTGAAAATAAGATTGGCGGAATGGAAGCACATGTTGTGACGTCAGAGCCAGACTTCTGCCGCTAGTAGGCGCCCTACGTTTACCGTCCCACGTTTACCGTCCCCATCATGTATGACTTAATATAACTCCTACGTCGTTATTTGTAAAAACTGAACGTCTTTACTAAGCAAGGAGAGCTATCTTCGTTCGAGCTATATATGTCTCTCTTTATATGTAGCGAAGGTAATTTAATGCAGACGGAGACAAATATAGGCTACGAAGGGCCCGAGCATTATTTTGCATTGTTCACAGTCTTCTTGGATTGGACTCGGCCAATGCCACAAAAATAGAATCGCCCAGCCCAACCCCAAGTGATAATGGCTGACAGACTTTATCAAAGAGTTTATTTATCTTTTCTACTAATATTGTTTATGAACACGAGCCTTTTTACATTTTGTTCTGCTAAAGGTAAGTTTTTGTTAAATTTGATTAATTATTTTTATGATTATACAAGTCATCCCATACTTATAACTCATTATTAACCAAAATGTGCCAACACTTGTTTGATTATTTTTTCCTAAGTTTTGGTAAATGTATAAATACCCACGCATATTTTAATTACTAAACCCTACGATACTAATTTAAATCTTGCTGATTCTTGCTTACTATGTATATTATACGATCTATTTTTTTGATCTTTTAAACCTTGTCGATTCTCTGCTAAACTCAAGTGGAAATAATTTTATTTTAACCCAATCTGAAGTGTTTTTGCATTGTGGTATTTTTGTTTTAGATCAGCTGTTCGTTATGTGATGTGAAAGAATTAATTTTGAAGACAAGATTTTGTTGTCACCTTTAGGTTAGCTATTTTACCCAGGCTGACAATGGAAGTAGATATTTTTATTGAAAATACACACATTGCTGAGAAAGCTTCAAGTAGAGAATGAATGAAAAACCAGTAAACGAGGCACTCGATCAGCAGATTACGAGGAATTCTAAGACAGACTCAAATGGTACTTAATTGTGATTTCCTTTTAATATTTTAATGAAAATGTCATTTGCATGTCCGAGTTTTATTTTTAATTTTCTTCGAGGCTAGACAAACAATAATATAGAGCATTTTATTTTAACGTGATTCGAAAAGGTTATTCAGAGTCCTGCTATTTGATTTTTACTACATATAAAATCAACTAACGGGATTTTGAATAGTTTTTTTGGCTTAAATAGGTATTACCTATTTGAGGAATTTTTCAAAGAATAGAAATACAGAAAAATTGATAATGACAGTGTTTGTGCCTGTAAAATTTACACCAATTATCTGAAAATGGTGATGATTTACTTTGCTCTCGAGGAGGTATCCAGTGAAAAAAAAAGTCTTAAAGTACTTTATAATTCTGTCCCACGTCCTGTACAGCATAGGTATTTCTTGTAAGTTTATACATATTTTGTCAAGAATTAATGACGGTTGACACATGAATCAATGTTTTATACATTTTGTTTTACTTATTCTCAACAAACTATTAAAATATTAAAGGGCAGCAATGTGTGATTGGCTATACGTATTTTTTACCTATATTTAAAACATGCCTATATTTTTCTAGGATCAGTTACAGAAACACATATCTACATGCCGATGGTTTAAAAACTCATACGACTGACAGAGGCAAAACAAAATGGATGAGAGAATAATAATTAAAGAAGTATGAAGATAACATAACAAAAAATATATCTAGTGTAATTATTATCGTAAAATAAAATATTAAAGTACACTTTTACTCTATACTTTTAATTTTTTTATTAAAAAAAAAATAAATTAGCTTATTTTCACATAACTAAAACCGAGATAACAAGCTTAGTGGTAAATGCATGTTCTACCATCGTTTTACCAATTAAAAGCGACAAAAACGCCATAACTTTTAAATTATCGTAAGTTCAATTCTATGTTCCAGTTACATCGACTTGGGTCAATATAGATAATTGCGTTATTATGGTGTAAAGCCGACATAACGGATTTTTATGAATGAAATAATAGAATGGGACATTCGCGGTGCCGACACCTAGCGGAGACCCCTCAAACCGATTAAATGGTAGGTTTCTGTAGATTTTATATTGGTGAAAACCAAATATCCCTAAAAGTTACTAACAGCTGACTGCCTAAAAGTAAACCAGGTTCTGAGCAAGTTTTTTTTATATTTATCGAAATTGTGCGAACATTTAACAAAAAAATAGGTTTTTAGGAGAACAGAAAGTTGTAGTGAATATTAATAAGTATATTAAATTTGTGTTTTTTATGTGGACTTCTGTATATAAGTGATTTTCTTGTCGAGGTCATGAAAAGCAAAAACATGATTTTTCAAGTGTAATTTCTTTATTATTTATACCTTTTTTCGAAAAGCGATTTACTTCATGATAATCCACCAACCTTCTATGACACCTCACCAAAATTTTAGGTATGTAAAACCCATAGTTTAAGAGAAATGTTGAACAGCAAGTACCCCTGTTTTGCATGCTATTTTATACCCATTTTCAATAGGGGCGGGGCCTGTTCTCTGGCCTTAAAGAACACTTTATTGTTGATACTGTGTTCTTTTTTGTCTTAATATTAAGGTGTATTACTTTTACACACAAACTACGTTTTCAAAAATACTTATTTTATGAAGTTACCTTATACAGGGTCCAAAACAATGTCCAACACATGTGACCAACGAAATAAGAATACAAAGGAAGTAGGGTATGGTAGATTGACAGTTGTCCGGGATGGGGTCTGATGGCGACAACATTTAACGCATGCGCGTTTCCGGTCCACCTGTGGCGTATCATTAAAATGGTAATAACAAAATGATTAATAAAATTTTATTTGACGAATTAGATTCATATATACCTATAAGATACATTAAGGTTGGTGTAATAAAACAATAAAACTATTTCTTTTAATTATTTATTTAAATAAGGTAACGGAGGTGAAAGGGTCCTTGATGTAAATATCTGGTTAAATAACTAAAAGATACCTGTTATTATACATTAAAAAAAATTGCAGAAAACAAATTTTTTTCAGACAATAAATACTGATGAAGGCAAAATTATTGCCAAAACGTCTACGTTAAAAAATAAAATTTAAAAAAAAACTTACACTTTCTTCATGAACCAAATCACAAAATATAATATAATATAGTCCTGTTTATTATACACGTAGGGAAAATGTTTGTCCACCCATCTCTTAGTAATAAGTTAGCATAGTACAAATATGAAGTATCGCAAAGCAAACAGAGGTAGGTAGATTATGTTTCCCCCGCTCCATCGTATTGCATCTCGCTCATGGCACTCGCTCTGGTGGCACGCCGCGCCGCTTCTATCGAATAGATATTCATTCTTTCGTACGTTGCCGCCTGAATGGAAGGATCAGGATCAAGCAAAACGCATCGAGCCAGCCAGATCAGTGGGGGAAGAAACATAATCTACCTATTTCTGTTTACATTGCGATACTTCATATTTTGTACTATTCTAACTTATTATTAAGAGATGGGCGGACAAACATTTTCCCTACGTGTATATACCTGAATAATATTAATGATATTTCTGGTATACAAGAAAATTGTCAAATAACAATCTATGCAGATAATACAAACACTTTATTTATTTATAGTATCAACAATTTAACAAGTTAATTATAGATACATAAACCCCATTTCTAAAAGCTTATACCTAAGCTATAATAAATATTCAATTAGCATTTGCCTAAGCAGTTCATTCCTTAATTTTAATTTTTCATAGTTTAAATTATATATTATGTCAATGTCTCCACAATATTTATTAAAATAGAGCACAGTCTTATAAGTGGTGAGATTTTGTATAGATTTGTCCTCGGTGTAGGAATATAAAATACATGTGCGGATCTAGTATTGACTAAGCCTATTCTAAACAGAAGCAGTCCTAAGAACTCTTTATTATCTATTTTGTCTCTAATTATTTTATATAAGAAAATAATTTTTGCTTCTATACGCAATAGTCTTAAAGAAGGAAAATAATTACACAAAAGCCCTTGATCTGTACCTCTTGGCGGATAAACGGAAAATGACTTGTAGTACAAAAATTTTAAAAATTGACACTGAATAGATTTTAAAAGAGTAATCTTATTGGCATACTGAGGATCCCAAATAGTGCAGCAGACTAAAGTGTTGTAACTACCAGGGATTTATATAAAGTTATTATGGCGTTAACATTTTTAAAGTATTTACAAGTTCTTATAATAAATCCTAGCATATAAAGACCTTGAGCTTCTCGAGCAACATATTTAACAATTTATAATTGAAGTAAATAATTATTGGTTTCCTAAAGATAAACTGATATTAAATAAATCAAAGACCGTTATCACCTTGTTTAAGACTAGCTGATACACTTTGGAGAATCCGGAAACCGGAATGATTGTCATATGAGATTAAAGGAAGATACTAAAATCTTAGGTGTGTTGTTGGATAGTAAAATGTCCTGGAAGAGCCATGTCCAATATATGTTGTAACCAGAAGGTGTTCCAGTTAGATTCACAGTAGAATAATTATCTTCAGCCAGGTTTTGACATGGTGTCTTATAAGATATTGCATAGGAACGTAGGTACCTGCCAAAAAATATAAGTTTTTTAATTATCTGTTTGGCACCTTTACCAAATTACACAAAAGTACCTATAACGTGATACTACCTCTTTGTAAACTTTTTTTTTTATATTTTGATATGAATTTCTTTGAATGATAGAAGGTTTGGGACTTGCTTTAAATTCATTTTTTAATCAATGGTATCTCCAGTCGTCCTCAGGTGAATATTGGGAAAACGTTTTATCATTCCAGAAACATCATTGTCTTCAATATTTAAATATGAATTTCTTTGTTTATCGTACCTACACTCCCATATTTTATTACATTCTTTATGCATGGGGTTAAAAATTTTAAAAAGAGATTAAACCAATAAAACATCTAAAAACTTTTATCGATACATAATTTATGAACAAAGCAGCTTCCTCGGAAGCATAAAAAAATGCAGAATTATTTATATTCATATTCTTAAGTACCTACCTACCTACATATTTTCTAATATATTATGTAATGACCCGATACAATAGTTTCCAAACTTACATTTTTTAACCTGGCTACTTCAAAAGTAGGCACTACTGCAGTTGGGACCAATCTAACTTTCAATCTTGAAGTTCTGTCAAAGCAATCTTCAGAAAAATGCTCCAAGCAAAGAACTCTAGTTCGTGTAGGATCCCAATCACTTCGGTTTACAATTTGCAACCATGCCTTTTTTCTTAGGTAATTATTTGGAAAACTAAAAACCAATAAGTATTTTTAATTTGCTTTTCTGTAGAAATGGGGTAACCCAGTCGATTAATAAATAAATAATATTTTTCTGGTTTTATAAGACGAACGCCCATGAATGACATGCGAGGTTCGGAGGTTATGTGTATTTTGACATTAAATTAAAATAACATTTTTTTCCCCTACAGATTAAAAAAGTTTATATATGTAAACATAAACTTACCGATAAAATGTAATGCCCAGTTTTTTACTTCTTAGCGTTTGGGAGCACCCACAAGCAGCACAACTAACCATATTTATAGCTTATTAATTAACACAGAATATCAACTAATTAAAATGTTTTAATCGCTGTCCAGCGCTAAAAGTATACTCCACTGTCACACAAAAGTAATTATAAGTTTACTAGAATTCGTTAAATATGGTTGTTAACTAATTAAAATGCAAAATAACTCAAAAACAGCAAATAAATCAAAAATCACAGCTCGACCTGTCAACCACGGTCAAACACCAAAACAAACATGGAGTCATATTGTGGTGTCTCAAAATGGCCGACTTCCGTCGGCCAGTTTGTTAGGCGGTTTATGCAAAATCCTACTTCCTTTGTATTCTTATTTCGTTGCATGTGACCAAATTATAATAGCTCAATTTTGATTTTTTGAAAAGCACACATTTAATATGGCGCTACTTTAAAGAAAATGTATCTGAAATAAAGCATTGTCAAAACTAAGAAGTTTTATGTAGGTTGCGTTGAGTCTTATTTTGCAAAAGTGGTGCAATTTACAAAATATAGGTAAAAAATCAAAATTATCTTATGCAACTGAAATCTGCATGTGGGCTAGAAACTGCATTTAAAAAAACTTTTTCTAAAAACTTTTTTCGATATTTTCACTTTTGAATTATTTTTTGGAAAAAATTAAAATTTGACAGATAATACGAATCACGTGACTACTATTTTTTGCTTAATTTTCATCTCGATCAAAGCAGAACTTGATGCCACAGTCAAATTTCAAATAAAGCTATCAATGAAAAAAATCCCATATGATGCGGACTTTACTGGTGACACTGTAGATGGCAAAATCAATTTTCTGGATACTACAATTTCAAACCAAGATAATAAATTACACTTTGATATCTATAGAAAACCCACATTCGCGGACAACAATTCCTAATCACTCCGCCCCACAAACTTGCAGCATACAAATCCATGATACATATTATAGAGCCGTTACAGTCCCCTTAAATGACGACAACCGCAAAAATGAACTAAAAATAGCTGACAATAACGGATTTAATTATAATGTCATTAATTCCCTAATAAATAACAATCAAAAGCAAAATATATATCCACTAGGGAATTCAATCTTGGAAGAAATTTTTAATCCTGGGATTTCGGGATTATAATTTTTCAATCCCGGGATTTATAAAGAAGTAATTTTCCTTGGAGTTTTTCCTATTAATTAAATAAAAACATTTATTTCTTCATCAGAACATTAATACAAAACCAAGAAACTAAAACATACTCTCTTCAAGAGCGTCCATAGAGCGTTTTTCAGGGGGGGGGGCAAAAACTTAAACAATACTTTTTATATACAGTGTCACCAGTAAAGTCCGCATCATATGAGATTTTTTTTTATTAATAGCTTTATTCGAAATTTTACTTTGGCATCAAGTTCTGCTTCGATCGAGATAAAAATTAAGCAAAAAAATAGTAGTTACGTGATTCGCATTATCTGTCAAATTTTAATTTTTTCCAAAAAATAATTCAAAAGTGGGGTTATTTCTGAAAATATCAAAAAAAAGTTATACAAATGAACTTTGCATCACATGCGACCAAATTTTAATAGCCCAATTTTGATTTTGTAGAAAAACACACATTTAATATGACGCTAGTTTAAAGAAAATGTATCTGAAATAAAGCATTGTCAAAACTAAAAAATTTTATGTATAGGTTGCGTTGAGTCTTATTTTGCAAAAGTGGTGCAATTTACAAAATATAGGTAATAAATCAAAATTATCTTATCCAGCTGAAATTTTGCATGTGGGCTAGAAACTGCATTTAAAAAAAATTATAACTTTTTTCGATATTTTCAGAAATAACCCCACTTTTGAATTATTTTTTGAAAAAAAATTAAAATTTGACAGATAAGGCGAATCACGTGACTACTATTTATTTGCCTAATTTTCATCTCGATCGATGCAGAACTTGATGCAAAAGTCAAATTTTGAATAAAGATATTAATAAAAAAAAATCCCATATGATGCGGACTTTACTGGTGACACTGTATAAGACTATTTATTTAACTTATGCCTAATGTATTAATTGATTGATATGTTTTTATTATGTAATTGTTCAGTTTAGTGATTTGTTGGTCTACTAACTAACCACTGTACTATTCAATATTTATACTGAATTATGAAATAAAATAGTAATGTGAGCGCCTAGGGGGGGGGGGGGGGGGCAAGTGCCCGTTTTGCCCCCCCTATGGACGCCCTTGACTCTCTTCATTTAATTTTAATAACTAAAAAAAAATAACAATGAACATAAGTACCTACACTATAACATAATAATAATAAAAATAATGCCAAACAGAAGTTTTGTCATTTGCTTTCTAGCTATTTGAAACATATTTACTGGTCTTTTCTGTCGAAGACATTACAAATCACAACGCAGAGAAATTATCTAAAAAATATTAAAAAGGTTTTGTAGTATTTGTTATATTATATTTTGCGATGTTTTAAGACTTACCTAACGATCAGCTGATCTGACACCCAAACAAACACAACAAAGGATTACCATATATAAATATTAAGGGTATGGTCCGAAAGTAACTAGTGTCGTGGTTTAGCGTTCCGTAATTAACCAAATGATAGCGGTAACCAAATGATAGCGGTAACCAAATGATAGCGGTAACCAAATGATAGCGGTAACCAAAAAATAGGTTTATTTTGGAACACGGTTTTCGGATATCACGTCACCCAAATGTCAAAATGCTCACCGGCTTAAACGCCCGGTTACAAGCGGTTCCTCCTGTCACTTGTCATTAATATGAAATATTTTGTTTTGTTATGAATTTAATTTCAAAATGTTTGGCCGTTGGTTGGTAATTTATTAAGTTTTTCAGAGAATCAACCTCAATCAAATTATAAGAAGTAAGTGTATTTAGCATTCCTGTAAATTATCACTCTGTCATGGACTTTTCAAAATTAAAGGTTATGCTTTTAACGAACATGGTGATTTTTCGTTCCGAATATAACCGGATTTTTATGGTTGATCTGTCATTTGTCGCGGTTAACAGTGGTTACTGGTGGTGATATTCGGACCATACCCTAAATAAACAACAAACGAAAATATCCACCGCTTCTAAATAATAAAACATAAACGTTCTGTAGGTATTTAACTTCCCAAAACAACTGATTCTGATTGCTTTCTGTGATTCACCGCGGTGCTACATTTTCGTTGTTGCCGGCGTTGGTCCTTGAAGGCCGCGATCCGCGACGGGAAATCCAAGGTACATTGTTGCCATACATTCAGTGTTGTCTATTAGCGCATAATTGTACTATTACGTAACGCTTGTGCACGATATAAATTAATGAAAAATGCAAAGATAAATACCGAAAATCCCGGGATTAAATAAACGACAATCCCGGGATTTCGAGATCGAAAAAATGTCCGGGATTGAATTCCCTAATATCCACACATAAAAATAGGAAAAATATTTTTATTCCAATATAAATTTTTATATCTCCTTTTCACCCTTTTAGGGGCCGATTTTAAAAAAATAAGAAAAACATGTTTTATTATTTATTTATTTATTTATTTATTTATTTATTTATTTATTTATTTATTTATTTGCACAAATAAGATGCCAATGGCCCAGGCTTGGCACCCACGATTTACAATGTTGTGTAGGTACAGAATTATACCTATTACTAAGATTATAATATTATCATTAGTTCACCAATTAAAATTAAGAACATCAATAGTATGATCTCTAACCCTTTTTTTAAATGTTGATGGAGGTAAATTAAACAAATCAATATTGTGGTATAAAGTATTATAAAGTGTGGTTAAGCGATTTATGGGAGAATGTTTTCCTGAATTTGTTCTATAAAAACAGTTTGCAAATAGATTATTATGACGAAAATTTCGTAAAGGAATATTAAAACCTATACCGAAAAGCAAATTTGGATCATCGATATAGTTGTTGATAATTTTAAATAAAAAGCGAATATCAGCTTGAGTACGCTGACACTCAAGGGGCAATAACTGAAAAGTCCGTTGAAGTTCTAATAAGTTGGCGTGAGGGTCGAAAATGCCGGTGCTTTTAAAGTTTAAAAATCTGAGAAACTTGTTTTGAATACTTTCCAATCTGTTTTTATATACAGCATACTGAGGTGTCCAGACGACAGAGGCAAAACTTAGTCTGCTATAAACATAGGCAAAGTACAGAACTTTTAACGAGTGTACGGAAGACAGAAACTTGCACGACCTAAATATGAAACCTAACATACGATTACATTTGTTAGCAACATAACTAATGTGCTCGTTATAAATCATTGTTTTATCATAAATAACACCAAGATCTTTTATGTTATCTACTTTTTTAAGTAAAATTCCATTAAAGTTGTAACCATAAGAAAAAATATTTACATTTCTTGAGAACAAAATAAATATACATTTATCTAAGTTCAAAGAGAGTTTATTTAAAATACAATATTGGAAAAACAAATCCAATGCACTCTGTAGCAGTAAACAATCCCCAATACTTCCTATTGTAAAAAGATTTTTTTCTACTGACGTTTTATAATAACCTCTTTTCGATTGTCATTATGGTTTTTTAATAACCTCCTTTTAAGCGCAGCGTGCTTAAAAAACTTTTCAGCACGTTACCAGGAGCAGCGTGCTTAAAAGTAACGCAGGTAATTATTTACAATTAAAACGTAACCACAGACTAGGTATAATTTAATATTTTTTGGCAAGTGTCAATGAAACATAGGTTGTAATAAAATGTTAGTAAAATTAAGTTTTTTATTATAAAACCTCAGTAGAAAAAATATTGTATACAATTCGTTACGAAACAATGTCTTTTAGTCACTTTGACGTGTTGTCCAACTCGGCTTTGCCTCGTTGGACAATTTCACGTCGCGTGCCTAAAAGACACTCATTTCGCAACTTATTGTATAAATACCTATCATATTATCCGCGTAAAGCAAAATTTTACAAAAGTTAAAACATTTTTTCACATCGTTTAAATATATATTAAAGAGTAAAGGCCCCAAGTGGGAACATTGGGGCACACCAGAAGTTACATTGTAAACAGGAGACTGGTGACTGCCACAAATTGTGATCGATTAAATATATAGGACGTCATCCACCTCAGAAGGTCTCCATATATACCAACCTCACTCAGTTTTGCTACTAAAATATTGTGATCAATCTTATCAAATGCTTTACTAAAATCGGTATATATGGAATCCACCTGAATTTGACAATCCATGGAAGAGAGAATGTACTCTGAGTATGATACTAGATTCGATTCAATAGATCGTTTAGGAAAAAATCCGTGTTGTTCATCAATAATAAGAGGTTTTATGGAATTAAGAACTAACTTATGCACAATAGATTCTAAAACTTTTCCAAAGATGTTAAGTTTGCTTATGGGTCTGTAATTTGTAACACTTTCTCTCATTCCGATTTTGAAAATAGGAATAACACTAGCCAGTTTCCCATTTTTTAGGAAATTCGCACATTTCAAACGACATATTAAAAATAATTGTGAGTGGAACGAATATAGAGAGACGAGGCGCACTTTTTTATAAAATATGAAGGGATTTTATTGGGTCCTCCCCCCTTATTTTTCATCCAAGTCGGTCAGGGCTTTCAGAACCTCCTGAGGTTGAACTCGAATTTTTGAAAGAAGGCATGTATTGTTGACATTGGGCGAAGGACAATATTTTTGTTCTTAAGGCTGATAAACTTCCCGAAAGAATTCTGAGAACAGAGTGCTTACCTCAGACCCCTGAGCTTGTTTACCTTTAAAGTTCATTACATTAGGAATACCTGTACGCTTATTTTTAATGGACATAAGTTGTCAGAAACGTTTTGAATTATTGGGAATATCATCTTCTATTGATTTTATATACGATACATAATCATTACGAATCATAGTTTTGCTCTGTCGTCTCAGTTGACAAAAAAAATTGTAATCTATGTCAGACTTGGACTTTTTTCACTTTTTAATGAGCCTTATTTTTGTTTACTATTATTTTTATGGTATTGTGTTTAAAGTATACAGGGTGATTCACGGTGGATGGAACGTTAGACGTTTCTGACGAACCAGTAAAGGAATCGTTCTGACAATTTGGTCCTTTACATAAACGGATACGCTCTACCTATCTAAAATATTTTTAACAATACTGTGTTGCCGCTTCCACACAAAGATAATAGCTACTTCGATATTTTAAATGGAACACCCTATATATTATTAAATTTTTAAATTCTACATAAAATTATAATTATTTTTTAATTAAAGCATTATTAGTCTATGCTTAATGGTTTCCGAGATATTGTCTCTTGAAAAATTACATTTTTGAACTTTGACAGCTTCTAGCTTTTTAACTGTACGTCTGAGAGCAAAACGGCTTACATGTCCCTATCTTCGATTTTTATTATTTTTCCAAAAGTGTCAATTTCCGGTTAAACCGGATGTAGGAAATATAATACTTCCGGTTTGACCGGAAGTTGTTACTTTTGAAAAAATAATAAAAATCGAAGTAGGTACAGTTAAAAAGCTAGAAGCTGTCAAAGTTCAAAAATGTCATTTTTCAAGAGACAATATCTCGGAAACCATTAAGCATAGACTAATAATGCTTTTATTAAAAAATAATTATAATTTTATGTAGAATTTAAAAATTTAATAATATATAGGGTGTTTCATTTAAAATATCGAAGTAGCTATTATTTTTGTGTAGAAGCGGCAACACTGTATTGTTAAAAATATTTTAGATAGGTAGAGCATGTCCGTTTATGTACGCGACCAAATTTTCAGAACGATTCCTTTACTGGTTTGTCAGAAACGTCTAACGTTCCATCCACCGTGAATCACCCTGTATAGGAAATTTTTTGTTAATAATTTTTTTTGAAAAGTAGTTATTTAGGCCATTATAAATCTCGTTATAGAAATATACAACGGATTCATTGATGCAAGGAGATTTAAGTGTTTGCTCCCAGTTTATGTTATCAAAGCCAAGCAGTGGTGGGGATAAATTAAATTCAACTGATTTATGGTGAATATCTTCTGTCACAAGGGGTTGACATGAGTGAATAAGATCTTTAACTATTAGATCATTAGACAATATTAAGTCAAGTAATCTATTATTATTATTTTTAAGGCCATTAAATTGAAAAAGTCCAAAAAGACTTAACGTATCATAAAATGTGTTGAACTTAGAGTCTCCATTTTCAGGAAGGTAATGGTTACACTACTTGTGCTTAAGGTACCAGTTTACGTATGGAAAGTTAAAGTCTCCACAAATTAAAATTTTAGCAGTAGAATTTGTATCAAAAAGCGAATATAGTTTATTAACAAAGCATATTAAAGCCGCATCGTTACCTGGGGGGATGTAAGCACAACACAGATGAACTTTACCACTATCCTTGGCATAAATGGTGACCCACAGATCTTCAGCATCACTCTCCCATTCTGGCCGTCTTACAGGAACCACCGCCTTGACACTTCGTGCTCCCCGAGCTTTCACGATCTCGTCGAAACACCTGATAGTTAGAATAATTCAGTATCCAATATAACACTATTTAACCAAGAACACAATGTCGTAGTCATTAGACAGCAAATTAAGTCTAAAGTTATGGGTTTTTGTTCTTAAACCTCTTACGTTCTGGTAGTACGCTGAAAGTGACTCGAAAATAACTGAAATGTCCAGTGGGCTAAATAGAAAGAGATGAGATTATATTTTGCCAATTTCATCCTCGCTATTAATTTGAATAACCATTTTTTTCAGTCATATATTGCACACAATTTATGTCAACTATGATAGAACCTAACCTAAACGCGTTAAAATTTTACTTGGTTTTTACTATATTTGGTTTAAATCACGAGAGAAGCGAGACGAGACCAGAGAAGGTCGTCTCTCGTCTCGTCTCGCCCTCTCTCGACGAGACGAGAGACCCATTTTATCTCGTCTGACGAGGCGAGACGAGAGAAGGCCTTCTCTCGTCTCCTCTCGCGGCAACACTAATTTTCAATAGAACACCCTGTATTTTATTTTATTTTCGAAACCCCCATTAATTTCTTAACAACTTTCTCTAACATTATCGTACACCTATCTCTTACCGTTTCTAAAATAATAATTAAATTTCAATCTTTTTGACGGAAAACGTTAACTTAAAAAAATGTTGATATTTTTTAACTTTGAAATATTTAAGACGCTGAAATTTGGTGGACAGTTAAATAATACCAGGGGACTTTCAACCCTAAACCCAAATCTTAGTTGCGACATACAGGGTGTTTAAAAATACAGTTAATTTGGTTGATTACCATAAATATCTTTTTTTAAAGTAACACCTTGTATATTATCACTGATTTGAAAAGCTACTTAAATTGGCTCTTTCTTGTTGGCTTTTTATTTTTATATATTACTAGCTATATCCCGCGCGCGTTGCTACGCTACTTACTAAAATAAATTTGAAGGAAAGACATCACACAAATATTCGGCATCCCGACATCCCAGCATCCGTTGCGCCACTTTTTTTTATGCCGAACCCTTCCTCGGCCTGCACACAACAACTCACCAAATCCCGGCATCCCAGCATGCGTTGCGCCACTTTTTATTTATGCCGAAATTTTCCTCGGCCTGCACACAACAACCCACCAAATTTTCATCGTAATCGGATAAATGGTATAGGAACGCATACGGGACATACATACAAACATTCATTTTTATACAGTGTCCGCAAGAAAGTCCGCATTAAATGGGATTTTTTTTTATTATTAGGTATAGGTAAAAATTGAAAAAGCAGTTAGTTTTTGCTTACCTAAAAACCAAAAATGACGTATACTAAAGCAGCTGCACGACTTGCGTTACCTGTCAAATTTGACATTTTTAATAAAATAGGTTCAAAAATGCCCTTATTTATAAAAATATCGAAAAACTTTATTCGAGAAAGTTGTTTATTTAGGCATTTTTAGCCTCTGTGCGAAATTTTGACAGTCTAATACAATTTTTATTTTTTGTCAGATTCTTGAAAATTTTGATCAACCCTCGTAGATTAACTTTTATACATCGATGTACAACCATTTGCCTTTACTTTATTTGTAATCTTAACGCAATTTTGTGTAAAATTTTTGTTTCCAATTATTTATTTTGCTTCACAAACTGAAATTGTTATTGATCAGTATGTAATGTTTGATGCAAAGTTTATCTAATTACATCAGTTTTGTCAAAACCGGCGTTTTTCATTTTTCTTAAGTTAGTAAACAGATGTAGAAAAAGAAAATATTAGGAAACTTTCGTTGAAATTTTACTTAATTATTATTATTAAATTAAATTAATTATATTAAACTATATTTTTGATGAATAAAATGTTTCGAGCGATTAATATTTATTCTTTTTAATCCAATATTAATTAAGTAAAATTTCAACGAAAGCTTCCTAATATTTTCTTTTTGTACATCTGTTTACTAACTTAAGAAAAATAAGAAACGTCGGTTTTTACAAAACTTATGTAATTAGATAAACTTTGCATCAAACATTACATACTGATCAATACCAATTTCAGTTTTTGAAGCAAAATAAATAATTGGAAACAAAAATTTTACACAAAGTTGCATTAAGATTACAAATTGTAACGAAGTTACCTAAGTTTTACCGAATTGACAACAGGTTTAGCACCGAATTATTAGAAAATAATTATCTCCGTAGTTTTTCAATTAATTTTTCGTTTCTTTCATGCAACCGATTTATTGAATATTTTTCTAACCGCTGGTGACAAAAGGTTTTGAATTTAATCAGGAAAAGTAATTAATCTCCGCTATAACAGAAACCGTCTTAATTGACAAACCAATTTACGGCATTCCGATACAGGTAATTCAACGCTGGTTCCTGTACCGATTCGTAAAGATGACGATCGCGCGCCGTTCTTAAAATCCCCAAACCTTGACCATTTTCCGTGGTGGGAGATAAGGAAGTTGAAATCCGAGATCGAAACAAAATTACGGCCCCTTCTCGATCCAGCTTTGCAGCCGACCAAAAGTGATTTTGAAAGTGCTTAGTTTTCAGCTAGTGAACCGTTTGCCGTTTCATTTTTTTTATTATTCTTTTCCGCCGTCGTCGAATACCGTCATTATCTGTGGTAAGCAACACTGATTTTGTTATATATTTGAAAATTATTTCCTGCTAAATTTTTCCGCCGCCTTACAATCATTTTCATTTATCCGTATTTAGAACTAGATTTATTCGATAGTTTGCCGAGCTTGCTTTTGCTTAATACCGCCACGCTTTAATCATTTTTCATTTGCCTATATGCATGATTATAGTTGCTCGATAATTATCACCGCATTCACCAGTAGTTAGAACCGCCGCTGTAATACCATTTTCATACCGCCCGCTTATAAGTTTTCCGTTCTTAAAATTATTACCGGACTTCGTCTTATGTAACACCGTCGTATGAAACCCACTTTAATACCGTTTGTTTGAAATTTGTTCCACCGAAAAGCTTAACTGTAAATTACCGCCAATTTTCCGAGAAATTTTGATTTTTTTATTACTTATAGGGAAGTATTTGTAACGTGATATTGTAACCTGTACATTTGTTTTAATTTCTGTTGTTACAAAAATAAAATTATTTTACATTTCCCGACATAGGTGTGTTTTATTTCCCATAGGAACTTAGAGGCGTGAATGACTGTTATCTGTATGCGCTAATAGAACTCTGTCTCCAACTGTTTAAAGGTTACCCAGGGCTCCGGGGGTTCTGATTTTCCCTAAAAATTAAAATCAGTGGCGCTCGAGTAAAACTCCGTTCATTTTTGCATATTCTCTTTAATTCCGCCCACAGAACGCTTTAGAAGTTATTCAATTCAAACCCGACCGAATTTACCGCCGAATTACCGACCGCCGAATACCCGAAATTGAATAACTTCCGCGTCTGAGGGATAACTTGATAATTGAGATTAAAATAGAGATTCTTTACAAAAAGTATTTTCTAATCCGTACAAAAATATAATTTTTATTAGCCAGTTTCAAAAAGCAATTTTTATCCGCCGTTACAAAAAGTAAGCGCACCAAAAAAGTGCCTTACAGAATTGACGCCCGAGCAGATTTTAGCCCTTACAGAATTGGCGCCCGAGCAGATTTTAGCAGCATGGGTCATTTGCGTTCTCGCCGATAGTTTTTTGGGAGATAAAGAAACCGCATTCCAGTCTTATCTCGTTAACACCTGATAAGAAAAACAATCCGCCGGACAGTATAGCGTTCTAAAGTTGAATATTTTAATAATATTATTCCGTGCGAATTTATTAAACGCAAATACTAATGCTTTTGTAAATTAATTATACAGGGATAGGATATTTTTTTTCTCAAACCGAATACACAGGGTGTTATTCATTCTATACCTACCGGTATTTAGGAAGTTTTTACCTTAGTATACCGTGTGCTACGGGAAAATTTTCACAGGAAAACTTGGTTTTCTCATAACCAGTATACAGGGTCTTGTAAAAGTATTGGTATATATCTACCGGAGAGGAAAATTTTGGGGATTTTTTTAAAATTTTACTTGTAGTAGGGAAAAATAAATTCCGCAATTATTTTATTTTTACGCTGCCTATACGGGGTACTATTTTTATTTGGAAAAAATAATTTTTTTGTCGGAAAAGAAATTAAATAAAATATGCCGTCTCCAAGTGATAGTGAAACGGAACGAGTGATACCGAAAACAATACCGCTATCGCCCGCGTATATACCCCCTGCACCCCCACTACCATTTGACATACCGGCCGATTATTTCACTAGCCTTAGAACGGATTGGATTTATTTGTTGCGGAAGGGAGACTTAGAACTCCAACTGCAAAGATTTAATTTGGACGCAACCGGTACAGTAGACGACATGCGCAAAAGACTAGTACGTTTCGTACGCGAGGGTAGAGCGTCACCGCAACCCGTACAACTTCCGTTTGCGTTCCCGCCTGGCGTATCTAACCCAACCGTCCAGATTCAGCGACCCCCAACCCCTATACCGGTACCAACCCTGTCATTGGCAACCACCACTACAACCACGGTTACGACAACCATGCATCTAACTCCGCAACGCACACTTTCTTTTGCAATGCCGAGTTATACGCCCACTCTGACAACCGGGATAGCCACAGCTGTTACCGCACCCACAACCTGCCTACCCCATATTTACCTACCCATAGCTCCGCCACCCCTAATTCAGACCACACCACCCGTGTGCATAGCTCCAAATTTTCAACAAGCAATGACACAGCCTATATTTCATGCTATACCGCCAGCGATATCAAATGCCCCGCCCCAAGTGGTGATACCGACCCCAGTTTTCAACCCTCAATGGGTCAATAATCCCTGTACCCCCCCGATAATTCAGCGAACAGCTCCAGCACATATTTTTCAACAATCACCGGTCCCTAACAACCATAATGTAATACAAATACGGAATTGGAATGTTTATTTTGACGGAAATTCCGACCCTGCAACGTTTCTGGAAAGGGTAGAGGAAATCTGCACCTCTCAAAGCATAAACCCAGATACCATACTCCCCCAAATACCGGAAATTCTAAAGGGCGATGCCGCATTATGGTTCCGAAATAATAAACATAACTGGAAAAACTGGACAGATTTCCAAACCGCTTTTAGAATTTTTTATTTTCCGGTTAATTATGAGGTTGATCTAGAAGCCGAAATTAGTCGCCGTGTGCAAAAACACAACGAACCAGTAGGCAAATATATTACCGCACTACAAACTCTGATCCGCCGTCATGGAAATATTTCACTATATCAGGAACTGAACTGGTTATACCGGAACCTGCTACCGGAGTACCGTCAATACATACGCCGTAACGAATTTCATGATACCGGGTCATTCTCAAAAGCGGTACGGGAATATGAAATTTTAAACCGGGAAATTCAGGAATCAAAACGTTTGCAATCATACTCTACAGGTTATCAATCGCGACCGCCAGTAAACCCCCAGTACCACCAGTCATATTCGCATTCTAGATCGCATAGGGAGGTACCGCCAGCTTATCCGCAAGCTCAACAGTCACAACCTACCTATACACCACCGCCACCCCCCGAAACACCGTCTACATCCACAGCTATTAACGATAGAACCGCCCCGGTACACACAACACCTGACTCACCCCGTACCGGACCTGCTAATCAAAATACCGCCGGTAACCAAGAGTCAATCTGTTGGAGATGTGGACAGACCGGACATATACGTCAAAATTGTCAAAACCGGCCTAAATTATTCTGCTCCAGATGCGGCCGGGAAGGAATAATGTCTCGGGACTGCAAATGTACAAGACCGGGAAACGGGGGAGGCACTGCGCAACAGCGAGGCATGCGCAGGTAAATGCCGAAACCCCGCCGGACCGAATCATGTTTTTAAACCGTGACTGTAGTAAGGATCTCAAAACCGCGCACGCTCTCTAACCAGACCCCCGAAACCGAGGGTAAATCGTACAACCGAACCCGGAACTATCAAATTATATTTGCTTTTCAGAAGATGTCAAGCCCAACACTAAGTTTAACCACCTCAACGATCCAGGACGATGGGGACCGTCTACTGCAGGCATTAACCATGGCCATAGGGGAGGAGCAAGACGAGCTACCATCATCGGCCAACTCCTTGGTCGACCTATACCCCCCGCCCCCTTCCATCCAGAGGTGGAGGGCCCAACAACAGGAACTGCAGTTTGTACGGATAACCAGGGATACGTGCTGGCGATGTGGTGTTTCCGGTCACCGGCGGGACGTCTGCCCAAACCAGGCTGTCCTATTCTGCTCCCGGTGTGGGAAGAGGGGTGTCTTCTCTAGGAGCTGCACGTGCGCTGTTCCAACCAAGGTTGAGGCGCCACCCCTGAAGCGACCGCGCACCAACCTACCGACGCTACCATGTCCGACCTGCGGCCATAAGGACGCCTTTCGTCCGGAGACTCCCAGAGTAAAATAAAAAATTGATTACTATCGTTCAATTTTTTTTTAGCAAGTGAGGGGGGAATGTAACGAAGTTACCTAAGTTTTACCGAATTGACAACAGGTTTAGCACCGAATTATTAGAAAATAATTATCTCCGTAGTTTTTCAATTAATTTTTCGTTTCTTTCATGCAACCGATTTATTGAATATTTTTCTAACCGCTGGTGACAAAAGGTTTTGAATTTAATCAGGAAAAGTAATTAATCTCCGCTATAACAGAAACCGTCTTAATTGACAAACCAATTTACGGCATTCCGATACAGGTAATTCAACGCTGGTTCCTGTACCGATTCGTAAAGATGACGATCGCGCGCCGTTCTTAAAATCCCCAAACCTTGACCATTTTCCGTGGTGGGAGATAAGGAAGTTGAAATCCGAGATCGAAACAAAATTACGGCCCCTTCTCGATCCAGCTTTGCAGCCGACCAAAAGTGATTTTGAAAGTGCTTAGTTTTCAGCTAGTGAACCGTTTGCCGTTTCATTTTTTTTATTATTCTTTTCCGCCGTCGTCGAATACCGTCATTATCTGTGGTAAGCAACACTGATTTTGTTATATATTTGAAAATTATTTCCTGCTAAATTTTTCCGCCGCCTTACAATCATTTTCATTTATCCGTATTTAGAACTAGATTTATTCGATAGTTTGCCGAGCTTGCTTTTGCTTAATACCGCCACGCTTTAATCATTTTTCATTTGCCTATATGCATGATTATAGTTGCTCGATAATTATCACCGCATTCACCAGTAGTTAGAACCGCCGCTGTAATACCATTTTCATACCGCCCGCTTATAAGTTTTCCGTTCTTAAAATTATTACCGGACTTCGTCTTATGTAACACCGTCGTATGAAACCCACTTTAATACCGTTTGTTTGAAATTTGTTCCACCGAAAAGCTTAACTGTAAATTACCGCCAATTTTCCGAGAAATTTTGATTTTTTTATTACTTATAGGGAAGTATTTGTAACGTGATATTGTAACCTGTACATTTGTTTTAATTTCTGTTGTTACAAAAATAAAATTATTTTACATTTCCCGACATAGGTGTGTTTTATTTCCCATAGGAACTTAGAGGCGTGAATGACTGTTATCTGTATGCGCTAATAGAACTCTGTCTCCAACTGTTTAAAGGTTACCCAGGGCTCCGGGGGTTCTGATTTTCCCTAAAAATTAAAATCAGTGGCGCTCGAGTAAAACTCCGTTCATTTTTGCATATTCTCTTTAATTCCGCCCACAGAACGCTTTAGAAGTTATTCAATTCAAACCCGACCGAATTTACCGCCGAATTACCGACCGCCGAATACCCGAAATTGAATAACTTCCGCGTCTGAGGGATAACTTGATAATTGAGATTAAAATAGAGATTCTTTACAAAAAGTATTTTCTAATCCGTACAAAAATATAATTTTTATTAGCCAGTTTCAAAAAGCAATTTTTATCCGCCGTTACAAAAAGTAAGCGCACCAAAAAAGTGCCTTACAGAATTGGCGCCCGAGCACCTTACAAAATAATAAAGTAAAGGCAAATGGTTTTACATCTATGTATAAAAGTTAATCTACGAGGGTTGATCAAAATTTTCAAGAATCTGGCAAAAAATAAAAATTGTATTAGACTGTCAAAATTTCGTACAAAGGCTAAAAATGCCTAAATAAACAACTTTCTTAAATAAAGGTTTTCGATATTTTGATAAATAAGGGCATTTTTGAACCTATTTTATTAAAAATGTCAAATTTGACAAGTAACGCAAGTCGTGCAGCTGCTTCAGTATACGTCATTTTTGGTTTTTAGGTAAGCAAAAACTAACTGCTTTTTCTATTTTTACCTATACCTAATAATAAAAAAAAATCCCATTTGATGCGGACTTTCTTGCGGACACTGTATATATAAATTATCTTTTGTATATACAGGGTGTCCCAAAAGTAATGGGACACAGAACAACAGCAGACTCCTTAAGGCGAAATAATGCGATTTATTTAAACTTGCCATATTCCCTAATTGATAACAATCAAGATACAGGGTGTCAAAGTTTTAATTTTGTTTTCGTTTTTTTGCGATTATTTCTTGACGAAACGACATAGCAGCACAAGATTACGAGTAAGGGTTTTGGGGTATTTTGAAGTGGGGACTTCAAAATTTTCCATAGTTTTTGTGTAACCAGTAGAGGGCGCTGCCTACGGCATGGCACACTTCTTTTATCTGGCATAACTTTGTTTAGGATTCGTATATCGATCCGACTATTAAAAAAATAAGTTACATTAGGTACTTCTTTTACATCAAAAACGGATAACTTATTGAAGTCGCTAGGACCAACCATTTTCGAGATAATCGTATTCGATATTTTTAAGGCAAGATTCCTAAAATATTTAAAATAATTGTGTAAGTATTCGTATTAGTATTATTTATCACAGCTAGCCTTGATTAAAAACAACGACGTTTCTAAAGGCAACAACATGTTACATAAAGTGTCATCTGTCAAAGTTATTAATTTTCTTCGTACAATACCTACGTAGATATTATAATTTTTTTAGGAAATCCTCGACATAATTTATTTTCCAATGCGGAAATGCGTGATATGCTTTGTATTTATGCACAAGAAAATTTTAACGGTCGGAGTGCAGGGCGCAGGTAAATGTATTGAGGTCATTGGTAGCCATTTTGAACAATTGCTATCACGGCGTTACCATTTTTTTTTCTATTTTGTTACTTTTAAATGTTATAAACTAAGTATTAAATGAAATTTTTGATTGGAGTAAAATTAGTAATTCCGTAGGTATACGAAAAAGCGTTTTTATTAGAAAAAAAATAATGAACCTTAAGTAAATGTGGCTGATTTACAATAATTTTAAGTTAGAAATTCATCGTTGCTTGTTTTTCCGCTGCTTTTGGATCACGTACTTAGTTGCATAGGACATATGAAATGCGATTATCAATTTCAATAAGTTATACGTTTTTAATGTAAAAGAAGTAAAGTAACTTATTTTTTTAATAGTCGGATCGATATAAGAATCCTAAATAAAGTTATGCCAGATAAAAGGAGTGGGTAATGCCGTAGGCTACGCCCTCTACTGGTTACACAAAAACTATGGATAATTTTGAATTCCTCATCTCATAAAACCCCAAAATCCATAATTTTGTGCTGCTGTCGTTTCGTTAAGAAATAATCACAAAAAAACGAAAACAAAATTAAAACTTTGACACCCTCTGTAACTTGGTTGTTATCAATTTTGGAATAAGGCAAATTTAAGTAAATCGCATTATTTCGGCTTAAGAAGTCTGCTGTTGCTCTGTGTCCCATTACTTTTGGGACACCCTGTATATCTATCTGGTCACGATTTTGACTTATAATTTAATTCCATTCGGTTTTTAATAAGTATGCCAGGATAAACGTATGTTTGTCATAATAATTATGTCACTTTCGTTATTGTTGTAGTATTTTATTAATTATTACCGATACAGGAAAGAAAGAAAGAAAGAACATTTTATTTGACTACGTTTTGTTAAATTACAATTGTAGCTGGTCAAAATGAAAATCATATAAGTAATTATTATGTAAAATACAAAAAAGAAAATTTAACATAAAAAAAATAATACACAATGTAAAAATACTACATAACACAAAAAAATACAACGTAAATAACTACATATATATATATATATACACACACACAAACAGTTACGATATGGCGTCGTTATTTAGTTTTAAAAACAATCTGTATTCATCCACTGTATAAAATGCATGTTTGACTAAAAATGACTTTATTTTCATTTTAAAATACTTACTATTTAATAATTTAATTTTATTAGGCAAAACATTATATAATTCCACATCCAGTTAATTTTTTTTTGAAAGTTCAAGTCTAAATTTGTGCGGCCTAATTAACTCTGCCGATCTTGTGCAATATTCATGAAATTTTGAATTAATCTTAAGGGGATTCTATACCTATCATTATTTTATTTCCAAATTTTCTTCGTTAATATGCATAATATCAAAAAATTATTATATATAAAAGTAGCATAAAATTACTTTATCTAGGGCGTTATAGAGCCCAAAACTATATATTTTTTTTTTCTGAATTTATATTTTTTAAAATAAAATATATTTTAAAAAACGGGCTCTATAGCGCCCTAGTGGGTGTTAATTTAGACATGTTGGTAAAAAAATGAAAAATTAAAAGTAAATAGTTTGTTCAAAATCCTGGAAAAACGATTTTGCGGAAAATGTCCTCCGCCCTACGTTATTTTTTAAAGACAAGCCCACTAATCATATCTTGGCGAAACGCTGGCAACGCGATTGACCTTGTCAATATTCGGTGGCCGACCGAAGAAAATAGTAGGAACTATGAATTTATTATTAGCAGGTGCATAATTTTCCATGTAAAGAATAATAATTATCCGTACACATTTTATTAGGGTTTCTTATTTTTGTTGAGGTTGATGGTTGATACATGGTTTATTGTTAGGTAGATTAATAATAATTATGGGATTATCTCATAAATTTCATTACACCTTTATAATGTATTATTGTAAATAAGTACCTAATATTGTTAGGTTACTTAAATAATTATTATTAGTAATAAAATTACATTACCTTTTTTCATCCGAGGATCTGTAAGTAGGTATTCTCATTTCAAAATATATTCTTATGAATCTTATATGTGTGTGTTCTATTTTTTGTGATTTACTTAGTGCGATCGGTGGTATACATACGGATTAATTATTATTTATATTTTATTTTCCTATCAATATGGGAAAAAAGAAACAAAAAGGAAAAGTCTTCGACAAAAAATGTTAATTGTTAGAAAGTCAAAGGGAGAAAAGAATCCAGCAAAAACCATTCACCGTTACAAGGTAAGATGCCGATCCGACGCCACGGCCTTTGGGCAATTTTACAATTTCCAGGGTTGCAGGGCATGGGCAACTGCTCATCATTTTAGGGAAGTGTCCACTATTTTGGTTCTTTTACATTTACAGGAAAACATTTCGACATTTTTTAAAAGTATTTAAGTACCCCTAATTTTTTAAGAATAAGGAATATGCAGGATGTCCCACTAAGCTCGGCGAGGTAGGATAGGTATTATGGAAGCCACAAATATGTCTTTGAAAAAAAAATTTATTGACTAAATCGACCAAGAAAAATTGACGGAAAATATTTTCAACGTTCCAAATGGCTGCTAGGGGATGCATTTACTATGATATAACTAAAAATTCAATTTATCTCTGAATAAGCGCTATTGCGGTTACCATTTAATAACGGAAATAGAAAGATCGATAATTTTTGCGATTATTTGTTTTGTAGACTAATAATTTATATCGTCGATAATAAGGGCGGGGGAATCCTGTAAAAAATTGCTGTATCTTCCATACCCTCTATACAAATTTTATCAACTTAGTCTTGTTTAGGTAATTTTACCCTTTTTAAAATAGTGAATGCCGTCGGGATGGGGAGTTGATGTTGATACTGCGTCTTCTAGAGGGCGTTGATTTCCCAATATTTGTTTTTTTACAGTTTTCTTCATAAAAGTAAACTTGCAACACTAAAACCCTGGAAATTCATATTTTTATATGACTTTGCTTAAAGAGAATGACAATAGCTAAATTCTGGTGCAAACTATAATTTGATATATTTATTCCTTCTCAAGTTATTTACAAATAACAATTTTATTCATGTTATTTACTTTAATCAAGATATACATGCAAAACAAAATTGCCAACTAATAGGGATTGCTAGGCAACTTTGCCATTAAGTTACTTAATTTTGACATCATTTGGCTATTTAAAAATTTGTTAATTATTTATAAAGTAAGAAACCTTAGTGGGACAGTTTGTCCCCGGCTTATGCCAGCCCGGTAGCGTTTATTAGGATAAGTACCTAGTCATTTTTAGATGTATTTTGCAAATTAGAAAAATATTCTACCTATAGCTATAAAAGCATTTGAGACTAAAGAACAAATCTAAAAGTCGAGCCTTGTGGTTTGTTTGTCCATAAAGAACATTGCTTCTTGGCAGCTAGTCCAGATGGACTTATTCAAGGCGAAGAGATAATAGAAGTAAAGTCTCCTTCAACAGCAGTAGGTATTAAACCCCGGTTCTGGGTCTCCCCCCACTCCTTTCTGCTCCCCCCACTCCATTATACTCCCCCCACCCCCTCGCCTACCCTCCCGCGACCTTGACCGCGCAGGTGTGCAGGTGTTAATTTGACCTTGAATTGTCCTTGAGAGCACAGGTATGCAGGTGTTCATTCGACCTTGAAAGATGCAACTACTCTTTGTTAATTTGACCTTGACCATACACCTGGACGAGGGTATTTTTATGGTATACAATTTTCTTTTATGTGACTCCTTTGACCTTGAAGGATGGAGCTGCTCTTTGATGGTGCTACCTTGGCGTGGACGAGGGTATTTTTATGGTATGCAGGTGCCCTTTTATTTATGACACTCTTGCGTTACAAATTTTTACACCATGATGTATTTTTATTTCTTTATTGTCGTCATTTATTTGTTTGAAAATATCTAAAGGGATGCAAGTCTGTTTTATTGATGATACCTTGACCATTATTTTTTCCCAAAAGTTAGATTTGTAATATATTTTGTGTTTTGTTATACCCTCATGTTCTCGAAGGGTGTTTATAATATTTTCACACCTTGATGGGATTTTCACACCTTGACAGAGCTATTATAGTCGTAACAATAGGGTCTGGGTCTCTTTGTTATCGGATTTTCACACCTTGATGGGATTTTTCGCACCTTGAAAGAGTGCAACTACCCTTTTGTTATGTATGATTTCGAAGGCGGCGTTGTTCTTTTGTTATGGGTACCATTGAGCGGTTGCTATTTTTTCTTTATTTAGGTATTCTTGGATTTATTTTTATAGTGGATGCAGATGTCCTTTATGTAACCTTGACTAAACTTTTGAGCAGATGTTTATTTATGACATTGGGTTGGGTTTATTTTCACACCTTGAAAGAGTGCAGCTGTCCTTTTGTTATGCATGATTTCGAAGGCATGCCTCTGTTCTTTTGTTATGGGTAATATTGAGCGCTGGCTATTTTTTTTTTCTTTGTTCGTTATTAGGGTATTTTTGGATTTCTTTTTATAGTGGATGCAGATGTCCTTTATGTAACCTTGACTACACTTTTGAGCAGATGTTTATTTTCGACCTTGGAGGTACTCGGACGCAAGTGTTTGGTTTTTACGCCTTGAAGAATTTTTATTTTTTATTGACGTAATTTTGTTCTAAAATATTGAATGAGGTGCAGGCACGTTTTATTTACGATGACCTTGTGTTGGTTCGGGGTGCAGGTGGTTTTTATGTTGTTGAGTTTTGTATACTCTTAAAGCGGCTACTCCTTTTACACTTTGAAGACTTTTTTTCTTTATTGACATGATTCTGTTCTAAAATATCACATGGGGGTGCAGGTATATATCGTTCTCTACTATGGTTGTTAAAATAGGGTCTGTGCTCTTTGTTATGGAATTATTTAACATTGAAAGAGTGCAAGTGTCCTTTTGTATGGGTAACTTTGACTGCTTGCAAACATGCTTAATTTTTCTTTCTTTGCTCGTTATTTTTCTTTCTTTGATAATCTATGCTACCTCTTGTGAATGAAATCCCTTTTTTTGATCAGTAGGTAAAAATTACTTAAATGTATAAGGAGCTTTTTAGTTAATGGTGATGAATTTGGGTTAATTTATCTAGACTTGGCTGTTTCACATCCGAAATATAATAACTAAAATATTACAATCCACAAAGTTGGATGAAAATTAGATTTAAAGCATGTGTTGCCGAATATTGATGCAGATAAGAAAAATTAAAGTGCACACAAGTATTATTACTTCGTCATTGTAATTCATTTTAAAAAATCACATTCAGTAGATAATACGTTTTTTTTTATGGAAAATTTATATTTTATAACATATTTATTTATTTTTATAGTATTATTCTTGCTATTTCTTGTTGTCGTATACGTATCAAAATGCATGCTTAATTTATGTCTAAGGATTAATAAAAATGCATATTAGCGGTAAATATATTCTCTTATTTAATCAGACTACTATCCAAATAATGTTGTAGCATACGTAAAAAGTTAACTTCTGATAAACCTTTCTTAAAATCCATTTTCCTCTCCATGTCCTATTTTGTGATGAGTGAGACACCTTTTTTAGAAGAAAAAATTATAACTTAGTGCTTTTACGCATTCAAAATTAAAATTATATTATGTACAAAAAGACATTACTCCTTATATCGACGAAGATACGAAAAGTTAATGTGCAGTAAACAAGATTTTTCTCTCATCATTGTAAGTAATAAAAAAAAAGCAGATATAGCATGTGTTTTAAAATTAAAGAAAAAGCATCTGTATGTACATGAAGAGATATTCTTTATTTACATAATCAATTTAACCAAACAATAGGAATGAGGATCAGCCATCGCCTTTGAATAGTTTCCACTCATGCACGTTTACACAAAAACTACTAAAGCCATCGAACTTATTTCAAGATAATATATTTTTTGTTTATTAAGCAAAGCAGCTGAAGCAATTTTTTGTGCAACTACCTTTTATGTTATTGATGCATGCCAAAACTATTTCAAAAATAGTTGCAAGCGATCCGCTGCGCTGTCATAAAACTAGCAAAACTTAATAAAACGTGTAAATTTGGATAATTCAAGGATCAAATGTTGTTCATCATGTGATTTTTAGAGCTTTTATTAAGTGAAAATATTAAAATTACTAAATACGGCATATTGGCATAAATTACTGTATTTTGAAAATAAAAGTTAAAATCTGAAAATTCAGCTGTTTGCCTTTATTGCCCTTATAGTGAAATAAATCGATTATCTAAATTTTAAAACATTCATTCAATGTGTTTAATACTTATATTTTACATGTGGGATATGGGTACTCTTATATATTTTCGGACAACCTTGAAATATTTTGAAAACCTTTATGTGTTTAGTGCCCGAAGCAGATAAAATCAACTGCAACACACATTATTTAGTTTAGTTTTTTGAAACCCGTTCCCGAGTTACAATGGCTGGCCCTAGTCTGGTTGTGGACTTCCAAGCATTCAAGATAGAAAATAATAAACTAATCCCTAATGAACTTGCTGCCTACGATGGTCATAGAATTAGTAACTATGTTTTTAAACCCCGTTTGATCTAGCCTTTCTAGGACCAGCTGCATACAAACAAACGAAATGGTTAATGAAACACTATCATTGCATTGATTGGGATTCCGGATTTACTCCATTTTACAAATTTGCCGATATTGTACGGAGCTTGACAGAAAAGGCTGCTACCATTTACGTTAAGGGCAGAGAAAAAGCTGATTTTTTAAGAAAATATTCAAGCAAACCTATTATAGAGTTGGATGAGCAACCGGCCCTTAGAAAATACGTCCCTAAATGTTTCTATCATTCAAATAATGAAAATTGTGCATGTTCTTTGTTTAATGTATTTTTGTTATATGATCAACATGTAATGCAAACCTAATTTTTTAATAAACATTTAATAATACAACCAATTAGTTACTATTTAATTTATTTATATTATATACATTATAACGCATAAATTCAACTACATGTTCATAAAAGTCTGTATTGATTGTTTTTCTTCTTGGATTTTCCAATTCCTCTAGCAGGGTATCTGTCTCTCTAAGTGTCTGTTTTGCATTGATATATTATGTCCTGATGTGAAGTAATTTTGTCTACCTATACATTCTAATTCCTGTACTTATTCATACACCTAAAAACCTCAATACATAATATCCTAATCTCCAAATATCCAATTAGCCAAATCACCAAATATTCCAATACCCAAATATTTCTACTGACTTTTACTTTTTGTAAGTGTTTTCTCTTTTGTAATGTGTGTGTGAGTCACTTTTTAAATCAATATCGAAAATGTATAGAAGAAGAAATAAAATGTATGTTAAAGCCAAAGAGTTACAATAATCTCTACCAGACCTAGAATTTCAAAGATTAAAAAGTTCACCCAAGATACTCATACGTATCTTTTTATCACCACCCTCTTCGTCACAGAACATACATTTTTTTAATCCCAAGCACTCAGCATGTGCCCTTGTATATTAACAAAAACCCGAAAATAGATAAAGATCGACTGGTCTATTCTCTTGGTTTTCTATTCATCGTTTTGACCCTGGAAGCTGTTTATTTTGAGCATGTAGTTAGTTTAATATTTCAACTTAATGTATTTTAGAAGTGAGTATTGTATTTTGGCACACCTTTTCACATCATATAAGAGTTGTAACCTTAGTATATTCTTTACATATCACGGAGCTTATCTCTTATGTAACTTTTTACATAGTGTGATCATCTACGTGTTAGAATACTACTAACAATACCTAACCCCGATAATAGGCGTAAAAATGTTACCATATTTTTTACAAGATTAGTTCAACATTTCCAAGACGCTGAGTTTACGAAAATATTGATAAACAAAAAGATAGAAAATGTAAGATATTTTCTAATCAATTCAGTGATGGAGGGTTAACATTTTTTAGACCATAGTTTATTACTTATAATATGGCTGTTACAATAATTACATTTTACACAAGAATAATAATTTTTAAAATGGAAAAGAAAACAGAATGTACCCCTAGTAACGAAATGATGATTTGCAACTAAACACTTTGAGAAATAAGTGACAAACAAGTATTATATTATTATGCGACTTGTCAAAATACTAGATAGACTTTCAATAATTCATTCTTTTTTAAAAACGCTGGTATAATAAATTGTGTTACTGATTACAGACCCATATCCAAAATTTTATTTATTCCTAAACTAATGGAATTTTTAGTTAAAAATGTTCTTGAGGACTGTTTAAAAAATATTATTTTCACTAACCAGCATGGCTTCATAAAGGGAAGGTCAATACCAACAAATTTACTAGTTTATTCTGATTACATTTTTTTATTTCCCTACAAAATGGTGTTGACTGTCAAATTTACGCCCATGATCTGTCACCAAGGATTTTTTTTTTTAAATATTGCAACGGTTTATAAGACACCTAAGTGCTGAAGATACTTGTGTTTTGGTTCTCTCTTTATTACTATTGCACAACACCTCGATTTTCTTTTAAAACTGGAAGAGTTACATTCGTTTTAGATTTGATTTACATAAATTACACTTTATAGTCTTCTTCAGTATTATATTTTCGGCTTTTTTTCATGCAAAAGGTTCTACACAATCCTTAAACTGATTCCCAGTGCTTTTGCTATTATTTCTTGCATATTTCAACTTACTCTTTTATTTTCCAAATAGTTAATCAAATTTTGTAAGATTGTTTTTGCTTGGAGACTCAAAGCACCAGAAAATTGTCTTTTATTATTCGAATTGTCAAATTTGTCACTTGTTAAAATCATAAAATAAACATGTTGATCACAACAAAAACCACTAAAAATTATAAGTTTATCCCTTTTTGTCATGCCGAAATTGTATGTCTGTCTCCGAGGCCGCATTTTAACCCCAGCAGGTAAAATAACCTTGAAAATAAATACCTAATTCGAAGGGAAATGCATTATAACACAAGGACGTATCTAAACCTCGAGAGCAGGGTGTATCGGATTCTTGAAAGTGTATAAGGTTGGTATGTTAAGGAAGGGGGAGTAGAAGTCGGGTGGATATATAGTGGGTAGGCGTACATAAAAGAATGGTCACAAGCCAATTTTTTTCAATTTAAAACTACCAGTCTTCTGTTATTATTATTTGCGTGTGTTAATTGTTCAGTAAAAATGAGTTTACCAATGCTAGACGGAGATTTACCATTAATGGGTGATAGTACCCAAGAAGAACTAGTTAAATATGTGGGTGAAGAGAATATTATTGATTGGGGTGACGACATACTTGACAATTTTGCAGCAGCTGCGATGGATCAGTTGATAGAGTCTGGGTTCAAGCAACAGCAGCAGCCTGAACAATTTAATTCGAATGTAAATATAATTAGTGATATTGTGGTACGGAAAAAAAATGCTGCGCCTAGCAAGCTGGAGAAACTTCTGACACTACCATCCGGGAAGGTAACAAAACAACCGAAGACTTCCACTAAAAAAAGAAATAAACCATCAACCTCATCTGAAGATTGCAGTAACACGAAGAAAAGTCGACCATCTCCATCATCTGGAGGTTGCATTAGTAGCAGTAAGAACGTCACGAAGCCTATCTTTAGAAAGCCAGCAAAGTGTAAAGTGATCCCAGACTGGTTGGATAACGATAAGAAGCCTTCGCAACAGTCTCAGTTGCAGACATCGTCACCGCTGTCACCACAAACTCAATCAACATCATTGGTGAAGCGCCCATTATCGTCAACATTAAACAAGGCCGGCAAAATTGTAGCAAATAAGAAGAAGAATAAGAAGCAAAAAATGGAGGGTGTAACAGCGAATGTGGAAACCACAACTCCTGACTGGGTGGCTTGCTTAAGTCAGGATAGCGAGCAGAATCTCATGAGGAGTGTGTTAGCATTGAAAAACCAGTGGAAGGTTGCGTTAAATAATTATCAGCGGGAAGAAGAAGACATTGTAAAAGAAATAAGTGAATTAGAAGCTCGGCTAGGTGTAGTTAGGAACAATGTGAATAGATTTAGGGAAAAATTAGAATTATATGATAGGTTACATGAATAGCGATGGAGTTAGGATAGTTTTTAAATATATATTATAATTTAAGAAAGATGTAATATAGATTAGATATTGGAATTAGTATAGTCATAAGTGTTATGTGTGTATTATAGTAATAATAATAATGTATAGATAATAAAAGTAAAATTTGTCAAGCAAACTTCAAAAAAAATTAAGGTAAAATAAATTTTTTATACAATCGAACCTCATATATTGTTTAATTTAAAACCACTTAGCATAATATTATAGTGCAATATGTATAGGATGTATAGAATAAGCATCGTAAATATAAATGTAAGTTATTCCTTACAAATTTAGGTAATTTTTCTTCCATCTGTCAACGGTAATAATTCCTCATAGTTTAATGTTCGCACCCCTTTCCGATCTTCTTATTCTTCTTCTGCATATTATGTCAAACGTTCCCATTGCTTTGAAAATATCACTTTAATTATAATATTCATACCCTGTGAAGAATAATTTTTTCGAATACAGCTGATTAATAAATTGTCATGTATAGTGGAGTGAAAATTCCAGTCAAATCTCCAATAAACGGTCCTGCGGGTAAATCAAGTTCGACACTTCTAGAGAGATATATTACAGAATCTGTACAGGACTAATACAGGACTCTATTATCAAGACGTTCGAGATATGAATATAACTTAAAACGTGCCCGGGCTGTGACGTAAACCGCATTCACTACATTTACTGTAGGTAGAGAATTAACAGTTTTCTTCGGTGTATTCATAATTTACCACCAATGTCTTGGGTTATGGAAGAAAGTGTTAAAGCATGTAGAAAAGGGTTACAAAATTTTGGAAGTGTATGAAATATGGAAATATCAAGTTCAAACAAACATTCTGGACAAGAGGGTTTATTTACTGCTATAATGAACAAGTTTATTAAAATTAAACAAGAAGCAAGTGATTCGCGTACATATTTTCAAACAGAAGAACAAAAGTTAAAATATATTGAAGACTTTTTTGAAAAGAAAGATGTTAAATAAGAACGCGACAATATCGTCGTTATTTCGGTTTAAAATCCTAGGCTAAATTAATATTAAACAGTTTCCGAGGAAAATTTGGACAACGAGAAAATCAGCTAAAAACTAAAATAATAAACCAACCTTCGGAATTCTTCACTATGTTTAGTGATCCGACTATTTATATAAACAGCGTCATTGCTATTAACGAGTAGACATTGGTGGTAAATTATGAATACACCGAAGAAAACTGTTAATTCTCTACCTACAGTAAATGTAGTGAATGCGGTTTACGTCACAGCCCGGGCACGTTTTAAGTTATATTCATATCTCGAACGTCTTGATAATAGAGTCCTGTATTAGTCCTGTACAGATTCTGTAATATATCTCTCTAGAAGTGTCGAACTTGATTTACCCGCAGGACCGTTTATTGGAGATTTGACTGGAATTTTCACTCCACTATACATGACAATTTATTAATCAGCTGTATTCGAAAAAATTATTCTTCACAGGGTATGAATATTATAATTAAAGTGATATTTTCAAAGCAATGGGAACGTTTGACATAATATGCAGAAGAAGAATAAGAAGATCGGAAAGGGGTGCGAACATTAAACTATGAGGAATTATTACCGTTGACAGATGGAAGAAAAATTACCTAAATTTGTAAGGAATAACTTACATTTATATTTACGATGCTTATTCTATACATCCTATACATATTGCACTATAATATTATGCTAAGTGGTTTTAAATTAAACAATATATGAGGTTCGATTGTATAAAAAATTTATTTTACCTTAATTTTTTTTGAAGTTTGCTTGACAAATTTTACTTTTATTATCTATACATTATTATTATTACTATAATACACACATAACACTTATGACTATACTAATTCCAATATCTAATCTATATTACATCTTTCTTAAATTATAATATATATTTAAAAACTATCCTAACTCCATCGCTATTCATGTAACCTATCATATAATTCTAATTTTTCCCTAAATCTATTCACATTGTTCCTAACTACACCTAGCCGAGCTTCTAATTCACTTATTTCTTTTACAATGTCTTCTTCTTCCCGCTGATAATTATTTAACGCAACCTTCCACTGGTTTTTCAATGCTAACACACTCCTCATGAGATTCTGCTCGCTATCCTGACTTAAGCAAGCCACCCAGTCAGGAGTTGTGGTTTCCACATTCGCTGTTACACCCTCCATTTTTTGCTTCTTATTCTTCTTCTTATTTGCTACAATTTTGCCGGCCTTGTTTAATGTTGACGATAATGGGCGCTTCACCAATGATGTTGATTGAGTTTGTGGTGACAGCGGTGACGATGTCTGCAACTGAGACTGTTGCGAAGGCTTCTTATCGTTATCCAACCAGTCTGGGATCACTTTACACTTTGCTGGCTTTCTAAAGATAGGCTTCGTGACGTTCTTACTGCTACTAATGCAACCTCCAGATGATGGAGATGGTCGACTTTTCTTCGTGTTACTGCAATCTTCAGATGAGGTTGATGGTTTATTTCTTTTTTTAGTGGAAGTCTTCGGTTGTTTTGTTACCTTCCCGGATGGTAGTGTCAGAAGTTTCTCCAGCTTGCTAGGCGCAGCATTTTTTTTCCGTACCACAATATCACTAATTATATTTACATTCGAATTAAATTGTTCAGGCTGCTGCTGTTGCTTGAACCCAGACTCTATCAACTGATCCATCGCAGCTGCTGCAAAATTGTCAAGTATGTCGTCACCCCAATCAATAATATTCTCTTCACCCACATATTTAACTAGTTCTTCTTGGGTACTATCACCCATTAATGGTAAATCTCCGTCTAGCATTGGTAAACTCATTTTTACTGAACAATTAACACACGCAAATAATAATAACAGAAGACTGGTAGTTTTAAATTGAAAAAAATTGGCTTGTGACCATTCTTTTATGTACGCCTACCCACTATATATCCACCCGACTTCTACTCCCCCTTCCTTAACATACCAACCTTATACACTTTCAAGAATCCGATACACCCTGCTCTCGAGGTTTAGATACGTCCTTGTGTTATAATGCATTTCCCTTCGAATTAGGTATTTATTTTCAAGGTTATTTTACCTGCTGGGGTTAAAATGCGGCCTCGGAGACAGACATACAATTTCGGCATGACAAAAAGGGATAAACTTATAATTTTTAGTGGTTTTTGTTGTGATCAACATGTTTATTTTATGATTTTAACAAGTGACAAATTTGACAATTCGAATAATAAAAGACAATTTTCTGGTGCTTTGAGTCTCCAAGCAAAAACAATCTTACAAAATTTGATTAACTATTTGGAAAATAAAAGAGTAAGTTGAAATATGCAAGAAATAATAGCAAAAGCACTGGGAATCAGTTTAAGGATTGTGTAGAACCTTTTGCATGAAAAAAAGCCGAAAATATAATACTGAAGAAGACTATAAAGTGTAATTTATGTAAATCAAATCTAAAACGAATGTAACTCTTCCAGTTTTAAAAGAAAATCGAGGTGTTGTGCAATAGTAATAAAGAGAGAACCAAAACACAAGTATCTTCAGCACTTAGGTGTCTTATAAACCGTTGCAATATTTAAAAAAAAAATCCTTGGTGACAGATCATGGGCGTAAATTTGACAGTCAACACCATTTTGTAGGGAAATAAAAAAATGTAATCAGAATAAACTAGTAAATTTGTTGGTATTGACCTTCCCTTTATGAAGCCATGCTGGTTAGTGAAAATAATATTTTTTAAACAGTCCTCAAGAACATTTTTAACTAAAAATTCCATTAGTTTAGGAATAAATAAAATTTTGGATATGGGTCTGTAATCAGTAACACAATTTATTATACCAGCGTTTTTAAAAAAGAATGAATTATTGAAAGTCTATCTAGTATTTTGACAAGTCGCATAATAATATAATACTTGTTTGTCACTTATTTCTCAATGTGTTTAGTTGCAAATCATCATTTCGTTACTAGGGGTACATTCTGTTTTCTTTTCCATTTTAAAAATTATTATTCTTGTGTAAAATGTAATTATTGTAACAGCCATATTATAAGTAATAAACTATGGTCTAAAAAATGTTAACCCTCCATCACTGAATTGATTAGAAAATATCTTACATTTTCTATCTTTTTGTTTATCAATATTTTCGTAAACTCAGCGTCTTGGAAATGTTGAACTAATCTTGTAAAAAATATGGTAACATTTTTACGCCTATTATCGGGGTCAGGTATTGTTAGTAGTATTCTAACACGTAGATGATCACACTATGTAAAAAGTTACATAAGAGATAAGCTCCGTGATATGTAAAGAATATACTAAGGTTACAACTCTTATATGATGTGAAAAGGTGTGCCAAAATACAATACTCACTTCTAAAATACATTAAGTTGAAATATTAAACTAACTACATGCTCAAAATAAACAGCTTCCAGGGTCAAAACGATGAATAGAAAACCAAGAGAATAGACCAGTCGATCTTTATCTATTTTCGGGTTTTTGTTAATATACAAGGGCACATGCTGAGTGCTTGGGATTAAAAAAATGTATGTTCTGTGACGAAGAGGGTGGTGATAAAAAGATACGTAGGAGTATCTTGGGTGAACTTTTTAATCTTTGAAATTCTAGGTCTGGTAGAGATTATTGTAACTCTTTGGCTTTAACATACATTTTATTTCTTCTTCTATACATTTTCGATATTGATTTAAAAAGTGACTCACACACACATTACAAAAGAGAAAACACTTACAAAAAGTAAAAGTCAGTAGAAATATTTGGGTATTGGAATATTTGGTGATTTGGATATTATGTATTGAGGTTTTTAGGTGTATGAATAAGTACAGGAATTAGAATGTATAGGTAGACAAAATTACTTCACATCAGGACATAATATATCAATGCAAAACAGACACTTAGAGAGACAGATACCCTGCTAGAGGAATTGGAAAATCCAAGAAGAAAAACAATCAATACAGACTTTTATGAACATGTAGTTGAATTTATGCGTTATAATGTATATAATATAAATAAATTAAATAGTAACTAATTGGTTGTATTATTAAATGTTTATTAAAAAATTAGGTTTGCATTACATGTTGATCATATAACAAAAATACATTAAACAAAGAACATGCACAATTTTCATTATTTGAATGATAGAAACATTTAGGGACGTATTTTCTAAGGGCCGGTTGCTCATCCAACTCTATAATAGGTTTGCTTGAATATTTTCTTAAAAAATCAGCTTTTTCTCTGCCCTTAACGTAAATGGTAGCAGCCTTTTCTGTCAAGCTCCGTACAATATCGGCAAATTTGTAAAATGGAGTAAATCCGGAATCCCAATCAATGCAATGATAGTGTTTCATTAACCATTTCGTTTGTTTGTATGCAGCTGGTCCTAGAAAGGCTAGATCAAACGGGGTTTAAAAACATAGTTACTAATTCTATGACCATCGTAGGCAGCAAGTTCATTAGGGATTAGTTTATTATTTTCTATCTTGAATGCTTGGAAGTCCACAACCAGACTAGGGCCAGCCATTGTAACTCGGGAACGGGTTTCAAAAAACTAAACTAAATAATGTGTGTTGCAGTTGATTTTATCTGCTTCGGGCACTAAACACATAAAGGTTTTCAAAATATTTCAAGGTTGTCCGAAAATATATAAGAGTACCCATATCCCACATGTAAAATATAAGTATTAAACACATTGAATGAATGTTTTAAAATTTAGATAATCGATTTATTTCACTATAAGGGCAATAAAGGCAAACAGCTGAATTTTCAGATTTTAACTTTTATTTTCAAAATACAGTAATTTATGCCAATATGCCGTATTTAGTAATTTTAATATTTTCACTTAATAAAAGCTCTAAAAATCACATGATGAACAACATTTGATCCTTGAATTATCCAAATTTACACGTTTTATTAAGTTTTGCTAGTTTTATGACAGCGCAGCGGATCGCTTGCAACTATTTTTGAAATAGTTTTGGCATGCATCAATAACATAAAAGGTAGTTGCACAAAAAATTGCTTCAGCTGCTTTGCTTAATAAACAAAAAATATATTATCTTGAAATAAGTTCGATGGCTTTAGTAGTTTTTGTGTAAACGTGCATGAGTGGAAACTATTCAAAGGCGATGGCTGATCCTCATTCCTATTGTTTGGTTAAATTGATTATGTAAATAAAGAATATCTCTTCATGTACATACAGATGCTTTTTCTTTAATTTTAAAACACATGCTATATCTGCTTTTTTTTTATTACTTACAATGATGAGAGAAAAATCTTGTTTACTGCACATTAACTTTTCGTATCTTCGTCGATATAAGGAGTAATGTCTTTTTGTACATAATATAATTTTAATTTTGAATGCGTAAAAGCACTAAGTTATAATTTTTTCTTCTAAAAAAGGTGTCTCACTCATCACAAAATAGGACATGGAGAGGAAAATGGATTTTAAGAAAGGTTTATCAGAAGTTAACTTTTTACGTATGCTACAACATTATTTGGATAGTAGTCTGATTAAATAAGAGAATATATTTACCGCTAATATGCATTTTTATTAATCCTTAGACATAAATTAAGCATGCATTTTGATACGTATACGACAACAAGAAATAGCAAGAATAATACTATAAAAATAAATAAATATGTTATAAAATATAAATTTTCCATAAAAAAAAACGTATTATCTACTGAATGTGATTTTTTAAAATGAATTACAATGACGAAGTAATAATACTTGTGTGCACTTTAATTTTTCTTATCTGCATCAATATTCGGCAACACATGCTTTAAATCTAATTTTCATCCAACTTTGTGGATTGTAATATTTTAGTTATTATATTTCGGATGTGAAACAGCCAAGTCTAGATAAATTAACCCAAATTCATCACCATTAACTAAAAAGCTCCTTATACATTTAAGTAATTTTTACCTACTGATCAAAAAAAGGGATTTCATTCACAAGAGGTAGCATAGATTATCAAAGAAAGAAAAATAACGAGCAAAGAAAGAAAAATTAAGCATGTTTGCAAGCAGTCAAAGTTACCCATACAAAAGGACACTTGCACTCTTTCAATGTTAAATAATTCCATAACAAAGAGCACAGACCCTATTTTAACAACCATAGTAGAGAACGATATATACCTGCACCCCCATGTGATATTTTAGAACAGAATCATGTCAATAAAGAAAAAAAGTCTTCAAAGTGTAAAAGGAGTAGCCGCTTTAAGAGTATACAAAACTCAACAACATAAAAACCACCTGCACCCCGAACCAACACAAGGTCATCGTAAATAAAACGTGCCTGCACCTCATTCAATATTTTAGAACAAAATTACGTTAATAAAAAATAAAAATTCTTCAAGGCGTAAAAACCAAACACTTGCGTCCGAGTACCTCCAAGGTCGAAAATAAACATCTGCTCAAAAGTGTAGTCAAGGTTACATAAAGGACATCTGCATCCACTATAAAAAGAAATCCAAAAATACCCTAATAACGAACAAAGAAAAAAAAAATAGCCAGCGCTCAATATTACCCATAACAAAAGAACAGAGGCATGCCTTCGAAATCATGCATAACAAAAGGACAGCTGCACTCTTTCAAGGTGTGAAAATAAACCCAACCCAATGTCATAAATAAACATCTGCTCAAAAGTTTAGTCAAGGTTACATAAAGGACATCTGCATCCACTATAAAAATAAATCCAAGAATACCTAAATAAAGAAAAAATAGCAACCGCTCAATGGTACCCATAACAAAAGAACAACGCCGCCTTCGAAATCATACATAACAAAAGGGTAGTTGCACTCTTTCAAGGTGCGAAAAATCCCATCAAGGTGTGAAAATCCGATAACAAAGAGACCCAGACCCTATTGTTACGACTATAATAGCTCTGTCAAGGTGTGAAAATCCCATCAAGGTGTGAAAATATTATAAACACCCTTCGAGAACATGAGGGTATAACAAAACACAAAATATATTACAAATCTAACTTTTGGGAAAAAATAATGGTCAAGGTATCATCAATAAAACAGACTTGCATCCCTTTAGATATTTTCAAACAAATAAATGACGACAATAAAGAAATAAAAATACATCATGGTGTAAAAATTTGTAACGCAAGAGTGTCATAAATAAAAGGGCACCTGCATACCATAAAAATACCCTCGTCCACGCCAAGGTAGCACCATCAAAGAGCAGCTCCATCCTTCAAGGTCAAATGAGTCACATAAAAGAAAATTGTATACCATAAAAATACCCTCGTCCAGGTGTATGGTCAAGGTCAAATTAACAAAGAGTAGTTGCATCTTTCAAGGTCGAATGAACACCTGCATACCTGTGCTCTCAAGGACAATTCAAGGTCAAATTAACACCTGCACACCTGCGCGGTCAAGGTCGCGGGAGGGTAGGCGAGGGGGTGGGGGGAGTATAATGGAGTGGGGGGAGCAGAAAGGAGTGGGGGGAGACCCAGAACCGGGGTTTAATACCTACTAACAGCGAAAATGTGAACACCAGAAGAGGCCATTCAACAGAAAAAAAAAACTTTTGCTACAATAAATAATGGCATATTACAATTAAAGAAAAACCATAATTATTATTATCAAATACAAGGACTGTTCCAAGTAACCAATAATTCATATTGATATTTTCTGTTGTGGACTACATTAGGATTCCTTGTAGAAAAGGTATGATATTGTGCCATACTTTTATACAATATCTGTAATTTGAAAAATACCTAATTTCTAAAATGTAATGTATTGTTCTGTTGTATCTATACCGGGTGTCCACGGAAGGTGGCTCGCCCCTCTAACTTTTTTGTTTTTCAAGAGAATGAAATAAAATTCTGGGGATTTGTATACGACATAAAACTGCATTTTTTGACAGGTGACTCAGCATTATGGAACTTCCGGTTTAACCGGAAGTGACATAAACTTTCGATTTTTAAATGGGACACCTGGTATATTTTTACTTTTTTTGACTCCATATGACATTCTAAATACAACGATGTGTCACTTGTCACTTTTGGTCACCAAGAAAATATTTTTTTCCAAATTTATTGTTTTATCTAGTATAATACCTTAAAATCGCTTACTATTTCAGTTCTTTAATCTTGGGAAAAATACAATTTTACTGTTATTGGTCCAATGCTATGTGCTATGTAAAATTTAATTTTTAAAGTTGTATAACTAATTTTTTTTTAAATGGCAACATGGTGGCTCGTCGGGTTAAGAAAAAAGATGATTTTATTACGATTATTTTGATACCATACACTATTACGTTTTAGAAAAGCTGCCATTAAAAAACTTTAAAAAGTTAACTTAGAACTTTCCTAAAATGAAGCATCTTTTGAGAATAAATTTAGATCAAGTAGCCTGTGACCAGTAAAACTGATAAAACAAAATCACGCCTTGCAGAATATTGACATGCCGACAGCTTCTGCCAAAGTAAATTAGGTTGTGGTTTAAAAAGCATGGAAATAATAGTTTTACAAGGAGTGAAAAAGTTGATATGTTATTAGTGTTTGGAGAATGTAGAAATAATTCAACCGATGCTGCACGACTTTACGCACAAAGATATTTTAATCGGCGTCATCCACTCGGCACTATTAGGTACCCAAAACTGGTTCCGAAAATGCGAAATGAGCCTGACAATAATACCATATCAACTTTTTTACTCCTTGTAAAACTATTATTTTCCATGTTTTTTAAACAACAAACTAATTTACTTTGGCAGAAGCTGTTGGCATTTCAATAAAATTTTCTTCAAGGCATGATTTTGTTTTATCAGTTTTGCTGGTCACATGATGCATTTAATCTAAATTTATTCTCAAAAGATGATTCATTTCAGGAAAGTTCTAAGTTCACTTTTTAAAGTTTTTTAATGGCAGCTTTTCTAAAACCTAATAGTGTATGGTATCAAAATAATCGTTATAAAATCCTCTTTGTTCTTAACCCGACGAGCCACCATGTTGCCATTTAAAAAAAAATGATTTATACAACTTTAAAGATTAAATTTTACATAGCACATAGCATTGGACCAAAAATAGTAAAATTGTATTTTTCCCAAGATTAAAGAACTGAAATAAGTGATTCTAAGGTATTCATAGCCCTCTAGATGAAACAATAAATTTAGAAAAAAAATATTTTCTTGGTGACAAAAAGTGACAAGTGACACATCGTTGTATTTAGAAGGTTATATGGAGCCAAAACAAGTAAAAATATACCAGACGTCCCATTTAAAAATCGAAAGTTTATGTCACTTCCGGTTAAACCGGAAGTTCCATAATGTTGAGTCACCTGTCAAGAAATGCAGTTTTATGTCGTATACAAATCCCAATAAAATTTTATTTCATTATCTTGAAAACAAAAAAGATAGAAGGGCGAGCCACCTTCCGTGGACACCCGGTATAGCATAGATATTTACCTTTAGATAAGCAAACAATAATCATGAAAGTGGCAGATTTATGGCCTCGCGCATGTAAGCAAAGCTAGACACTATTAGCCATGCGCACTGCAACATTATCGTTTGACGAATGGGAAAATAAAATAGACAGGTCCGGGCTTTAAAATTTAAATTTTTGCCAAAAAATTGGAATTTCTTCTCAATTTTTGATCAAGTTGGGAAAAAGCGTAGTGATTTCTGGCATTTTAAGTAGTAGCAAACATATGATTTTAAGTATAGAAAATTGTTTTTAAGGTTTTGTTTTTAAAATTTGTTTAAAAATGTTGTTGGTGCAAAAAGGAAGAGAACAAGTTAATTAAACTATAAAACTTACAAAAACGAATATATAAAACAAACAAAACCAGCAAAATAACGAATCTACAGTGTTATCGCGTACGTAACCTCAAGTCAAATATTAGTTGGTATATAACTTGTATTGATTTTTACAATTTGGCAAAAACTTGTTTTGTTCAAGAATTTGAAAAAGGGTTTGCCCGAGAACTTGACTCATAAAATACTTTAACATTAATATAAACATACCTAGGTACTTATTTACTTTTTTCTTTGCATGCATCGGGATAATAATATGTTTTGGTGTGTGTTTCTCATTATTTTCATACCTTATTTGTGTAGCCTAGGCCTAGTTAGATGTGTTTAAATTGCTCATAATAAAATAGAGTATATATCAAGATACATCACTACTCCATACTTACTAAAAATATGAAATACCCGATATTTTACACCTATTTCGGCATAACAAAATAATACAACGGCTCTTACTGTCATTGTTTATATTCCAATTGAAGTCATTAAAAGCACAAACACAATTCACTAAACTCCACAAAAACTAGAAATCCGTAAATATTAAACACCCACAATCCACGTCAGCTAAGAAAACTACAACGAATCCACAAAGAAACCTTAAAACACAACAACAAAAATGGCGGCCGAGCCGGTTCTGGAGAGTATCTTGAGCATGTCGATTATTGTCGATAAAGTAGTACAGGCCGATAACACGAGGTTTGTGCGCATGCACGAAGGTGTCCAGAAGGAAGCCAGCTGACCGGCGAGTCATGCGCTCGGACGTATTTTTTCACCCATAAAACGTAACTTTTGTTTGAGCAGGAGATAAGGTGTATGTATCTAAAGGTAAATTGTGTATGCTATAATATAGTGCAGAAAACCGTTTAAACTGACTTAAAATGTTTAAATTTACACAATTTTTTTAGATTGAAAAAATTATGTGTTTTGGACAGACAAAATGGAGGCATATTTAATAAGGTTTTATTTAAAATGCTTACCACCTGAAATTATCGACCCTAGATATACAAGAAGACTACAGATTAGGAATCCCCCTCGGGATGATTAATATATTATTTAAGTTTTTCTTATTTTTTTTTCTTATTACTTATTTTGTGTGGAATAATTTAATCATGTTGCAAATTACTAATAGAAACATTTGTTTAAATTGGATTTATTAGGAAAATCACAACTTTTTCAGTTAATTAGTTCATCTTAACAGTTAAAATTTGGTAGGTAATTAACAAAGTATTTGTTGTTTGTAAATAAACTTTAATATTTAACAGATAGCTACTGTACATACATATTATAAGAACACTGGCAGTAAAAATGTCGAAAATATATGTTTATATAGCATGAGCATACAAATTAAAATAATATTTTCCTGTACTAATAATTTTCCTGGACTATTAGTCGTAATTGAATAAATACAAAAATAAACTGTTTTGGCCGAGATTTTGGCCCTTGGAGCGGTCTAGTTCTGCGAATTGTTCATGCCCGGTGAAATTAAACAGCGATGATGCCGGTCAAAAATATTAGTCAGCGGGTGAACGGGTTTAGATAGAAATATGCCTGCAGATTTCCTCCGGACACCGAAATTTCTGTTCGGTGATGTATCGCCTTAAAATCTTTTTTTTTGTATGAATCTCTAAAAGTTGATTTAAAATGTAAAGACACGGCAGTGTTAGTATTTTTAATTCTTTAAAAATTGGTCTACAGTGCTCTCTATAATGCGTTTGAGCAATAGTTCTTAATGCTTTTTTTTGTAATCTAAATACTTTGACCGACCTTGACGAATTACCCCAAATATGAACTCCGTACGCTACATGGGAGTTAAAAAGCGAATAGTATACCGTTAAAAGGGTAGCTTTATCCAGAATTGATCTTAATCTTCTAAGCGTAAAAATTGCAGAGGCTAATTTTGCAGAGATGGAGTCAATATGAGGCCCCCAATTTAATCCTCCATCCAGGGTTACACCTAACAGTTTTACCGTTTTATTATTTTTAAGTTCAGGTTTAGTGGAGAACAAAATTTCTTGCGTTTTATCCTGATTAAGCCTTAAGTTATTATGAGAAAACCAAGTAATTGCCGTCTGGTTTAGTGATTCCCCTTTCTCTGGTAACCCTATACGATCGTCATCACCACAGCAATAAGTCGTAGGTATCATCACAATAACAAACACAGTCAAATGGTTTTAAAAAATTAAACAAATCGTTAATATATATAACAAAGAGCAAAGGACCCAATATGGACCCTTGCGGAACCCCACTTTTTACCTGTAACAAAGATGATTCCTTGCCTTCAAGAACTACTTTTTGCTGTCTACCTGACAAATACGATTCTAGAAGTTGTATATGATTACCCTTAATCCCGTACCTACTTAGCTTCTTCTTCAATAACTTGTGAGATATGCAGTCGAAGGCCTTGCTCAAATCACACAATGTCAGGCTAACCTCCTCTTTTTGCTCAAGGCCCCCGACTACCATCTCAACTACCCTTGAGACCGCTTGTACCGCAGAGCGACCTTGCATGAAACCAAATTGGTTAGAATTTATAAACCTATTAGAAATAAAATATTCCTCTAACTGTTTTTTAAGAATGCTCTCAAAGATTTTACCCAATATTGGTACTATTGATACCGATCTATAATTCTCTAAAAAACTCTTGTCGCCCTTTTTAAACAAAGGAACGACCCTACTTACCTTGAAACAATGGGGAAAAACGCCAGAATCAATACATTTGTTAAATAACATTTGTAAAGGTACAACTAACTGTAAACACATATCTTTAACAATTTTTGCACTAATATCATATACATCCGACGAATTAGTATTTTTTAATTTTACTATTGAATCATAAACATCTCTTTCGGTAACATGAGAAAATGCGAATAATACATTGGAATCAGGTATTTTTTTAATAATATCGTTTTGTGTATTTATGTCAATTTTTAAGAACTTCGAAATTTGGTCTGCAACTGTAGCAAAATATTGATTAAAATCTTCAGCTGATATCTCACCTAGGTCGTTATTTTTTGATGACTTACCATTCTCGAAATTTATAAGTGTCCATACATCCTTCGCCCTTTTATCCGAGCTATTAATAAATTTATTGTAAGCATCCTTTTTGGCAACTTCAATATTATTTTTATAGTCTTTGTTTAGTTTTGAATATAACTTTTTATAATAATCATCATTTTTTGCATCTCTTAGCATTTTAACAGTTGACAAAATTTCACGCTGTCTCTTTAGAGCTTGGATTAAACCATCGTACCGGATGTTCTTTGTTATGTACGTTTTTTAGCGGAAATTTATTTTGGGGCTGAATGGTGTTAAGAATCACGGAAGAAAACTATTCAAATGCAGTTATTATTATTAATTTATTTATTTTATTTGGACAGCGCAATAAAATTGTCGCTAGAACATGTATAAAGTTTAATGAAAAATCTACCGCAAATGAACCTCAGGAAATTTGGTTCAACTTTAAAAGAGCCAAAAAAACTTACAGGGTTCAGTACCTCTATCGGTAATAATTAACAAAATACCACAACAGTAACGAAAGTGACATAATTGTTATATGAAATAAAAGTTTATCATAGTAAAAACTGAATGGAAACTAAATTGTCGAGAAAATTTTACAAATAATCGCTTATAAGTCAAAAACTTGAATAGTTAGGTATACCAGGTGTTTTTCAAAAGACGTTCACCCTCGCGTTCACCCCTATAACTTTTCTGTATTTATAGATATTAAAATAAAATTTTGAGATTATGCATAAGAGATGAGTCTGCATTTATTGTCATAGTTTTCAATTTGTTAGCACTTCCGGTTTGACCGGTTAACTTTGGTATTTTAAATGGGACATCTTGTATATTTTTACTTATTGGGATTCAGCATTCTCAGTAAAATGACACCTCACTTTTTTGACGTGTTATAACATTTTTACGTTTTTTTTTTATTTTCAATCTAGAGTGCCACAAATTAATTAAATCTGTTAATTTATAGTCAAGTAGTATCTGAAAATTGACTGTCTAAGTTTCAAAAGAGTTTAAAAATTGAAATTTTGTTTTCTTGACGTTTACTCCATTTTTCCAAATGGAACTATGTTAGTTCACTAGGGTATTTAAAAGTAGTATTTTTTTCAACAATTTGATACCATAGACTCCTATGCTATTTTAAAATTGACACTGAAAAATTTGCCTTAATCCCAATCGCAAATTTAAAAGCGAACACCAATATGGTTTTAAATTAAAATTGTAATGTCATTCGTTTATTAAATTTACATTGTAAATCAGATAAAATGGTTAGTTTTACTAGAAATGAACAAATTGATATGCTCCTAATTTTTGGAGTGACCAGAAAAATTCTTCTGAAGCCGCAAGATTGTATGTATTGTATTTTTTATAAACTAATGACATTACAACTTTAAATTAAAGCCATATTGCTTTTCAAACCCATTTAATAATGCATAACGCTTTTAAATTTGCGACTGGGATTAAGGCAAATTTTTCAGTGTCAATTTTAAAATAGCATAGGAGTCTTTGGTATCAAATTGTTGGAAAAAAATACTCGTTTTAAATATCCTAGTGAACTACCATCGTTCCATTTGGAAAAATGGAGTAAACGTTAAGAAAACAAAATTTCATTTTTTAAACGCTTGTGAATCTTAGAAAGTCAATTATTATGACATAATTTTAATTTTCATGTGCTACTTGACTATAAATTAACAGATTTAATTAATTTGTAGCACTTTTTTTTTTTAACAAATTTACCTTTACATTTATGACATCTAAACACTAGACTAAACGTTTTTCAAGTGACGTTTAATCTATTGTTTAACTAGTAAAGTGATATACCATAACATGAAACCTAAACTATCAGAATCTATGATGTATTGTCTTCGGTCTATCAGCTGTTGCATATTACCTACGTAAAAAACCCAGCCGGCCCTCAAAGCCCGGTCGGCCCGAGAAAATGTATTCGGGCCCGAAGGCCTGAACATTTATTGATTAAGTGGCCCTACCCGACCCGAACCCCGAGCCGCGTAGAGGCCCGAGATAAAAACTCGGCTCGTGCAGGGCTCAAATCCACCGTGAACCACCCTGTATATATGTATAGATTGGTATGTCAAATTTAGCCCTACTTATATGACGTTAGTAATAACACCATTATTGATTAAACAAATATTGAAATTATAAACGTTTACTTTTATTATTGTAATGACTTACAGTTATAATGTACCTACACAATGAAATGTACACTAACAATATTTTTGAGGTGCAGTTATTTAATAGAGATATCACAAATTTGTACAGAAAAAAATACATTATTAAAAATATATAATTTTTTAATAGAACATTAACCTAGTTTCTCTGAATAAAACTATGTGGCTTTTCTAATCATATAGATCAGGGATGTCCAGCATGAGGCCGCGGGGCGCATGCGGCCCGCTACGACGTTCTTTGCGGCTCGCGAAGCCGTCTAAAAATATAGAAATATAGAAATATGCCTAAAAAAACATAATATAGGTATTAAGTAATTCCGAGTTCCTACACTAACCATTAAATAAAATGACACATACATATATGCTATGTGACGCCACTGGCGGTTGATAGCCAGCCGCAACGAAGTTACTGGAACATTGGAGATCTCAAATCTCACTGGACCGCTCTCGACCATTCGAGTGGCCATTCGCACGTGCAAAAATTATTTGCATCAAAGAGGGCCTTGCATCTAAGGACGTAATGCTTAGCAGTAGAGCTTAATACCTGTTGGGTGTCAGTAACTACCTGAATTAACAATTAATCAGTTATTCCGTCATCTTTGACAGTCGTTAAAAGTAATTTGATTCATCGCTAATTTTTCCAATTTCTTGAACAATTCACACAATGGGCTTTACGGAACAGCACAAAACATTTATGGTTGAAGCGAATTTTCGAAACGCGGTTAGAGTAAATGGTGAGTAGCAATACAGTCCGGGTTTGTGCACGGACGATTTTCACGAACATTTTCCTAACGTTGCTTTTATTGCTGGGGATTTTTATCATTGCCTGAAAAGAACTGTGGCTGTGTTTACGGAAACAGGTTCTATACAACATAAAAAAGGAGCAAGAAGACCATCTGTAAGAACAGAAGAACTTGTTGCAAACGTTCGTGAAATAATGCAAAATACGCCAGCAAATTGTATAAGACGCCTGTCCCAAGAAGTGGGAAGATCTTATGGAACATTCAGGACTATTCTCAAGAATTTATTTCCTTATAAAGTGCAAGTATTCGAAGAAATACAAGCCGCAGATTTTAAAAGACGCAGGAATTAGAATGTGGTAACATTTCTCCAGAGATGCTGGTCAACACTTTCGAAAATAGGAATAGACGTGTGAATTTATGCTTGGAGCATGGCGGTGGCCAATTTCAGTAATTTATGTAATTATTTTTCTTTTTCTTTCTGTATATTCTTACTTTGTTAATTTTGTAAACAATAAATTTGTATTTGTCTACTTATTTTATTACTCACTAGCGGGTACCCGGCCTGCGTTGCAGCCCGGCATTATACGACGTGAGATAATAAGGCGAACAAACCTCAAACTTAACCGTTTGCCGGCCCGTCCACAATTCACATCCGTGCATAAAACATAGTCTGTCTTCGTCTATTCCGGCTTCGGTGCTTCGGATCGATCGTTGAACGGGCCGGGGACCGGTTAGGTTGGGTCGTTCGTTCTCCCTACTCTAATTTATCAGTGTTTATCAGTGTTTCTCTATAATATTATGCATGTATTATACATAAAAACCTTCCTCTTGAATCACTCTATCTATTAAAAAAAAAACGCTTCACAATCCGTTGCGTAGTTTTAAAGATTTAAGCACATATAGGGACAGGACGGGCGATAGCGACTTTGTTTTATGCTATGTTAAGATTAGTTTGGCATATCATGTCATAATATGAATTTGCCAAATTTTAACCTAAATTTGCTTAGATATATCGTCCCCATATCATTGTAATTTAAACCAAACCCCACGTTTTTTAATCCAAGCCCTCTTTGATGCAAATAATTTTTGCTCGCACGGTATAAGAATGTGGAGTCAAGCAAGACGGGCAGAGTTTATAGATAATATAAGTAGTGTTGAATAGAGACTCGTAGACATAAAATCGTAGAAGACTTTCCCAAAGTTTTTTTGTTCTGGTGTGCGGTGCGCAGCAATTTAATTTAAGCTCTTTTAAGTGAAATATGTTTTCATAACAAAGGAATATCGACTGGTACCATTGGGGATCGGACTATTTAATCACAAACTACAATAATAAACTTCAGTGCATTGTTTGTATGCAAGTAGGGGAGAGTGGGTAACAGTGGATGACTTTTTTTTCTAACCCATGCAGATTCAAAGTTTATCGCTAAATTAGTGTTCTCTCAAATTCACTTGTAGGAGGAGTATTAAACCTTCATAGAAAAAGGCATTTGTTGGTGAATAATACATAAATTTGCAAAATACAGCTTTTGAAAAAAAGGTTGTATAAAGATCCACTGTGACCCAAGAGTGGGTCCCTTTAGATCGGCGTATGGGTAACAGTGAATCAACTGGGGCACACTGGATCTACAGAAATAAATACAGCAAGTAATTACTATTTTTATACTATAACTTATTTATTTGTAGTAGGTATAAAAAGTTTTTACTCACATATTGTAACCGTCTTACAAAAGTTAGCAAATATTACATTTATTATAACTTAGATATCTGTCTCTCTCAGAACAAATACAACAACCTAAATCTAGTTTTGACGTAACTTGCTACATAACTAATATTCAAACTCGGTCGTAAACTTTTCATTTTTACTACTATATCATTAGGATAAAAAAGTGTAAAAGAAACAACAAATTACGAACAAAAATACCTACTTCTTTACTATCTAGTACTTATTAAAAAAAATAATCAATTCTTAAATTTAAAAACTCCAGATCTAGTTTAAATGTAATTAACGTAAATTAATATTAGAAAACTCAAGATCAAAGTGGTACATGCCTTGTTTTCTTTTCGTTTTTCCGGAAACCTTGGGTGGAGGTAAAATCATTTTTATATCGTTCAGTGCAACCATTGCAATATCTGGCACATTTGGCATAAAAAAAAATATTTGGTGTTTTGTCGGATTTTCTAAGAAAACTAACTTCTGCGTCATTCCCTTGTCTCCAATGACTTTAGCTACATAATACATTTTTCCCTTTTACCTCAAATTCAACAATAACAAAGCTACCTTCCTTTGGCAGACTATCCAGGACAGTAAAGTTATTGCAATCATGCAACTGTCTCATATTCATCTTCTTCCTCAAACCAATGTTATTCTTCTGAATAAACACTAATTTGGTCGTCGCGTCGTCTTCGCTGGAACTTTCTTATAAAATTTTTATTTTCGTTGTTTTTGCAGCCACCTTATTCTGTTTGAGTTTCTTTGCTTGTCTCTTTTCTATTTCCTGTTTATTTGGTGTGTCAGTTGCAATAATCGACTTATTCCCTTTACGCCTTGGTGCTCGTACTTCCTGACGGGTCACAGTGGATCGCTGATTCACTGAGCCCCAAAATAAATATTTCACTGTGACCCAATGACGGCAATTTAAAAAAAAATCAGATAAAAAATAAACAAACACTTCTAAAGACAAAACAACATAATTTAAAACAAATATAAGCAGTGTCAAGCATAAAACTTTTACCAAACATCTAGATTTATTACTCAGTTAAATACAACACAAATTTTTAAAACACGTGATAAAAAAAGTTTCGTACTTGCCTGTTGACCGGAGCGTCGCAGCACGTTCTACCGCTTTGAAATGACTGGTTCGGCTGAGGGGATATATTTCGAAGGGGCTACCAACCGATTTTCGCGCGCGTACGCGGTATGTATACGAAGCTATATATGTTATATGATCCACTGTACCCCGCGATCCACTGTTACCCACTCTCCCCTAATACCAGTTCCTTAATTATAATAAATAATTATACAAACACATGTTTTTATTATCTATTACAAATCACTGATAAAGTGAAGAGTTTTATAATGCCCTCACAACCGCAATTTTCTTTACAACGGTCCTTAAGCCACTGGGAGCTGGTGGACAGCCCTGATATATATTAAATATTTAAATTATCTTAAGTATTTGATATAATATAATTTGTCATACTACTAAACTTTATGCTCAGAGCAATGTACTAAGTCTAAGTATACCAGATTTTACGAAAAATAATGAGTATACCAAGACTCAAGATCAGAACAAATTATGGATTTTTCCCATTCCGTTTTCGTGTCAATTTTTTACTAACGCTCTCCCGGCCTATAGTTTCTTCCAAATTTGTAACTGTTTACGGACTTTTATCGGTATGAAATATATTTTTACTTTTTTTAGTCTTAAGCCCGTATTCCAAAAGCCAAGTTCTTGCCCAAAACATTTTTTAAATTCTTGAACCAAAAGGTGTGCTTCAAAATGTTGTTTTACACGTACCCATATGTTTTTGGGAAATTCATACAATGTTATTTGGCATCCATACAATGGTACCAACTAGTATCCGACCGAAACAAGATTTTCACCCGAAACCGAATCTTCGGCCTTGGTCTCAGTTTCGGCCGAAACCGAAACCTCTTTATACATTTTATACATCTTAAAAATTTTATTGTTCCACCTAAAAAAAATGTTGACAGAAAAAAAATCTATACCCAAAGTTAACCGAACGGTGCGCGACAATTTACGAACACTGAGAACACTCGATTTTTTGGCCCAAACTAGCCGAAACCGAATCTTCGGCCGGTCTCTAGTATCAAGTAATATTTGAGGTGCTGGGGTACGCGATATAGGTACCATCAGGGATTGCTGTTTTGTTTGTTTTTTATTTTCGATTTAATAAGGTAAGTTTAATTGACTTGTCCTCTTGCATTTCGAACTAAAAACTTTACTACGAATAATTTTTAAACCAATTTTAAAAACTAAACATTAAAAACAATTGTCTAACCTCAAAATCTGATAGGTTGGCAGCCACCAAAATCACCAGAAATCACTATCTTTCCCCCCAACTTGATCAACAAATTAGAACAAATAAAAAATTTTTGATAATAAATTGTGGCAAGAACTTGGGGCAAATTTTAGTTATTGACGCGTGAAAATAAATTGAAGGTAAACTATTTTACTATAATTGTACCGCCTTATTCACTAACTAAGTAGGTTTAAATGTAATTCATCAAAATAAGTATTTAGATTTTAGTACTGCCCATAGACTACGGCTTTGTTAGCAGCTTTGCTCGACGAACAAAATGGCGGACGCGAGGCTGCAGTTTTAGTCATCAGTTCAACAAGAAACTACGTAGGTACTTAATTGAAGATAATTTATTTATGTGCAGTGGCAGTGGTATTAGTAATAAAAACAAAAAAGAAAAGAACAAAGCGGATGAAGGAATGGCTTTTGAAGAGAGACCAGTTTTCCCATATTAAACTTTTAAACATCAAGTTGAAACTGGATTCCGGGAGATTGGTTTATTTATTTGCGATTGGATTTAAACAGGACAAACTATTACACCACTACCTTAAGATTCCTTTCTACAGGCATAGACCTGAGACCTCTGAGGCGTATTCGATTCGCTGGTTTAGATCGATCCGGATCGATCTAACTGATCTGACCTGTGTTCGATTGGCAAATGATGACTGTTCCCCCACTACCGCCAAAGTGATCCCAAGTGAACCTGGGAAATGGCAGAATCACCAAAATCAGATCAGTTGTTTGTTTTGTTTACTTTATGGTTTTGGAAGTTATAGTTCCATTCTGTTCCTGTTTTTAGATTTTCGTTGGATATTTATTACTATTCTTTGATTATGTCTTTTTTCAAGAACATTATCTGTGATGTAGAAGTAGAAATGAATAAAATATGTCTTTTATTTGAACCCATCTAGGTAAATAATATTTCCTATACTAACGTAAATGAGAGAAGTGGAAATAAAATATGTTAAAATTGTTTTACTTTAGTCCCCCGCTTTATAAAATACTACTACGCAACTGTCGACCAATTTTTGAACATGAAATAAGGTAAGGTCAAAATCTTAACCCAAACGAACAACTGTTACTGATATAAAAATCCGTGTTTCACCTTGGATCAGTGAACTGATTTTTAAGATCAGATCGATCCAAATCCCTGTCCCAATCGAATACGGCTCTAGCATGCAATTTATTTTGTTCTAAATAGGAGTAAGTAAAGGTAAGGACAACAATTATTATGATTTAAATTGTTTGAACCATTTTTATTGTGTATAATTGGCAATATTGAAGGGATAGTAGGTATAGCTTATCGGACATTTTCGCAGGTAGGTATTTGGACAGCCAGGGGCTGAACCGTAGAACGGGGTAAGTGTGTAGGCGGCCAACATTGTTTAAATAGATTCAGTAATTGCAATTTTTGGGGCAAGTGTGTAAAAGTATAGAATCATAGCTATCGATTGCTGGTTGAACGGGTTAGTTAAGTTGAAAAGGAAATAAGCTACAAACTTTTTAAGTTACTTAAAAGTGTGTTTTAACACTCTTTAAAATAAAAACTAAAAAATTATATTTTTGACACAACTTTCAAATTAAAAGTGTTTTAACATTCTTTAAGATAAAAACTAAAAAATTATATTCTTTTTCGGACGTAGTTTCTAACCATTTTATTTGATAAGACACTTCAGAAATCCTAAAATAGAAATATTCCTTACAAGCAGTTCTTATTTGGGTGAAGTGTGTACTACATACACACTTACCCTCTCAAAATAGTACACACTTCCCTGGTAACATATTTTTAGAGGGCAAGTGTGTACTAGCCCAAAATAAATACCAAAAAACTATCTGGAAACAAAATAACAGTAATAGGTCAAAACTACAGTATTTCTTACCTTATAAGTAAAAAAAATGGGTTAAAATTAATGTATTTCTGCCGATTATTATAGATTGAAAAAAGAGCAACGAACTAGGCGTCTTTACCACACAAACATGATAACCGAAAACACGCATTTTTATCCTAACCGCAGGTATCTATTTTTGCTTTATATCTTAGTTCGACAGTTTATATATATGTGTCTTCAGTAATTCATAGATGGCGGGACCAGTATTAATACCACTTAAGGAATATTTTTAGCTTACACACTTACCACGCAAACACACTTACCCCACCTTACCTTATGCCATTTTCTTACCTGTGACAATTTGTTGAAAGTTACGACCCCTGTATGGAAATAATTATTATGATTTGTCAAAAAGGAATACATTTTTTTCGACGTAATAAACGTAATTATAATTAAGCGTTGCGTACCTACTTTGAAGTTGGCCATTATTCAAAATTGGAAACATGTACTTTCTCGTGAGATACCTACATTCAGTGTGTATCAGTCAAATGGAATTAATTCGATAATAAATACATGGGGGTGTGTCCGAAAAAACGCTCTAATACGTCGATTGGTATTTCTAGTTGCGCATTTTTTTCAACAAAGAGTTTTAACTGCATAACAGAAATGCACAAATAACAATGCTATTATAGATGATTGGTTATAGAGATAAAACACGGACACAAATGGAAGTTGCTTGTTTATTTCATGAAAAATTTCCAAAATTGCTGCCTATAATTCGAGGAAAAATTAGTAAAATAGAAAAGCAGTTTCGCCAGCTTGAGCATGTAAAGCAGATAAAAAAAAAATAGCTGCCAATGCAATAAGTGATGATACCAAATTAGATTATGCTTGAGTTTGAGCAAAACCCACATAGGTACTTCTAGTCGAAAAACAGCCCCAATGTTCGATGTTAGCCATTCATCGATTATTCGAACATTAGAAGAAAATAAAATGTATCCCTATAAAATGATACCTACTCCAAGAGCTCATAGAAGACGGTTTTAAAAGGAGAACGCATTTTTGTGAACAAATGATGGCAAATGGCAATGTTAGATAACAATGTGATCCAATTAGAACATGTTTTGTTTTCTGATGAAGTGATTACACTTTACAGTCATGCTAATCGTCAGAATTACCGCTACTAATTGGACTATGGAAAATTCTTACTGGATTAAAGACGAACATACGTAATATCCTGAAAAGGGCAGGAATAGTTGGAGATCATATCATAGGTCCCTTTTTCATTAATGGCGATAATTATTTAGCACTGCTCCAAAATAATGTCTTGCCAACTTTGACAAATTTATATCCTGATCCAGCGAATATGATATGGTTTTAGCAAGCACCGAGAGCACCGCCCCATTACCAAGTCAATGTCCGGCAGTACCTCGACCGAGTACTTCCAAATCGGTGGATAGGGAGGCGTGGATCGATGCAATGGCCAACACCCTGATCTGACGCTATTATACTTTTTATGGGGTTACGTCAAAAATATTGTATACAAAACTAAACCCCTCGACTTAGCTGACTTAAGAAGACGAATAACGCTTGCGATTAGATCGGTCACGCCTGAGATGTTCAGTAACATTAGAAGAAATTTCTATTTAAGATTAGGATATTGCCAAGACGTTCGCGGCGAGCATTTTCAACATTTCCTACATTAATGTTTTTTTTATTATTATCATTATCAAGAAGTAAACAGTGTTAGTTACTTATTAGTTTTTGAGTGTGTTGTTAATTTTTGCAATAAACCAATCTGAAAACACTTAATATTTCCGAAACAATTGAAGATAGGTATAGGATATTATTGTACATGTAATATGTCTAAAAATTTTCTGAAGAATCCAAAAATTGAATAATATACATGGTGTTTCATTTAAAATAAGAAAGTATTAGCCACTGTTATATGACACACCCTACATAAAAAGTTTTTATTGAAAAAAATGCGCAACTAGAAGTAACAATCAACGTGTCCGAGCGTTTTTTCGGACACGTCCCCATGTATTTATTATCGAATTAATTCCATTTGACTGATAATGGCACAATATAAAGGATTTGTTAGCAAAATCTTTTGTTGTTGTGCCGATTAGCGATAATTATGCCACATAGTTTAAACCTGCATTCTGTGGGCTACTACGTTACTGCTATTTATACTGAGACACTCGTGGTTTTTATAGAATAAAATGTTCATTGAGGAAAGCTGCCAAGAAGCCCGTAGTCTGTGTGTTAATTTAGACACGGTCAAAACTTTGTATTAATAAAAATATTGTTGTAGAAAATGTAGGGTTTTTCTATTACGATTACACTTATCTTTTTTAAATAAATTGTTTATTTAAAAAAGTTAAATCTTTGTCATATCGTGGGCAGATGATCGACTTTTGATTTATTGGATTGACTATTTGGATGCTGTCTGCTGGGGCTGATTGACTTGTTTCCCACGGGAAGTTGTGGCAGTGACATTGATCCTCCATTGCAGGAATTCTAAAATAAAATTGTTTAATTCAGTTCGATATTACGGACGAAGTAAGGTGTTTTGTGTGTCAATAATTCTGTTGTAATGTAATGCGAATCCCTATTATTAGCTATTTAAAATTTGTATCGCTCATATTATAAAAACGGGAGCTATATAATGTAGATAAACTATATTTGTGGAATCAGGAAACATACCGGGTGTCCACGGAAGGTGGTTAATCGCCCCTCTAACTTTTTTGTTTTTCAACATAATGGAATAAAATTCGGGGGATTTGTATACGACATAAAACTGCATTTTTTGAAAGGTGACTCAACATTATGGAACGGTTTAACCCGAAGTGACATAAACTTTCGATTTTTAAATGGGACACCTGGTATATTTTTCCTTTTTTTAACTCTATATGACATTCTAAATACAACGATGTGTCACTTGTCACTTTTTGTCACCAAGAATTTTGTTTTCCAAATTTATTGTTTTATCTAGAGGGCTATGAATACCTTAAAATCACTTGTTTCAGTTCTTTAATCTTGAGAAAAATACAATATTACCATTTTTGGTCCAATGCTATGTGCTATGTAAAATTTAATTTTTAAAGTTGTATAGCTCATTTTTTTTAAACGGCAACATGGTGGCTCGTCGGGTTAAGAAGAAAGAGAATTTTATTACCATTATTTTGATACCATACACTATTAGGTTTTAGAAAAGCTGCCATGAAAAAACTTTAAAAAGTTAGCTTGGAACTTTCCTAAAATAAATAATAAATAAGAATAAATTCAGATTTAAATATATCAAGTAGCGTGTGACCAGCAAAACTGATAAAACAAAAGCATGCCTTGAAGAAAATTGACATGCCGACAGCTTCTGCCAAAGTAAATTAGTTTGTTGTTTAAAAAACATGGAAAATAATAGTTTTACCAGGAGTGAAAAAGTTGATATGTTATTATTAGTGTTTGAAGAATGTAGAAAGAATTCAAGCGATGCTGCACGACTTTACGCACAAAGATATTGTAATCGGCATCATCCAACCCGGCACTATTAGGTAGGTTCCTACCCAAATCTGGTTCCGAAAATGCGAAATGAGCCTGACAATTATAACATTAACTTTTTCACTCCTTGTAACACTAGTATTTTCCATGTTTTTTAAACAACGAACTAATTTACTTTGGCAGAAGCTGTCGGCATTAAACCCTTTTTTTTTCTGTGGTCGGCATGTCAATTTTCTTTAAGGCATGTTCTATCAGTTTTGCTGGTCACAGGCTACTTGATGCATTTAAATCTTAATTTATTCTCAAAGGATGCTTTATTTTATGAAAGTTCCAAGTTAACTTTTTGAAGTTTTTTAATGGCAGCTTTTCTAAAACCTAATAGTGTATGGTATCAAAATAATCGTAATAAAATCCTCTTTTTTCTTAACCCGACGAGCCACCATGTTGCCGTTGAAAAAAAATGAGTTATACAGAGTGTTTTTTTTAAGGTCGACGAGCGGCCATATCTCGGAAACTACTGGGCATAGAAACTCAGGAAAAGAAAAATGATAATTAAAGTGGCCATGAGAAAATTCTGGAAATAATTTTGAAGTTCCGCATTTTGCCGCAAGAGGGCGTAATTGAAAAGTAAATTATAAAGTTTTACATAACTCCGAAAATTCCACATTAAGGTATATGTTTGATAACATCATTTTAAAGCTTGGACAATTATGCATCATTTTGGTCTTATGCTCATTGGCGTACCGATTTTAATAAGAGTGGGGGAAGCTGTTGAAAGTGTAATAATTTAAATCGCTGTATCTTATAAACGACTTATCCGATTTTAGCAAACTAAAGACAGTTTGGAAGAGAAATGTATGCACTTTTACCAATCGTATTTAGTTGTCCATAATAGTTCTCATAAAAAAAATGCTAGAGGGCGCAATTTGCAATAACAATACATTTTTTGATTTTACTCCGAAAAAATAAATCATACGGTATAATTATGATACCATAATCGAAAAGTAGATGAAATTTGCAAAAAAGATGTGAATACCGCAGTTCGATATCTTAGTTCGATTCAGAGTTATTGCCAAAACAATAATTTTTAATACAAATTGCGCCCTCTAGCAATTTTATTAGAAACTATAGTGTACCGTTGGATACGACAATTGAAGGTACTTACCTTTCTCTTCCAAACAAGCTTAAATTTAGTAAAATCGGATAAGTCGTTTAGAAGTTACAGCGATTTTAATGTTTACACTTTCACTTGATAAGAGTGGGAGACGCTATTGAAAGTGTAAACATTAAAATCGCTGTAACTTCTAAACGACTTATCCGATTTTACTATTTAGTAAGCTTAAGCTTGTTTGGAAGTACCTTCAATTGTCGTTTCCAATGGTACACGATAGTGTCTAATAAAATTGCTAGAGGGCGCAATTTGTATTAAAAATTATTGTTTTGGCAATAACTCTGGAACGAACAAAGATATCGAACTTCGGTCTTCACATCTTTTCTTGCAAATTTCATCTTGTTTTCGATTATGGTATCATAATTATACCGTATGATTTATTTTTTCGGAGTAAAATCAAAAAATGTATTGTTATTGCAAATTGCGACCTCTAACATTTTTTTTGAGAACTATTATGGACAAATAAATACGATTGGTGAAAGTGCATACATTTCTCTTCCAAACAGTCTTTAGTTTGCTAAAATCGGATAAGTCGTTTATAAGTTACAGCGATTTAAATGATTACACTTTCAACAGCTTCCCCCACTCTTATTAAAATCGGTACGCCAATGAGCATAAAACCAAAATAATGCATAATTGTCCAAGCTTTAAAATGGTGTTATCAAACATATACCTCAATGTGGAATTTTCGGAGTTATGTAAAATTTTATAATTTACTTTTCAATTACGCCCTCTTGCGGCAAAATGCGGAACTTCAAAATTATTTCCAGAATTTTCTCATGGCCACTTTAATTGTCATTTTTCTTTTCCTGAGTTTCTATGCCCAGTAGTTTCCGAGATATGGCCGCTCGTCGACCTTAAAAAAACACACTGTACAACTTTAAGAATTAAATTTTACATAGCACATAGCATTGGACCAAAAATAGTAAAATTGTATTTTTCCCAAGATTAAAGAACTGAAATAAGTAAGTGATTATAACAGGGCCGTATTAACCACTAGGCCAAATAGGCCATGGCCTAAGGCGCCACGAACGAAATAGGCGCCGCGCCGCGGCTTTTTAACGAATTCAGTGTACCTAAAATAATTATTACTTTATACATTTAAATCAGTATGGCATAATTGCTAATTATCATACCTATCTATACAGAACATAATATATCCTATAAAGAACATTCCTCATTCCAATCTAAACAAAAATATTCTAAATTAAAGTATTGAGACTATTTAGTTATCAGATCTCGTGAAATCAACTTCCTTCGACGACAGTATTCAAAATTTCTCGAGTCAAAAATGTTGAAAAAAACATTTCTAGTATCTTAATACACTTAAAAATATGTCGTTATTTTTAAAATTACCTTTAATAAAAGTTTTTGGGATTGGGCCACGAAAATTGTTCCTTTATTACCTTTATATTTTTTCTCGTATTTTTTGCTCAAAACATTTACATACATTATTTTATTTGTTGATCTCGTTAATAACGAGTGGTTATTGATATGATGTTTAAGAAGTAATCCCTATACTTTAGTTTAAATCATTTTGTGTATTTATAAGGAACCAATCACTATCATTTGACTCTTAGCGCTGAATTTGTGTTTTTATGTGTTTTATTTTTTTTTGTATCTTAGTTAGCTGGATTAGTCGATTAGTTTTTTTGAACTATGGAAACTACCAAACTCTTATTTTAAGTTAATTGTTTTATTCATTTCACATTTTGTAAACATTAGATACCTAATCATTAATGTTAAGTTGTTTGTTTATACTTCTATTTTTTGTTTTATAATTTTCCCTAAGTACTTACATGTATTATATGTTTAATACAATTAAATTAATCTATGAGTTTTTTTCAACAAAACGTGCAAATTTCAGCTTGCAAAACGTATTTTTACGAAATTACGTTTAGGCACAAATTTGATCGTCCGTATCATGACTCGCTCAATTTTTTTTAAATCCATTTCGAAATTGAAAAAAATAGGCGCTAAAATTTGTCTGGCCTAAGGCGTCAAACGACCTTAATTCGGCCCTGGATTATAAGGTATTCATAGCCCTCTAGATAAAACAATAAATTTGGAAAAAAAATATTTTCTTGGTGACAAAAAGTGACAAGTGACACATCGTTATATTTAGAATGTCAAATAGAGTAAAAAAAGGGTAAATATACCAGGTGTCTCATTTAAAAATAGAAAGTTTATGTAACATCCGGTTAAACCGGAAGTTACATAATGTTGAGTCACCTGTCAACAAATGCAGTTTTATGTCGTATACAAATCCCCCGAATTTTATTTCATTATCTTGAAAAACAAAAAAGATAGAGGGGCGAACCACCTTCCGTGGACACCCGGTATACCTTACATAAAAATTAAAAAATATACAAGGTGTTCCATTAAAAAAACAACAACTTTACGCCAGAATTCCCATGTTTTAAGTCAATTAATTATTTTCTTAAAAGACAATTTTAAATAATTCTACGTTAAAACATAAACAAAATGGCTATATTGAGTTTAATATAGGTACAGGAAAACTCAAAAAATAAGCATCTGTTCAGTTCGGGTTGGACGACCCTGTTAATACACAAATAAATTAACTTTATTTTACCATTGAACCAGTGAGTCTAGCACAATAAATCGTCATTAATGTTAGCCCCGATGATCTCTTCCGGGACGCCACTGGACTTAATAATTTTAATCTAATTGAGGCTAAATTATCCTCTTGTTATTACAAACAGAAGTGCAAAATTTGAACCAAATCGAATAAAAGAGTATTGAGATATTTACGAACATGCGATTTTTCTTTAAAAGTTTGACACCCTGTATCGTAAAAACTATGCATTTTCGGACCCATATTGATATGAACTTTTCTTCTTAAAATCACTTAAAGAAGCACCCCTTGGAGTTTGACCACATACTTAAATTACACCCTGTATTATAGTAAATGTGTTTTATTCTCAGATTTGTTTCATTTTCTTTAAAAAATAATTTAGCATTTTTGTTTTGGTTAACTAAAATTTTGTAGTACTGCAAGCTAAGAACTCCTTTTTCCAAAATTTGGCAAAGCTGCCGAAAAGGTTGACCACTCATGATGTAAAGCAATATTTTATGTTTATTCCTTGCACTCACCCTAGACTTATTCCTAGGTTTTTCTTCTTTTGGGTTTTCATTTTCGTCCACTTTAAAGCTAAATTTTTCAAAATATTCATGATTCATAAGCTCAGTACATGTCCATCTTTTTGATGGGTCTTTGTCCAAACATTTCTAAAAAAACACAAATTTAATAAACACGGGGTATGATAATGAAACGGGTCAGCCTTTTATATAGGATACCGTCCACTTAACCAAGAATTGCTCGGACCGTCAAATTGCTATGTGTTTGAACTATAATTTTTTTTAATGAAATAGATTGTATATTTGTATATTCTACAATCAATTCTAGACATTCTTTATAAATCATGCGATATACCCATCTTTAACGGTTTCTAAAAACAAAATACACAAACGACAAAAGATGAAATGAAACTTCTATTTTATAATATTGTCACGTGGGGTAGTTTTTGTGCGTCCAAGTGGTCGACGCCTGGGTTCCCCTGTTGAATGGAAATGACCGGGCCAGAGCTGGGAACCCAGCACGTCGACGGGCTTGCTCACGAGCGCGGGGGATTTGAGCATCTATCTCGCAGCCACGGGTATGAAACCGAGATGCAAAAAGTCGCAGCTGTCACTTGTCATTAAAGTCAATGGTTACCATGGTCACGCACTACAAAAGATGGCGTCTCTTTCAAGGAAATAAACAAGGTTGACTCAAATTAAAATACATATGCCAATGGCAACCAATCACATTGCTCCATTTCTTAACCAACCTATTTGTGTTCGTCCTTGCTCCTTGCAGTCTTTTTAATGGAGTATCATGGCGGTTCGCCGATGAATTTTTTTGTAATTTTCTCGGTAGTTTTCAAAATCTTGCTGAGAATGAGAATGAAAAAGAAAATGTAATTACCTGTCTGGGTAAGTTTTGGATTAATATATTTTACATTACACCTATTTTTAAGGATCTAAAAATAATAGGGTTCCAATTTTCCATCAGGTAAAGGTCAATGACCCTAAATTTTTATTTTAAAATAAGTTGTTCAATTTTTTTCTTTTATCTCTGGCAGAAGTAATTCAATTATCTTGGAATGTAGTTCTTCACTGATTAATGTAAATAATGCTTTATGTCATATTATCATATCATGAGTTTGTATCGAGAACTTTTGGCAAGTCTGGAGAGAAGACTCGAGCTTTTTAAACCTAACATTATATTATCACATAAAGGATCTTCAAAGTTTATATTTAAGAATACTTTTTAGGGCATTGTATGGCTTATATACAACTGAAGTTATTCGGTTAGCTCATTGTTGATTGACTACCTGAAGAATTTTACGACTAATAAAATAACATTCGTAGAAGTGATATTGTTTAAGTTGTGTGGTTAGCTAATTTTCCTTTAACATCTTTCTGTGACCTGGTATGAAATTGATGAAATACACAACTCTTTATTCTTTTTGATTTCAGGTGTTGATTTATACAAATCGAATGAAAAAAACTGTAATATTATTTTATTTATTTTATATACTTATTAAAATATGTACCTACCTATATTTAAATGATTTTGTGCAATAAAAAAGTTACACTAAAGTTTGTTTTACTAAAACTAAGGCTCAAGAATTTCGATATCAAGGTAATTTAATATTTTGGCATTTAAACTTTGTTATAATAATTTTTAATAAAAATACGTTTTTATTACAAATCGTGCAGTGCTAATTGTATTTATTGGTAATGAAAACGTATTTTTTATAAAATTACTTACAACAAATTTTGAATTTCAAAATATTAATTTGACCTTTAAAAAATGAAAACATATGATTGCTTCCCCCTACCCCCCTTCCGCCTTTATTAGTTCAGACCCACTACACATGGCGCCACATTCGCATCTATCTGATGTCATTTCAAAGTCACGGCGGCATCGACCAATTAGCACGTTTATAGCGTTTCTCTTTATTGGAGTTCTGTGCTCGCAGCCAAGTGAGCACGACTAGCAAGCGCCCGAACCGCCAGATTAGACCGCGGCGACACTTTTCGCCGACGCAGAATGTAGAAGCCAAACTAATTAAAGCTAAGACTGGGTATTTTATTATTTATTTTGTTATCATCACCTCGTTACAATATGTTGAAAATGTTCACCAACTATTCTGCAGTAGATCAATCTATCTAAAAACTCCTGTTGTACATTTTGTATTAGTTGTGGAGAAAATACTCGTCGAATGTACTCTTTAAGCGTAGCTATCGAGTTGCGTTTAGATTTATAAACTAATTTTTTGACGTAGCCGCATAAATAAAAGTCTAGTGGGTTAAGATCGGGCGATCTAGATGGCCATTCTATTGACCCCCGTCTACCTATCCACCGCCCCGGAAAAATGGTATTACATTAGCACATTGCGGGGGGGAGTACATCACGTTCGAACCATAAGGTTAAACTTGGTAAATCAGGATCATTATCATCTAGAAATAGAGTAGCAAGAGCTAGGACTAGATTCTTAAGAAGGAAATTTAGATATATATTTTCCAGTGAGGCTCCCATCAAACGAAAATGGTCCGATTACCCTAGTAGTATGTAGTTTTATCCTCGGTGAAAAAATAGTCGATAATAATTTAACATTGACAGCTGTCAAAATTTGACAGGAGTAATTTCAACTTAATTTTATTGAAAAATTTCATTTGGCAATATTGCAGCTACCATATCAATACAATACCATCCCAGACAATAACCTTTTTTTGTATAATATATTTTTTTCTAAAATAAAATACATTCTTGATTAGGTGAGCGGTATTCTATATAAAATGCTGAGCCGTTTAACCGTCATAACGCTGCAGATAGCATGCATTGCTATTATGATAGCGTGAGATTACAGAGAAGCTCTACATCTGACGTCTGCAGCTGCAACTGGCAGTTTTGCAGATGCAAATGACAAAATTATAATTCCAGAACACGTTTATCATACTTTGCGTCTGCAACTTTGCAGAAGGTTGGAAGGTCCTGCAAACTTACGAATGTATAAAATTTGTTAAGGGCACAGTTCTTATTAAGGTCAATCATGTATAAAATACCTATAAAATGGCTTGAATGCAGGGGTAACTTCCGGAACCTTGCAATTATTTAAAAAAATAATGAGTATCTAATTTTGGAAGGGCTGTTCAGGGAGGCATTGACTAATATTATGCCGGAGTTTTTTTTTAATAAATGCACAGAAACTTTTAAAAAAGCAGTTATTTGAAACCACTAAAATTGCCACAATTTAGCTTAAAATCCCTTGAAAGTAAACACGTCGATTTTTAGAACTGAAGAAAAAACAACAATTTTTACTGGTAACACGATATTTTCTAGTCTATCTAGATGTCATATCTCCTATAAAAATTTAAGAGAATATATATGTTTGTTTTAACAGGAAAGGTTCCGTAGTTGCACAAAACACGAAAGTAAACAAAACTATGACCGGGTGGCCTTGCTCTACCAGCTCCAGAATATGTATGTCTTTCTTCTTCGCATGCCAAAAGCATAAAGATATAACTACTCCGATCAACACAGTACTGCAGTGCGATTACGAATCGTCAACAGTTCGGCAAATCGAATTGACGGTAGAAAATGGCGTCGTTAATCCCACCTTAAACACTAATCTATATTTTAGGGATTTGATGGACGATTATATTGGTGGTTATTAACAATTTGTATCCGATTTTTATATAAAAAGAAAAACGGAACATTAAGGTTAAGTTCATTAATTCATTATTGCTATGGATTTGGGCATATTTCACGTATTTGGCAGTCGATATCAATAAACCAGAAGTTAAAACGATTTAATGGCAATTTGTACCAACGTATTTAAGGCCGGACTTAACCCTAATTATTCCTTAAACCACAAACAAGTTTTGCGCCAACGATAAGGAGATCTTAAACGGACACTTAAGTCCTTATTTTTAACTTCAGAAAATCGATCACTTAAAGCCTTCCTTAGAGCGATAAAGTGGTTATGTGTTTTTAAAAGGGAAAGAAATAATACACTTAAGTCTTCCTCCACTGGTATATTAAGATAAATTTAATTAAGGGTAAATTCTCTACATGTTTCTACTGTATAAACAGTCATCATCAGGAGAAGAGAATAAGGAAAATGAGAAATAACAGGTGCAAACAGTCCAAACGGAGCTAAAAGATGATGGAAAGAACAAATAAAGTAATTAGAAAACCGTCCACCGTAATGGTAGGTATACCTAGCAAGAGGTCATTCGTGGAGAAATGGCAAAAACCAAGAAATTAAGCTAGCATAGCAGTAAGCTAAGTGTCAAATTAGTGACATCGCACCATCAGTGTGAGGAGAGAAGAAAAATTATAAAAAACGAAGTGGTAAATGTTGTAAAAGACTTTTATAATCTGATGAGGAGTAATTGAAAAGTCACATTTTGGTGAACCAGTGATGTAAGTGTGAGAAGAAGAATAGTTGAAACTGGAATAGTGGAAGTCGTAAAATTAAAAAAAAAATGGAGGAGTAGATGAACAGCACATAATAGTAAATTAACTTAAATTTGAGGAGGGAAGAATTTAAATATAGAAAAATTATAAAAGTTCTTTTTAATTTTTTATATCTGAAAAGAAAACAAAAATATTTTAAGGTTACAATTTAACAAAAAGATAAAATTGTGAAACTTACGTAATGGAGACATCCTTTTTTTTTATGAGTTTCTATTATGATTACTAAAATAAAATAATATTTTTTTTTGTGATATAAAGGATAGCAGGGCAACCGTCTCCCTATCCGTAAAGTTTTTTGATCTTTTTCGTTCGCTCATATTGAATATTGACCCAAACAAACAATAATTCCCAATAAAATTGAAAAAATTGCAATTTTTTACGTTAAAATGATGAAAAAAATTGACAGAAGAACTACAAAATATTTAACTTTCGCAACGTTGCCAAATCTCAAAATGATTTCGATCAAGACTGCAGATGGCGCTTATGTATTAATCAGTACTTTACTAATTGGGTGACCAATGACGTTGGTGCAAGGCTTCCTAGACTATAATCATTCCTTAAAAATTAATCATTTCTTAACTAATTCTCCCTTAAGCGTGATGTTGGTGCAAATAGCCATAGTACGGTAAAAATGACGTACTTGCAAATAATTTTTGGAATATCAAATTTCTGCAAATTATTTTGCGTCTGCAAGTCCGCCATATTTGCAGATCTGCAAAGTTGCAGGTATGCATTTTCTGTAATCTCACCCATACTATTTTGAATTTTGTTATTAATATTAGGTACTACCTTCCTACCTTCATAAAATCTATAGTGATCGCATTGCACATAGGTAATTTTACTTCCAACGATATGAGTTGTTGAGGTACTGGTAAGATTATGCCTTGAAAGAAGTCGTTCGTTTTGAACGCTTGCATATGCCGAGGAATAAGGTCACCGACCGTCGTTCTTATGAGGTAGAGCTGATCTACATCCGATTTTCCTGGCCACAGCGCTTCACCTTTTATTAGTTCCGCCATGACACAGCCTGAAAATGTAAAAAATATAGATTTTATTGATACAGTGCGCTGTGCTGCAAAAATATCTTTGAGTAGTTGTTCTCACACTGAAGACTGAAGCAAATAGAATTAAGAAATAGAAATATTTTTTTTAATTATTAAAAATTATTTTTTTTTATTTTTGAAAGCCTCTAATAATTTTTATTCATTTTATTAAAGTTCAATATTATTTAAAAATAAAATAGACTTAGATTTTCTAAAATAAAAAGACAAAGCTTTAAGAAAATAATTTAAAATTATTTTGAAAAAAAAAACACCACAAGTGCTCATCTACACCGAAAGCTTAAAACTAAACTTTAATAAATTATCCTTCTCTTACTTTGATCGGTGAATAGGAACACATGATGTCACCCAAAATATTTCCATTTGGTATAGAGAAGTTCTATAATATTCTATAACCCGCTTGAGAGAAGACAATTCTCACGTGTAGCCGTGTGAACCTTATTTATGTATTTCTATTTTTGTTATTAGGAAAGATACTTTCAAGGCAAGAAATCTTCCAGTAGCTTATTAACCTATTTTTATTCTTTATTGTTTGCATATTATGGAAAACGCTGGAAGATTTTAGCAAACAACGCATAGTCATTAGTAGGTATTAAAGGCGGATTGAGATTCTCCCTGTGACCTTGACCGCGCAGGTGTGCAGGTGTTAATTTGACCTTGACCATACACGTGGGCGAGCGTATTTTTATGGTATGCAGGTGTTCATTCGACCTTGAAAGATGCAACTACTCTTTGTTAATTTGACCTTGACCATACACCTGGACGAGGGTATTTTTATGGTATACAATTTTCTTTTATGTGACTCATTTGACCTTGAAGGATGGAGCTGCTCTTTGATGGTGCTACCTTGGCGTGGACGAGGGTATTTTTATGGTATGCAGGTGCCCTTTTATTTATGACTCTCTTGCGTTACAAATTTTTACACCATGATGTATTTTTATTTCTTTATTGTCGTCATTTATTTGTTTGAAAATATCTAAAGGGATGCAAGTCTGTTTTATTGATGATACCTTGACCATTATTTTTTCCCAAAAGTTAGATTTGTAATATATTTTGTGTTTTGTTATACCCTCATGTTCTCGAAGGGTGTTTATGATATTTTCACACCTTGATGGGATTTTCACACCTTGAAAGAGCTATTATAGTCGTAACAATAGGGTCTGGGTATCTTTGTTATCGGATTTTCACACCTTGATGGGATTTTTCGCACCTTGAAAGAGTGCAACTACCCTTTTGTTATGTATGATTTCGAAGGCGGCGTTGTTCTTTTGTTATGGGTACCATTGAGCGGTTGCTATTTTTCTTACTTTGTTCGTTATTTAGGTATTCTTGGATTTATTTTTATAGTGGATGCAGATGTCCTTTGATGGTTTTATGTAACCTTGACTAAACTTTTGAGCAGATGTTTATTTATGACATTGGGTTGGGTTTATTTTCACACCTTGAAAGAGTGCAGCTGTCCTTTTGTTATGCATGATTTCGAAGGCATGCCTCTGTTCTTTTGTTATGGGTAATATTGAGCGCTGGCTATTTTTTTTTTCTTTGTTCGTTATTAGGGTATTTTTGGATTTCTTTTTATAGTGGATGCAGATGTCCTTTATGTAACCTTGACTACACTTTTGAGCAGATGTTTATTTTCGACCTTGGAGGTACTCGGACGCAAGTGTTTGGTTTTTACGCCTTGAAGAATTTTTATTTTTTATTGACGTAATTTTGTTCTAAAATATTGAATGAGGTGCAGGCACGTTTTATTTACGATGACCTTGTGTTGGTTCGGGGTGCAGGTGGTTTTTATGTTGTTGAGTTTTGTATACTCTTTAAGCGGCTACTCCTTTTACACCTTGGAAGAATTTTTATTGACATCAGTCTGTTCTAAAATATCGAATGGGGTACAGGTATATATAATTCTCTACTATGGTTGTTAAAATAGGGTATGTGCTCTTTATTATGGGATTATTTAACATTGAAAGAGTGCAAGTGTCCTTTTGTATGGATAACTTTGACTGCTTGCAAACATGCTTAATTTTTCTTTCTTTATTCTTTATTTTTATTTCTTTGATAATCTATGCTACCTCTTGTGAATGAAATCCCTTTTTTGACCAGTAGGTAAAAATTACTTAAATTTATAAGGAGATTTTTAGTTAATGGGGTTGAATTTGGGTTAATTATCTAGACTTGGCTGTTTGGCATCCGAAATATAATAAATAAAATACTCCAATTCACAAAGTTGGAAGAAAATTAGATTTAAAGCATGTGTTGCCGAATATTGATGCAGATAAGAAAAATTAAAGTGCACACAAGAATTATTACTTCATCATTGTAATTCATTTTTAAAAATCACATCCAGTGGGTAATACGTTTTTTATGGAAAATTTATATTTTATAACATATTTATTTATTTTTATAGTATTATTCTTGCTATTTCTTGTTGTCGTATACGTATCAAAATGCATGCTTAATTTATGTCTAAGGATTAATAAAAATGCATATTAGCGGTAAATATATTCTCTTATTTAATCAGACTACTATCCAAATAATGTTGTAGCATACGTAAAAAGTTAACTTCTGATAAACCTTTCTTAAAATCCATTTTCCTCTCTCCATGTCCTATTTTGTGATGAGTGAGAGCTTTTTAGAAGAAAAAATTATAACTTAGTGCTTTTACGCATTCAAAATTAAAATTATATTATGTACAAAAAGACATTACTCCTTATATCGACGAAGATACGAAAAGTTAATGTGCAGTAAACAAGATTTTTCTCTCATCATTGTAAGTAATAAAAAAAAGCAGATATAGTATGTGTTTTAAAATTAAAGAAAAAGCATCTGTATGTACATGAAGAGATATTCTTTATTTACATAATCAATTTAACCAAACAATAGGAATGAGGATCAGCCATCGCCTTTGAATAGTTTCCACTCATGCACGTTTACACAAAAGCTACTAAAGCCATCGAACTTATTTCAAGATAATATATTTTTTGTTTATTAAGCAAAGCAGCTGAAGCAATTTTTTGTGCAACTACCTTTTATGTTATTGGTGCACGACAAGACTATTTCAAAAATAGTTGCAAGCGATCCGCTGCGCTGTCATAAAACTAGCAAAACTTAATAAAACGTGTAAATTTGGATAATTCAAGGATCAAATGTTGTTCATCATGTGATTTTTAGAGCTTTTATTAAGTGAAAATATTAAAATTACTAAATACGGCATATTGGCATAAATTACTGTATATTTTGAAAATAAAAGTTAAAATCTGAAAATTCAGCTGTTTGCCTTTATTGCCCTTATAGTGAAATAAATCGATTATCTAAATTTTAAAACATTCATTCAATGTGTTTAATACTTATATTTTACATGTGGGATATGGGTACTCTTATATATTTTCGGACAACCTTGAAATATTTTGAAAACCTTTATGTGTTTAGTGCCCGAAGCAGATAAAATCAACTGTAACACACATTATTTAGTTTAGTTTTTTGAAAACCGTTCCCGAGTTACAATGGCTGGCCCTAGTCTGGTTGTGGACTTCCAAGCATTCAAGATAGAAAATAATAAACTAATCCCTAATGAACTTGCTGCCTACGACGGTCATAGAATTAGTAACTATGTTTTTAAACCCCGTTTGATCTAGCCTTTCTAGGACCAGCTGCATACAAACAAACGAAATGGTTAATGAAACACTATCATTGCATTGATTGGGATTCCGGATTTACTCCATTTTACAAATTTGCCGATATTGTACGGAGCTTGACAGAAAAGGCTGCTACCATTTACGTTAAGGGCAGAGAAAAAGCTGATTTTTTAAGAAAATATTCAAGCAAACCTATTATAGAGTTGGATGAGCAACCGGCCCTTAGAAAATACGTCCCTAAATGTTTCTATCATTCAAATAATGAAAATTGTGCATGTTCTTTGTTTAATGTATTTTTGTTATATGATCAACATGTAATGCAAACCTAATTTTTTAATAAACATTTAATAATACAACCAATTAGTTACTATTTAATTTATTTATATTATATACATTATAACGCATAAATTCAACTACATGTTCATAAAATTCTGTATTGATTGTTTTTCTTCTTGGATTTTCCAATTCCTCTAGCAGGGTATCTGTCTCTCTAAGTGTCTGTTTTGCATTGATATATTATGTCCTGATGTGAAGTAATTTTGTCTACCTATACATTCTAATTCCTGTACTTATTCATACACCTAAAAACCTCAATACATAATATCCTAATCTCCAAATATCCAATTAGCCACTTAGCCAAATCACCAAATATCCCAATACCCAAATATTTCTACTGACTTTTACTTTTTGCAAGTATTTTCTCTTTTGTAATGTGTGTGAGTCACTTTTTAAATCAATATCGAACCGGAGAGTTTAAAAATATTACCAAATGTATAGAAGAAGAAATAAAATGTATGTAAAAGCCAAAGAGTTACTATAATCTCTAACAGACCTAGAATTTCAAAGATTAAAAAGCTCACCCAAGATACTCCCACGTATCTTTTTATTACCACCCTCTTCGTTACAGAGCATACTTTTTTTTAATCTCATGCATTCAGCATGTACCCTTGTATATTAACAAAAACCCGAAAAACCACTCGAAGAAGAAACGACACAATCAATGTTTTAATACAACTAGCGATAAAAACTCATTTTAGCTAAACAAACAAAAATGTTTGACACACCATCGGTCGACAATTTTCGTAAGAAATATAGAAAACATGCAAATCGTAGTCTAAACAGTATAATACAAAAATATAATGATTTACGAGCATTAGTTGTTTAAATATACTATGCTAATGTAAGACATCCATGTTTTTAATAAAAAAAAAGAAAAAGATTCCGCAAATTCGAGTTTTATTCTTTTATTAAGTTTAAAAATGGCTTCAATTATGTGGGCAGATTAACTTATCAAAAATTCGGCTATTTTGTGTTTTTTTAAGAATTAAAACGGAGGGAGTCAGTTCCAATCATCGTATCCATTGAAGTATTTATTTAACGTACCTATTATCTTAAAGGTATAAGGAAATCCTTTTTTTTTCAAAATTCATCTTCTTTTAACTTAAATTAGTTGAAATAAAAACCATAATAAACCAAGAAAGGGAATATTAGCGACAAACATAGCTAAGGATCATTTACATTATAAGTACAGTAATTTAGGCATTACACATGATTTTTTTTTTTCATAATGCAGTATTTTAATCAATTTAATATTATTCAAGTCAGTTATGGTATGGTGACAGGTCAGAATTATTTGTTAAAACGAAGGGTTTACAGTGGTAAATACACTACAACTAATTAAAGTATTGTAATGGGAACAGAAGAGAGGAATGATGGACATAAAACAACACAATTGCTTCTAACAAGGGTTTTTATTCTTACTGAACACTCCCAGGTTATTATCTAAATTGTATCAACAGTCTTTCGAAAATAGTTTATTCGCATAATTTTTATTCGTAAATTTTTGAGCGTAAACTCATGAAGTCAGTAAGCAGTTTTGCAGACATTCTCCAAGAATAAAAGTCTTATAAATCCATTCTTCTCTTAGATAAATTATCATTTCAAATATTATTATTAGAATAAAAAGAAAATAGAATGTACCCCTAGTAACGAAATGATGATTTGCAGCTAAACACTTTGAGAAATAAGTGAAAAACAAGTATTATATTATTATGAAACTTGTCAAAATACTAGATAAACTTTCAATAATTCATTATTTTTTAAAAACGTTGGTATAATAAATTGTGTTACTGCTCATATTCAAAATTTCACTTATTCCTAAACTAATGGATTTCTTAGTTAAAGATTTTCTTGAGGACTGTTTAAAAATGTTATTGTCACTAACCAGCATGGCTTCATAAAGAGAAACAAATTTACTAGTTTATTCTGTCTACATTTTTAATTCCCTAGAAAATGGTGTTGACTATCAAATTTACGCCCATGATCCGCCACCAAGGATTTTTTAAAAAATATTGCAAAGGTTTATAAGACACCTAAGTGTTGAAGATACTTGTGTTTTGGCTCTTTCTTTATTGCTATTGCACAACACCTCGATTTTCTTTTAAAACTGGAAGAGTTACATTCGTTTTTGATTTGATTTACTTAAAACTACACTTTATAGCCTTCATCGGTAATATATTTTCGGCTTTTTTCATGTAAAAGGTTCTACACAGTCCTTAAATTGATTCCCAGTGCTTTTGCTATTATATCTTGCATATTAGTTGGGGAATTTCAACTTAATCTTTCATTTTCCGAATAGTTATTCAAATTTTGTATGATTGTTTTTGCTTGGGGGACTCAAAGCACCAGAAAATTGCCTTTTATTATTCGAATTGACAAATTTGTCACTTCAACTTGTTAAAGTCACAAAATAGACATAATATGTTCATCACAACTTTTTAGAACCACTAAAAATTATAAGTTTATTCCTTTTTCTCATGCTAAAATTATATACGTCGTCTATCCTACGGAATTTACCACGAACCACAAACCGAATTTTTGTATTTGGTCAGACAAACTATGGAATGGTTCCTATTTTTATCACCTATATTATGATCTTATTTATCGTTAACTTGTACAATACCTTCTTTTTTTATTCCTAATTATTATATTTTTATGTTTCCCTCCCGTTTCTCAAATCGCCAAATATTTGAATATTTCGTTATAGACAATAAAATACGAAATTATGTTAGAACAAACCTAATATGAATTTTTTTACCAGGTGTGTGTCTAATAAACAAATATACCTATTTTTCCGTTGATATTTTTAGCAATATTAAACAAATGTAGACACATCAGATTGGTCGAATGACAATAAATACAAATCCATGGTTATATATTCAAATGATGGTATACTTTTTAGGCAGGTTTGAAGAGTTCTTCGCAGATACCCTGTTTGTTATTTGAACGCAACATTTAAATAGTATTTTACTCTTAGTAATGGATAGCATTAAACTGAATACTGTTTATAATACCGTAAAATTGTATATTGTAAACGTTGAAAACTTATATTGTTAACACGATTTCTTTTACCAAGATTAACACTGTCGTTGGTATTTAGTTGAGTTTTATATATTTGTTCTAAATCAGAGTTTTAATCGGGTATTTATTTTATTTACTAAGTGATATGGGTAAAAACGCAATTTTAAAGCAAAAAACAAACCATTAAAACCATATATTCAGTAACTTTTTTTTTATTGTAACAAATAATGTAGATTACATTTTACTGTTTGTAGGAAATACATATTTTATTCAATTCTTGATTTTTTTGTATCTGTATGACACAGAGCCTCCATTTGGTAAACAACTCCTTTTTGTAGAATTTTGTCTATACAGTTTAACTTCAGTTCTTGTGGTTACCTCATGTTCCTTTGTTCTACGAATATTCTTTGATATAATTGGTATTGGCTCGGACTCTTTAAGAATCATGTCCTTAATGGTATTAAAATTAACAAGTTGTGATGCTGCATACTTTATGGAAATACTTTACAAATTACTTCCTCTCTTTGCGTTTTAGTGAAATATACCTTAAAAGAGTAATTTTTTGAATCGCCAGAGACAAAGGATGGAATTAGAACCGTAACTATCAAGTTCGCCACTTCTAGAGAGATATATTACAGAATCTGTACAGGACTAATACAGTACTCTATTATCAACACGTTCGAGATATGAATATAACTTAAAACGTGCCCGGGCTGTGACGTAAGCCGCATTCACTACATTTACTGTAGGTAGAGAATTAACAGGTTTCTTCGGTGTATTCATAATTTACCACCAATGTCTTCTCGTTAATAGCAATGTCGCTGTTTATATAAATAGTTGGATCACTAAACATAGTGAAAAATTTCGAAGGTTGGTTTATTATTTTAGTTTTTGGCTGATTTTCTCGTTGTCCAAATTCTCCCCGGAAACTGTTAAATATTAATTTAGCCTAGGACCTTAAACCGAAATTGCGACGATATTGTGAAGTTCTTATTTAACATATTCCTTTTCAAAAAAAGTCTTCAATATATTTTAAATTTTGTTCTTCTGTTTGAAAATATGTACGCCAATCACTTGCTTCTTGTTTAATTTTAATAAACTTGTTCATCATAGCAGTAAATAAACCCTCTTGTCCAGAATGTTTGTTAAATCTTTGAACTTGATATTTCCATATTTCATTCACTTCCAAAATTTTGTAACCCTTTTCTACATACTTCAACACTTCCTCCAGACATTGGTGGTAAATTATGAATACACCGAAGAAACCTGTTAATTCTCTACCTACAGTAAATGTAGTGAATGCGGCTTACGTCACAGCCCGGGCACGTTTTAAGTTATATTCATATCTCGAACGTGTTGATAATAGAGTACTGTATTAGTCCTGTACAGATTCTGTAATATATCTCTCTAGAAGTGGCGAACTTGATAGTTACGGTTCTAATTCCATCCTTTGTCTCTGGCGATTCAAAAAATTACTCTTTTAAGGTATATTTCACTAAAACGCAAAGAGAGGAAGTAATTTGTAAAGTATTTCCATAAAGTATGCAGCATCACAACTTGTTAATTTTAATACCATTAAGGACATGATTCTTAAAGAGTCCGAGCCAATACCAATTATATCAAAGAATATTCGTAGAACAAAGGAACATGAGGTAACCACAAGAACTGAAGTTAAACTGTATAGACAAAATTCTACAAAAAGGAGTTGTTTACCAAATGGAGGCTCTGTGTCATACAGATACAAAAAAATCAAGAATTGAATAAAATATGTATTTCCTACAAACAGTAAAATGTAATCTACATTATTTGTTACAATAAAAAAAAAGTTACTGAATATATGGTTTTAATGGTTTGTTTTTTGCTTTAAAATTGCGTTTTTACCCATATCACTTAGTAAATAAAATAAATACCCGATTAAAACTCTGATTTAGAACAAATATATAAAACTCAACTAAATACCAACGACAGTGTTAATCTTGGTAAAAGAAATCGTGTTAACAATATAAGTTTTCAACGTTTACAATATACAATTTTACGGTATTATAAACAGTATTCAGTTTAATGCTATCCATTACTAAGAGTAAAATACTATTTAAATGTTGCGTTCAAATAACAAACAGGGTATCTGCGAAGAACTCTTCAAACCTGCCTAAAAAGTATACCATCATTTGAATATATAACCATGGATTTGTATTTATTGTCATTCGACCAATCTGATGTGTCTACATTTGTTTAATATTGCTAAAAATATCAACGGAAAAATAGGTATATTTGTTTATTAGACACACACCTGGTAAAAAAATTCATATTAGGTTTGTTCTAACATAATTTCGTATTTTATTGTCTATAACGAAATATTCAAATATTTGGCGATTTGAGAAACGGGAGGGAAACATAAAAATATAATAATTAGGAATAAAAAAAGAAGGTATTGTACAAGTTAACGATAAATAAGATCATAATATAGGTGATAAAAATAGGAACCATTCCATAGTTTGTCTGACCAAATACAAAAATTCGGTTTGTGGTTCGTGGTAAATTCCGTAGGATAGACGACGTATATAATTTTAGCATGAGAAAAAGGAATAAACTTATAATTTTTAGTGGTTCTAAAAAGTTGTGATGAACATATTATGTCTATTTTGTGACTTTAACAAGTTGAAGTGACAAATTTGTCAATTCGAATAATAAAAGGCAATTTTCTGGTGCTTTGAGTCCCCCAAGCAAAAACAATCATACAAAATTTGAATAACTATTCGGAAAATGAAAGATTAAGTTGAAATTCCCCAACTAATATGCAAGATATAATAGCAAAAGCACTGGGAATCAATTTAAGGACTGTGTAGAACCTTTTACATGAAAAAAGCCGAAAATATATTACCGATGAAGGCTATAAAGTGTAGTTTTAAGTAAATCAAATCAAAAACGAATGTAACTCTTCCAGTTTTAAAAGAAAATCGAGGTGTTGTGCAATAGCAATAAAGAAAGAGCCAAAACACAAGTATCTTCAACACTTAGGTGTCTTATAAACCTTTGCAATATTTTTTAAAAAATCCTTGGTGGCGGATCATGGGCGTAAATTTGATAGTCAACACCATTTTCTAGGGAATTAAAAATGTAGACAGAATAAACTAGTAAATTTGTTTCTCTTTATGAAGCCATGCTGGTTAGTGACAATAACATTTTTAAACAGTCCTCAAGAAAATCTTTAACTAAGAAATCCATTAGTTTAGGAATAAGTGAAATTTTGAATATGAGCAGTAACACAATTTATTATACCAACGTTTTTAAAAAATAATGAATTATTGAAAGTTTATCTAGTATTTTGACAAGTTTCATAATAATATAATACTTGTTTTTCACTTATTTCTCAAAGTGTTTAGCTGCAAATCATCATTTCGTTACTAGGGGTACATTCTATTTTCTTTTTATTCTAATAATAATATTTGAAATGATAATTTATCTAAGAGAAGAATGGATTTATAAGACTTTTATTCTTGGAGAATGTCTGCAAAACTGCTTACTGACTTCATGAGTTTACGCTCAAAAATTTACGAATAAAAATTATGCGAATAAACTATTTTCGAAAGACTGTTGATACAATTTAGATAATAACCTGGGAGTGTTCAGTAAGAATAAAAACCCTTGTTAGAAGCAATTGTGTTGTTTTATGTCCATCATTCCTCTCTTCTGTTCCCATTACAATACTTTAATTAGTTGTAGTGTATTTACCACTGTAAACCCTTCGTTTTAACAAATAATTCTGACCTGTCACCATACCATAACTGACTTGAATAATATTAAATTGATTAAAATACTGCATTATGAAAAAAAAAAATCATGTGTAATGCCTAAATTACTGTACTTATAATGTAAATGATCCTTAGCTATGTTTGTCGCTAATATTCCCTTTCTTGGTTTATTATGGTTTTTATTTCAACTAATTTAAGTTAAAAGAAGATGAATTTTGAAAAAAAAAGGATTTCCTTATACCTTTAAGATAATAGGTACGTTAAATAAATACTTCAATGGATACGATGATTGGAACTGACTCCCTCCGTTTTAATTCTTAAAAAAACACAAAATAGCCGAATTTTTGATAAGTTAATCTGCCCACATAATTGAAGCCATTTTTAAACTTAATAAAAGAATAAAACTCGAATTTGCGGAATCTTTTTCTTTTTTTTTATTAAAAACATGGATGTCTTACATTAGCATAGTATATTTAAACAACTAATGCTCGTAAATCATTATATTTTTGTATTATACTGTTTAGACTACGATTTGCATGTTTTCTATATTTCTTACGAAAATTGTCGACCGATGGTGTGTCAAACATTTTTGTTTGTTTAGCTAAAATGAGTTTTTATCGCTAGTTGTATTAAAACATTGATTGTGTCGTTTCTTCTTCGAGTGGTTTTTCGGGTTTTTGTTAATATACAAGGGTACATGCTGAATGCATGAGATTAAAAAAAAGTATGCTCTGTAACGAAGAGGGTGGTAATAAAAAGATACGTGGGAGTATCTTGGGTGAGCTTTTTAATCTTTGAAATTCTAGGTCTGTTAGAGATTATAGTAACTCTTTGGCTTTTACATACATTTTATTTCTTCTTCTATACATTTGGTAATATTTTTAAACTCTCCGGTTCGATATTGATTTAAAAAGTGACTCACACACATTACAAAAGAGAAAATACTTGCAAAAAGTAAAAGTCAGTAGAAATATTTGGGTATTGGGATATTTGGTGATTTGGCTAAGTGGCTAATTGGATATTTGGAGATTAGGATATTATGTATTGAGGTTTTTAGGTGTATGAATAAGTACAGGAATTAGAATGTATAGGTAGACAAAATTACTTCACATCAGGACATAATATATCAATGCAAAACAGACACTTAGAGAGACAGATACCCTGCTAGAGGAATTGGAAAATCCAAGAAGAAAAACAATCAATACAGAATTTTATGAACATGTAGTTGAATTTATGCGTTATAATGTATATAATATAAATAAATTAAATAGTAACTAATTGGTTGTATTATTAAATGTTTATTAAAAAATTAGGTTTGCATTACATGTTGATCATATAACAAAAATACATTAAACAAAGAACATGCACAATTTTCATTATTTGAATGATAGAAACATTTAGGGACGTATTTTCTAAGGGCCGGTTGCTCATCCAACTCTATAATAGGTTTGCTTGAATATTTTCTTAAAAAATCAGCTTTTTCTCTGCCCTTAACGTAAATGGTAGCAGCCTTTTCTGTCAAGCTCCGTACAATATCGGCAAATTTGTAAAATGGAGTAAATCCGGAATCCCAATCAATGCAATGATAGTGTTTCATTAACCATTTCGTTTGTTTGTATGCAGCTGGTCCTAGAAAGGCTAGATCAAACGGGGTTTAAAAACATAGTTACTAATTCTATGACCGTCGTAGGCAGCAAGTTCATTAGGGATTAGTTTATTATTTTCTATCTTGAATGCTTGGAAGTCCACAACCAGACTAGGGCCAGCCATTGTAACTCGGGAACGGTTTTCAAAAAACTAAACTAAATAATGTGTGTTACAGTTGATTTTATCTGCTTCGGGCACTAAACACATAAAGGTTTTCAAAATATTTCAAGGTTGTCCGAAAATATATAAGAGTACCCATATCCCACATGTAAAATATAAGTATTAAACACATTGAATGAATGTTTTAAAATTTAGATAATCGATTTATTTCACTATAAGGGCAATAAAGGCAAACAGCTGAATTTTCAGATTTTAACTTTTATTTTCAAAATATACAGTAATTTATGCCAATATGCCGTATTTAGTAATTTTAATATTTTCACTTAATAAAAGCTCTAAAAATCACATGATGAACAACATTTGATCCTTGAATTATCCAAATTTACACGTTTTATTAAGTTTTGCTAGTTTTATGACAGCGCAGCGGATCGCTTGCAACTATTTTTGAAATAGTCTTGTCGTGCACCAATAACATAAAAGGTAGTTGCACAAAAAATTGCTTCAGCTGCTTTGCTTAATAAACAAAAAATATATTATCTTGAAATAAGTTCGATGGCTTTAGTAGCTTTTGTGTAAACGTGCATGAGTGGAAACTATTCAAAGGCGATGGCTGATCCTCATTCCTATTGTTTGGTTAAATTGATTATGTAAATAAAGAATATCTCTTCATGTACATACAGATGCTTTTTCTTTAATTTTAAAACACATACTATATCTGCTTTTTTTTATTACTTACAATGATGAGAGAAAAATCTTGTTTACTGCACATTAACTTTTCGTATCTTCGTCGATATAAGGAGTAATGTCTTTTTGTACATAATATAATTTTAATTTTGAATGCGTAAAAGCACTAAGTTATAATTTTTTCTTCTAAAAAGCTCTCACTCATCACAAAATAGGACATGGAGAGAGGAAAATGGATTTTAAGAAAGGTTTATCAGAAGTTAACTTTTTACGTATGCTACAACATTATTTGGATAGTAGTCTGATTAAATAAGAGAATATATTTACCGCTAATATGCATTTTTATTAATCCTTAGACATAAATTAAGCATGCATTTTGATACGTATACGACAACAAGAAATAGCAAGAATAATACTATAAAAATAAATAAATATGTTATAAAATATAAATTTTCCATAAAAAACGTATTACCCACTGGATGTGATTTTTAAAAATGAATTACAATGATGAAGTAATAATTCTTGTGTGCACTTTAATTTTTCTTATCTGCATCAATATTCGGCAACACATGCTTTAAATCTAATTTTCTTCCAACTTTGTGAATTGGAGTATTTTATTTATTATATTTCGGATGCCAAACAGCCAAGTCTAGATAATTAACCCAAATTCAACCCCATTAACTAAAAATCTCCTTATAAATTTAAGTAATTTTTACCTACTGGTCAAAAAAGGGATTTCATTCACAAGAGGTAGCATAGATTATCAAAGAAATAAAAATAAAGAATAAAGAAAGAAAAATTAAGCATGTTTGCAAGCAGTCAAAGTTATCCATACAAAAGGACACTTGCACTCTTTCAATGTTAAATAATCCCATAATAAAGAGCACATACCCTATTTTAACAACCATAGTAGAGAATTATATATACCTGTACCCCATTCGATATTTTAGAACAGACTGATGTCAATAAAAATTCTTCCAAGGTGTAAAAGGAGTAGCCGCTTAAAGAGTATACAAAACTCAACAACATAAAAACCACCTGCACCCCGAACCAACACAAGGTCATCGTAAATAAAACGTGCCTGCACCTCATTCAATATTTTAGAACAAAATTACGTCAATAAAAAATAAAAATTCTTCAAGGCGTAAAAACCAAACACTTGCGTCCGAGTACCTCCAAGGTCGAAAATAAACATCTGCTCAAAAGTGTAGTCAAGGTTACATAAAGGACATCTGCATCCACTATAAAAAGAAATCCAAAAATACCCTAATAACGAACAAAGAAAAAAAAAATAGCCAGCGCTCAATATTACCCATAACAAAAGAACAGAGGCATGCCTTCGAAATCATGCATAACAAAAGGACAGCTGCACTCTTTCAAGGTGTGAAAATAAACCCAACCCAATGTCATAAATAAACATCTGCTCAAAAGTTTAGTCAAGGTTACATAAAACCATCAAAGGACATCTGCATCCACTATAAAAATAAATCCAAGAATACCTAAATAACGAACAAAGTAAGAAAAATAGCAACCGCTCAATGGTACCCATAACAAAAGAACAACGCCGCCTTCGAAATCATACATAACAAAAGGGTAGTTGCACTCTTTCAAGGTGCGAAAAATCCCATCAAGGTGTGAAAATCCGATAACAAAGATACCCAGACCCTATTGTTACGACTATAATAGCTCTTTCAAGGTGTGAAAATCCCATCAAGGTGTGAAAATATCATAAACACCCTTCGAGAACATGAGGGTATAACAAAACACAAAATATATTACAAATCTAACTTTTGGGAAAAAATAATGGTCAAGGTATCATCAATAAAACAGACTTGCATCCCTTTAGATATTTTCAAACAAATAAATGACGACAATAAAGAAATAAAAATACATCATGGTGTAAAAATTTGTAACGCAAGAGAGTCATAAATAAAAGGGCACCTGCATACCATAAAAATACCCTCGTCCACGCCAAGGTAGCACCATCAAAGAGCAGCTCCATCCTTCAAGGTCAAATGAGTCACATAAAAGAAAATTGTATACCATAAAAATACGCTCGTCCAGGTGTATGGTCAAGGTCAAATTAACAAAGAGTAGTTGCATCTTTCAAGGTCGAATGAACACCTGCATACCATAAAAATACGCTCGCCCACGTGTATGGTCAAGGTCAAATTAACACCTGCACACCTGCGCGGTCAAGGTCACAGGGAGAATCTCAATCCGCCTTTAATACCTACTGTCATTTGACCATATTCGTTACGTAAGCGACCATATAAATACCTAGACTGTGTGAATTTTAGGAGTTTGTCTCAATGATACCGTCGGGGTTGTTTAGTCTCATCAATGATACCGTCGAGTCTTACTTGGATTATTGAGTTTTTGGGGTCTCTCTTAGACAGTTAGTTTATCCAAGTCTTAACTTTTTTGAAGTTATTAAAAAGTACTGATTCGTTATGAGTCTAACGAATATCGACAAGACGACGGTACCGTGAACAGAATTACTGAAATTCGCCATTTTTTCGGAAAGTTTAAAAGTTGCTAAAAAGTGAGTCGATGGTTAAGGTGCAAAACCTCGTAAGTCGGTTTTTTTCCATTTAACCTTTTATTCGATAAACGCTTAGAAAAAAATATATTCTTTAAGCTTACAAAATCTCGTAAGTCCATTATTAATTTTACGGACCCCTGGCGCCATCTGCCAAAACCTCATAAAATTAATTTGCCAGACAGCATTTAATGCAGAAATCTCTTAATTCGACTTACGAGGTTTTGATATCACATATTATACTAAGATAAGATTAAATTAAGATTTAATTTGTAATTTCTGAATAAACAGGTTTGTTAAATTATGTCGTTTTATTTATTTAACCCACATATTTTATTAGTATTGTTAACAAATTAATTTTTGTTTTTAAAAATTGATATTTCGTTTCAAAACCTCGTAAGTTATTCTAAAAAGTTTAAATATTAAAAGTTAGAACCTCGTATGTAGATTTTCTTTTTAATTCACAAAAAATCAAATTTTAATTAACAAAAAGTATGTATATCCCCAGAAAATGCTTCAGCAAATCATATAATTTTGTTTAAAATACTTTTTCAGATTTCTCAATTAAAGTTTAATCGTTTTTCGCTTCTCCTGTAAAATTTATAAAAATTGACTTACAGGGTTTTGCACTTTAACCATCGGAGTGTTTCGATTTAAAAAATTAAAAATATTACAATTTGTACTCGATATAAAGATTTAAGTACTTGGGTGGCTTGCTATAAGATAAAAATTCGTTCCACTGAATTAAACATTAGGTTAATATGCCATTAAAAGGAGTACGGTGTGTTTTACTAGAAGAAATAGTCCTAAGTTGCTGAAGAAAAATACAAGGTAAAGAACTTCTAGGCCAACTTGATTTTCGGTGTTTTACCCCTAACAAACTTTGGGGGTTGTTTGAAATATACTGGAGAATAGGGCAAGGCACTACACTGGTAACACGCATTGCATTGCATTTCAGGGGTTTTAATGTATTTCAATTCGCGTTGGAAATACTATTTTGCTCCTAATTCTGACTGAAAGTAACTCTTCATCAATTGACTATATTGACGGAACAATGACACTGTAATTGAACGCAAAAATCCATGTTTTTACTTTAAATTATTTTTATTAAAAGGTGCGTTCTCACGAGTCAGAGCAAGATGTTTCCTTTTAAATACAAAGAGGGGCTCTAAAAGCTTTTGTTCGCAAAATAAACATAATAATAAAACCAAACTTACCCAACTATTTTAAACCAACCGTTTTCTTAAGTAAATAACCAAATTGCCCAAGTTATTCTAATGATTCGTTATGTCATAAAGTTTATTTTTCTATATCTTAAAAGTGGGTTGATAGCAAAAACCCAACCATTATAATAAATATTACAAACTGTAGTAGAGCACGTTTTGTCGAAGTTTACATCAACTTACTAAAACCTAAAATAACCTACAGATGGGCAATAATAAACAAGAGAACCTTCGTCGGTGGTCTCTTTTCAGATAACATGAATCAAAATATAATTAAGAATGAAAATGAACCTTGTATCTTGACCGTTTAAATATTTGGAAAAGCCGAATCAGATTTGTTCTTTGTTTTCCTTTGAAGAAAGAACCATAGGTATAAGTGGATTTCACCTTAGTTTTTAATGCTTTGACGTCTCTCTTGTCAAACATATTAGCCAACATGTGATTTTAAAATCCCTAATTCTATAAACGGCTACGGCACGGGCATTGGCTAGATTAACAAGAGATGGATATATAACTGACCGTATATAGTTACATGTACATGACGAAGATGCACACTACACAGTTCAATACGTTGCCTTTCAATGAGCTCAAACTCGTCAAAAGCACAGCATCGCTCGTATATGCCGTTAGTATGTGCATCTTTGTCTTAAATAAAATAAATAAATAAATAAATAAGGTCTTTATTTCCATTTTAATTTATAATACAACCTAAAAGTAAAGTACACCTAATGGAAAATGCCGAAGGTCAGATGGGAGTGTAAAAACCTGAAGGCAAGACACTCCCCCTGTTCTTTACCTTAAGCATGCACAGCAGATAGGCTATAGCAAGGAAAAAAACAAAACTATGATTTAAGTGAAAAAAGTTACTCTTTTAGGAGCAAATAACCGTGGGGCGTGGATAAAATTAATATTATATTATTGAAATAAAGATATATTATAAGGAATGGACCATTAAAGTTTATATAAATTAATATTTTTTCCAATAGTGGCAAAATTGATAAAATTTATTGCTGACTTAATAAAAGCTTTTTGTAGGCAAACTTAAATGATATGGGACTTTTGGACTTAAAACTTTCGGGAATTTCGTTATAAATTTTGGCTATTTGGTAAGAAAATGATTTTTTGAATTGTTCGGTTCTATGGGCGGGAGGTGTTAAACGATCCCTAAATCTGATATTCAGGGAATGAACATCTGACCTAAATTTTATTTTTTTGCTTAAATAAGAAGGTGATTTAGTTAAAACTATTCGATGAAACAGACAAGCTGCATGAAGTAAACGCCTATTGCCCAAGTAGGTATTAAAGGCGGATTCTGGGCCTCCTCCTCCTCCCATTTGACCTTGACCATACACGTGGGCGAGCGTATTTTTATGGTATGCAGGTGTTCATTCGACCTTGAAAGATGCAACTACTCTTTGTTAATTTGACCTTGACCATACACCTGGACGAGGGTATTTTTATGGTATACAATTTTCTTTTATGTGACTCATTCGACCTTGAAAGATGCAACTACTCTTTGGTAATTTGACCTTGACCATACACGTGGGCGAGCGTATTTTTATGGTATGCAGGTGTCTTTTATGTGACTCATTTAACCTTGAAGGATGGTGCTACCTTGGCGTGGACGAGGGTATTTTTATGGTATGCAGGCGCCCTTTTATTTATGACACTGTTGCATTACAAATTTTTACACCATGGAGTATTTTTATTTCTTTATTGTCGTCATTTATTTGTTCGAAAATATCTAAAGGGATGCAAGTCTGTTTTATTGATGTTACCTTGACCATTATTTTTCCTAAAAGTTAGATTTGTAATATATTTTTTGTTTTGTTATACCTTCATGTTCTTGAAGGGTGTTTATGGGATTTTCACACCTTGATGGGATTTTCACACCTTGAAAGAGCTATTATAGTCGTAACAATAGGGTCTGGGTCTCTTTGTTATCGGATTTTCACACCTTGATGGGATTTTCACACCTTGAAAGAGTGCAGATATCCTTTTGTTATGCATGATTTCGAAGGCGGCATGGACCTTTTGTTATGAGTAATATTGAGCGCTGGCTATTTTTATTTCTTTGTTCGTTATTTATTAGGGTATTTTTGGATTTCTTTTTATATTGACTACACTTTTGAGCAGATATTTATTTATGATATTGGGTTGGGTTTATTTTCGACCTTGGACGTGACCGGACGCGGGTGTTTGTGTCTACATTGTGTTAGACCTACTATAAAAAGGAAGAAGGAGTTGGATATTTCAGTATTTGCTTGTCAATCGTTCGTGTAAGAGTTCCTATCTGCTACCATGAATAAATACGTGTGCGAAGAATGTGGTAAATCATTTACGCGAAGTGATAACATGTTGCGTCATAAAAAAAACTCATGTAGATTAAGATTCGATAATGTGGGTGGAGAGAAACGACGCAGACTAGATGGTAGTGCTTCATCATTACGTATGCAAACTTGTGCCGCATGTAATGTTACTTTAATAGCGGATCAGATGGCAGCTCATCAAAGAACATTACAACATAGAAATAATGCTTGTTCACCATTATCTCAAAATGTGCAAATTATTGATACTGCATTTAAAAACAGAATCACAGAAGAGAAACGACGCAGACTAGATGGCAGTGCTTCATCATCACGTATGCAGACTTGTGCTGCATGTAATGTAACTTTAACAGCGAATCAGATGGCAGCTCATCAAAGAACATTACAACATAGAAGTAATGCTTGTACACCATTGTCTCAAAATGTACAAATTATTGATACTGCATTTAAAAACAGAATCACAACCTACCGCGTAAATAGTGATAACGAGCATATAGACTTTACAGCATTCTTCGATGAATTAAAGTCGAAAGTGTTAGATCTAATAAGTCAATTGTTGTTAGTACACCGTTCACTTAAAATAAATATGGTTGTGGTAGGACGATACAATTTACCATCACAAGAAATTGTAAGTGAAAAATCGTTTAATACAGCAAATGAGGTAGTTGATGCAGGCAGCGATTTAAATATGGTGTATGGAATATTTACTGAAGCGATGAAAACCCAGTCAACTGAATTTCAAGAAAAAGATTCAGGTATGTTAAACGTTTTAGTGTATTAATGGAAAGGGTATTAATTGTGTGTTGTTTTCTTTTACAGGATGGGCATTGGAGAAAATACTCTACCTCGAAATTAATATTAATAACTTCAGTCCGATGAGAGGGTCATCCTATATCGCATTACCACGTCCAATTCGTGCTAAGAATGCCATTATTAATGTAAATAATCAAGATGAGTGCTGTTTTGCGTGGGCTGTAGTGTCAGCTTTGTTTCCTGCCGCAGCAAAGTCATCGCAGATATCATCTTATCCTCATTACTCTGATGTTCTTAACTTCACAGGTATGGATTTTCCAGTAAAGTTACGTGATATAAAAAAATTTGAAGAAATGAATAATATTTCAGTGAATGTGTATGGTTTAGAATCTTTATTTGAAGCTAAAAAGGTAAAATATGAAATTGTCGGACCACTATATTATTCGGGACAAAAACGCGTAAATCACGTTAATTTGCTGTTAATAACAAAATATTGCAATGTGAAAGATAATAATAGACACAATTGTGATGAAAATTGTTCAAAAAGTCATTATTGCTGGATTAAGGATTTATCGCGTTTATTGTCTAGTCAAATATCGCATCATCATGATAAAATATTCTTTTGTGATGGTTGTTTAACCTATTTTAGTTCAGAAAATAAATTAGCAGAACATCAGAAATATGACTGTAACCATATATATTCACTGACTCCTACATTGGATTTTAAGACTGATAAATTTGGAAATATTGTATCTGAAAACATTTTAAAATTTGAAAACATTGAGAAACAAATGCGAGTTCCGTTTGTAGTGTATGCAGACTTTGAGTCTATTTTAAAACCGGTTGTAAATGTGGAACCAAACCCTACAAATTCTTACACAATGCAAAGCTTCAAGCATGAGCCATACTCTTTTTCGTATTTAATTAAATGTTCTTTTGACGACTCAATTTCCAAGTTTGAGTTATATAGGGGGGTTGATGCGGCTCAAGTTTTTGTTTCCCGGATTGAAAACGATTTAAGGTTTTTGTATAATACATATTTAAAGGATATAAAAAAAATGAAAGATTTAACGGATCAGGAAAAGGAAGAGTTCACAAATGCTACGATTTGCGGTATATGTGAACACCCTTTTACCGACACAGATGTGAAAGTAAGAGATCACTGTCACATAACGGAGGAAAAAAGATTTGGTGCCGCACACTCTATTTGTAATTTAAATTACAAATTACCTAATTTTATTCCGATAATTTTTCACAATTTAAGTGGTTACGATTGCCATCTTTTTATAAAAGAATTGTGTAAACATGGGGATAGAATTGAAGTAGTAGCTCAAAGTAAAGAAAAGTATGTGACGTTTACAAAGAACATTTACGTGCACGATTATGTTGATAAAAAGAGCGGTATTACCAAACGTAAATATTTAAAGTTACGATTTATCGATAGCTTTAAATTTTTATCATCTTCCTTGGAGAATTTAGGCAATGGCTTAGATATCACTGAATTTAGAGAAACAAGAAAGTTTTTTCCCAACACTGATCAATTTAATATGATGCGCAGAAAAGGGGTTTTTCCCTATAGTTTCATAGATTCCATTGAAAAAATGAACAACACAACACTTCCATTAAAAAACGAATTTTATGATAATTTACGCGAAGAGCACATTAGCGATGAGAGTTATGAACGAGCTAAAGAAGTATGGCATATGTTTGGGTGTAAGAATTTGGGGGAATACTCGGATTTGTACCTCAAGTCAGATGTATTATTATTAACGGATGTTTTTGAGCAGTTTCGAGATATGTGTTTACGTGTTTATAAGCTTGACCCTGCTCAGTACTACACACTTCCAGGTTTATCATTCGATTGTATGCTGCGTATGACCAAGGTAGAGTTAGAACTACTGACTGACATAGACACAATTAATTTTTTTAAAAAGGGTATTCGCGGTGGCTTAAGCCAGTGTACGGAACGAAAGCATATTGCCAACAATTTATATTTACCAAACTACGATGCAACAAAACCATCTTCATTTATAACATATCTTGATGCTACAAACCTATACGGTCACAGTATGTCGCAGGCATTGCCATTTGGTGGTTTCAAGTGGTTATCACAGCGTGAAATAATTGATTTAAATATTCTGGCGATTGATGATAACAGCCCCCAAGGATATGTTCTCGAAGTGGATGTGCATTATCCAGAACATTTACATGATGCTCATGCCGATCTTCCATTTTTAGTGGAAAACATAGTCCCTCCTACAGAAACAGCGAAGCTACCAAAGCTAATACCGAATTTAAATGATAAAAAGCGGTACATAGTACATTATAGAACGTTGAAACAAGCCATCAATAACGGCCTAATGGTAATGCAAACGCATCGAGCTTTAAAATTTGATCAATCCAAATGGCTGAAAAAGTACATAGATTTTAATACTGAATTGCGAAATAAATCAACAACGAAATTTGGTAAAGATTTATTTAAATTAATGATTAACGCAAATTTTGGCAAAACAATGGAAAATGTGGAGAATCGTAAAGATATAAAGTTAATAACATCTTGGGATAATAGTGTCGGTAGAGTAGGTGCTAGAGCTTTAATCGCTCGCCCTAATTTTAAAAGTGCTTCAATATTTTCAGAAGATCTAGTAGCAATTCATATGGGTAAAACAAAAGTAATTTACAATAAACCAATTTATATTGGATTCTCCATATTGGACATGTCAAAAACAGTTATTTACGATTTTTTTTACAATTTTATTAAGGCAAAGTTTGGTAATAATGCTTCCTTGCTATACACTGACACGGATTCCCTTGTACTAAAAATTTTTACAGATAATTTCTATCGCGTTATTTCAGAGAATCCGGAAAAATTTGATACATCAAATTATCCTGAACAAAATTTGTTTAATATTAAGAAAAGTAAATCGGTATTGGGTAGAATGAAGGATGAATTTCCAGGTGATCCGATAACATGTTTTTACGGTACTGGGGCAAAAGCTTACTATGTTAGCTCGTTAAACAATGAATTAAAAAAGGCCAAGGGTATTAAAAAATATGTTGTCGAAAATCAACTGCACCTGGAAGATTATCAAAAAATAGTAGAGCGCGGCGGCCTTATATTTAGAAAAATGAAAACTTTTCGTAGTATTAAACACGATATATATACGGAAGTTATAAATAAAGTTGCTCTTTCCCACAACGACGACAAACGTTACATTATTCCATCGACGACAAAAACTTTACCTTGGGGACATCAAGACATTGAATTTTATAAAACCAACCCCGAGAATAATTTGGAAATTTTGCTTAAAGTTATCGAATTTTTTAATTCAGATGAAGATTTGTAAATATTTACATCCTATTGGAAAGTCCATATTTTTTTGCTTTTATATTTTAAATTTATTGCTTATTATGTTAAAATTATATGAAACATTGTAATGACACTTAATTTTTACTATAATTTTACATGTAGAATAAGTATGGATGATGTCATAGTTTTATATACCCACTTTATTTATATACGTTATTGCTAGTTATTTTATTTCCATTTTTACAAATTGTTAAGGTAAAATAGATCTTTCCGTTTACGTTTCTTGTCACTTCTCGTAAATGACATACCACATTTTTGATATGCATGTACTCTTCAATTTCTATAAAAGAAATCAGAAGATTTTCTATATTAACGTTTAATAACACAAAATTGTTTTACCTAATCTAAACATGATGGTAATGCATATACCAAATTAGTGGGATAAGTTATTATGTTAGAGTTATACGATGGTAATGTATTGTAGGTTAGATATATTTATGATCGAATTATTATGTATAGATAAAATTTGTTTAAGTATACCTGTAAGTTTTTGAAAAAATATAGTTTAGGTTATAGTGTAGTTTAAGTTTGTATATAAATGTATAAAAATAGTTAGATTACGTATAGCATTTAGTTTTTTTTTTCTTTTTTTTTTAAAGAATAGAACTTCATTGAAATAAACTGATGATTATTTAAATCATTTTTGTTGTTGTTTTATTTATAGTATCTAGTTAAATAGAAAATATATTAAATATTTTTACATGCCAGTGCAGTTCCTTGCATTAATAGGAATTTCATCAAGATAGGTTTCTTGATAGAAAACTATATAAGTTTTTAGAGGACGAGAGTCTTACAAAAATACATGTACATCTCTATCAGGTGTTATATGTTAATATTAAAAAGTTGCTAATATTTCAACATTTTATCAAACTTAATGGATTTTTCGAAGTTGTATGGAACACAAGGTGTAAACATGGAATGCATTTCTTATTAGTTACAAAAAATAAAACATGAAATATCTATTTAATCGGTTTATTTCTATACTTTACAAAAATAATATTAACTTAAAAACTAATACATCGATTTATTAGTAACGGAACCATTTAATATATTGTAGCTTAAGAATGCATCGTGAATTATCAGTGCGTATACTTTAGTGTCTTTAGGAAATTTGTTCTTGCGTGTTTCAAACTCCAACTTCACATCCACTGTTGATGATTTAATCGCTTCTGGTTGATGACTGCAATCGATTACGAACACTGGGTTATTTAGATATTCAGCAAAACTCATCATAGGATCATTGATTTCTCGTTGGTAGTAGCTTATTTGAAAATTCTCATAGTTGTAATATGCTGGTGCATACAGTTTCTTCGCAAAATCCAAATTCCATTTTTCATAAGGAAATACCGTAGAGTTTAGATACAGACGAATATCACTGATATCAGCTGTAGTAAATTGAGTAGCATCCTTTTCTCTATTATCCAAAGAAGTGGTTGATTGGAACCCAATAATCAAGTATCTTGGTTTTTCGAGATTCGTACTTGTCCTTAAGGCCCACACATCTGATGATGTTTGACGCAAAGCAGGTAATTCGTAAAGATCCCATTTACGATATACCATTGGAATGGTTGCATTATTTCCACCTTTATTAATACGGGACAATATTTTCAATTTTTGCTGGTCGTCGGGAATAATGTGACGAATTTTCCACTCAATTTTTTCGATTGTAATGTCTGCATCTACTTCACCAATGTAACAATTGGTAAAAGTACGGGCGATAATAAAAATCAACTCTTGTTTAATGTTAAATATTCCCTTTGTATAATCCTCGGCAAAACCCATCAGATATTTTAGAGGCAACTTTCCCGAAAACATCTTGCTTACTGGATCAAAAATACATTGGTTTTCATCAGTCAAGCCCCATCCACACGCCATAAGAGTGTTTTTTTGACAAGCACCCAACGACGTCATAGCTTTCAATGTTGAAGTAATAACAGGTTTGCGAACGACGGCAACTTGTTCACCACCCATTTCATAGCGAATTTCATCAAACAGAAAGGCGATTGCATTATTTGATAGATAACATTTTTTCGTTACATCTTTAGATTTAAATTTTCCTTCGATGTATATGTAACTGTCTGATATATCCAAAATTATGTCCTGAAAGTGTACTGGGATGCGAATTTCATCAGAATTGCTAAACGCTGGAGAACCATATGGTTTGTATGTATGTTCTTGCAAGCTAACGATGGAATGATCGAAAATGGGTTCGGTAAAAACTTCAATTTTGTCACTGGTGCTAGCCATTTTTCTATTTTCGTACTTTCAAACCAATCGATTGTAGAAATTTGAGATCTTTAGCTGACAGCTGTTTATGAAACAAACGTCTTTCCAATCTAACGTCTGGATTATGAATGACTCTGGAATGTGTAATATGCTTACTTTTATGTTTAATGGCGGTCGATTTTTTAGTGTTCATCAACACATTTAGTTGGCGATTATAGCAGAAACCCATATTTTATGTTAGTCTTTTCAATTCAAGTTTAACAATAATTTTCTCACCTCGAAAATTTATCAAATCACCGTTATCGTCCAAGATGCGTAGAGTAATGTTCTCTATTGACTGGCGTCCTTCGGGCAGTATCGGCATATAAATATTATTTTGGGGTTCTTTGGAAATTTTATAACCAGGCTCCACATCAATGTCGAATTCAAATAATGTGTGACTTTCTTTAGAGTTCAGATATGCTCCCGAAATTATGTTACAATCCACCCTTATAATACGCACTTTCATTATGTCCACATTACTGGTTGATTCATGAAGTTTCCCACTCTCTAACACGACTCGTCCAAAACCCAATAATTCACCGATACTGTTTTCTCCACTGAAATCGATATCGTACAACGACTTGAGTTCACATTTTAATGTATTATTGTTGGCTGATAACGAAAAAAAATCCACACAATCTTCTTGTTTACAGGATTCTTTTAAACTTGCATACATGGATTTCGCAATTTCATTAACTTCATAGGCTCCTGGTGGAATCCTCACATTTATAAGCTTCTGGCTATAATTTTTTCTGTATTTAAAATAACAATTACTTTCGTCGACATTGAAAATTGAATTATACGTATAAAATCCCAACAATGCGAGACCATACTTATGGGCTGGATTCAATTCGACGGGCGGGTAAAAGTCTGCACTTAAAACACTTGTGTGTCCTGTTAGTGTGAATGTGTAAGACATGACTGTTGATGAAACATATTATGCTACTATTTTTATTGTGGTTTGCAGCAGTTTAACGGATTTAAGCTTAGGTTTCGTCTCACTCCATTCGCTGTTTCGGTTTTTATCTTTACATCACTGATTTTACAATAACAACAAAATAGCTTTTTAGGTGTCGGTCCGTCTCCTTCATCACCATCCAAACAAGTTTCACTGTTGTAATGCTCGTTACAGTACTGATATTTTAACATGTCGCTGTCCGTTTTCATATGTGCGGGTAACTTATTCCAAACTAGTGCGATTTCATTTGGAGCTAATGCAATCATCACTTCCTTTGGCATATTTCCTAACTGTTTTGCAGACATTTTGTTCAATCCACCGACTTGACGAAATTCGTTAAGTGATATCAACATTTTAGTGTAGTTATCACAATCCATTTGTGGTGTCACGTACGTTGATGCCATCATAGTTTTTTATTTTCCGAGAGAAACTTCAAACACAAATGTCCACACCAGACTGTCCCAAAATCTTGCTGTCGCTCATATGTATAGTAAATTTTCTTTGACGCTTCGGGCCCCCTTTGCAGATAATGCACCAATTCGATGGGTGGAGGTAAATCCCCAAAGCTATCATAATATGTTACATTTAATCGGTTTTTTCTGTATGCCACCCAATGAGTCCCAGCTCCCGATATACTATCCAAATTAATAATTGCGGCTTCGTAACGTTTCGGTCCTCGCAGAGGCAGCGCATCTCTCATATACACCCCTCGAAAATGTGGTATTTTCATTTGCAACGTATACTTTTCTAGTTCGATATTGGATAGCGGTCTTCGAGGTAGGGTTTCAATTAGTTTTTTGAATTTCCACCGTTGTTATTCAAATACAAGCCCATGCCGTTACGATATGGTTTAAGGAATAGTCCATTTCCTTTTGAACATAGACGTAAGGTGGCACCTGTTTTTTCAGCACTTGCATTTTTTACAGTCTTTAAAGCACGTACAATCCCTGCTGCACCTCCTGCTAGGGACCCCAAAGCTGACAATCCTGCGAATATCGGTATTAGCGGTAAAAATCCACCAATTTTAGGGATTGGTATTATTCTGGGAGTACGAATTTTCCGTTTACCACCTGCTGACTTTAAAGATTTACGTGCTGCTGTTACAGCTATTTTCGATGCTTGCATTGGATTTTTTTCAAGAACCTTTTTTCCTCCTGCAACCGCTTTCAGTAATTGAGATCGAATTGGTTGTCTCAAAGCAGATCCAAAAGCTTTCTTGGGTTGTTGACGTCTTCGTCGCGGCAGCCTTTGTTTATTTCGACTAGTCGATGGTATACCCATACCGAAACGTTGTTTTGCTTTCATAATATTCGTTACTAACCAAGCTGCCGCCTTTTCTTTTACACTAGCCTCCTTTGATTTTACTCTTTTCCAAGCACTTTGCTCGAGTTCGTAATCGGCTTGGTGTCGCGCACTTAAATCTTCGCTGTTATGCAAATAAGCTAAGTCGTGTTTTTTGCATGCGGCATCCAATGGATTTATTCCCAGATCACCACGTTTAACACGTTTTACTACTTTGGTACCGGGTCCACAATATTGATAGCCGGGGATATGCAACTCAACTGGTACCCTATTAATAAGTGAATTAACAATACCAGCTCCAGTCTTACTTGATAAACGAGACCGTCTACTTCGCTTGACGGATGACATCTGAATGATTGTCTACGTGAAAACAATAAGCAAATATAGTAAAAATGAAAATTGTGGAGCTTAAACAGAAACTGCCAGTTGATAATCTTGATGAAAAGGTTGGATCTGGACACGATCAGAAAGTATTAAGAAGGCATGGGGCGCTGCTTCCATCATCTATTCGCGGATTGCTAATTGGACCGTCGAATTGTGGAAAAACCAACGTTATGATTTCGCTGTTAACCCACCCATTGGGGTTATGTTATGAAAATGTTTACATTTACTCAAAGTCGCTATATCAACCGAAATATGTATATTTAAGAAAAATTCTAACACCGATTAAAGGTATTGGATACTACACTTTTAGCGATGGAAATAATATAGTGGAACCATCAGATGCAAAACCAAACTCTGTATTCATTTTTGATGATGTTATGTGTGAGAAGCAGGATGTCATAAGATCATACTTCAGTATGGGGCGACACAAAAACGTGGACGCCTTTTACTTAGCCCAAACATATTCACGTGTTCCGAAGCAACTAGTGCGAGATAATGCCAACTTTATTATAATGTTTAAACAGGACGAGATGAATATGCGACATATATTTTCCGATCATGTTTCACCCGATCTAATGTTTCCACAATTTCAAGAGATGTGTGTCAAATGTTGGGACAATAAGTATGGTTTTTAGTTATCGATAAAGATAGTGAAGTAAATGCGGGAAGATATCGCAAGGGATTTGATAGCTATATATATTTATAGATGTAACCCTAGAGGTTCATTTCACCATTGACCGTTAATTTGAAAACACAATGAATGAAAAAATCGATTTAAAACGTAAGCTATTGAAAACTACCAATGCGGTGAGAAAAAAATTTAAACAAATTAAAGCAGTTAAAGAGCAAAGTCATGTCGATTTAGAAAAGTTTTACGAGCCGATTACTAAACCGCTATCATCCATATCAAATGTAGTGAAACAACGGCAGCAGCAGCAGCAGCAGCAGCATCAGTCTCCACCACAATCAATATCAACTCAAAAATCAGACACTAAAACTAAACCAATAAGTCACCACACTTTAAGCAAAACTAGGGACTTATCAAATATAACAATTGATGTATCGGATGAAGAAAAATCTGATGAATTACCGATGGAATTATTTCAAACATCTACACCAAAGCATAGCCAGTACGAATCGGTTTTTGCAACACCCTCTCCATCAAACCAGTCGGAACAAACATCAAATGCATCTAATGCATCTACATCACCTTCTAAACGTATTCACACCTATTTATTAGGGTTACAAAAGCAACCATCTCACTATGATACCGTTTACGGCGTTCATTATGGCCAAGGAAAAAATAATAAAGAAAAAACCTATATCGGTAACATAGAAGTGCGTTTTACTAATGGACAAGTTGCGTTATATGAAAACGATAGAAATATTGCTATATTTGATGGTAATATTGATCTTTATGATCTGATTTTCCTAAAATCACCACGAATCCTGGGCAAAGAAGATGAATTGAATAAAGACACTCTTCAGGCTTACAAAGATATTTTGGATGTAACAAATGCTGCATACGTCAAGTATGATAAAAATAAAGGTTTAAGAGAAACTAGATGGTTAAAATATAGACAAATCATTAAACCATTAATGGAGGAAACTAAACTTGGGGCTGGAGTGTGTCAAAAAAAGATAGTTAAAATTCGGTTGCCAGTAAAAAAGACATTATCATCAAAGAAATCTCAATATGTCTATTGGAATAAACCCAATGAGTTGGTGGATCGATTACGCTTATTGTGGAGTTCAAAACTAGCCGGACACACAGGACATGATAATGAAATTATGTCAATTATTGAGGAACTTCGAGAAGAAGGAATAATATATTAAGTATTACAATTAGTTGCATAAATTAGTGTAGAGTAAGTCTTTGGACAAGATACTATGGATCCTAGCCCCGAAAAAATTAAAATTGTTAATGAACTACATAGAAATGCGAGAAAAAATTTTACTAGAAGACATACCATAATAAAGGGATATAAAGATTTGTGGCAAATTGATTTGGCTGAAATGCAACAATACGCTGATGAAAACGATGGTTTCCGTTACATTGTCGTCTGTATAAACTGTTACTCGAAATTTGTTTATACTAGAGCTGTTAAAAACAAGACCGGTGTTGAAGTTACTAATGCGATGAAGAGCATAATTGAAGAGGCCTCATATACACCATGCAATTTGAATAGTGATCAAGGAAAAGAATTTTATAATAGTAACTTTCAAGCTCTTATGAAAAAATATAATATAAACCATTATTCCACCTACAGTACAAAGAAAGCTGCTATTGTTGAACGTATTATACGAACTCTAAAAAATAGTTTGTACAAGCAATTCTCAGCTAGGGGATCATACAGATGGTTGCAAATATTACCATCTATAACGAAAGCTTATAACAACACTAAACATCGAACTATTGGAATGAAACCGAAAGATGTAAAAGAAGATACGCAAATTAATGCCTATGACTATTTGAAAATCTTTCCCAAAAAAAGAAAATATCGTTTGGGTGATATTGTTCGTATTAGCAAATATAAGAGTATATTTGACAAAGGATATACACCTTCTTGGTCAACGGAACTATTTAAAATATCAAAAGTTAATATAACCAACCCGCCTACATACCTATTGGAATCATTGGAAGAAGGTCAACCGATTAAAGGATGTTTTTATGAACAGGAGTTGCAGAAAACAAACAGCCCAGGTGTTTATTTAGTGGAAAAAATTCTAAGGAAACGTAAGAAGAATCATATTGATCAGTTGTTTGTAAAATGGTTGGGGTTTCCAAACCAAGCTAACTCTTGGATAAATAAGTCTAATATTGTATAAATCCATCTTTTCATATTATTCATCATGAAGAAAGTAACATTTAAAGAAGAAATACATACAGTGCACCTAACATTTGTTTGGACATTTGCATATAGACAGGCTCGAAAAAGCAACGTTCAACAGCTTAGGGCTGATAGAGAGCGTTTTCAAAGAAGAAAAACCAAATGGAAATAGCTTTGGCAAACGTTTTGGATTGGGATTATAGAAAAAAAATATATAGAGAACGATTTGTTAATAATAATTAAGTCTAATATTTTATAAATATATTTTATGTAAAATCATATTGTATATTTTCTAACTGGAGAAATAAAAATATAATATTTTTACAAATACGTATTTTATTTTCTAAATGTGTTACAAACAGCTATTACATTATATCAATACATGTGTTTTAATGTAAAATATGAATATTTGAAACAAAAATCTTGGCATTGCTTTTGGTTTTATCTTCTTTGCAGTGTTGATCGGAATCTTTTTTTTTTCATCATCTTCATCGAAAACTCTTTTTTTGCACCAACCAGTGAAGATGGATGTTCAATACTTGACTTTTGGTTTTCCTGTCCTTGGGACGACTAGTAGGTGGGTGTTTTTGTTCGTCCTTTCTCAAGGGCTACAATTCTCATCTCAAGGTCTGAGATAATCTTATTAGTTTTTTCCTCAAAATCATTTTGAATTTTATTGAAATGGGGGAAGTAATCCTTATTCATCGCTTCAAATACCTGTTTGCGTAAAGTGTGAATTTCATTAAAAACATATATTCGAGTTGTTGCATCATTATCTTTAGTTGGGTTCGCAACATTTGATAAAGTCTTTCCATCAATGTCATATTGCCCATCTGAGGTTAGTTTAAAACCAATACCAGGTAAAGCACGCACTAATTGTACTTGTTGTTGTTGATTTACCCTATGACGCCCAAATTTATCAATTGTGTTGTTTACACGACCCATTTTTCTTAACAACTAATCTGTTTTTAATATAACATTTCCTTATATATATATATATATATATGCTTATTTATGTACTAGGATAAATAAAACATTGTTTTATACACACATAATTTATTTACAATTTTGGTTATAATAAATTATATTAACACAGTTACTACACCAATCATTAATTGCTTCCCCAGTACTGTCGGCACCACCGCCGCAACACACATACAAGGAATTGTATTTTTCTTCTTCTGCGACTTCTACTTCTTTTTCTTCATCTTCTTGTTCTTCTTTATTCAATTCTTCTTTGCTTTCTTTAATCCCCAAGTTGCTGGTATCAGTTTCATCTTTGTTATGGTCACCATCATCGTCTACGTCCATCTTACCATAATTTAACAATGTTTCTTTTGAAATATTTGGAATGTCAATAAGAAACTTTTCCAGTTGTTCATTAAACATACCGGTACAAAATTCATCTAAACCAATGGAACCATATATGAATTTTTGGCAAAGATGAGCTCCAACTGTGAAATGTATTGAATCCACCATGTTCTTTTTGTATTGACTTGGATTAAAACCCAAACCAAAACCGGACTCGTCACTGGTTGCTTCAAGAGCTTCTTCGCCCATATCACGTAATATATATGATAATTCACTAATATATGAATCTTGGGTGAGTCTAATCGCATCTTCGTCACACATCTTAAATAGAAAATACTTTAAATGATTGTGTATGTCTTTCCTTACACGTGTGTTGCATTTCATTATTATATTACATATTCAGCTAATGATTAAATACTATGATAAACAATATGGTTAAATAAAAATTTTAAAAAGTTTACTCCGAGCAACCAAAATTTATAATTGCTCGTGTAATATTTCCTGTTCCACTTGAACTCTGCCCCAAATAAGTTAATGTATATTGATCGTTTGACATATTTACAATATCAATAAAATCAGCAGTAATCACATCAACAGTACGTTTAGGTAAAAATGATTGAAATGTTGTATTAAGCAATGAATCGTATAATGTGGCAACAATAGTTTTACCAAAGCGTGTTGTGGTTGACACTATTTTTTTAATAGTATAAACTTTTCCAACCTCTAAGGTTGAAAGCCTTCTACGCTCAGGAAATTCCGTATCTTTGTTTATCATATTATTAATTTCACCCAAGGTTTGCTGTGAAATGCTCATTATTGAAATATGTAATAAAACAATAAATTACCTTTAATATACACTTTCGGCACACACACACACAATACAAATAAAATATTTCTATTCACTTGAAAAGGTACCAGTTATTAATACTGCGATGCTTGTGTGACTATGAACACTTTACTAATTCGTCCATCTTTTTATTGGAGTTTTCAAGGTCGACGGCATAAAAAATAATGGTAGGGGGAGTAGCCGCTTTAAGAGTATACAAAACTCAACAACATAAAAACCACCTGCACCCCGAACCAACACAAGGTCATCGTAAATAAAACGTGCCTGCACCTCATTCAATATTTTAGAACAAAATTACGTCAATAAAAAATAAAAATTCTTCAAGGCGTAAAAACCAAACACTTGCGTCCGAGCACGTCCAAGGTCGAAAATAAACCCAACCCAATGTCATAAATAAACATCTGCTCAAAAGTGTAGTCAAGGTTACATAAAGGACATCTGAACAAAAGAACAAAGGCATGCCGCCTTCGAAATCATACATACCAAAAGGGTAGTTGCACTCTTTCAAGGTGTGAAAATCCCATCAAGGTGTGAAAATCCCATAAACACCCTTCAAGAACATGAAGGTATAACAAAACAAAAAATATATTACAAATCTAACTTTTAGGAAAAATAATGGTCAAGGTAACATCAATAAAACAGACTTGCATCCCTTTAGATATTTTCGAACAAATAAATGACGACAATAAAGAAATAAAAATACTCCATGGTGTAAAAATTTGTAATGCAACAGTGTCATAAATAAAAGGGCGCCTGCATACCATAAAAATACCCTCGTCCACGCCAAGGTAGCACCATCAAAGAGCAGCTCCATCCTTCAAGGTTAAATGAGTCACATAAAAGACACCTGCATACCATAAAAATACGCTCGCCCAGGTGTATGGTCAAGGTCAAATTACCAAAGAGTAGTTGCATCTTTCAAGGTCGAATGAGTCACATAAAAGAAAATTGTATACCATAAAAATACCCTCGTCCAGGTGTATGGTCAAGGTCAAATTAACAAAGAGTAGTTGCATCTTTCAAGGTCGAATGAACACCTGCATACCATAAAAATACGCTCGCCCACGTGTATGGTCAAGGTCAAATGGGAGGAGGAGGAGGCCCAGAATCCGCCTTTAATACCTACTTGCCCATGTTCAACCAGCCAAGATTTTTCAGTTTATGCGAAATATGATTTCTACGGCGAATACCAAATATTAGACGAAGACATGAATTTTGTAATACCTGAATGCGGCGTTTATCCGACGAGTCTATCGAAAAACCATAAACACTGTCGCAGAAATTAAATCTGGACAAAACCAATGCCTCACACAAGATAACCCTTAGCTTTTGATTCAAGTAGTTTCTACAATTGAAAATCATTTTAAATTAAAATAAGCTGCTCTAATACAGTTGCTCACGTGAGCTCTATATTTTAGGTTGGAGTCTATTGTAAGACCTAGGTTTCTACAACTGTCAAGTATGGGCAATTCATCATTATTAATTTTTACTTTAATCGATGGTAAAAGAACCTCTCGTATCCTTGCGGGACCAAAGAGCATGACAGAGCTTTTTTTTGAGTTAATGGATAGTGAGTGATCAGAAGCTTCCGAGACTAACCTGGATAGATCATCATTTATCTCCTGCAGAGATGCGTCTGTATCACAAGGATCGAAGATAAGGTAAACCTGCGTGTCATTGGCATATAGATGTACCTTACAATGTCTTACCTGATTTATAAGTTGTGAGGTATATATAGAGAATAAGAGGGGTCCCAGGATCGAGCCCTGGGGAACACCACAAGAGATGGGAAGTGACCCCGATTGAACACCAGCAACAAGAACAGACTGACTCCTTGCGTTCAAAAAACTTTGCAGTAATTTTAAACCTTCCTCACCGATACCAATAAATTTCAATATGGAACAAAGGAGCTGATGGCTTATGGTGTCAAAGGCTTTAGAAAAGTCAATCAAAGTCAGCACGGCAAGATGCCCCTGATCTACACCCCTTAATATATCGTCGGTGACCTTCAAGAGGGCAGTTTCACAACTATGTCCCGGTCTGAAGCCCGATTGGAATTCAGGCAAAATCGAAAACCTCTCTACGTGGTCACGCAACTGTGACTCCATAACCCTTTCCAGAATTTTGGATAGTGTTGGAAGTACACTAACTGGTCTCAAATCCTTGAATTCTTTAGGATTTGGAATTTTTGGCAATGGTGTAACAATTGCATGCTTCCAACAGTCTGGAAACTCGCCCCTTTCCAAACAACAATTAACTATATGAGTTATATAAGGTATTATATATGGAGCTGCCAACAACAACAGACTAATATTTAACCCATCATCCCCCGTGGCCTTAGATTTTATGGAATTAAGTATTTTTTCAATCTCCTCGCAATTTACCAATTGAAATCTAAATATATCTACCCCAGGTTTCAGATTATTCTCATACCAAGCTATCTTGACTGGATTGGCATTTAGTTTAATAGTTCCATTTATGTAATAATTATTGATTTGATCAGGATTTGCGAGAAGAGGAGGAATATCAATATTTTTTTTCTTAATATTAAGTAATTTAAGGTCATTCCAAATTTTGTTTACACCAACAGTGTTTATTCTTTGCAAGAAATATGCCTTTTTTTCCTTACGACAAGCCAGGGTGGTGTAGTTTCTGAGCGATTTGTAATAGTCATAATGAGCAGCGTTTTTTGTTTTGCGCCATTTTGAAAAAGCCCTATTCCTTAAAGACATAAGAAAACGTATATTATCGGTTAACCATGGGGCATATTTTTTGGTAATACGAATTTCTCTCAAGGGAGCGTAAACATCAAACAGGTGCAAAAGGGTGTTGTTGAAGATCTCTATTTTTTCTGTTATATGTTCAAGCCGAAAGATGTTATCGAGGGAGGCGGCACGAAGGTTTGCAGTAAAAGCATCGACATCAAAGTTTCTAAAATCCCTAATAGTCTTAAAATTTGGCAATTTCTGCGAATGAGTTAGTTTTAACGTGCATTTAGTTAAGTCATGGTCGGACAAATTGTGCACAGGCAGGACCTGAACATCATCAATAATTTCAGAATCACTAGTTAAAATCAAATCAATTAATGTTGTACTTGTAAGTGTAATACGTGTTGGAGCGTTCACAATTTGGGACATATTTAATGATTCGATTGTGTTGATAAACTGCGATGCATACGATTGTTTAGGTTTCAGTAAATCAATGTTAAAGTCTCCCAAGCACAAGCAAGCATCACATGATGCCAATATGGCAGAAATATCAGCTTCAAAAATATCCAAAAAGTTTTTTATATTGAAATCAGGAGGACGATACACCGCGCCAACAGAGAATATTTCATTCTTTATTTTAAGTTTTATCCATAGTTGTTCGATATTTTTGCTAACAGGAATTATGTTATAAGTAAATGAGTTTTTTATATAAATGACAACTCCACCTCCTCGCCCAACAACCCGATCTTTTCTGATAAGATTATATCCTTGAATAATTAAGTTTTGGTCTAGAATACCAGAATTAAGCCATGTCTCGGAAATACAAAATATATCAAAATTTTCTGACAGCAGGAGGTCCCTAATATCAATAAATTTCGGAAAAAGTGAACGTACATTTAAATGCGCCACGGTAATTGCTCTATCACCAGTCATACTATACTAGAAAAAAATGAAAGATATCAAAACAATAACCTACAAACTAAAAGAAAATAAAAAAAATATATCCTATATGTAATCTTTAGATTGCGGTATAAAACGCAATTAATTGATTATTATTTGTAAATTTAAACAAGATACCAACCAGTGTTCCCTCAATGTAATTGACAAAATATAATTTGAACAGTAGGGATATACAAAGTGCAGGTACAATAGTAACTTATTAATAGCAAAAACAAATAACTTAGTTGATGTTATTTAATAATACAAATTACATAGCAGGGAGGTCCAGATTATTATATTTTAATTCAAAACAAAGTAAAATTTTATTTGCTAAACTAACACTAAACAAAAAATATAAATAAAAAATGCAAGGCCTGACCCACGGTCAAAAAAAAATTTTTTTCTTTTATTAATTGCCATATTTTTTGAAATTATTATTTTACTACAACCTCATATTTTAAATCCTTAAAATCACTCATATGCCAACGTCACCGGCTAAAAAAATGATCACAACCAAAAAAAATATTAGATATTATGAAAATACACAGTGGAAACCCGGTAAAAGAAAGAACAATAACTTACATTTATGTATGCATATACAGGAAAAAATATCCTTTTGTCCATATTTAGGAGAGATTATTTAATTCCGTTACGTCACTGACGCGATGCACTTGATTATCTTTAAGTTTTACATAAATGTTCATTTATTTTACGCATTTGCTCTCGCATATCTCTTTTCGTACTTCATTAATTCGATTGTCTCGTCGCGTTCTTTAAATATCACAGAGCCGCATTGGGACACACCGCGCACCGCGTGCATTGTGCTGTTAATTCTTGATCGTTCGTGTTATTGTTTTTGGTATTTTTCAGACAGCATTTTGCTTATATTTTGTGCGTATTAGACTTTTTGGTTTTAAACTGCCGGACTGTGTGTATCTGTGACGTGTTTCTTTTTATGCAAAAGTAAGTAAATAATTATTAATGTCTCGGACGGTGACGACGACATCGACAGCTTGTCAGATGAAGACCAAAAATAATAGGGAACTTGCAACAAAATTAAATTTGAAAACCACAGTGAACCATTGTGCTAAAATAAGTTTTACATACAGTTGTATTGAAGAGTGTTTAAGGTATCTGTTCTGCAAACGCATGGACAAAAATATTTTTTTGTAGTATCTACTTACATTATTTTTTTCTTTGTTCATTAAAAAAAATATTCGATAACATTACAAACTTTTGTTGTTTTATTATAAACCAACGAAAAGTTAGACCTATTGTAAACTTCAAACTCTTAAGAACCTATTCTAAAGAAAAAAATATCTACCCGTGAATAAGAAAATAAAAAAGTAAACAATAAGCTATTAAATATAATATATACATTTTTTCAACATAACACTGCATGGTCTAAAATCAAATTAAAAAACAAAAGAATTCTTTAATAAAAAACGTAGTTAATTATTAATGATACTAGATTCACGACTGCCCCTTGTATATTTTTTATTGTACCAAATTAAGTGTGTGTTTTTACCAAAATAACAGCACTTTATTATATTACGAATAAAAATGAAATGAAATTGTTTTTCTGATATTCTATCCTATTTCCATTCCCCTTCAGTGTTTTTTTTTGAAATATCTTAAAAATTGCTTAGGTAATTCTCGTTTCCATCCATAATTACAACTACAAATAAATTGACCCATGTTCACACATAATTTTTAAGTCCGGCCCTGGCCAATCCTTAAGTTCTGTAAAAAGAAATGGTATAAATGACATGTGTCAGCGGCGGCCATTAAAAACTAAGGTGAATTTATAGAAGGTTTTTTTTAAACATATCTGATTTTGTGCTTTAGGCTAGTTTATTATTATTATTAATATTAATTACATTTTTAAGTATGATTATATAGCTTATAGTCTTTAGTAAACATAAAGAGTCGGAAATTATTAATTAAAATTCAATCCATGGATTAGTAGTGCCACCTTGTGGCTAACTCTTTAAGCTTACTTTGGGACTACGCAGTTTTATGACTTAAGGCAGGGTTGTCGTCGAGAATCACCCTGATTGGCTGCGTGGGTTTTATTTTATACTTAAAAGGGTAGTACTAAGGGCTAAAAACTAATGTTCTGATATTCCATAGGCTTGAAAAGATAAATATTTAAAGTCACACAAATTAAGGGGGGTTGTACAGGTTATATGGTGAACCCAGGGAAAATTAGAATTCAGTTCCAAAGATACTCTTTTTCGGTACGGTCTAAATTTAATTGTCTTGTCTAGTGAATTTTCCTATTTCTTTTCTTATTAGTATACAAGTGAAATTATTTTGGGTCAGGTTTAAGATCTAATAACGAATTATTTTCAGGGTTCAGTATTTTTATTCTTAAAAGACTTCGTAGTCTTGGGGATTATTCTTCTCAGGGTATTAACTTTCAGGGTTTTCTTTAAATCTGTATTTCTTTGAAAAAAAGGGTTTTTTAATCAATCAATTTGTATGTTATTCTGGTGATTTTTCTGAATAACATTGGGTTTAAACGCATGTCTATTTAAAACACCGCTCTCTACTCTCTATTTCCATTTTTGTATTAGTTTTAGTTTTCTTTTTCTGTTGTAAATTCATATCTCTTACTCTTCAATATTATAATAGATTTAAGTGTTTTGAGAATCTGGTGTTTTTATTTTAATAATCAATAAGGGAGATTCACGTACGCGCCCCGTGGCGTAAATAAGCCTTCCCGTCGCGCGTTGGTTTCCAAACTCATCGCCTATACCTTGCTGTTAGGATATCTAAATAATGTTGGTTGATTGGTTTACATTGGTAAGTCGTTGAAACTTGACACAAACTCAACCAACAATCCATGATGACGCCGAGACAATCCAGAACTACTCTCCATTGTCTTCAAGAGTGCTCTTGCTATAATATCGCCTTAGTTATTTTTTATTCCCCCAAATCGCCCCTTATGTGAAGGGACAGATCTAGTATTCTCGGTCAGAAACGCTACCAGTGATTATGAATCAGGTTCATTATAATCAGAACGCTACCATTCGCTTTTGTAATAAATTAGTAATCAGTAATATACTAGATTAGTTCCGTCACAACACTGTTTACAAAAATGTATTTTGACCCTTGGAGGTGTTTCTACGAAACTCTTTTTAGTTTACATCTGTTCATACCTATGGCCCATATATCCACCGGCATTCCATATTGTGTATCACCAACTAGAAGTTCTGGGGATCGATACCAACGCGTCGCAACGTAATCGGTATAGTTTTCTCCTGGATCTAAAACAAAATATTAACTTTCAATTGCCTGGCTTTAAGGAGAATGTTATCAATTTTACCTGTATATTAGTTTATACAGTACCTACTGACGAGCCTGAACTTACAGGTTGGTTTCCTTGTAAAGAACTAAATACAAAATGGACTTGACGCGAGTTAAATTTAAGATTCAACATTGCCAAGTGACAACTTTTGTGCAATTTACATTCCGTTCTCGCTGCATTCCCCCTTCATAGCAGCAAATATGCTCGGACTGAATTTTTCAGGTAGTCAGGAAACTGAATTTCAGTCGACGAAGCGAAACGATTTCGTCGAACGTGAACAGCACAAATAATCCCCTTTCTTTTACCGAGGTATCGCATCGAAGGGAAATGTGAATCGCGCCTGAAAGTCTAACAGAAGTTGGCACTTGGCAATTTTGAATCTTAATGGATTTTACAGTGTTTACATTTTGACATCAGACTGCTCATTGCACCTAAAGGGCAATGACACACACAACGTATTGTGCCGACGTGGCCGCCGTTGCAGCTGAGTTGGCACAACAAACTATGTTACATTACAGCAAACCAGAAGCGACAATATACCTGTCGGTACCTTTGATATCGACTGGTCGTTTTTCACTGACCTTCACACAACGATAACGGTCGATCCACAACTTAATACTCCAAGAAAACTTGCTTATTTTCTACACTGAGCGACCTTACTTTTTAGTACAGGTGCAAATGTAACAGAACGAAAACAAAATAATATCGCAATTAGCTAGGCGCAACGTCAGCTCGCGGACTAAACACAACTTAGACGAGCACATCGCTTACTGGGTGCAATAATGGCACATTAAAAAATTGTAAGTTTTGAGAAAATCAACAATTTGTAATCTAGAAATTAAATATATGGAGTTTTAAAGAAGCTGCCTTATTTAATTAGAAAACTAATAATAAATTATGTTGAATGTTTAAGGTCGAATGGTATTGCACTTTATTTTTTTTATTCAAACTGTATATATTTTTTTTAAATTGGAAAATATTAAGTTGTGCCATTGTTGACTTTTACGTACATACGTCACTTCATTAAATAAAATGGTCTATTTTAATAATTAATTTTGATTAAAAATATGTGTTTCTGTTTTAACAATATTTTATTGCAAAAAGGAACAGGAACAGGTTAAAAAATAAAACATGTTATTTATTTAGTTTGAACATAAACTAATAGTCTAGCTTTTAACAATAAATAACGACACATAAATAAAAAATTTACAATTGAAAAGGCAATACTGGCACAACTAAACTTATTCCACTAAAATTAGCAATAAAATATAAAATAATAACATGCAATATTGACACCACCTGTAATATGCCACTGTTACATTATTAAAAATGTAAAATTTGTTCCAACTCATCTTATTAAAATTCAAGTGCCATTGTTGTCTACGTACTCGATCAAAAAGGCGCGAAATTCAATAGTGACACTAGTGCCATCTAGCGAGTTCCACTAGAGATAACTTTATGCCACTATTGTTAGTGTGACAAATAAGGTATTCAAGGTAATATGGTATCACTTACTAAATATGACCAATTATTGAGATGTGCCACTATTGCACCCAGTGAGCGACATGGTTTTTAGCGATACACAACTTATTTACCACATGCGCGTACCAAAACAGGGGACGCAAAACGCCGAGCTATCGCTTCTCGTTTGCTTTTGAGTTCTCTGGTTACAACTGCTTGCACATTTCAAGCCTGTTATCTTATTACCAATTTATTAAAAATTTTCAACGTAAGTGCGATGACACACACAGCGGCACATGTGCATATGTTATTAAAGTGGGATTAACAACGTCATTTTTATGGTCAAATCGATTTGCCGAACTGTTGACGATTCGCATGCGTACTGCAATGCTGTGTTGATCAGAGTAGTTATTTTTATGCTTTTGGCATACGAAAAAGAAAGACGGACATATTCTGGAGCTGGTAGAGCGTGGCAGATGTTAGTCAACCGGTAGTTTTAGTTTACTTTCGTGATTTGTGCAATTACGAAACCTTTCCTGTTAAAACAAGCACACATATTCTCTAGAATTCTTAGGAGAGATGCCATCTAGATAGACTAGAAAATATCGTGTTACCAGTAAAAATTGAAGGCCTTTGATGCAAGAACAGGACAAGTCCATTTTTGGTCGAAATAACGATTTCCTTTAAAATGTGTGTATTAAAATATCGCCGATCGATTGGTACAAGAATCAACCCAGTCCAAAGGAATGCAAAGTTAATATATATCTTTAGGACTTGGCCGCTGGCATTCTTGGGTGCAAGAAACAGTTAAGTCCAGGACTTGTCCGGTCAGGGAATATGCGGAACAGTCAGGGTCTCGCTGGCAATAGGTTTATTTATTCAGTAACTGCTGTGATTTATTGAGAGTTTTCAGTTTTTGAAATAAACCTCATCAAAGTTATGATTTACGTTGTTACTTATTTTTTATAGTATTTTTGGTGCAAAAATCCAAAGTCCAAATTTTCAAAAAATTCTAGCTCTTATGTTCTTTTATAATATTGTTTTTTAATGTTTCCCTATCAATTTTATTCTACCTACAAAAAAAACATGTATGCTCTCTGTTTCTTATAAATATCCAAAAATAGAAAGTTTTTTTCAATTTCCCAAAACTTATAAAATATGGACTTGTCCGGTTCTTGCACCAATAAGTTCTTCAATTGTTGTTTTTACTTCAGTTCTGAAAATCGACGTGTTTACTTTCAAGGATTTTAAGGTAAATTGTGGCAATTTTAGTGGTCTCCCTGAACATCCCTTCCAAAATTAGATACTAATAATAATTTTTTTTTAATAACTGCAAGGTTCCGGCAGTTATCCCTGCATTCAAGTCATTTGTAGGTATTTTATACATGATTGACCTTGGGAACTGTACCCTTAAAGGATTCAAAACACATACAAGAATGGGGCGCATTGCGCGGTTTTGAAACCGCTTCGGTGCAGCGTCTAATGCAATCGCCGCTAGCTGTTTTATGGCTTGAAGTGGTTCTAGAATACCTAGAATTATGTTATACTGGTCAGATACGGCTGTTTTTAAAGGGTATTTGACACGCAAAGCAAATTATTTTATTTATTTACGAATTGCAGTGAAAATGGATCGATATTTACTTTGGAAATGCCGCCGCCTCGGCAGAAACGCCGTGTGTGTCATCGATCTTAAAGTTTATAATTATAATTTAACATTTTGTACTTACTTAACATTCTAGCAAATCCAAAATCACATAGTTTCACAACTCCAGCTGAAGTGAGCAAAATATTTTCAGGTTTAATATCACGATGGATACAGCCATGTTGGTGACAATACGACACTCCTTGAATTGTCTGCCAAATAATTTGTTTGGTAACCAATTCTGGTACGCCTCTAGGATATTTTTCTAATTCGCTTAACACTGTCTTTTCGCAGTATTCCAGAACTAGATGCAGTCGCCGTTTTCTTCGAAACACTTCTAGCAGATTGACGAGGTTGGGATGTTTTAAGTTCTGAAAAAGTCCTTTTTTTTTACAACCGACCCAATAATAGGCACTATCTAGAGCAGGGGTCTTCAACCTTTTTTCATAGAAGGGCCATATTTAAGCTACCCATCGATTGCCGGGCCAGCACAAATAGAAAGTAAGAAATTTAATTTAGCTGAAATATAGTAAACTCAAGACAATATTTATACAAACACATTTATATTTAATGTTAATTTTATTAATAAATTTTTATGCGGGCCACAAAAAAGTTAATGGCTGGCCGCCGGTTGAAGACCCCTGATCTAGAGTCTAGACTATTTTACCCGCAAAATACCATTCTCGGTTAGACCAACAAAGAAATAATACCTACCTACCGAATTTTATTTTACAATTTTTAATTTCTAACCTTACTTTTACCAGAATGGGCTTTTTCACTAGGTTTTGATTTTTATCCCATCACATAATTTTCTACGGTTTTAATTTATAAAATGTTGAATTATTTACTGAGAAAACAATTAAACAACACGCGAAACCAGCTATCTACGTCACATTACATTGACCAGACCAACCAAGACAGATTATTCCGATGCATATTTTGGTAGGTATATTTTATTTACGTCCCTGCAATCTAATAAGGTACATACGCCTATTTTTCGGGCAATATAATATTGCTTCAAAAAGTTTAAAAGTCACTTTTCTCTATACTTATATTAGAGATATATAAAAGAAAAAGGTAAATACCTAGGTTTGTTTATATTAATATAAGGGTCAAAGTATTCAATGGGTCAAATTCTCCGAAAAAACTTGTTTAAATTCTTGAACAAGAAATTGTGCTTGACAATGTTTTACACGTAGGCGTAGGTACCTACCTAAGTTTTTGCCAAATTGTAAAAATCAATACAAGTTATACCTATAGGTACCAACTGATATTTGACTTGAGCTTAGGTACGCGATAACATCGAAAATTGGTTATTTTGCTGGTTTTCTTTGTTTTTTATATTCGATTTTACAAGACTAGTTTAATTGATTTGTTCTCTTCCTTTTCAAACTAAATACACGACGACGATCATTTTAAACAAATTTTCGAAACAAAACCTTAAAAACAGTTTTCTGTCCTCAAAATCTGATAGGTTGGTAACTAGCTACTAAAAATACCAGAAATCCGAACCTTTCTTCTTAACTTGATCAAAAATTGAGAAGAAATTACAATTTTTTGGCAAGAATTTGTTACAAATTTTAGCTGTTTACAAGTAAAAATAAATTGAAGGTCAACTTTTACAATTTCTTGAGCAAGAGCCTTAATTATGAAGTACGGTCTATTTTCCCATATTTTGTCAAATGATAATGATGCTGCAGTGCGCATGTCTAATCCGGTGTAGCTTTGTTTACATGCGCGAAGTAATAAATTTGCAACTTTCGCGACTATTGTTTGCTTATCTAAAGGTAAACGTGTATACTTAGGTACGAAAATTATTATAGTGAGCAAATGATTTCAAAAGTTTCACAACTAGCATCGAAAACAAAGTTTTCATTAGGTACACGACTTTTACCTTTAACAGTCTTATTTCTCTTAAAGCAATTTTCCTGATTAGGGGATCTTCTTCACTCTCGGTGAACTTTTTTATTGCTACAATTTCTCCGGTATCTCTGTTTT